>AP028432.1:2894724-3067224 GCA_036509395.1 Antheraea yamamai
TTTGTGTTTTAAGTCCACTGAACTGATAATAAAGAAAAATATTCAATAAGATAATTATTAGAATTATTATATTGCTCAGAATATGTAAAGATATTAATAGTAACACTTTTTTGATTGAATATAAATGCAGTTATATTTAGAGAAACCACGGCATGCTTCAACAATAAATTAAATTTTAATAAAACTAATTATTGAATTATTTTATAGATTACAATAATCAACATAAATGGCACGAATACTATGAAATTGTAACAGAAAAAGAAATAAAATTCTAAAACTAATTGTTACTCTAAAACCATATTTCATAATATTATGAAAACTAACGAATTAACAGAAAGGGAATTGTTCTATACTAATATTATACAGAGGTAAAGTTTGCGAGCTTGTGACGTTGTAGGGGGTAATCTCAGGAACTACTGGTCCGATTTGAAAAATTATTTCAGTGTTATATAGCTCATTTATCGAAGAAGGTTATAGACTATGTATCATCACGCTAAGGCCAATTGGAGCGGAGCACCAATTAAGAATATTTCTAAATCGGGTTTTTTTTTCCTGTTGAGAGCTTCCGCTGCGTGTTAGCTTCAGCACAGAGCAACTATTCCACGCGAACGAAGTCGCGGGCAGAAGCTAGTTTTTAATAAAACCAATGAATACTGTCTTCTATGAATAGACTTCAAGATACAAATCTTGCAAGATCTTTGATCAAGATCACCAGATCGTTGCAAGATATTCCAGTTCGTAGTACACTGTTTTAATGTCAAAATTAATATGCATTTATTATGTATTTATAAATATAGTTAAGAACTTCTTTCTCTGTTACTGAACCGATTAACTTTAATCCTTTTTTGTTCAATAGATATTGATGAGCTTAATTTAAAATAATTGAAAAAAAATTGAGAGCGCCGGAGACCCACCTCCCCTCCCCTTCCACTTTCCTCTTCCCTTCCTCCCCCCCCCCCTCCCTACACAGGCTGGCAACGCACTTGCGACTCCCCTGGTGTTGCAAGTGTCTATGGACGGTGGTGATCACTTACATCAGGTGACCCAACTGTTCGTTTGCCTCCTATGATATAAAAAAAAAAAAATTTTGGAAAAACGTTCTTTTTTGTACTCAGATTGAATATAAAAAAAAGAAAGAAATTGTTCTAACGAGAGTGATAGCCGTTTCAAGATCCGTTACATAGTTTAGAAGAACATGTTTTATATTTTTTCTAAATGATCACTGTACATAGATTATTCTAACGTTTATATATCTGTACTTTTAAGAAAATTATTTCATATTTATGTATTGTATTATTTTTATGTATTATTTATTATACTACAAGAACAAACACTCTTTTCTATTAATAACAACAGAAAATCTAATAACGTCCAATATTTTCTATTTTATTTCCTTTTTTTTATTTTCTTTCCTAACTGTATTATATTATATGTCTATATGAATTATATAATCGACTTTAATAAGTATCGTAACTATTTAATTCTAAGAAATTTAAAACTGTTGTGAATCTTTTCGAATATATAAATAAATAAAACTTGTTCACAAGCGCTCAGTTAGAAATGAACACTTGAAAATATTCATTGTATATTTTAGACTCTTTTTACAAAATATAATGCATGGTATCATATAAGATATTGCAATATATATGTACATATGTATTGTTATTTTGAATAAGATTTACACAAAGACCAGTTTTTATGAGACTCGAATCTAGAATGTGGAATTAGTTTGTATTATAAAATGGAATACCTACTTACCAACATATAATACGATATTGCAACATATTATTTTTAATTTTATTATATTACTAAATCTTTTATACGTTTTCTCATAGCACTATGTTAACATCCCTTTTAAGCACCAGTTTGAAACGATGATGGCTCAATTAATAGACATCATAACGGAAACCACAGTTGGCATTTTTTACGTCCTCCTGGCTGGCGAGTCAAGTTGAAAATCGATTGCCACGCACCGATTGGTGTGTTCCGGCAGCTGCACTTGAGAGCCAGTTCCGTCTAAGTTTAGCGTGTTAACCTTCTTAGACCATATGTTATTTAACATCAAATGAGTTCTGCTCAAACGTTCGGTATAACTTATAGATCTAAGAACAAGATTTATAGAAAGACCTCAGAGAAATACTATATATTATAGTTAACAAACTTTTGCTCGCGGTTTCGTTTGCGTTAATATAGATTTATCTATCGATCAGGAACAACATTTTTTTCTGTAGGTACTCTTATATCTTTTTCTATACTTCTAACAATGTGTATGGAAAATTTAATGATATTCCGTTAAATAGTTAAGTTGTGAGAGCGAAATAAACAAACAAAGTCTCATTTGAATATATAATACTAGCTTCTGCCCGCGACTTAATTCGCGTGGAATAGTTACTTTATACTAACGCTAATACGCAGCGAAAGCTCTCAAAAGGAAAAAAATACGATTGTGAAACATTCTTCATTGGTGCTCAGCTCCTATAAACCTTAGCGTGATGATATGTAGCCTATAGCCTAGCTCGATAAATGAGCTATCTAACACTGCAAGAATTTTTCAAATCGGATTAGTAGTAGCAGAGATTAACGCGTTCAACCAAACAAACAAACAAACCCTTTTATAATATTAGTCTAGATTAGTGAGGACTGTTAATACTATTTGAGTAACGTTCTATATCGTCTTAATTTATGTATCCGGTATATTTATATTTGTTACGCTTTGTCCTATTGTGTCTCTTATATTATTCTTTTTCTTAAATGGCTACATGTTGGTTTGTTATATTTTACACACGTATAAATAAAACAGATTTTCTCTTTAACGCAGTCAATACTTGGTACGAACAGTTCACAATCAGCAACTGGGACGCGGATTAAGCCTTTCTATGTCACAACTGTTACTGTACGTGACAGTTATTTTGCATGGAAATAATATCTTCATTCTATTTCTCTAGCCTTTATGTTGTTTGTGTTCCAAGCGATGTCAATTACAAAGTCTTTGTCTATTTAAGCATTTATATGTCCCACAACATAAGCCATCGGGTCACAAATATAAATTGTATTATACAAACACTGTATTGTACAATAGGACAAATTGTAGTATTTTGAATAGAGCTATCTTACAAATATGTTATTCGCTATAAGTCTTGAGCATTTTTCCTTATGGAAATGGTCTGGACGATGGTGCTATAGGAAGATTAAAATAGAGAAAGGATATTACCCTGCGGCGTTTTTTTATCGTCAGCCTATGGTCTTTTTATTACATGTAAATATGAATATCCTACTGATAGTATAAATGAGCACGTTTGTGAGAATGGATGGATATTTGTTATTTTTTCGCTCAAAAACTACAGGCTGGATTTTAATGAAACTTTACCGTAACTTAACCGTACTTTTTCATCAAAATAGCAAATATTGTTTCAATTGGGTTAAATATAACAATAACTTTGGAAAATCCTTCCATTTGAAAGCTATCTCGCCGTGTGCTGATAAACTGTTAGAGAAGGCGCGCACTACGATTTTTTCATTGTGTGGTGAAAAATCATGCGACGTAGGTACACTTGCGACAAAAAAAATGGATTTATGAAAAATAATCCCTTTTGACGAGGAGATGGGTAATAAGAAATTATGACTCCGTTTATTTTATGTAGATATGATCAATTAGAATTGTGATTGTGCCTCTGACACTATTCGATTGTTCAGATAGAGCGCGATAGCAATAGATTCCAGTTAAAATCTGTTCTTCATATATCCACCAAACCGCCTTTCAGAACGACTGCATTTATTTGGCTTATTTTTTTTATTTTACATGCAATTGTCGCGGTATGTATGAAAATGGAACAGTAAATAATTTGAGCCAAGAAATCTTATGTAAAAGTGCGTGAGTGAGAAAACCAATAGAGATTACATGGTCGTACTGTGACGGGAAGATTTAGTAAAATTTTCTTTATTAATGCACCTGTGTCAAAAGTTGTAGTTAAATATATTCAAAATATGCCGATAAAACTATAGTTAGGAGAGTGTAACCACAGGTAAATACAATATCTCATATCCTATAAAACGAGTATGAAATAAAGGTCATTTGCGAACGGAACCTATATTTATGTAGCCTTGTAAGAGTCGAGACCCTCACGCAGAGGCGGTGTGTAATCGACCGCGGATTCTCAAAATAAAAAGGCTCGAAGGTCAATGCTGATAAACGATGCAGTGGTTTCATAATATAGTCTCTGTAATGCTATATTTTGTCTAATTATGATTGTCAAGGGATCAAGGTTCAAAATTAACCAAGATTGAGTTAAACTAACGAACTGTCTTCCGTACAGGGATGTATGTAAAGTGTGATAAAACTATTGGTGGCTTAATAGGCTTCTAGTTTTATCTACAACGAAGCTATAGGGGGTCGAAACTGGCTTGAACTGCTTCAAGAAGAGGATGGTACGGTCGTGCCGCTTTTGTTCGACTAGGCGAGATCACTGCCATGCCCCCAGATTTGTAAAAATTGTTATAACCGTATTTATTTTAGTTCAGATGAATAAATTTGTGTCTATGGTTTTGTTTGTGTAACTTATATTTAGGATCTCTGTAATGTTTTTTTTTTAAATGACGTTTCACACAATGTTTTTCACACCAGGTTAGATGCATTTTCTTTACAAGGCACAAGGTCACTGCTGCATAGAATACTGCTCACACGTCGGGGACGGATTCGTAACGTACCTTTTCGATGCTCTGGATAAGTTGCAGAGATGAGATGAGTATTGTTAACGATACCGATGTTACTGTGTTCATCAAGCTGCTACAATTGTGTAGGTACATTGCCTCACTGAAGCGTAATATGCGTCGGTATCATAGTGAGTGTTTTGAACTGTTATTATATTTAATTACTTCATCTCGCCTCCATAACTGAACCATGCATATTGGTGAGCGGGACCACAGTTTTACGGGAAATACTAATAAAATTCTAAATTTAACTTGATTACCATCTTACACCACAACGTCATTTAATATTGTGTGATATTGTAGTCAAACGCTAACCTTAGTTAAATGATGAATATAATTCGAGTTTCCCATAAATTTAGATTAGTATAGGTGATTTTGTAGACGCGGCGACGGTATATAACTTTGGTACTAAGCTAAGGTCGCACTACCATATTTCATCGCGCGATTGTTAGCCGACCGCACAGAAGGGGACTATCTTCAAGTGTATGTGTGTACGAGAATATGTGAGTGTAGCTTTATGGTCTACATAACTCGATGGATTGCAAATATGTGGTTATAATAGATACGTTTAAATTGTGTGAGTGGCAAATCTTTAAGTATGACGTCTATGAAATAAGGTAGGTTTTGTAAGCTTTTTACTTATTATTAATGATTGTAGATTGTATTTTTGTATTTCCATGTTTTGAACTTCACCTAACGCACACTGCAAATAAAAATCCTCACTTTTTTGTCACTCTGCTGTCTCCTACACAAACGATTTTTTTTGCGAACGAGATATTCATCGTGCTGGAAAAATATTCATACAATATAATGCCCTAATCAAAAACTTTGATTACTATTAATAGTACTCAACTTTATCACTATGGGTCATTCCATTTAAAATCGTCTAAAAATAAAAAAAATGGTTGCTGCATGATTTTAGATTTTGATGAAAATTTGAGGGATTCATCTCTAGGGTCCCTAATAATGAAATTTACACATATTCGATTTTTATGAGCACCCGTTTCCGAGCATTTAAATAAAAACTTTCAAAAATCGCCTTTTTTTAGCTTATTTAAAATTTCCTCAAAGTTTTGTCTGTTTAAATTTTTTTTCATTATTAAAGCGGAATCCTTAGGGGGACAGACTATAGTTTGATAAAACTCAATGATAATTTTGTTTATAGCGACCTACCATTACCGAGAGCAAACTAAAAATGAGTGTTTTTTACTCATTTTTCGTGAATTTCAAGCGACTCTAGCGACTAATCGGTTATGAGTTAAGAACTTCTGGTTGACAGGAATTAAGTACACATATCATAGACAAAATTTAGCCATTGATCGACCTGAGCAGCCCACTCTTTCTGGAAGAAAACTTTGCTTGAAGTTTTGAATTTTTAAAAAATCGCATTATTCAGCCTACAAAACGAAGGTGTCTACTGCGAGATATAATTCTAAAATTTTCAGAATCTTTTGTTCTTACCTTTAACTTTGAACGACTGCATCGCTTGTTTTGTTATTTTAATGTGTAGTGCACTTACCGGTCGTTTTTTGACAGCAAAAATTACCTCAATATTATTTATATTATAATCTTATAAATTTAGTTTTGTCTGATAATTTTTTGCATGTAAATATAATTTACAAATTAATTTGCATTTTAGAATTTTATCTTGCAGTAGACACCTTCGTTTTGTAGGCTGAATAATGCGATTTTTTAAAAATTCAAAACTTTAAGCAAAGTTTTCTTCCAGAAAGAGTGGGCTGCTCAGGTCGATCAATGGCTAAATTTTCTCTATGATATGTGTACTTAATTCCTGTCAACCAGAAGTTCTTAACTCATAACCGATTAGTCGCTAGAGTCGCTTGAAATTCACGAAAAATGAGTAAAAAACACTCATTTTTAGTTTGCTCTCGCTAACGATAGGTCGCCATAAACAAAATTATCATTGAGTTTTATTAAACTATAGTCTGTCCCCCTAAGGATTCCGCTTTAATAATGAAAAAAATTTTAAACAGACAAAACTTTGAGGAAATTTCAAATAAGCTAAAAAAAAGGTGATTTTTGAAAGTTTTTATTTAAATGCTCGGAAACAGGTGCTCATAAAAATCGAATATGTGTAAATTTCATTCTTAGGGACCCTAGAGATGAATCCCTCAAAATTTCACCCAAATCTAAAACGGTGCAGCTTTGCTGATTAGACGATTTTAAATGGAATGACTCCTATTCTATTCTAACAATTTCAATAGAACAAAGAGAGAAATAATCTAATTGGTGTTTACATTTTGATTTGTATGTTCGCACCGTAATGTGTCAAATTTGTCTCAGACTACAAATTTTGTCCTGTGTGATTATTGAATTGTCAATACTTTTACATATATATGATTCTGTGTTAAAGCATTATGATTTAAATAAAAAACGAGCGTTAATTTTACGCAGTGTGGTCTAATCATTAAGTATGATCGAGATAGTATCGATTATCTATTCGTAAGTACATATTTACGGTTCCCCCGGGCATCTTTTAATTATTAGTCTGAGTAACTCAAATACCTAAACGAAGAAAGTCATTACGAAGACAAGATAAACACAAAGAGAAACTGTTTTAATAATTTTACGCAGTTAGATCTCAGGTGCTCAAAGCATCTAAGAGTTACAATGGAAGATATTATAAAATATTAATTGTGCCGTCAGATCCGATGCTCGTTAGCTTTGATGAATCGATGGGAGTTGGTCTGTGAAGATACTTTTAACAATAGAGTCAGTCTTCTGAAAATTACGTAAAATTTTAAATAAGATTAATTAATTTGAGTAAGCCGTTCTCCGTGACTTAGGTGTATTGAAAATGGGTTGGTGTTTTTATAAATTAAAACTTCTTTAGCCACGTTAAAGAGTTTTTTTGGTAAGGAACAATTTATGAGTTTACGTCACCGATGACCTCGATATACTCGTGATGTATTGCGCTTGCACCAGACTTTTTTTTTTATTGTAGCTCGGCCAAGTGACTGTACTGTGCCTGATGGTAAGCATAGTACAATCCAAAAACAATGGCGACCACCGAAAGACATACTATCCATCGCCGGTCGCCGCTGTCATGCCGGCCTGAAAGCGACCCAGTCAGGGACAGCCCCCCCCCCCCCCCCTCGGTTGCTGATATACACCGGCTGATCCCGGAACGCGACACGCCCAAACGTGCCACTATAGCGGGTCTTCCACCTGGTGTACGGTGGTTGCGATCCAGTCGGGTACAGACACCCTACCACCCCGCAAGCGACGACTAGCGACGCATAGTATAGCGGCCTGTGTACATGTAATATTGATATTTTGTACTGAGCTTGTGCAGCTCGGCCATATGTTTGACTAATTAATTAACTATATTGTAATGTATATAGTTATTGCTTCGAGTGCCAGTAGATGCGAAAACCAACTAACGTTAATAATTTCAATACAAAAATTATGAAATTTAAATATTGTAATTCACACTGTAATTAATTTACAAAGAGAATACAGTTATTTCCTCGTTTTGAGTTATCATTTCTGTCGGTAGTCCTTGACTTTTTTTTTTCAGATTTTATGTTACTTCTAGTAAATTATATAACTATAACCTAATCTCTAGGGAAGTAATACGCAGCTTAGATAATACTAGATTAGATAATAGAAATAAATATGTAAGTTATTTATTAAAAAAAAGTAAAATGTACCGCCTTCATAAAACGCGAACTCAAAAGCATAAAATAACATTTTATTTACTTCATTTCACATACTTTTAGTTTTGTGTTTTATTTCGTGCTAACAAAAATACAACCACATGTTCGCTTTACAGTACGACCATCTAATAAAATAGTAACGGAACAACTTAACTGTCATTATTTTTGATAACTTCTCTATTTGTCTTAAATACTTTTACTTTTTCTTTCGATTTTTCTTTTATGTAAACTTTATCCTGATAACAACATATACAACAAAAAAATAAAAGCCAAGCTGTTGCAGCCATTCTAAACTGATGCACGTAGATATATACGGCAATTGATAATAACTTATATGGGTTTTAAAAGGGACACTAGACACATCTAATTTCAGTCGTTTTACTTACAAATGATAAAATAAGACTCTCACGGGAGGATGACCTTGGGCATGCTAGGCTTTGACACCATTCCATCTTCAAAAAAGGGTCTAAGTTGGCACATAATTGCTGCCCTTGACCTTCATCTAGTCTACGTAGTTGAAATTCTTAAACCGTTAATTTTGAGTTTATAAATACTAGTTTTTCCCTTATTTACATACTTTACTATAGTAAAGGAAGGTTTGCCTAATGGAAACGTAAAGTATGTTCTTTTTTGTATTCTTGCGAATGATTACGCAATTTTTTATAACGGTTTTAATAACGGTCAGTCTGTTACGCTATCATAGCACATAGTAACAGCCAAGTTGCGATATAATTCACCGTTTACTTGTAAACATTGCGACAAATCGGCCACCTGTAGCATCAGGCGACATGAGACCACAAGTACGGGGAATTGGGCTCTCGTCATCACCGTGGCATCGTGAGACTCGCCTCGTGCATTGAATCAGAGTTGAAGCCACTATTCGTTCAGACTTCGAGCGGTAGTCACATCTCTTAGATTAGGTTCTAAATTAGGTTGGACTCTCGGTTCAGACTTCGAACGGTGGTGACTTCTCTTAGGTTCAGTTACGGTGCTATTAGTTCATACCTCGAACAATAGTTTCCTTAATGTTAAAGTTAATATAAGTAAAGTGTATTCTTTTGATATTAAATATTTCTTATTAAAAGTGCATTTTTTTTAATCTCACGGACGCGCCCCACATAATTAGTCGAGTAGTTAAGGCTTGATAGCGTAACAAACAAACAAATTCATATTTCCATTTATAACATTTGATTGGAAGTTAGGATTTTAATAGTGAAAACTCATAGCAAGTGGGTTATGTTATATAGATATATATACATTATAGATAGATCTTTATGTGTACGTACAGCGCTCAAAGACGTGGGACCGCTCAAAACATAACGTCCGAATCCTAAGCACGTTTCCTAAATCTGGCTTGACGTGTAACGGTCTTAGGTTGGGATAATCCTTCAGGTTGGGACGCAATGCCTAATACAGTTTCAAGTCTTTTTTACAAACAATTTCATATCCTTTAGATTAGAAATCCGTGATGATGTTCAGTGGACCAGAAATTAAATTTATATCCTAACCAGCTTTTGCCCACGACTTCGCTCTGTCTGTTGCACTGTCCTTTTCTGTAAGCTTGACCATATCTACGCATTTTTAATGTTTGTTAAGTAATTAAGGCGTGAAAGCGTAACAAACAGATCAAACATCATATTTATTATATTTATTCTGGCTTAACAACAGAAAGCAAATTAATTATACACAAAAAACAAATTAATAATAACAACTTACAGAACTAAATTTGTTTTCCTATTAAAGTTGAGCACAAGATTTTACAGTTTTAATTGAAAAAAAAAAACAAAAATAAATAATGGGAGTTACTAGATACAAAACAATTGAGTATATTATAAAATTACATAATGTTTTTACGTGAAAATATAATTGCTTATATACCACCAAAATATTTTTGTGATCGTTGAAATTCTTACTTATATTTCTCTAAATTATGTCGAAAGCCTTTGTGTTTACCTTTGTGTGTGTCTTTGTATGCTCTGCATATTCTGTTTAAGGGATTGTGATAATAGACATTATTTCAGCTAAATATGAAACTAGGAAGATACTTTGATTTCGGATGACTCTAGTGATTATTGACAGTTGACTTAATTGATAGTTAGGATTCGTGGCATATTATTAAACAGATATTTATTTGCCTACAGCATGTTTAATTTTTATACCTTAAATGAAATACTTATTATAAACATATACCGAGTTCATTAGAGCAGTGTTCTCAGTACTAGATTACTAATATATTCTCTTTTAACGTTTTAGTTACAGAACTGTCATAAGTATATGATTAGAGCGTTAAAAAATAAATAAAAAACAACACCTTTTAGAGGTTTATAGAATTATTATATTTATATACCACAAACAATGAAGATTTAAAACAAGACAGAATCAATTAAGCTAATCTCCAAGCGCAGTTAATTAACTTAAAACTTTGTGAAACTTGCGACGTTCATAGGACAATAGGAAATTAAACGGATCCAGTTAATAAAGCCCGAAGTTCTATTAATTTGTACTCCATACTTCCCGAGAAACTATTCGATGTACATGCCTAGATAGAGGAATCATATAGGGTTATTTCCTCAAATTCCTCGTTAGTAGATACCTGTTTTTGTCTACGAGAGTTCATTAAAGCAATCGTTTCTTTAGGTCTACTAATGGTATTATGCGAGTGAGGTTTTAATTGGCTCAGATAATTTATAACTTTATTTTCACTTATCGTGCCAATTATGTCTAATTATTATGTACTAGCGGGCCAGGTAAAAAAAATTCTTGACAAATTACATACCAATATCAATCTTCCTCATGAATCACTTTATCTACTGGTGAAAACCGCTTGATAATCCGTTCAGTAGTTTTTGAGTTTATCGCGAACAGACAGACAGACGCGGTAGGGGGACTTTGTTTTATACTATACATGATATGACATAATGTGCATTTTCTTTTAAACCAGTATATTTGTGTTTGAAATAAAGACATAAGAAAAGTCACTGTTAACTCAATATTAAACTTTAATCATCTTTGACTGAATCATCTCATTCTAAACTAGCTTTGGCTTGCAGCTTCACTCGCATTAATGAAGATGCGACCGTGCGTTGAGAACCGTATCTTTTTTAACCGACTTCAAAAAAGGAGGAGGTTATCAATTCGACTGTATTTTTTTTTATGTTTGTTCCTGTAATTTAGAGGGGGGAACGATTTTGATTATTTTTTTTTTTTGAAGGGGTCTCCCGGGCAAAAAAAAAATTAAAATTTGTCGAGGAAAAAATTATAAAAGAGAGGGGAGAGGAAATTAAAATTTTATTTAAAAAATTTTTTAAAAATAAATAAATTTAGAAAAAATATTTTTTTTTTTATTTTTTTTTTAATATTTATTATTTTTTTTTTTTTTTTTTTTTTTTTTTTTTTTTATTTATATTATTATTTTATATTTTTTTTTAAAATTTTTACATGAAATGCATCTTAAGTGTTTAATTACATCTTTAACAACGTGTATGCAAAATTTCACGACGGTCGCTCGAATAGTTAAGGCATGAACAAGTAATAAACAAATAGGCAATTGAACGAATCAACGAACAAGGAAACAAACTTACATTCGCATGTATAATATTTACATTAGTTGGAATTAATAAGAGAGCTTTTCTTAGTGCATAACGTGGTAAATGTAGTCAATCGGGAAAAAAAATCACATGTTGTTCAAATCGCAAATGTACCGAGTTTTAGGCAGAGTTAGGCGCCAATACTAAAATGTACATATATATATAGACACTTAACATACAGATAAAGACTCAACAACTCGACAATTATGCTCAAATCTACAGGTCAATACCAAATGCAGAGAATTCAACCCCTAACCTATCAAAACACTAGTAGAGTTTACTACCATCGCGTCAGAAGGAAAGCGAAGTTACTAATGGAAACATGTTTTAGCCAATTAGTCAATATTCGAAACTACATATTCTAGAAAGGGATGTTCTCGATACAAAACCACTATTCCTCTATGATAGATCATAAAAACTGATATCGCCACACAACGCAGTGTAACTAAACATCATATTTAACGCGAAGAAGTTATTAACGTAGTACAGTATACGTAAAGTGTACAAGTCGCAATTTTATGGTAAAGTGGTGAAGTTATTTCATTAACCTTTAACTAACTCCTTGAAACTAGTCCCATTATCTCTTAGTCGTTGCGTAAGCGGTATTAGGTTAGATTTTAATATAATAATCACATCATTTTGTTTCAAAAGCTTTTGGCTGTAAGGCAGATAGTTAGCAGCAAATTCTTGCCATCTTTAAACATGGCGTCGAAATAATATCGACAAGCGCTTCAATAGGAGTTTTGAATAACACTGACCTTAGTGCTGTGCCCTTGTTCTTGGTGACTGGAATACATTACGATCACCAGCATGGAATTTTGCGTGGTCTTCGATACTATATCCGGTTTGGTGCTTGCACAATATTGTGGTATTGTAACGTCCTCGCACCGTCCAGGTTGCGTGTGGAATCCCGTTATTATGTGCATATTCCCCGACAATTACTCAGACAAGCGTCACAAAGCATTAGTAAAATAATCTATATATATATTAGAGATTCCCACCTATATATTGACTCATCACGATATCTCTGGAACCATAAGGCGTAGCGACTTGAAATATGGTAGGAATATTCCTTTCGCCGAGTAGAGGTCAGCTAAGAACGGATTTTACGAAATTCCACCCACAAGGGGGGTTGCGGAGGGGTAATCAGGGCGGGACAACGTCAGCCGGGCCCGCTAGTCTATACTAATATTATAAAGCTGGAGGATCTGTTTGTTTGGTTGAACGCGCTAATCTCTGAAACTACTGGTCCGATTTGAAATATTCTTTCAGTGTTAGATTGCTTATTTACCGAGGGAGGCTATAGGCTATATATTATCATGCTAAGAGCAATATGAACGGAACACCAATGAATAATGTTTCAAAATCGGGGTTCTTTTTTCATCTGAGAGCTTTCGCTGCGTGTTAGAGTGAGCCCAAAGTAACCATTTCACTTTGACGAAGTCGCGGGAACAGCTAGTAGTACAATATAGCGAAAAAAAGGGAAGCCCCATTATGTGGCGCGAACACTATCTATACCACATGGCACTTGCACGCACAACGACATGACCCAAACTCTCTCTCTTATATGTAGTTACGTCTATGAACGACAGTGAGAGAGAGTAACTGCACAAGTAAGAGACAGAGTAGGTAAGTCACTCGCGCTTCTCACAGGTTCTTTAAATGTGATCTCCTTTAGCTTCAAACCATTCCTTTTTTTTATGGAGGACCTTTTGTAAGGTTCCCATACTTGCTAGATTGAACGGATGAAATATGATAGCAGGACCCCACTCACCAATCAAAGGGTGTTGGATGAACAGCATGAGGTTTTGACCGCTAAGAGACCAGAATAACACATTCTCTATTTCTTGGCGAAGGAATTACATGCTTCCATTATCAATTTAAACAGTTTATTTCTCATAACCACTTCAAGTAATGACTGATCGCACGACAATAACGTTTGTCTATCAATGCAGTATATTAATTAACCCTGTGACTGAACTGCCAATATATAAAGGCTTATTTCTCGAGCGGCGACATTTTGAACTAGTCATATCATCCTCATATTCATCTTTAGACAATTAATAATAATGTGCCCTAATAATTATTGATATCTTCTATTCATATAATAAGAATGTAAATCTAACGTGTCTGTACTTATTACATTTTTGTGAAAAAAAAATTTTGCAGGCGTCTAGGAATAAGTAATCAAAATACATTTCAATAGTTTTTAGATCTGTCCCTCTGTCTGTTCGTTTGAACACGCATCGCTGCTAAAACACTGCGTTCGTGATAAAACCGCATCAAGAAAATCATAACGTATATCCTCGAGTAACGTTTAGTTTTGATTTCATTAAAGCCAGTTTACTCTAAAAAACAAAGTATTTTATAATCAAAGACACTCTCATACTATTTATTGCTGTAATTAAAAAGTTTCGCCAAATGTCAAGTCCTTTTCGAGTACAAATAAATTGTCAAATACATTATGAAATACCAAGTTACTGGATAAATACTTTCCTTTCACAAAGATTAAGTAACGAAAAGTGACTAGAGAAACAATTACAATTCTTCTGAATTGATTCAGCAACGATATTGCGGAGCAGGTATGCTGACTCAAAGGAATTTTGTTTCGAACAAAAGGTATTTGCTCGGTCGAATTCCACTGAGTACAAATTTGTTGCCTATTGCATAATACATGGAGACCTTGTTTGTATATAGCAATTGTGTCGATTCTTAAGAATATTTATAAAAGGTGATGGAGTAAATTGAAGTATATTTTCTTTCTTTAACTTGTGTCAACAACCGGTTACCTACAAAATAGTTAGTTTTAATGTTCCTACAAAAGGCGTGAGACACTATACGCCGATCCATATTCCATTGGTGTCCACCATTCATTCAAAATTCAGTTCTATGGGTGGTGGTTAATAGTTTAAATAAACAAACAAAAAAATTCAATGTAGATATATTTTGTAGTAGGATCGCCGACAGAAGTGAAGGCTCAAAACAATGGAATAACTGTGTATCTTTTTTTAAATCAATTATGGTCCGAATTATTTAAATTCCATAATTTGAAATGATTAATATTAGTCTGAATTTCGTGTCCATTGGCACTCCCAGCAATAAATATAGGTACTTATACAGTTCATTAATTGATCAAAAGTATGATAGATCGCTCAATACAAAAGATTAATATTAAATGTATACAGGCTGCTATACTGCACATCGCTAGTCGCTAGAGTTTCTTGCCGGTTCTTCTTGATGACTGGGTTGTTGTCCGAACCGGTGGTAGTTTTAACGTTCACTAGCGCCTTCTCAGGGCCCAACTGGAATAAAGTATTGTTGTTTTTGATTTTTAAATAATAACTATGAAAATTCAGCTATTAACGAGTAAGTCTCATGCCAATCGATACAGCCGTTTCGAAATTTAACCCGGATGCTTGAATTTATTTATAGAGTATGGACTGTTATTTTTTTCATATACAACCTAACCCCTGGGTGGAAGCGTCGTGATATGAAATCTAAATTAACCCTCGCGTTCACTTCTACATTAATCTGAAAACGTAACTGTAATTAGTTTGTTCGTTTATTAATAGGAAATATCTAGGATTTTATTATATATTAGCTGAACTGAACCTAATGTAAAAAAACAGTGACTAATCCATTGACTTATCTACTTTTCTCTCGTACTTATCGCGTCGTCATTAAAATTACAATAACTTTTGATAGAGTGAACCGATTTTAATGAAACTAAGACTAAATATTACTCGAAGATATGCTTTATGATGTGAGGTTTTATCGTGAACGCAGTATTTTAGTAGTGATGCGTGTTCATACAAAAAGGCAGACAGACAGACATTTCTAAAAATAATTAAAATGTGTTTTATAACTTATTCCTAGACATCGGTAACAATTTTTTTTATCAAAAATTAGAAAGTACACATACGTAAGATTTACATTCTTATTATATGTATAGATAACATACGAATATTCTACAGTTTATAAGACAAAAGTATTAAGCTTTTATTATAAAAATAGTTTGATAGAAAAAGTTTGTGTGTTACCTTCGCACGAAGACCTTCTTTCAACACCTCGGGATTTAGATATATTTACCTAGCGTCCCCAAAAAATGTTTTATGGTCTTATTATTCATGATATATTATTCCATACAAGTTTTTTGACGTCTCCGAAGATCGAAAACTTCCATCACAGTGGTAAATTATTTCCAAGGTATAATAGAATAAAATGTTATATACTAAACTTGCTTCGATTTTAATACCCACGCACTTAGCCCACCTAGATATCAAATTATGTTAACTAGTTAGTTATATAGCCCGAAGAGATCCAAAAATCAAATCTTTCTCAGAATTAACGAGAAAATATTATTTTCATTTTCTAAGAATGAGAATACAGACGGCGATAAAATTTGTAAATAACATAAAAAATATCAAACATTTACAAGTAATAACGTGGTACTGATTATGTATTGATAGATGGCGTTAAAGGCAATTTAATCTTGATGGTATATAAACTAGTTTAACCTCACTCACGTCATTAAATTATTCAAAACTATACATTTTGTTCTGTTTTATATTAACAACCAATACCTTTAATCAAAATTTGCTAATTACTTATACTGACACATACATATATATGTAAAGTTTGTTTTGAACACAATTTACTTTACAAATTATTGTACGGGTCCCGAAGTACCTACTCAGACGTATAATAAAAAGTTCCTATGTCACCACTCACGCTAATATAGTTGTAGTAAAGAGTTAAAAAGATAGATATAATACAATACATTTATAATTCATACACTCGTAATATTAGGCCCCCTGTAGCGATCTGTACTATAGAAACTATGTACTAAAAACAATAAATTATATTTTTACTATGACACAAACTCGAGCATTGGATTTATAGTATGGAAAAATATTCGTTCCGCGCGGATTAAAATGCCAAAGATATGATTGACGTGTTACGTTGACATAATCGCGATCAGATACTCGACCGAAGCGAGCGGATATTGGGTCGAGAGTCCGTACGTTCACTATATCGTCTGTGATTGAAGTTATCTCGTCGCGGTACGAGAGGCAAGTTATATCAAGAATTAACTACTCAGTCATATTTGTACTGAGAAACAGAGATTCATTTTTACAAACACGCTTCTTTTTTCGGTATTTCTTTTTGGGCAACAAATCTTCTAGTAGATTATTACTGCCATTGTCTAGTAGGTACTGATGTTATCAGAGTATTGCGATGATTTCAATGAACTAACAAGATGGTGGCCTCCTTGTTAGAATTTTCCAGGGCCATTTTGTGGTATCTCAGACTTCATGCTCCGTGATATTATTTCCCATACACTTCACTTGAGCACAATAACCAAACTGTATTACGTAAAACACCATCAATATTACAAAGTATAGAGTCAAATAACACAAGATTATTAATAAAATATAAAATCCACTACATGGCATTCCAATATCCCACCAGAAACTCCAATAATATTCTTATTATTCTATCAAATATTTTAATTTAATTTAAATTTTACGCAGTTCATGAAAGATGCCATTCCCACAAATAAATCGTATGCCTAAAGCTAGCTGTTAGTACTTCCTTTGCAATTAATAAATTATATTATATAAAAATCTAAAATATAAAAACCCGAACACTGATTAAAAAATTATATCAATTATGTTACCGTTTGTCTTATTTTTATATTATAGGGGGCAAACGAACAGTCAGGTCACCTGATGGTAAGTGATCACTATCGTCCATACACATTAGCAGCACCAGGGGAGTCGCAAGTGCGTTGCCGGCCAGTGTTTGGGAGAAGGGGGGAGGGAGAGGAGAGGATGGGGAGGGGAAGAGGAGGTGGGCCTCCGGCGCTCTGACTGACCGAACGAAATGCAACAATGCAAGCACTGTTACTTCATGTCGGTGTTTCTGTGAGAGGGTGGTACTAGCTAGGGCGAGCTGACCCATTCATGTTGAAACCAGTAATGGCTTCAGCGTGGCTCTACCACCTGAAAATGTCAATGTCTCACATATTTCGAAAATAGACTGCTTAATATGTACAGCAATATCTGGCTCTGGTATTCTTTATTCATCATTCGAGACAACCAAAGTTACTTCAATTGCGTACCGTTGCGTAGTTTAAAGGCATAAGAGTACAAACAGGCGGACACGAAAAGTGACTTTATAATTTTTATCTATTTATATATTTACACAAACGAAGTCAGAAGCTT
Source organism: Antheraea yamamai (assembly GCA_036509395.1). Lineage (NCBI taxonomy): Eukaryota > Metazoa > Arthropoda > Insecta > Lepidoptera > Saturniidae > Antheraea > Antheraea yamamai. The sequence continues at coordinate 2,912,926 of AP028432.1, forward strand.
TGACTAGTAGTAAGAAAATAATTTGAATTACACGGTAACTGAATTTCCGACGTCACATGCGAACTATCTAAATCCGGGCACCAAATGAGCTTAAGCCGTTAATATTCGGGCGCGTGTTGTACGTAGCAACGTGAATGCAAGTTGATTGTTTTTACGATGAATTATGACGTTGATATATGGTTGAAAAACTTCGCGCTGTAGCAATCTGGTGAACACTTTGGCCATATTAGGTTCGATTGGCGGGACGGCTAAAATAATAGAATATCTTAAATATATAAAAATCCCGATGAACATCGAAACTACTTAACCGATCTTCATGAAACCAACTTGAGAGACAGGATAATTTATATTTCGATTAATAATTAGCCTATGTATTTTTTAATTATAATTTCAAATGATTGTCAATGTTGTTATTTCTATTAATTGTAAGTTTCGTCAGTCTCGCACAGATGGCGCATTAAATTAGTTTGTTGGCAGAAAACTGTAGGTATAGATATATCATAGATGGCGCCACGGTTTAATTTTGAATTTCTTTTTTTAAACTCCAGTTTATTTTGTAGTGCATGTGTTTAATTTAATTCAACATGTCAAAATTGAGTAACAGCAACGCGTAGCCGGATCAATTAGTATAGGTATAAATAGACGAAAATAGAACAATTCAATACCTTCTTCACATCTGATGGTCAACTGATTTCCTTTCTTTTTATTTAATTTTATTTGACGACCTTTAAAATGAACTTTCAAAATTGAAAACCTGTATTACTTCATACAATTGATTGTATTGTATGTATTGAAAAATAATATCAATTTATTTATTTATCGATGAATAATGACGATTTTGTATATATTTATAGCTAACGTAGTCGAAAAAAAAATTGTACGTTGTCCCCAAGTGGTGAAAGTGAAACTGAAAAGGAATCGAGAAGATGAATCTTACTGTTCTCCAATATTCGAAGTTAAGCGAGATAATGCTCCTACGCTACCCGACACAGTGTTTACGCCTACTATTTTTCGTCACACAAAAAAGTTGCAGATCAGAAATAAAATATTATGAACATTGAACGACATATAATGTATATAAAAGAAAGTTATCATATTTAAGATTGTCAAATTCTAAGACTATTAGGCCGATCACCATCTAAATGCTTTAACTTGCCACTAGATGGCATTATAGCGAAGCAACTTCTGTACTACTTAACCGTTTCAAATGAATATGATGTTAGTACAAGCTGATACCAGCCCGTGTCGCTATGGAAAAAAATAGGAAAAGGTTAATGGACCCAAAAAAATATGTATCCTACAATATTCTACGAAAAATTTCGCATCGAATAGTCCATCTATGCAGATACGTTCAATCGTTTTAACGTGATAGATTTTTAAATACAGAAAATATTTATACTAACTTCATTCCGATATAACTCAATATTAATTACAGAAAGAATTATAACATCGAATAATAACCAATGCGTGAGAATCCACGGGCATAACTAATACGGTATACGTTGTCGTACATTCAATGAACTTAAACAAATAATATTTACAGTTGGATAGGTTCATGAAATCGTTTGTTCGAGTATAAATACTTCACCGTTTCATACGAAATATTAATTCTAAGTTCGAACCTTTAGAAAGAGTCCCCGAGGCCAATGCCTATAATACATTTACAAAACTACACTTTACATATATTCTCAAAGAGAAGGTAAATAGGTAAGCTGAAAGTCCTTGTTTTTTAAATGCCTAGTTTTTCTTATCAAAAATTGTCAGTAGAAATAACAACTATAAGTATACGTAAATATTTATAGTTATTTAAGTTGCCCGGTTTCTGAGTCACATTTATGTGTTCAATAGCGTTATCAATTCGATAACTTGTTAAATTGGGTTTCTGAACACACAATCATACGATAAACCTCCATTAAACTTAACTGGCCAATCTGGGCGATTATCTATTCAATAAGTTATATTTGACATTTTAAATAGTTTTTAATATCTTAACAATGACATGCCAATGACGAACAACTAACGAATTGAAAAGTTTTGTATCTAAAATAATTGAATTTATAAGTAAATAATTATAAAATAAAATTAAACCATCTATTAATCTGCGAAGTATTTTTTAATCTTATTATTACTACTATAAGTTAAGAATTAAAATAATAAATCCAATTTTTAACACTCTTTCTTAAAAAGAGCCATCTAGTGAACATGAAAGAACTAGTTATGGCTTTCATAGTTATTTAACAACTAGTCGTGTACTCAGAATCGCATTGACAGCTTATCTTATGGATAACTTTATTGAGTCAATAACTAATGATAGTTTAACCGAGTACCTCAGAAACCGGGCATTAAATGGATAATTAAACACGCTTAGTGAAATTGCGGCAACAGATTAATCCGGGTTCAGCCACTTTACAATCTTTATCCTAGTTGTCATTTCATCTGAGAGTCTTTTGCGCTCGCCATCAAACTTGGTGAATTTTCAGTCTATCGACAGGTCGATATATCGATACTAACTGATACCGAAATGCGATGAACTAAAAGAGTCACTATGACTGATTTACCACCATGTATTATGATTGTTAAAAACCCCCTTGTCTTTCATTATTTTTATATTTTAAAAGGTATATATTCTATGTCAGTGTAGGCATACAAGTCATCAAATCTATTATTTTCTTCTATAAATCTATACTAATACTAGCGGGACAAGCGGGCGATGTCGTGCCTTGATAATTATTGCCTTGGCGGGGTGGTAGGGTGTCTGTACCCGACTGGATCGCGACCACCGTACACCAGGTGGAACAGCCGCTATATTGTCACGTTTGGGCGTGTCGCGTTCCGGGATCAGCCGGTGTATATCCAGCAACCGGGGGGAGCTGTCCCTGACTGGCTCGCTTTCAGGCCGGCATGACACCGGTGACCGGCGATGGATAGTATGTCTTTCGGTGGTCGCCATTATTTTTGGATTGTACTATGCTTACCATCAGGCACAGTACAGTCACTTTGCCGAGCTACAATAAAAAAAAATTAAAAAAGAATCTAAAATTCTACCACAACGTCACATACCGGGTCCAATTGTGAACCTAAACCATTCTCGGATCCACTTGAATACGCACACAAAATTTCATCAAAATCGGTGCAGCCATTTAGGACGAATTCAGTGACATACACACGTACAGAATAAATTTATATATAAAGATTATAAAGCTGGAGGGTTTGTTTGGTTGAACGCGCTAATCGCAATACTACTGGTCCGATTTGTAATTTTCTTTTAGTGTTAGATAGCTCATTTATCGAGGAAAGCTATATGCTATATATCATCACGCTAAGACCAATAGAAGCACCAATGCAGAATGTTTCAAAATCGGGGTTTTTTCCCTTTTGTGAGCCTCCGCTGCGTGTTAGCGTTAGCCCAAAGTAACTGTTCCACGCGAACGAAGTCGCGGGCAGAAGCTAGTATATCTATAAATGTGAATCTTCTAATTTACTGAGCACAAAACTAACTTAAACTTACAGTTGTGGCAATATAATCGGATACATATCTCTAGCAGTGCCCACACGAATAGTGGATACTGCAGCTGACATCAAAGTGCGACTCGCCTATGCCCGGTTTCTGAAGTACTTTAATTGTAGTTTATCTGTTCATTAGCGTTGTCGGTTCGATAACTTGTCAATTTGTGTTCCTGAACACACTATCATACGGAAATTTCAGTAAAATTCAATTGACATTTTATCTCATGGATAACTTTGTTAAGTCAGTAACTATTGGTAGTTTAAACGAGTATCTCAGAAACCGGGCACTAGTCATTCTAATATAACAGATTTTACCACACTGCTATACAACCTATAATTATATTATTCCATACGGAGTAAGTATTAATGATTTAATTTAATTGAGGATTAAAGTAGCAGTAATAAAATCGTAACAAAAAAAGTTATGTATAGTTCATACGCGGTAGAAGTTAAATTTAGTATTCCGATAATTTTTTAAGTGAATGAGATGAATACACTATGGGCATGATAAACATTACTTTTCGTCATTACGTCGTAATGTTTTAGTTAAGTTTTTTTTGGTAAAATGCAAATATTGTACTTTAATACACGCAAGGATCGCGAAGTAAGGCGAATATAAACATATAATACGACTCATCGATGATGAAGAAAAAATTGGTTTCCAATTTTCTTTCAAAAACTAAAGCTCATCTATGGCTACTAAATACATATGAAAATCGGTTGACAAAGAGAGGAGGAAGGGTACTGAACTATTTTATATACGTTATGTATGCATATTACATATATAGATAATAATTTTCATGTTTTGCCTCTATCTGCTTAATACTGTTAACTCTCTGTTTCGTGCCCCGTTGAGAGTAAGTTCATTAGTTAATTAACTCTGTTTAATCGTATCTAATCTTTGACATTACACAACCAAAATATATCTTCTCTGTTACTTTCTTTTTGTATCATACGTATCATAACTTACGATTCTATAATAAAAAAGCACTTGTACAACATCGATGTCCAGAGCATAAGAGAGTGTAGATTTTATGATAGTGCGGATGAGACCCCCAAACACCTCTTGTGTGACTGTGATCCACTGAAGCCTACACGAAACCGGATTCTGGGGAAGCATGTATTTGCTCTTAACCAAAAAAGTCCTGCAGTTCCTAAATACTATAGGACTAGGCGGAGAGCTTTAGTAATATGGGGCGATCACAATAGATCAATACTGGTCGCGGTGATACAGGATAAAGGCCCGCATAGTCCCTTTTTCCAGAATAAAAAAAAATGGTTTTAAATTGTAACCTAGTTTTGCCACTTGCCCCTTTTTCGTTATCCTAAAGGCTAAAGGAAAAATAACTGTGGCTAAGTCACATTTACAAAACTTTACAGGAGAGACAATTTAAATTTTGAAAGCATCTTATAGTGGACCTGAATACATTAGGATTAATGATTTTGAAAGGAAATTTTATATGTTATATTTATCTGGAATTGTATTCTTTATAAAATATGCCTAATAATATCCGACGTAGTCGAGTCATGGTCATCGACAGTTAAACACTGTTAAAGAAGAAACATAACAACAAAAAAAAAGTGACGCAAAGAGTTTTACGCTTGTTTTAGATGCCGATTTCCGTTGTATTCGATTGTTTCATTATGAAATGAGTATTTATGTGGCCATAGACTACAAAAAATCAATTAGAAAAAAAGATTACTTAAGCCAGTTTTACAGACATTAATTTGTGTCATTATTTTAATAATCTAACCAAAAAGTGTGTAATATATTCCAGCTACTTGTAATATGTATTTAAGTGTAATATAATAATTACTTATTTTTAGTAGTTGATGATTTAAATATTTTTAATATGATTATGTATTCATTACTTAAACTTCACGTTTATCTTAATAAATATCAAATATATATTTCTATTTATATATTACTAGCGGGCCCGGCAGACGTTGTCCTGCCCTGATTATAAAAAAACCTTGACAAATTATATACCAAAACGTTCCTTATGAATCACTTTATCGACTGCTGAAAACCGCTTGAAAATCCGTTCAGTAGTTTTTGAGTTTATCGCGAACAGACAGACAGACAGACGCGGTAGGGGACTTTGTTTTATACTATGTAATGATAGTGGGCCCAGCAGACATTGTCCTGCCCGTATTATAAAAAAATCCTTGACAGATTACATATTGAAACGTTACTCATAAATCACTTCATCCACTGGTGAAAACCGCATAAAAATCCGTTCAGTAGTTTTTGAGTTTATCGCGAACAGACAGACAGACAGACGCGGTTGGGGACTTCGTTTTATACTATGTAATGATATACGATGAATTATGTTTAATTATATATACATCTCATAGATACCTTCATGTTAATATTGACCATCTCTAATCAAATTATTCATTAACTAGCGGGCCCGGCAGACGTTGTCCCGCCCTGATTATAAAAAAAACCTTGACAAATTATATACCAAAACGTTCCTTATGAATCACTTTATCGACTGGTGAAAACCGCTTGAAAATTCGTTCAGTAGTTTTTGAGTTTATCGCGAACAGACTGACAGACAGACGCGGTAGGGGACTTTGTTTTATACTATGTAATGATATGAATATATAACAACTAACGGGCCTGGCGGACGTTGTCTTACCCTAATATTAAACCTATTATTACCTGATAACCTGATATTATACCTAAATTATACCTTCACAAATTATGTACCTAAGCCTTCCTCATGGATCCATTGGAACACGCACACAAAATTTCATCAAAATCGGTCCAGCCGTTTAGGAGGAGTTCAGTGACATACACACGTACAGAAAAAAATTATATATAAAGACAATGATACCGCTTATAATTTACTATTTAAACATTTTTATTATGTTTTCATATTATAAAAGTATCAAAATTGAAAGGTTTGATTATAGTCTAAGAAAGAATATTTAATACAGATGATGTTAAAAATATCAATCTTTTATGTGTAAAGTTCGACCATTTTGTGTCAGCTGGATTTTATCATCGTTTGAGAGTTTTTGCAATAAAAAAGTATTCTAAACTTCGAATGGAAGACTCCGACGTATCTGAAGTATGGTATGGTATCTGAAGGTGGCTCGTAAAAACTTTTTTATAAGATTTTGTTATTGAAAAGTATTAATATTAAATCGACAAAGTATATTTTGGGTTTAACAAAAAAATATTAAATGGGTTGATTTATATCGATATATTATATCGGTGATATTAAAAAATGATACAATAGTAAAATTATTTTATTAAAACAACCCATTTTGGGTCATTTTTTCTTCGATTATATGTTAAAAAGAAAAAACGTGAAATTACCCTTAAAAGTTATTCCAAAAAAGAACTCACCGTTGAAAAAGGAATCTCCTCACAACATACATAACTCAAACAAACTGGTCACATAAATAATGTAGTCATCTGTATGAAGAACTTTATTCCGGTTACTAACTATTACACTGAAAACTGACGAATTGGAAGTTGAGTGAAACGGTGCGCGGTACGCGGGCGGAAAGCTTGAGACGCAGCAAATAACTGGCTACGAACCGTAGCGCTGCTACGCTGCTACGGTGCTACGGCGCTACGACGCAACAGGCTTATTGTCCGTTAAATCGTACCCACAGTGCAGTGCAGGTTTATCTGGCAATTAGGACGTGATTGCGCAAAATTTGTCAATTAATTATCACTTATACGTGATCTTGTTATTATTAGTATCGTGTTTTGTACAAACCTTTCAAAATTTTCCACCGCCGTTAATATTAACGGTCGCTTACTTTTACTTTGATATTTTTTTCGTTCCATGTTTGGTACATGCAACATTCTTTTTTCTACCAATTAAATGAAATTCTTTTTCCCTTGTTTCAATTGTAATCTATGTTTGATCAAAGCGTTTTACAAATAACGGCTACTATCTCATTATATTCATACTTTCATTAAACAGTTCTGCTAAAGGTTTATAAAATATTGTGTCATCGTCGTTTATCTATAAGAGACTCACTGCAGGGTCATAGGCCTCTTCTCGAAGGAATATATGAGCTTAATCACCAGGCCAGCTTACGACGTACTGGCGATTTCAAACTGAAAAATCAACAGTTCTATGTTTTCTCACATACGGTGGTACAAGAACATTTCTCAGGTACAGGTTTCCTCACAATGTTTTCCGCCATCGTCAGCCGATAGTATCACCAATTTAAATTAGTTAATGTATGCGTATTTCGAAAAATTCGTTGGTACATGCCGGGTTTGAACCTACGGACATCGCATTGATATTTCACCGGTCAAACTACACGGCTACAGCGACTTCAATATTTGTTACTTGTTGTATACCTACTATTTATACGTATGTGATGCTAGCTGTTTGTAACTTAGAACAATAACTATAGTGCGGCTCGAATTACCTTGACATTATGATGTGATACGTTATGATGAAAAGATTGTAATGTTTTTCGAATAGATGTGTCTTTCTGATGCCCTATGTTGATGGATTTGGACATGTGAAGTGACACTAGTTTTTATTAATCGTGAGAGTAAAATATATGAGTTATTGCATTTTAAAACTAGCTAAATCCAATTTTAACCGTTCCTACTATTTTAAGTTATTTTTGAAGATTTTCAAGTTCTTTACGTGTAAAATATCACGATCATAGAAAGAAATACTTTATGGACGGCAAAATTTGAAGTTCGTTCTAGGTGAATTAAAAATGGAAATATAAAAAAAAATAGACATGTTATATGAAAGATTAAAATTGGGTTTAGCTCGTTTTGAAATGTAACAACTCGATAATACTTATATATGACGTCAATGAATTAAAACGAGAGCGCGATAACAATATAATCTTTATGTATTAATACTCAATTTAGTATAGGGTTTCTTCACGATGTATTATTTCGTAAAACGCTCGTAGGATTTTTATTTACATCGATCGATGTATACTGATCCATGGACTCTTTACATCTGTTGGGATACGTATCGATTTTCATTTTAATTTCAGTTTTAACGAGAACCACTTCGCAAGTATCAGCCAGTGAAACAATAAAAGCGCTGTTATTTATTGTGAAAATATAAAATTTCGGAGCCCGCATTCCCGAGCGGTGTGACCGACATTCTGGAAATATTTATTTAGTGTTGTTCAGCGATGCGTCAACATACAAAATTTCACAACTCATCTGTATGTATTAGGGTGGGTCAAAAACAACTTTTAATAATTTTTTTCTTTAACTCCCATAAAAATAACGCCCAAGTGGAATTTATGAGATAAAAGCGAGTAAAGCCACGAAACATGATATTTTATATGATATTTATATTATTATTATATTTATATATGATTGTTGAGCCGTTATTTTGTGACAGAATACAAAAAATTGTAAAAGTCGTCAAGCACCATTTGAAGTTGAATTTTAACCTGGAATAACTTTTAAACGAGTCGACTAATACGTGTTTTTTACAGGGAGATTTAAAAATCACGATTAGTATTAGTATTAGGAGTTCAAACTTACCAGAATTGTTTTTCATCATCTTGAACAATATTCTTATCGTAAATAAAGAAAAAAAAATTTCTATGGCCTACCCTAGTATATGTATATAGAATATAGAAGTGGGGAAATAGTCTGAACCGAGTAATTATCTTATATATAAAATTCTCGTGTCACAATGTTAGTTACCATACTCCTCTGAAACGGTTTGACCGATTTTTATGAAATTTTATATGCATATTCAGTAGGTCTGAGAATCGGCTACTATCTATTTTTCATACCCCTAAGTGATAAGGGTTGTCCACCCCTAAATTTTTTTTATTTTTTGGACATTTTTTTTTATTTTATTTTGTTATAATGAGGCATTAAAAAATACATACAACCCTAAATTTTCACCCTTCTAACACCAACCCCTATTTTTTAATAGTCATTTTAGTAATTAATCATTTTTCATCCCACTCGATAACTGGTAAAGTATCTCAGTAAAAAAGGTGGTTTATATGTCAAAAGTAAAATAAATTTGATAAAATTGAGATTGAATGCAGAATTCACGTAAGTATACTTTACAAATTCTTATAAAACAAACAACTAAAACAAAATGGAAATTTAATGTAGATAAAGTTTAATTTTTACAGTGTGTTTAGCGTAATCGCTAAACTTAATAGTTACAAGGGGTACTGGGAAGACATTTATCATTAGTTTTTATTTTCATTCGACACTTTAGGTAATGCTGCGAACAGGTTCTAGGCTTATTTTAAAAGATTTCTCACATACCAACTGGGTATATGTTTGAGTGAGTCCCTGGATAGTTTGGATTCACAATGAAAGTGCTAGATGTCGCTGCAATCGGGTTTTAGGTTTTTAAGATTATTTGCGTTTAAAAATACGATTGAAACCGGTAATAACCGATTTGGTGCAGACGAAGTTGCACGGGTCAGCTAATAGGTTATAATATAACTGAATACATCGGTTAATTATAACGAATATAGTAGTTAATAGTAATGTAATACAATCTAAATTACTATAATGTTAGTATTGTGTAAACGTGTAAAATGATATTTAATGTTACTTTATTGTATTGTATTGGAGCAATCGAAGCATAGCTGTGATGCCATCTTAATATGTTCGCCGAAAGCGAACTACTTGTTAATATTTGTCATTAACTGAAATAATAATGTATTGGCAAAATAGTACTTTGATAAATCGTCATTTACTATAATTTGTGCCGTTACGGTTTTATATTGAGTATTATCGTATAAATTTATATTAAAAATACTATTGCACTAATATTATATCGTGTTTGTAATAAACCAATCAGAGTAAAGGAAACTTGCTTCGAACGGAGTCGAGGCGCCATCTATGTTATAAAAAAATTCGATAAATATGTATTGTTATCTAATTAATCTGATGTGTTAAGATATAAATAGTGAACTAGTTATTCGTCTAATTTGACCTTGTGGAGAAAGTCGCTTCTTACTACCTACATGGAGCATTATGTTGGTACAAAATATTTTCTTGTTTTAGTAATATTTTGTGTTTTAATCGTATTTTGTTATGTTTCAGCCATTCGTGATAAGTTGTAACGAGAAGTAAATAAGAGTTCCCATCAATATAGACACGTCGGATATTTTAAAAGCATAGCGTACCGTCTTGGAAACGCGGCGCCCATATAATAGTGAATCGCGGAGGTTTAAAACAGCAGCAGCGAACATGTTAACGTCTTATTGTCAAATCCTATCGCTGAAGTCCTTGGTATGATGAATTGTAGTAACAACTCTCCGAGTTACTGACAATTTGGTGAGCAGTTTTCGGTTTTTTATAATCTAGCGTCAATGGTTTTTTAGTTCAAAAGAGGTGTACGAAAATATAGCGTGCTTTGTAATTTACACAGTTCTGACCGCTTTTTGGTGGTTATGGTTTTGTTGTATATACACGAATTTTATTTCGCGTTGAAATTTTACTCTAAGTTTTTGTATAAAAAGGTGCGCTAGCTATAATGGGTTGTATAAAAAGAGCGAGTTGACAACGTAGCCTAATAAAAGTGAAAGAGACCTTGAAAAAGTGTTTACAGAATGATAGTACAATTTTCAGAGTATGATATAGGCTACATGTCATGTAGATTTTCATAGGAATTGAGTAATAATGACGGAATTTAGCCGCCGTAAACTTAAAATCGGTAAAAAAGTTATTGCGATTAAATAAGATTGATCAAAATTGCAATTAAAAATATGTGAAACAACTCGTAATGTAAATAAATATATAGTTGTCATGGAGGTGGTTCGCGATCAATGCTATCTGTATTTAGCTAATTCGTAGGTAAGAGAATTGTAGTTTGATGCACATATTATCTCTGAATTTAAAAAAGATCAAATTATAAGTTAAGAGACAATTAACAGTGTATAAGGATTAAGGTCATGTTATACTGGTAAATCTTTAAAAAAATCACACCCAGTGGGATCTTTAGTATTATTATAATGAAAAAAACCTGGTAAGCATCGTGTTTTTGCAACAGCCGTCTTGTATTTTGTTACATAGTTTCTATTAAGTTTTTTTTACCGTCCTATTCATACATCATATTATGTTGTTGATAATACAAATTTTTAATGTTTAGAAAGGTGAAATGCTAACAAAGTTTTTCTACTCCTCACTAGATGGCGTTACTTGCTTTAATGTTCTCAAAATAGTTAATGAATGAACTAATTTTGTAATATATGTTTGTACTGATTTTGCAGTAACATGATACATATTTTTCAACTGGTAGATAGATTAATTATGTATTTATGAAATATTTGTGTAACACTTTTTTTTTAATATCATAGGAGGCAAACGTACAGGTGTGTCACCTGATGTTAAGTGATCGCCGTCGTCCATAGATACTATCAACATTAGGGGACTCGCAAGTGCGTTGCCAGCCTGTGTTTGGGGGAAAGGAGGGAAGGTGTATGGAGAGTGGGGAGGGGAGGGGAGAAGAGAAGGAAGGGGAGGTGGTCCTCCGGCGCTCTCACTGACCGAACGAAACGCAACAGTACAAGCACTGTTACTTCACGTCGGTTTTCTATGAGAGGGTGGTACTACCCCGGATGAGCCTACCCATTCATGCTGAAACCAGTAATAGCTTCAACGTGGCTCTACCACCTTCCTGTAACAAGATATTGATATCTATATATATTTATAATTCTTCTGTATGTATGCATGTGATTGAACTCCTTCGCAACGGGTGGACAGATTTTGATGTTTTTTTTGTGTTTCGTAATTGGAACCGGTAGATGGCGTTGCAATGTGATTCGAGGACTTTTTATTTTATTTATAGGGCAGCACAACGTCTACTGAGCCAGCTAGTAATATATATACATATATATATATATATATATATATATATATATATATATATATATATATATATTATTTCTCTGGAAAAAATGAAATGAAGAGGGTGAATAATGCAGTTTTCGCAAAATATATTTCTTCTAATATTTGAAAAGTATTGTAAATCATACATTTATTAGTAATTACAATGTTAATGTAATCGATGCGTATGCCACTGATATGAGCACGCAGATCTTCAGATAACCGCCTAAATTAGAAAAGTCTGAAAAATATAACAAAACATAAGCCAACGACTCAACACGAGTTCCAACAACTCTTTTTTAAATGATTTATAATTAATAAAAAATAAATTAAATTGTTTTGTTAAGCGTACATATACTATTAAATCCGCGTACTGATAATGGGTACATAATGCAAATGTGACCTTGTTTGTTACGCTTTCATGCCACAACTACTTAATCAATCATAATGAAATTTTGCATACACCTTACACATTACCCAGGAACAATATATACAGAAAAAATTGTATTGTTACAAGGGATAGATGATATCTACTTTAATGCGAGCAAAGCCGCAGGCGAAAGGTAATTTTCTATTTATATTTAGAGACGTTAATTTGTTTTCTGTTGATATGTTTTTTAAACAAACTAGTGGGCCCGGTGGAAGTTACCCACCATGATAATAAAGAAAACCTTGACAAATGATATAGCTAACCCTTCCTCGTGAATCACCTTATCTAGTGGTGAAAACCGCATGAAATACCGTTTTGTAGTTTTTGAGTTTATCGTGAACAGACAGACAGACGTGGCATAGGACTTTTTCATAATATGTAATGAGTTATGTCTTTTAAATATTTAAATTAATTTAAATTAACACTAGATTTTGCCCGCAACTTCACTAGCGGTTTAAAAATTTGACCTTTTTCCTCGCAAACAGTAGACTTTTCTGAATTGCAGGTACTCCAAGTCCTTTCTGTACTCTTGACTACGTGTATGGAAAATTTCATGAAGTTCGATTCAGTAATTAAGACGTGCAAGCGTAACTATTTTAACAAACTCACATTCTCATGTATAATATTAGTTGGGATATAAATACCAAATAAAACAAACAACGGTTTGTTATCATTTTATTCTGACCATATGAAGGATTAACTCGTTACATTGAATTATAATCAGGATCAAAGATAAAAAGTGATAAACAAGCTTAGTTCAAGTAATTAATCACTAATTATACCTACTGAATAAAGAACGTAATATAATACCAACCTGTTAATGACCCACTTGTCAGTAAAGTCCTTTTGACCAAGATGGATTTAATGAAATTAGTTAGCCCGAACTATTAGAATTGTTATATTAAATATATACTTCCATCTTCCACTACTAGATGGCGGAAGCTGTGGGAATATCACTCAAGCGTTTTAAATTTATATAAATGTATAAACCTAGATATATAATCAATATAATAATAAAATATGATATATAATAGTATAGTATGTGATAATAATAAAATAAATAATAGATATATAAATAAATAGATCATAACATAATTAAAGATCAGGTGCAGGAGAGTACTTCAAAAGAATAAAATGCATCACTAAAACTAACAGAAACTTCATAACGTCCATCAACACTTATGCCACACCAGTTCTCTTATACACATTTATACACAATAAACTACAAAACTAGCGATTTAAATAAAATAGATATCAAGACAAAGAAGTTGCTTACTTTGAATAAAGCCCAACAACAAAAAGCGGATATTGAAAGACTATATTTACTCATAGAAGAAAGAGGTAGAGGATTTAAAAACGTAGAAATGTTACACAAAACACAGATTATTAAACTTAAGCAATATTTAAACAACGAACAGGACTACATCATAAAAACACGATAAACATAGGGATAAACACCGCGGGGCTCGGACCACGAATTACTGGGGCTGACTGTACTGTACTGACTGACTTTACTTGGGAGTTGTTTGGGCGATGGCCGCCTATGGGGTACCAGTGTGAGCCGACACCCTCGATGCCGCCAACGTGCACGCGCTCCCTAATGCGCAGCGCATGATGGCACTGAGGGTGATCCGGGCGTACCGCACGGTTTCCTCAGCGGCGGCCTTCACGTTCGCCGGCTCTCTGGCCTGGGAGCTGGAGGCAGGAGTTCTTGCCGCCGTGTACGAATTCACAGCGGTGAGGAAGCGGAGTGGAGAGCCTTCGGCTCCCAGGGAAATAGAGGATAGGAGACGGCGTCTTAGAGAAGACGTCGTCGAGAGATGGAAGCAGGACCTGGCAGACGCGCGAAGACGCCATCCGTCTGGTCCTGCGGGAGTGGTTGGGTAGGGAGTGGGGCTCTCTGACGTTCCGACTGGTGCAGGTACGGGTGTAGGTCACCGGATACGGTTGTTTCTGGTGGTACCTGTACCAGAGCGCTCGCAGGGAGCCGATCGCCGCATGCCACGAGTGCGACGTTGACGAAGCCACCGTACAGCGCACCCTATCTGAGTGTGCTGCGTGAGAAGGACAGCGCTGCGTTCTGGCTACGGTGGTAGGGCGTGATTTGTCGCTGCCGAGCGTAGTTTCGGACATGCTCGACAGCGACCAGGCTTGGCGGGTGATGGCTTCCCTCTGCGAGGAGGTTATCTCGCAGAAGAAAACGGCGGAGGGCCCGCGAGGGAGACCCTCTAAGTGACCCTCTCTGCTAACGGAGGACCGGTGGGAGGAGGCGGCGCTTTGCCCAACTCCTCATTGCACAGGTCCGGCGGACGAAGGGGGCAGCTGGTGTGTACCCAGTCTGCCTCTATGTAGGTAGGAGCCCGGCGGTCACTTTCCGCCGGGCGGAGCGTTGGACCGGCTCTACGAGGTTGAGTAGCACTGTACGATCCCTTGCCGCCCCAACAATCATGGTCTGTCGGTACACTGTGGGGGTTTAGTCCGTGCGAGTCGGACATGACCCATCCTCTTCCCCGGGAGGGTGGTGTATCCATAAGGGATTTCCCCACGTTAAAAAAAAGGGATAAACACACAATAGGTACACAAAGATAGTAAAAAAACGCAATAGGTATAGGATTAACCGAAATCAGAAACTACACCGATACTGAAGTTAAAAAAGCAGCAGTAAAGACAGGCGTCAGTAAATGGAAAGTGAAACCGCTACATGGACAATTTCTTATGTCAGTTATAGAGAAGGATAATATAGATAATAACGAGTATTCGTTCAGCTGGTTTGAGAAATAAATTGTGTCTCCCACATTAGAATATTCGGTGTTCGCTATACAAGATCAGGCATTAATTACGAGAGAAATAGAAAGGGACATTCTAATGAAATCTGTCGACGGTAGGTGTCGACTATACTTAGCAAAAGACGAGACCATACAGCACATAATCTCGAGATGTGAAAAGTTGGCCGGCACCTACTATGTGAACAGGCATAATAACGTAGTAAAGTACATTTGGTGGGCACTAAAAAGAAAACACAATATTGAAATAGACCAGCTATAGTGAAAGGTGAATTTGACTCAACCTCAGATAAAGGAAAACAGCTCCGCGAAGCTAATGTGGGCGATACCAGTACAGACGGACGTTACAATAACACACAATAGACCAGACAATACATAAATAAGACAGAAAAGAAAGCCTACCTAATAGACATAACCATACCACCTGACTGCAATATAGGACCAAAAGAAATAGAAAAACTTAGTAAATATCACCCCTTAAAAATAGTACTAACACGACTCTGGAATACACACACAGAAACCATTCCCATAGTAATAGGTATAACAGGTGTAGTAGCAAAAAACATACATAGATACATAGACAAATTAGAAACAAACATAAATACACATAATACAAAAACAAGCAGTCATACACACATGCACAATAATAAGTAAAGTTTTAGGAGATACAGTATTCATAAATTCAAGGGAATCCGAAACTCCTCTTCCCTGAACGATTCAGTGCGGGAGCCAGGAACTAAACCGAGTCAAGTACTCGAGAAAAAACAATATTTCAAACAATTTTATAATAAAATAAATAAATAAAATATAATGGATTATGTGTTTAAAGCGAACTAAAAGTATATAATAATTTCATTAAGAATATTCAGATTTCTAACATCTTATCAATATTGGTCTAAATATTAGTTGTTGTGATTTGAGTGGTGTGACTGGTGGAGTATCAATTCGATGTCCGCAGGTTCGAAGCTCTGCATGTACCAAAGAATTTTTGGGTGTTTGCAAACATTTTCTAATTTAAAATTTGGTAACACTATCAGTTATTGGTAAAGCGAGAACATCGAGAGGAAACCTGAACCTGAGAAATGTTCTTGTAGTAACAACCATCTAATGTGGCAAAATATAGAACTGTGGATTAATCTGAGTTTAAAATTGTCAATACGTCATCGTCTGGCGTCGTGATTATGCCCATACCATTCTTCGGGAAGAGGTCTATGACCATGCAGTGGGTATCTTATAAGACGATGAGGTGAAGATATTAAATTTATTTTATTTATCTTTCCGTTTCTTAGTATTCTTGCGTTGTCATTCAAGACTGATCTATGTTCGAAATTTTACTAACTAAGCTCATCAGGATATTAGTTTAAAATGAATTAAAAATTCCACCCGGATATATAAGAAAACCGAAGTAAAATGAAGTAAAACTGTCCGGGTTAATCAGCTGGAACGGTTAACGCGATTCTGACGATATTCTAACTGGTAAATATAGAACTTTTTAGAGTATTACTAGCTTTTGTTCGCGCATTCATTTAGAATTGACTTATACTACGGGAACAACTCCTTTTTTGGGTAAAAGCTACCCTATGCCCTTTTCTATATACCTAAGAACATTATTTAATTATTACATTACTACAATACGCTATTATTAGTAACATTAGGCTTTTATAATATGGGGCCTCGCGATTCATTAAAGACTAAATTTCAGGAATTCAGTATCTTAACTCTGCCCTCCCAATATATTCTTGATGGCCACAAAAACTTAGATAAGTTGGTAAAAGACCAACATAATTTAAATAATAGAAATAGTATCAAATTGGTTATTCCGTGTTTCAGGCTTACTAAGATCAATAAGTTTTTTTAGGTAACAGTGTTACGTATTATAACAAAGTCCCAAAGCACATTACCGATTTACCGGACAGTGAGTTCAAGCACCATGTTAAGCGGTTTTAATGTATAAATGCTATTATAGGGTGGGTCAATATGTGAATGATGGTGACATCTAGAAATTATGCCCCTCTCTGTTCATCCACCATAAACGAATTGAAATAACTAGTTTGTAAAATATGTATAATGAAAAAAATAAACCAGATCGAGTTTCTTACCGGTTTTCCTTGTTTACTGGATTGTTGTCCGAACCGGTGGTAGCTTTGACGTTCATAAGCGCCTTCTCAGTGCCTAAATGCAATAAAATATCTTTTGATTTCTTTTCCATAGCGTCATATCAGAGTGTGTGAAATCAAGTGTAAAATTTAACAAAGGTAACTGAAAATCGATAAAATAGTTGTGGGTATTAGCAGTAATGACAGTTTTCGATAAAAAAAGTGATCCCATAATTAATCTATCTAAAACATGCAATTTCCACAAAGCAAGATAATTATTTCCACGAGGACGAAGTATGACCGGAAAGTGTCATGGTAATGAGGACGCATAAACTCATGGTCAAATCAAGAAATGGTTGTTACAACATAATTGCATCTATTGTCTAAATATTTTATTTAATTTCAGAATGCTGTTACTTCCACAATAAATAAACAAAGAAAGAAATGGCGGACATAATCCTGTAAAAAATGGCTGAATTTGAGAAGAAATGAGAACAATAGGATGTCATAATGTCAGTAGAATAATAATCATACAATGGGAGGAGCGAAAGTTAAAAGTAAAGTAAGATTATAATGGAAAAGTCACTGATGTTTCATTATAAATTACTTAGCAAGGATAACTTTATAAAATTTTATATTTCACAAGAGTGTATAAGCTTCACTTTGACTATAATTAGAAATGACGTCATTTCGCAATACGGCCGAAGGTTAGAAAGATGATTTCCTCTCAAGTGCAGGTATCAGGTTACATTGACAGGGTTTTGACTTTTGAACATGAGGGTGGATAGCTAATCAGATGGACATTGCAAAATGCCCTGCAAAATTATAGTTTCAACACGATATATCCCTTTACCGAAAACTCATGGACTATGTAAGAAGTTAATTCATTTACTACAGAGACTGGATTAATTGTAACTTGTCCATTTTATTGGCCTCTATCGAATGCCTTGTATATGAATTAATACGATTACTGAAAATGAAAACAAAAAATCTTGATTGTAAGATATTTTCTTTTTTCATTCACAGACATACTTGTAATAATATCTATATTACACGGTTAAGATGAGTTTACCGACATTTTATAGTATGTTAAAATCAATAAAGTCGTGTATGCATAAAGCGTGCCAAAGAAACAGATATACGTGCACTCGAAAAATAGTCTCCCTCTGTGCTGTCGGATGAAAAAGAATTGAAGAAAAGTTTGTGGTCCCGTGTATCATTAATTAGTTTGATGAAGTCCATAATTAAAGGCATAGAAGGCTCTTGAAAGAGCTATCAACTCCTAGGGAGTAAGAGAAGGTACAATTCTACTAAAGATGAAACTACGAAATGGCGAGATGAGACTGAACGATAGACGGTTTATTATAAAGTAAGTCAATGTATATTTAAATTAATTAACTACTTATTGCACGTTGTTTCGCTCGACTAGATTCTTTTTTTAATTTAATATAATACATTTAGATTTCAATATCAATATTAAATATAATACGTATGAATAAATAAAAATGAAGTTCCATATTATTAACATCTTAACTAATATTGTGAATGCGAATGGGAGTTTGTATGTTTATTTATTTTTAACCCTTATATGTAGATTTTTTTCTATCAAATCAACGATAGCGTTTCACATGCTATATTAGCAATATCCAGACACACTAAACACCTGTGTCTACTACACTGACGACGCTATTAGTAGGTTCATCCATCGAGCCGCGGACGCTCCGGCGAGGGACACTGTGGATTATAATTTAAAAAATGCTATAAAAGATGAGAATGAAGCCGTCATGAATCGTTGTATTTAAAACGTTCGTTATTCATAATAAATATTTGTTTATATATATCCAAACGAACCAAATTACTAGCGGATAAGTTGCCTAAATATTTCGTTATCAAATATATGATAACCATACCAATAATCGGTTTTAGTGTTATGTCCTTTGTTAAAGATTATACTAATCACGATTCGTGTATTTTTAATGTAGATAATTAGTATTACAAATGCATCAGTTTTTATTTTGTAGTGATAGCGTAAATACATACCAGGTAATATACAGTTTTTTTTATATAAAATTTAATAGTATGAAAAAAATCGGACCCATTTGTTTAATAAAAGAACTGAATCTTGTAGATCAACTTTGCTTTTTCTTTTAAATAATAATATTTTTCGATCCCATATATTTAGGGTTTTATAAATCAGAAAGTTCTGCCTTTAATGATATCTGTACTTTTGTAATTCTGGGGATAAATATCTACATAATAAACAACCGTGAAGAAGAATCAAAGGTTCTAAATAGCAAAAAAAAATGTGCGTGTACTCATGTACACGCATTAGAAGTTATACTTCTTTGGCGTAACATGAAAAAAATCTTTTCAATAATTTTATCTTTCGCCGTATTCTACGTTTGTAGAAAAAACGACACTAACAATAGAAGAAAGGTATTTAATACAAAGAAATACAAACAACAAATACAAAGAAACAAAATGTTGACTATAGCTAACTTTAGGTTCGTGACGGTGTGCGCGCGCATCTTAAAAATTTACTCTCATCATTTTTCCGTAACGCGCCAAAAGAACTATAACTTCAAAATTATAAGAGACTAGCGGACCTGGCGGACTTTGTCCTGCCGTGGTAATAAAAAATGAAATCCCTAAAAGCCAACCGCAGCGCCACCTACCGGGTCCAAATGTGAATAAAAAACATTTTCGAAATTCCAAGAAAAAAAAAAAAAAATTTTAATAAAAAGGGTTGTAGTGTTGGGGGGGGAGTGAATAAAAAAAAAAAAACAAGAAATATAAAAAATGTAGGTTGTAAAATTAATCTAGTGACTTTTAATCTAGTATTTTCGAGTACAAATATTCAGGAATACTCGCCTAAATTTCATCGAATAAAAGTCGATGTTTTTCTAGTTTTATTC
The DNA here is from genome assembly GCA_036509395.1 of Antheraea yamamai. Taxonomy (NCBI): domain Eukaryota; kingdom Metazoa; phylum Arthropoda; class Insecta; order Lepidoptera; family Saturniidae; genus Antheraea; species Antheraea yamamai. The sequence continues at coordinate 2,933,487 of AP028432.1, forward strand.
TGTAAATAACAATGGTAGTATTCCAGAGATTTGAGCAGTCAACACTGTAAATGAGCTAAATTCATTCATTTATTAATAAAGAATTTTATATATTGTGTTGGTAGTTTTAGTATCACTATCAGCTGTATGCATGTGTTGTAGAGAAAGTAGGAATCATAAAGACCTTGAGAGATCTTGTTGTACTACTCCAGTGTATTGAGAAATATACGAATTCGTTGTTCAGCGTACTATATATACATATACGTTAAAAAAATTAACCAGGTGGAGTTTCTTGCCGGTTCTTGACTGAGTTGTTTTGCGAACCGCTGGTAGTTTTGACGTTCATAAGTGCCTTCTTAGAGACTAAATTGAATGAAGTATTCTGTTATTTTGATTGATTGAAGTCCGTGTATTTTTGATTTAATAGAGTAACTGTTGATCACAATCGTGCTTCGTTTTTAAATAAAAATGTGGTTCAAAAGTGTAACATATTTAAGCATAAAGGGGATTTACTCCAAGTCTTTAATTTTAAAATAGTCTGCAGTTTTTTTAAACATTCTTTCTCTAATAATGTATTATCTAGAACGTGTATGATGAAAGAGGCCTATATAATCATTCTGTGTATGTTAAAATTCTAGTCTGAGCCTCCATGTAAAGAAAACCATTACGAAACTACTAGCTTTTTCCAGTGACTTTGCTCCAGTTTGATAGATTTAATCTTGTAGATTTGACATATCCCTCGGACATTTCTTATGGATAATAAGTACCCCATATCTTTTTCTGTAATCAACAAACAAACAAACCCATATTCACATTTATAATATTAGCTAGAATTAGGAGAGTAATAGCCTTTTTGTATTACTTGCCTGACAAGCTTGCCGTGTTGTTAATCAGTTGTAAATGACGAGGCATTTGTAGCGCTATTGTGGCCAATATTTAATATCTTGTGATATAGGGGTCAAACGTTGACATAATAAAAATAAAATCATATTTATCTTTAGTGTTTTCGATTGTGACGTAATTATACACTACATACATCTTTTATCTGTACACTTAAAAAAAATAGTACCCATTGTTTGTCTGAACTGGTCTTCGAAGGGGCTGAACCGATTTAAATGAGATTTTTACAAAGGGATGTATACATTTTCAGTTTTATCTAGGCAATATATCACTATCGATATCGGTAAACATAATAGTGAGGATAAAAGTACAATTATAATAAACTGAGGGCCAGCCGCGAGTTCGCTTGAGTTCGAGCCTTTATAAATAATGACACCATACCTTGATCATGCAACTGTAACGGTTTATGAAGGGTAGATCGAGATAACTCATAACAGGCAATTTTTTTAATAAATTTATTCTTTTTGATCCTTGACTTAAAGTTGGCCAATTTAAAAAATATATGTATAAATTATAGCATACGTATTATTTTGATATGTAAGCTATGTAATATAAAGTTTCGTCAGAGTCTATATAGTATTTTTTTCTTAAGAAAGTAATAGACATCCACCTATCCTTACAAACTTTCTTATTTATAATAGCAACTAACTTTTACTTGTGGTTTAACTTGCGGAAATGTTACATGTGTGCAAAATTTCTTTATGGTCTGTCGAGTATTTAATGCGTAAAAACTTAACAAATGTTAAAACTTTCGCATTCATTCACACAAGACGAGTAGTATCTGTGAAATAAGAAGCATTTTCCATAGAATTAATTCCAGGACTTTCCTTGTAGAACTATAAAGCATTCATTGCCAAATATTCATACACTTAATAGGCTCTGCGATAAAACAACATATTTTACGTCGATTGAGTAAGTCTGTCTCAGATATGTCAGATTAATATTTTAGCATAATCTTATCGAAGCTGATAAGAATATTATAGGTAGATTGGTATGCGATGTAGAGCGTTATCGGATTTATCTAGACGCAGCGTTTAATATAGCCCCAATAAAATTGTTTTGAGATTAAGTTTATCGTCTTTGAGGACTACTAAAAAATATGTGCAACATGCGCCGAACTCCGGTTTATAAGAATAAATAAAAATCAAGCTCGAAAGTTATCGAAATTACTTTATTAAGGAACTGTGACCACGACTTCGTCCACGTGAAACTAAATACAAAAAATAGTTTTTCGTTTGCTGTGCCTTAGATATAATTTATAAATTATATAATATCCGGTTTCTCTAAAAGATTCAATTGCATTTACCTACCTACTCTTTTCTTGTACTTAACTCGGGCCTTCAATATGGAAAATAGAGAAAAACTAGATTAAATAATTACCGGCATGATTTGAATACTAGAAAACGCCACAAATCGGCCATCCCATATTTCAATAGGGTGGATCAATGTCACATTGGTGACGTCTGGAAATGACACCCCTCTCTGTGCGTCCCTTAAACAAGATTGTAACCATAATGTGTTGCAATAAAAGAAAAAATATATATATATCATAGGAGGCAAGCGAACAGGCGGATCACCTGATGTTAAGTGATCACCACCGTCCATAGCAATACCAGAGGAGTCACAAGTGCATTGCCAGCCTGTGTTGAAAGAGGGGGGAAGGAGGAGGAGAAGGGGGATGGGAGGGGGGAGAGGGAAAGTGGGCCTCCGGCGTTCTCAGAGACCGAACGAAACGCAACAATGCAAGCACTATTACTTCACGTCGGATTTCTGTTGGTCGGGTGGTAGTACCCCGGGCGAGCCGACCCATTCATGCTGAAACCAGTAATAACTTCAGCGTGGCTTTACCACCTAAAATAAAGTGTGAGTTCTACTGTTTTGCGCGTATTACTCAAAAACACCTGGATAAATTTGGTTTAATTTTATAAAACCGATATTATTGACATTTTGTACATTTTGTTCATTACATACTTATATACATTTTATAGGTATATATATATATATATATATATATATATATATATATATATATATATATATATATATATATATATAAGTTTATCTTGAACTGAAAAATATAAATAAAGTACAAAATATTTATTCTTTTATGTATAAATAAACGTTCATATAGTTAATGTAAAATTGTAATGTTCCATCGATCATACGAAGCCAGATAAGTTGCAAAAATATGTAAAAATGACGTAGATACATGCCAAGAATTTATTATTGATCGCACGATGATAGACTGTTTGAGATAAATGTGTGGAAAAACAAAATTTGTATTACGTTCTCTGTTTCACTTAAAACCGCATTTAAATCTGATCATTTAGATCTTAGTTTTAACCCGGATGCTCAGGTATCTTTAATTATGTACTCATATTTCGTATATAAGTTAAACCAAAATTTTGCAACATTAGTTTTGGATAATATATTCGCGTACTATCATTTAGAAAACAAAATTTACTATTTCTCTGTTCCATTTAATAAATTCCATAATGCTGACGTCAATAGAATTTTACAATTCAAATCGTTTGAACTCATATCAAAATCAAAAAATCCTTTATTCAATTTAGGTCCTGAGAAGGCACTTATGACCGTCAAAACTACCACCGGTTCGGAAAACAACCCAGTCATCGAGAAGAACCGGCAATAAAATAATTATATATAAAAGGTTTATCTGGTCTCGATCTGGTATATCTTTTGTATTATACGTAACATATCACAACATATTTTTATAGCTATATACACACATTTCCAACTCAAATTATAAACCTTTGTTACAGATATGTATTTATTGCTATGTATAGCCTTCATAGGCTCAGCTATTGCGCTTCCACTAAGCACAAATGAGGTCACCAGGAATGAAGACTTAGTAGCGCGATACGTCCTGCCTCAGACCACTTACCCCACATTCTATGATGTCCGTCTCTTCATAGATCCAAATTATGTAGAGTCATTTTTTGGCAACGTCAGTATCAGGATAATCCCTAATGTTGACACTAATGAGATTGTTCTTCAAGCTATGGAGATGTCTATTGACAGCATAAGTGTTGTCAGTGACAGAGATAATGAAGAGTTGTTTGCGAACTACACATTGGCGACGGACGATACTCATTTCTTAAGGATTAGGTTAGTCAGAGACATTGCAGCGCTTCAACCTCATAATATCCATATAAACTATGTGTCGAAATATGCTGAGAATATGTTTGGTGTATACGTGTCTACTTATGTGGAAAATGGACAAACAATGTAAGTATTTAGTTCAATTTAAAATGATTACTAAATTTCTTTCAGTCTCGGGAAGAAATTTTTGGGCTAACTTCAACAAATACGGATAATAATATATTTAATATACAAATGTCTTTCTAATATCTCTTTCGAGATTTCCAATAAATAAATATTTCTGGTCATGTGTAGAATATATTTTATTTTAAAGAGTATGCTCCTTTAGTAAATTTTCCTGGTCGTATCGATGCGGTTTAAACAGTATTACCAGCTGCTACGTTACGGCGAGTGACATTGTGGATTACAATCTAAAAATGGCCATAAAAGATAATAATGAAACCGCCATAAAAGCTATTATCACAACAAGAAATTTGAGTTACTAACATAGACTTATATAATTGCCTATAATACCTATTGTACCTATTAAAGAAAAAAAAATACATTAACGATTAGCTGTAACTAGTTAAGTATAATAATATATTTTCTCTTGCTCAATTAGTCGCACTAGATTTAAAATGATTGTAGAGAAAAGGTGCAGACTACGAGTGTGCAAATTAAAAACCAGCTGCACATATTATAGTTGTTATTCAAATTTCAGTAATCTCGTGACGTCTCAACTGCAACCAACATTTGCCCGCCGTGCGTTCCCGTGCTATGATGAACCTGCTCTGAAAGCGATCTTCAGGACTACCATCTACGCACCAGAAGAATACCCCGTTGTTAGAAGTAATACACTTGAAAGAGCTGTTCCACTGAAGTTAGTTCTTTAATTACATTTTATGAATTGTTAATGAACACATTAATTTTATGGACGTGGGCTAGATCCATAAGACAGTCTGGAACAGTTTTGTATTAGATCGTAATGTTTGAAATTACTGAAACAGTTTTCGACTCATGTGATCATTTCATTACTAGGGATTTATTAAATTCTTTATTGAAGTATAACAACTGTCTACTAAATAGAAATATAGTAGCATTTTATAAAGAGCAGTAGTTTGGATTATATATGTTTTTTTCGTTAACATTATAGATTTTAGCATTTGAGCACTATTGCATTTAATTCTATATAACGATGTGGTCAAAGATAACGCTAGATCTGCATAAAATGCAGCTGCCGCAATACTCTTATAAAGGCTTGGCTACAAATTTTAAACTTCAAGAGTGCAGTTAATAAGGCAATATTAGAATTCTACCAAATATTTTCACGATATTTTCATTCACCTTGAGCTCCAACTCATTGTACAGATTTGAATGTAAGGTCATCGAGGTCGTGCCCGAGTATATTACCATTGCGTCCTAAAACCTGTCAGCAGTTAGAGAAATGGAACTAAAAGTAAATAACACTTCATCGACTCAACACTGTTTACTTTTATTGGAATAACTTAATATTTACAGAGACAATGTCCCCGGTTACGTGAAACACGAGTTCGAAGATACACTGGTCATGTCGTCATACCTCATCGCGTACTTGGTATCCAGATTCGAATACGTCGATAACTCGGTGTCTCCTATTTACAACGTACCTTTCCGAGTATACTCCAGACCTGGAACGCAGAACACTGCTGAATTTGCAATGGAATTCGGACAACGTAATATGGTAGCTTTGGAGGACTACACGGAATTCTTATACGCTTTCCCGAAGATTGATAAGGCGGCAGTGCCTGATTTCGCTGCCGGAGCTATGGAGAACTGGGGACTCGTTATTTACAGGTCTGTAAAAATAATATCACTATAGGCGATCATTGCAATTCGTATTATATATATACTACTACACTATGCTAACGCGAGCGACGCTGCGATAAAAAGCTAGTTGTATATAAATTTCACTATAGTTACGGAATTGAACCATAACAAATAATCGTTAACCTATGGTTGAAACCAATTTAAAAACTAAATAAACACCATAAGTGCTTTCAGTGAAAATAGCGAATATTAAATTCTGATCTAACTTCGATCTCTATTCGTGGGTACTGCATGTTTTATTTTAAATTAAAATTTAACTTCGATTACAATTCGAGGGTAGCCCTTGTATTACTTAAAACAACGTATACGTTAGCGTTTTATTTTGTAATTTCACTGCCTTTCTACGGAATAAAGTTTGAAAGCTAATGTTCAGATTATTTGAAATAAAACTAGATGAAAAGAATATCGAGTTAATACTAATTATTACATAAGAATAGAAAGGGAATATTCAAACATGATTAGACGAAATTACAGTCATATACGGGTATAACATTATACGAAATCAATATTGAAGAAAAAGTAACGAAATCTTAGGTACTTAGTTTGATAATAGGAGCTATGACGTAAATCACACTGTGATAAAGGTATTTATCTATCATATTTCTGAAGTTATATACAAGTATAAAGGTGATAAAATAATGTATGTAACACGGGATAAAGAAATTGGTATGTTAGATATAAAAGTTTTATTTAAGAATCATAATTTGAAGTAAGAAATGTATAGAATTATGTTATTATCGTTTTTCCAGTGTATATGATACCAGCTTCGACTCGTTTTACTTAGTTTAATATTTTGAATGTGTATTCTTATCAACATAATAAGCTGTGATAACATTATGACAACATAATAGGCTTAGTTGAATAGTTTCCGCATTAAATATGACTGATGAGTACGGAGCTGGTCGCAAGATTGATCTGCGAGACAACGGACTTCTCTAATATAGGAATTCACCGTTTAGCTTAGATGTTAATTTGGTATTATTTTTCAAATCAGGCTGATGATTCCAGTTTCTTTAATTATTTAATCATATGACTGAATTGAGTAGCCATCTTTTATTATCGTCGATTGATAGATTATTATTTGTAGTTGCGAGTTTTAATTTATGTGGAACAGTGTACCGGCTATTTTTTTTTACACTTTAATACATCCGTAACCACATTCAAGAGAATGAGAGGTACACTTCCTGCGGACGCAAGTAACATTAGCATTGGGGAGATTGTTTGATAGTACTGCGGTATCAAATATCGTTATCATTACATAGTATAAAACAAAGTCCCCTACCGCGTCTGTCTGTCTGTCTGTTCGCGATAAACTCAAAAACTACTCAACGGATTTTCATGCGGTTTTTTCTAGTGGGTTAAGTGATTCATAAAGAACATTTTAGTATATAATTTTTCAAGGATTATTTCCTAATCAGGGCGGGACAACGTCTGCAGGGTCCGCTAGTAATTCAATAAAGTACATGTGCAAATTTTGAATCCATTTTACGTCGGCGAGCTATAGAATTTAGTTTTAATCTTATCATTTAGAATTGTGATATGAAATCACGTGATAATATTGGAGTTATAATAATTTTATAAGACAGGTATAGGAAAGAGAGGATCATCAATATTAGTAAAAAATAGAGAATGTCAAAGAAACTTATAACATTTAGTTACTGCCCCAAAATGACATATGTATGAATTTATGGGCAAGTGTACCTTATTATATCTTATAATATTTTAAGCAATGTACATCTTCTATCAAGCTTCCAATAAATTTCTTTCTTGGAATATTGGCCTTTTATCTTTAGACATAACATTGGACTAGTTGAGCTATCACATACTAACTACTTTACTTAAAATAACTAGCAATCAAATTGTAAATAGAGAGGACGTCAGTCGTGTCAAAAATTAGAATAATATAAAGAATAATCTATACGTATTTCATATATTGTATATGAAATTAATATGCTTACTGTCTTCCGAGACAGCCGACCCCATTTTAAAGGCTTTTATATGCACATACATAACATTTTAAGGTCTTATCTAGGCATATTTCTGAACTCTTCGCCATGGAGGCTTAGACGTAATGGTAAAATTTAACAGAACTTGATTAAATTTTCTGAAGGGATTGAGAGGAATTGTCAAAGTTACGATTTAAAAAATTAAACATGACCCAATCTAGACAAAGTTTCGTATGAAATGCTATAACCATTCTCACAAGAATGAATTTGGAGGCCTCTGTTAGTAACATTTCTATAGATGTATACTTTAAAATAGGGTTCATATTTTCAAGTATCTTTTCCATTTAAAAGTCTTTTAAAATACAGATTACATTTATAACAAAGTATAAAGTTTAAGTACGCTGTCACGGGTTCATGGTTACGTTGATAACACTGACGACACGCCTCGCTTCCTTCGTTTCATTATGGCAACGTTCCTGTCAGTTTATGCGATTATTTATCCAACTTTTACGCTCAATATAAATTATGTTTAATTTGAATTAATCTTCTTTTTTCGAACTAACTACGCATTGGCACGACCGGCCTTTGCAACTTCATGGAACCATAAGAAGAGCGGTTAAGGCACTCATTTTAGGCAACCAGCTCCGGGGCGCACGGCACACCTCAGCTTGGGATGTTGCTTTGTTTACGAAATATCGCGAATCTATTTATTTATCTACAAATGTGGATATAGCAACAGTTAACAGTCCGACGAATAATATAAGAACAATAATAAACAGGAGTAAACAAGACTGAAAACCTACAGCCCTTTATCACATAGATACAACTCACACTATTAATAATAATAAAAAAATAAAATTATGTAACAGAAATTATTGAAAGATATTAGACAAAGAAAAAAAAAGTGTGTTGTGTACTTATGTACACGCGTTAGAAGTTATACTTCTTTGGCGTAACAAGATAAAAATCTTTTCAAAAATTTTATCTTTCGCCTTATTCTACGTTTGTAGAAAAAACGACACTAACAATAGAAAAAAGGTGTTTAATACATTGAAAGTTTTAATACAAAGAAATACAAAGAAACAAAATGTTGACTATAGCTAACTTCAGAGTGCCGGTTTGCAGACAGCTTCATACTGTTAATTTTGTGTCACAGATGCGCGCGCATCTTAAAATTTCACTCTCATCATTTTTTCATAACGCGCCTAAAGAAGTATAACTTCAAAAAATAGAATAAACGAAAAAGTGAAAATGAATTCATTTATAAAAACAAAAATGAACGTATGGGAAAGAAAACAAGTGCAATGTGATTTACTAAATGTTGTTTAAATGGTCATAGATATAAGATGTGTATAATTGTCCATTTGAATTTAAAAGCTCGATGGTCAAATATGTCTAATGAGATGTGCGACATGCGAGCTCTTTGTATAAAAAAGTCATACACACAATTGGATTACAATAAGAAGTATTTATTATTCTTGTACAATTTAAGGATGAATGTTTTAGGAAATTGATACTCAAAATCGGTGCTAAAATTTAGAAACTGTAGCAAGGAAGAAGATGACATATGTGCAGTAATTTGTGAAGAAATACTAGATCATGTTGATTTCTTCGCGCATCTAATATTTTATTTATTCTCATTTATTCTAACTAAATTAAGATAACTATTCATATATATAAATTAGTGAGACACACATGTGTACTTCACGAACTTGGTTAATATGTATTTCGTATCTGATAATTCAATTATGTTGGACATCATTCTCATTACATCTTGTGGAAGGCAAACGTAAAGTAACGGCAACAACTTAGAGTTCTATATCCTAGTTGTTGGTTAAGGCTTTTATGCCGGCCTGCAAGCCTCTTAGCATCTGGTGGTTATACAGTGGTTGATTCCAGAACACGACGCATCTCAATGTGGCTCTAGTGTGGGAATCAATCAAACAAAATTGTCAGGAGTCATCACGTTTATTAGTGGCCTTCTGAAAAAATAATTTAATAATCTTTTGCATTTTAAATTATTTGTTGGATAAATATTCTACTCCATTATTCTTCATTTTAAGAGTATGTTTTAGGTAAATAATATGTAAGTTCTTAATTCTCTCTTAACCAGATTTATTGGACAGTCTTCTTTATTAATTCATATGTTGTGATATAATTTAACATAAAAATATAACATTATTTGATGCCAAGTTGCAAAAAAAATGGTGAGTATAACAGCGTGTATACACGGAGGAAGTGAAACTTATTTGGCTTATATGTTCAATTACTTAATTATACATTTACCTATTGTGGTATACTACTAAATCCAGAGAGACGCTTAATTATATAAAATAATGCTCAAAAACTATATACTATACGAAATCCCGTAGTTCAATTACTTAATTATACATTTACCTATTGTGGTATACTACTAAACCAGAGAGACGCTTAATTATATAAAATCAATGCTCAAAAATTATATACTATACGAAATCCCGTAGTTCAATTACTTAATTATACATTTACCTATTGTGGTATACTACTAAATCCAGAGAGACGCTTAATTATATAAAATAATGCTCAAAAACTATATACTATACGAAATCTCCGTAGTTCAATTACTTAATTATACATTTACCTATTGTGGTATACTACTAAATCCAGAGAGACGCTTAATTATATAAAATAATGCTCAAAAACTATATACTATACGAAATCCCGTAGTTCAATTACTTAATTATACATTTACCTATTGTGGTATACTACTAAATCCAGAGAGACGCTTAATTATATAAAATAATGCTCAAAAACTATATACTATACGAAATCCCGTAGTTCAATTACTTAATTATACATTTACCTATTGTGGTATACTACTAAATCCAGAGAGACGCTTAATTATATAAAATAATGCTCAAAAATTATATACTATACGTAAATCCCGTAGTTCAATTACTTAATTATACATTTACCTATTGTGGTATACTACTAAATCCAGAGAGACGCTTAATTATATAAGATAATACTCAAAAACTATATACTATACGAAATCCCGTAGTTCAATTACTTAATTATACATTTACCTATTGTGGTATACTACTAAATCCAGAGAGACGCTTAATTATATAAAATAATGCTCAAAAACTATATACTATACGAAATCCCGTAGTTCAATTACTTAATTATACATTTACCTATTGTGGTATACTACTAAATCCAGAGAGACGCTTAATTATATAAGATAATACTCAAAAACTATATACTATACGAAAACCCGTAGTTCAATTACTTAATTATACATTTACCTATTGTGGTATACTACTAAATCCAGAGAGACGCTTATATATATTTACATATACACACAAATACATATCTACCTAATGTTTAATGTAACGAAAAATGTTCCCTACCGTGTCATAAGAAATTTCACTTCAAAAACTATGGAAAGTAACAAATCTAACGAAGCTACATTATGTGATAAAAAGAACAGAAAATAGTACTATATTTTTATCGCTATTTTTTTATTATGCCAAAAATCATTATACTAATCGTACGACTACGTATGACTATTAAAAATATTTAGCCATATATCCCATTTAAACATAATTTCATAAATATCTTCTATAATTTCTGCAGTGCAAAGATATACACTTGAATAAAGCTAGGGCTTTTAATAAACGTAGAACAAAGTAATGAGCTCTATAAATTAAACAGCCAGTCAGACCTTATTAAGAGAAATTCTAGCTTTTAACTGCACTGCAAGCTGAGTAGGGAAGACGTCGAAAGAGAAATTCTAAATTGGCATTAATATGTTCTTTGATAGACAACGTGAGAGTTGGCGTTCAGGGATTTCGAAACGGAGAAAATTAGCGAGTCAAATATTATGAAGATTAGGGGAATTACGTCGACGATTTCATTTTGTTTTTTTTATATGCTCATCTCATAATTTGATCAGTGGGAAGCAAATGCTATCAAAGATACAATTTTCAATGAAGAGTAAATAGTGGAATGATGTACAGCAACTTACAAGGGCATTAAGTGATTTCTGTAGACCATAATAGTTCTACGTACCATCGTAAATAAGATTGAAGACCTGACTTTGGATATTCAGAAGTAAATGACATTGTAGAATGTTTAAACAGGAATATTACACAGGAAAAAAAAACATTTTTGAAAAATTGGTCCCCTAGGTCTTCTTCTTCTTACCCTAATCCCATCTAAGTAGGATTGGCACAACATGTTTTCCTTTTCCACTCTCCCTTGTTAGATGTCATCTCAGTATTCACACCTTTTATATATATATCATTTTTCACACAATCCATCCATACCTTTTTGGCGTATTTTTTTTGGGCTATTCATTATCTGTTTACCTTCATAATCAAAACTTCTCTAGTTACATAAGTTTCATCTCTTCTCATAATATGCCCGTACCATGCTAACCTATTATTCTTCAACTGCTTTACCACTGGTGCGTTTTCAAAATCCCTATGAGATAGTCATTCTTAATATTATCCATACTAGTTACACCACAGACCATAGGACATATGGTATTAATAATTATAATCCAATAATAACAAGACTACATGAAGTATGAATACAACATTAAATGAGAAGCATTCATTGACTGCTTGAGATTTATATTTATTTAATTTTGCCAACAGAGAGGCAGCACTTCTGGTGCAAGATGGTGTAACAACGACACAAACAAAGCAAAATGTTGGCAGAATTGTCTGTCACGAGAATGTGCACATGTGGTTCGGTAACGAAGTCGGCCCTCTTTCTTGGACTTACACTTGGCTGAATGAAGGTTTCGCAAACTTCTTCGAGAACTACGCAACTGACTTGGTATGTAAATCCCTCACACCTTTTTTTTACTTTTAATTTTTAGCAACCAAGCTTCTAGTAGATTATTACTGTCATTCTCGAGTAGACAATTTTAAGTTTTTTGCGATCGTTTCAATGTTCTAACAAGATGGTGGTTCTCTTGTTAGAAATTTCCAGGAAGATTTTGTGGCAAGTCAGAATCCTTGCTCCGTCGCTTAGTATTATTTCCCAACCACTTCACTTGTGGATAATAACCAAACTATAATACGTACAACACCACTAATATTACAAAATATAGAGCCAAATAACGCAGAATTATAAATGAAATATAAAATCCACTACATGACATTCCAAGATCCCGCCAAAAAGTCCTCCTTTAAGCTTATTACAATCGCTGAATTTATAACCTATAACCAATTGATTTGAATATGTCCACTCCACTTAACTTTATTGTTATAATGCCTTAGTTTTCTTAATCTTGGATTGGTGCCCTTTCTTTCCTTTCTATTCAACCCGTTCTTTCTATTCAAGGAGCTGTAGAAATATCCTCGTGTCCTTGTGGACCTTTTTTATTTAATAGGTTTTAGCTGGCGTTTTACTACAATCTAATCTCATGTTAAATGATGATGTGGTTTAAGGTGATAAATACTTTAAATCTAAAGGAATGGTTCTCAAGTGCTGCTGCTAGAATACACCAACAGGTGCTTCACAACAAATGTTCAACTTGAGGATGGTAGGTAGCCAGTCGGGCTTACAAATATCCTACTACCATGAAATGGCTTCATCACCATGTTTTCCTTTACCTAAAGCATTGGCTTATTCACAAGGATTGGTGTCTACGTCGATAGTTACAATGTCTGACAATGCTAAACATTGAACCAACATCTCTTCATGATATTTTTTGCAATGAGCTATAATATTGAATTGAAGTTTTCAACTATTATCATTATCTTTTAGGTTTTGCCCGAATGGCGTATGATGGATCAGTTCGTGATCGCGATGCAGAACGTATTTCAATCTGATGCTGTTCTCAGCGTAAATCCAATGACTCACGAGGTGTACACGCCATCGCAAATCATAGGCACTTTTAACGCTGTTGCCTACCAAAAATGTAAGATTACACCGGTTTATCATTTTTTTAACTTATATTTACGAATTATATAGTTCGAAGCCAATTAATTGCAATCAATTATATTGGCTAATGTGCATCCATTGGTCAGATTATGATCCAAATCATCATTGAAAATTGTCCCAAAATTAATTTATTAAACGGTTAAGCAATTAATTTTTTTTATGGGATTTTGAATTGCAATGCCATTTAAATCATTTTGTAATTGTAAATAACTTGTTGCCTGTTGGGTTATTTTACAACAAAGAAGTGTATTTCTTCAATTGTAATCATTTTTTCATTCATAAGCAATAAAATTAAAATGTCTGTATTCAAAGGTAGGGAAAAAATATGTATATTTTTTTATTGATAATACTATATAGTTCGTCAAAACCCACAATATAACATAATTTGGCAAACTGAGGAGATGAGAGCTACAGCTACCGTATAGAGATCGCTATTGAGTCAAAAATGATTGTCGTATCTCGCCAACCAGTAATATCAGGACTTTTCAATATATCCTTGATAATGTAATGTGCATTCAAAGAAAGAAAGAGAAAATATCACGTCCGTCGGATATATTTTCTTCAAACGTTTCCTTTTTCCGTCATTCCCTTTTTTGTTTCTAAGATAAATGACATGTCAAAACTTAAGTGACAAAGAATTTTATATCAAATCGTATGAAAACGACATGTGGCCATGACATCAGCGAATACAAAAAACGCGAGTGCTTATTTATGTTACAGATATCATTTGTATTTCATATTTTCAGTGGGTCAATATTTATCGTTCATTTCATCCCATTTATTTGTAGTGATTTTCTCTCGCAGAAATAAATAGATAGTCATATCCTCCTAATATGAAGTATGGAAAAGTGCGTTAGCATTGTATTTGAATGAAATACATATTCCCAACTTTGTAGTAAACATTTTGACGATTTCAATTGATCTACCTGAATTTGTGTACTTATAAATGACAAATACATAATACAAGCTAGCGTCATCTAGTAGTAAAGTGAAGTAAAACTGGTATAGTAAAAGATTTATCCATACAAAAATACTTACAAAGCCTTCCTTCAAAACCTTGAAGTCTTAGTTGTGCCAACATCTATTGTTATATATATCGAGGGCTTATTATAAAAACTTGACTTTTTTTCTATTTAAATATCTTAGGCATATTAAAGTATGTATATATTTTGATTTCTATACAACGGTAAAACTGACTTATGGCTATGATAAGCAATTTCGAAGATATTTCTTTTAAAAGATAGTTAAGTTAACTAATGCACTCAAGAATGGAACTTTTTTTTTCTATATCAAAGGCACACGAACAGGCGGGTCAACTGATGTTAAGTGATCACCGCTGTCTATAGACACTAACAACACCAGGAGAGTCGCTAATGCGTTGCCAGCCTGTGTTTGGAGGATGGGACGAGGAGCGGGGATGGGAGGGAAGTGGAGGTGGGACTCCGGCGCTCTCACTGATCGAACGAAACGCAACAATGCAAGCACTGTTATTTCACGTCGGTTTTCTGTGAGAGGGTGGTACTATCCCGAGCGAGCCGACCCATTCATGCTGAAACCAGTAATAAAAAACTTATCTGGTCTTCGCAATAAACCCTTGACATATAGCTTCACTAGTGTACCATTTTGTTAGAACATTGAAATTATTGCACGACACTGGTAACGTTATATTCTAATCGACAATGGCAGTAATAATTTAGAAGATTGGTCGCCAAAAATAAAATAAATAAAACTTTTATGTTAAAACTCTTTCAGGTATGGAATTAATTTCAATATCATTAACCACCACTGAATTAAACCCGAAAAATAAAAAGAAACCCGTTAATTTCGTGGCCCCAATTTATTTCTGATCGCTCGAAATACCAATACTCCGGTTATCGGGATTGTGAAATTGTACGCTATGTTGTATTTGGTCTTATCTTGTTATCTTTATAACAAATTTGACGTGTGAATCAACTTTTGTAACACTATATACTGTTGGGTTTTACACAATTTTGTTCATGAATAACCGGAGATTAGATGTAGGGTTACCATCTGTATTTTCTTTTGTCTAATATATATTTTAAATGTATAGTTATAAAACCTAAAATATTCATAGCAATTTTGGATAGTTTTGATTGATAGCTAGAGATTAGAATGCTTAAAGAAGCTGGAGTTTTTGGTGTAGGAAATAATTATGATGAAGCCATAGATAGGGTAGGATTTTTTCTCACGTCAGCCTAACAAGCTACTCATCCTCAAGTTGTTAAAGTTGTTATCAACTTAGGTGAAATTGTAGTGAAAACGTTAAACTTTATAAAATATGTTCATCATCATCATCAACCTGTAAGAGACTCATTATAGGGCCATAGGCCTCTTCTCAAAGGAAGGTATGGGCATAATCACCACGCCAGCCCACGACGTATTGGCGATTTCAAACTCTGAGAAATGTACAGTTCTATGTTTTCCCATACACAGTAGTACTAAAAAGCATTTCTCAGGTTCAGGATTCCTCACAGTCAGCCGATAGTTTTATGAAAAATTTGTTAGTACATGCCGGGGTTCGAACCTGCGGACATCGGATTGACATTCCACCGACCCAAACCACTCGACCACCGCGACTACTATAACGAATACTACAAAATATATTAAAATAAACTTATTATAATATCTCTATTAATATTCTTACATCATATTTTATCAGGATACAATGTATTTTTTTAAACCTTAGACATCACTACAAGTATACTTTAAGCGCAAATAAAAACTGGCAACCCTAATTAGATGACGTAGAGTTGGCAAAGTCGATGAAGATCGGAAATACCATATCGATTACTCATTGCTTTTAGTAATGTTCGAAATTTTTCTCTTCCAAAACGGTTTGACCGGCTTTGATGATTTTTTTTTTTAATTATGAAGTTACCTTGTTGGTTTTTAATTGAGTTGAAGTTGGTAGGGGGCGCTGTTGTGGAGATGTAGAATTTTAAAAGTGTAAACTTTTTTATGCACATTGAACGAAAGTGAACCGTAAAGGTTTGTGATGCTGAATCGTGTATATCCGGCTCTAGTCGTCATCAATCATGTTATTGTCTGAAAAAGAATACATCGTTATAACAATTAGATTTCTAAAATCACGTATTAAAATAATATTAAAAATAAACACTGTAGTACTTCAACTATATACTATGCCTAATTTAGTAATAGTTATTTACATGTAAACATTGATACATCTATATGAAATTTAACCTGCATGTGTTTATAAGTTCTATCGTGTGGCCATGAACATACAACCACTTTTTTAATTAATTTTTTTTTTAATATTTAACATTGAATAAAAAACATATAGTTCCTAGTTTTAAGGCATCTAGTACCTCTCAATATGTTTTTTTTTTATGTTAATGACTTATCAGCCTGCCAACGTGGTTCATTAGTATATATTTAAAGTTAAGAATAAATGAACTAAAAATAATCATAAATGTGAAAATTCTCATATTTAGGGTCTAAAGTATTTTTGCTAACTGTTACAATTTACTCAATATTTTTTGACAATAAAATTTTTTTAAAAAACTTTTATATTTAAAGAAACTTGTATTAACTGATATCTGAAACTTTTAATACGACTAAGAAAAATCTTTTACTGAAAGAAAGCGACAGTTCATTGTTCTCGGTTAATGTGTATTAATTACTACATTTTGTGTGCTAATTGCTCCACTGTTCAAGTTCAAAACTAGTTTCTCAAATCTTACTAACTAGTCAACAATTGTTCAAGAGCTGTACGCGTTAAAACAAATGAAAATAGAATCTTGATTTTATAACAGCGGTATTAATTTTCACGACACAAAGTATTTATATCGTGTAAGTGTCAAAAATTGAGATTGGGCGATTCTATTTTCTTAGGTGGCCACATTTTAAACACATAGTAACTGTGCTTAGTTAAACGTTAAATTTTATGTCTTCGTTGAACTTACATAATTTTCTTACCCTTATCCCACCTAAGTAGGGTCGGCACTACATGTTTTCTTTTTCCACTCTCTTCTGTCAGATATCATCTAAGTATTCACACCTTTTATACACATATCATTTTTACACAATCCATCCATACCTTTTTCGGTCTCCCTCTACTCGTATATCCGTCCACCATCATACTCAAAGCTTTTCTAGTAACATGGTTTTATACATACCATGCTAACGTATTACTCTTCAACTTCTCTGTCACTGATGCTTTTTAAAAACTTCCTTTGACATACACATTCGTAATCTTATCCATTCTAGTCACACCACTCAACCACCTTAACATTCGCATCTCTGCCACATGTAGTTTTCTCTCATGCGTCTCTTTCGTAGCCCAGCACTACGATGCATAATCATTACAGTGATAATATAATAATAATAAGTAATAATCATTACAGACGTAGCTTTAATATTTTTATTTTCTTTTAGCCGGCTCTGTGATTCGCATGTTGCAGCATTTTATGACGCCCGAGATATTCAGACGAGGTCTCGTACTCTACATCAGAGCTAAGTAAGTTATAATCGAGTGCTTACGTAAAGTTTATTATTATCGAACCTAAATATACGTAAAGTTAAATTACTTAATGAGTCACTTCAAAGTAGATTCAATTATCATACGGTCATAGAATCTAAATTACAAAGTCTTACATTTTTAAAAGTTTTATAGTTAGTTAAAGATGGTAAACACGTTAAAGCTATATCGGTGTCTGGTTACCAAGTGCAGATGACGTAACTCACCTAATGGGGTTTAACGACAAATTCTCAACTTGAGGGAAGTAGCTAGTCACGTGAAGTTGAAAAAAGCCTTACTATTACAAGCCTTACAAAAGCCGTGGCTAATTGGCATGGAATCAAACCTACATCAATCAACTAGGCCATAACTTCAAATGCACCATACAGTCTGGTTGCGCCGCTTTATATATATTTGAAATTCCCGCATTATTGTGAACAGATCGCGACACTTTCCCTCTCCGCTTAAGTACCCCTTCCTGGCACATGCTTACGTTCATTAGCGCGTCAAACACGCAATAGTCGTTACCGCGCCGCGTGCAAAAACAGTTTAATTTTCGCCTGGTCGAGTGAGTAAGAATAAAACGCATCGCTCCGCATATAGTGCGTGCCGACACACTTTATAAACAATAATTGTTGTGTGAGACCTTTTGAAACTAGACTTTAGTGTCCGTCAGTGTTGTGATGGAGAAAAAACAGTGGAGTGCAACGAGAACAATCACCTAGCCGGCTAGCCACGTGGAAACTGCAACGCCACGAGGTATGTGCCAATTCCTTCCCAGCCTTGTCTCCATCGTCGTATCTGATCGCAATATAGTTGTAGTATCAAATATAGCACCCCCCGCAAATACAGTCCTCTTAAATAACATAGAAAAACCCCTTCAATGGCGCTGAGAACGCAACAGTGCCACCACAGTCTAAACTCTTTTTTAACGAATTTCAAGATATCGAGCATTTTTTTTTTCGTTATACGGAAGGTAGAGAGCAAATAAAAGGTTTTGTGGTAAACTAACCAAATTGAACTAATTTCTACGTTATAGAAAGTTTTTCGTTATAACGAACGACGCTATGAACATTTACACTGTAGTTTTGGTAAAGGAAAACATTGTAAGTGTTATAACATAGTACAAGAAGCTATAGGTGTGTGACGACAGCTGCACTTGAAGGTAGGTTTTCCTTTGGATTTAACGTATCACCATTTTAGAATGCATTGTAAATTAACTTGCAGTGAAATTTCCGGTAAACGCTAAGACCCAAGAGAGTATTAAAAAAATAACCATAATGTTAGTTTGTAATGAAATGGAAGATTCCGAGAAGGAATCCTCAAGTTTAATTATGTTATGAATTTAGTTCTCGTCGCGCTGCCGGCCCACACAATCTCTACGTGTCTCTGCAACAAGCTATAGACGAGTCTAACCACAGCATTCCCTACACTATTGAGAATATAATGACTAGGTGGACCACCCAAGGTGGTTTCCCCGTCCTCACGGTTAGAAGGACAGCGCCTAACTCTAACTCCGTGTTTATCTCTCAAGTAAGTGTCTGATATTTTATTCCTGTCAAAAAGAGTACTTATTTTTTTGTAACGTGCTTTGTTTTTATATCGAATAAATTGCAGTTTTTTTATACTTTATCGGTGTTATTACAAAAAAGTTAAATACGTATTGAACCCTGGTCTTAAGAATGTCTCATATTAAATGCACCGCGGTCGCTGAAAGTTCGCCATCTTGCTCTTTTGTCTCGCTTTGGTTACGTTAGGTTAGACTTGCGAAAAAGGATAATGCGAACTTGTCTCGGGCGAGCGCGGTGCCTTTATTAGGAAACTTTTTTAAACCAAGTATTTAATACGTATTTAACTTTTTTGTAATAACACGGTATAGGTTTTAGCATTTCACCATGAACTCATCTTATGCTGAATGACGAGGTGATCTAAGATGATAAACACGCAAAACTTAGAGGGAGCTGGCTCTCAAGTGCATATGCTGGAACAAACCAACAGGTGCTTGGCGACAGATTTTCAACTTAACGGTGATAGTTAGCCAGGCGGACTTTGAAGAAACTCTACTACCATGATATGGTTTCATCACAATGTGGTAGCTCCGACTCAGCTAGGATTCGAACCTAAGTCCATTGACGCGGTGCTCGAACACGCTACTAACTAAGTCATCATCGCTTGAATTACACGTTGATTATAAGAATTTATTTATAACCAGGTCGTGATATGCAATTAGATATGCAAGAAGAATAGACCACCTTTCTTTTATACCTTCACAGATCTCTTACATCTCTTACAAAGCCTCCAACCATATTCGCTGGGCAGGGACAGATCCGTGTATTCCCAAATAGATCAGGAAATATTCATAAATAAGTTAGCTGAATTTAAAAGGAGATTATATCAATACCTCGACTTAGAAACCTACATAATTTAAGTTACTTACGTTTTATCTGGTTTAATCTACAAGACCAACATTTTTGTCACACTCGCTTCTGATCGTAAGTGAGCTTATGATCTGTGGTGTCTTGAAAGAGGATAATCTGTGGATTGTGGGGATTATGGACCTACCCGAAACTAGTAATGGGAATAAAAGCTGACAAGTCGGGGATATGCCCTGTCATAATGCTACTGTCACATCACAATGTTTTATTTTCACCAAAATACTTATAATCATTATTTAAGTCCCACCCAAGACGACGGAAGCACTCTTCGAGCTATAATTATTTGTCAAATACAGAGTCTGTAAATGAACTAACGTCAGGGATTTTACCAATTAGAAGTAAATGTGGAGGAAAAAAATTCTCAAAAGAAAATCTCGCTTTAATTATTTATAATGAGATCGTGTTAAACAAAGCCTCTCGTAATCAGCTCGTCTCGAGTCTACTGGCTCAGAGCTGACTGAATTAAAATGTAACCACTGGATGAGAACACAATTCTGCGACTTTGATTTTAATTTAATTTTCTCGAGATATAATATCATAACCAGGATTTGGTTATTTTATATTATTATTTATATTATATTATTTTATATTTAAAAAAGTAACATGATTGTTTTAGTTATTTGTCTAAATACATTATTTTAATCACATATATATTAAAGATCCTAAAAGAGTAAGCAAAAAATTACATAAGAACGTAAGTTAAGAAATCATTAAAGACCTAGACACGAAATTATGCGTCCGCTCTCTACGACCGTAAGCTTCAAAATTATGTGACTATACACCGCTATAAAATTCATATAAAAATGTAAACACCTACCCTACAATTTCAAAACAATGATCACCTCAGTATTTAAAAATAGATGATCATAATATAAATAATTATTGTAAATTTTAAATATGAATTATGAGAAAACTCAACTGTTTTTTGAATCATTATTTTAGTTTTTTAAATATAATTTATAGGTCTACTACCGTTTGACCATAATCTTATCTGAGGGGACTGGCTCTTAAGTGCAGCTGCCGGAACACATCTATAGGTGGCATAGAGAAAGCCCTATCACCTTGCTGTTTCATTACAATGTTGTCCTTCACCGAAAACTTCATAAAATCCATATAACCCACCGCTATAGATGTTTCACATCAAATAGCGTGGCAGCACATGCCGTGGCGACGCATCGCCACGCCAACAGTCGATCTGACCCGCCACTCTAGATTTTTCACATCAACAACTTTGATAATTAAAAATATCTAATATAATGTGAATCTTCTCTTAGGAGCGATACCTCACTGACACTTCTCTGTCATCGACTGACCGCTGGCACGTACCTGTAAACTGGGTATTGTCTAACAACATCGATTTCTCCGACACCAGACCACAAGCCTGGGTACCGCCATCCTTCCCCGCTGTTTCTATCGACATCCCTGGACTTTCCAATGTCGAATGGTACATCTTTAACAAGCAGCAGACAGGTTAGAGGAATTCTTATACTTTAAAGAAGAAAGAAAGAAATAGTATTTATTGTTGGAACACATCACGCGCATAAAATAAATAAAGAAATAGTACAGTTATTCAGATTTCTCCAACAATAATACTCCCATTCAGCTGTACAACAGTACAACTGAGTGATGCTACAGCGCTGATTTTCAATGAGGAGGAGAGAATCTACGGACGTGTAGTAACAAAAATATTACAGATAATGGGTCGGCTCGCCCGGGGTAGTATCACCCTCTCACAGAAACACCGACGTGAAGTAACAGTGCTTGTTGCGTTTCGTTCGGTCAGTAAGAGCGCCGGAGGCATCTCTTCCATTCCCTTCCCTCCCCCCTTCCCCCCAAACACAGGCTGGCAACGCATTTGCGACTCCCCTGGTATTTCTAGTGTCAACACCAGATGACCCACCTGTTCGTTTGCCTCCAATGAGATAAAAAAGTACTCATAATTTTCATTACATAGTAAAAAAGTCCCCTACCGCCTCTGTCTGTCTGTTTGCGAAAAGCTCAAAAACTACTGAATATATTTTCATGCGGTTTTCATAAGTGAATAAAGTGATTCATGAGGAAGATTTTCGTATATAATTTGTGAAGTATTTTTTTATAATCAAGGCGGGATAACGTCTGCCGGGCACGCTAGTAAAATATAAACAAAAGTGAATATAAGAATTGTTATGTTATAAGCCAGTTGTTACCTGCGCCTTCGTTTACAAATGGTTTTGTTGTTAATTTTAATGTTTAATTTTTGATTGAGTTTTATTACTTTGAATTGAAAACTTCTTTAGTTGTGTTACGCGATTTTTGATATAGAAAAACTTATGGATTCGCGTCACGTATGAGCTCGACATGCTCGTGATATATTACGCTTGCGCCAGACTAGCGACGCGGTGTATTACGGCCTGTGTACATGTAATGTTGATATTTTGTATTAAGTTTGTGCGGCTCCTCTTATGTTTGATTAATTAATAAACCGTATAAAAAAGTATACAATTATTGCTCGAATTACCATACGTGAAAACTAGATTAATCTTAATAATTTTAATTTACAAATTACGAAAATTAAATAATTGAGAATATAATTGACTTAAAAAAATCAAAAAAGAACATATTTCTTTATTTTCAGTGTGGCCGACAGTCCTTGTGACAGCCTTGACATTATTTATTTTTTTAATAACTACTAATTTCTATAACCCATTTACCGACTTTAAGTTACAGCTGCTAAATTTTATCGTTCTTGTTTTATCAACTATCGTATTGCAGAATATATGTACCCCAGATAAATTTAATTGAAAAGTCCCTCTAGTTGCCAGTAAAAGTCTCGATGACGTTTCAGCCGCGTGGAAGCTTTGCTCAGATAACCAACAGACACTTCAATTTTACTTATATGTATAATATATATATATATATATAAAATATATAAAATAATTTAATAAAAAAAAAAATAAAAAAAAGAAACTAAAAATAGAGAATATCGCCGAAGTTAAGCTTAACCTCAAAAAAAAACTAAAATGTGAGAGTGTTGCCGAAGTTAAGGTAAAACTCAAAAAAAAAAAAAAAAAAAAAAAAAAAAAAAAAAAAAATTAACAAAAAAAAAAAAAAAATTTTTTTTTTTTGTTTTTTTCAAAAAATATAAAAAAAAAAAAAGGGAGAGGAGGAGAAGGAGCACCGAACGAATTTACCAAGATGAGTGTGATAATATATTATTCTAATATATATATATTGACTGGTACTTGAACACCTACCGCATCGTGGGACTGGAACTCTTAGTCAGCAATTGTGGTGTGTAGCGATGGCGTAACACGCAGATTGAGCCTGTATATACAACATTTAACTTGAATGTTTTCATTGGAATTACTTTCAAGCTTAAACTCCTTAAATTCCTAACTAGTTCATAATGCCTATAGATATTATGGAACTTATTTTCAAGAATTAATATTGATATAATTTATAATTCATCAGGATACTATCGCGTTAATTACGACGTGGAAAATTGGGTCGCCCTAGCAAGAGTGTTGACTACATCCCATCAGACAATCCCAGTTCTGAATCGTGCGCAAATTGTCGACGACTCCTTCAATTTGGCCAGGAATGGTCGTCTGGTAAGTTCCTTTCAGGCTTAACACCTTTTTAGTTCTGTTCTTTCTATTATGACAACCTATATTGGATTAGAAAGTCCAAGATCACTCAAAAAGCAACCGAGAGGAGTATGTTCAAAGTTTCTCTGCATAATGCAATCAAAACCGAGGAGATCCACAGATATTACAATGTCATATACTTAGCCAATGTTATCGTCTGATCGGTGGAATATCAATCTGATGTCCGTGAGTTCGAAACCGGATATATATTAACGAATTTTTTGGAACTCGCGTACGTTTCCTAATTTCATTTGGTAACACTGTCGGCTTACGGCTAAGGAAAACATCGTGAGGAAATCTGAACCTGACAGATGTTCTTGTCGCACCACCGTATATGGAAAAATAGAGAACTGTGGATTTCCAGGGAGTTTGAAATCGCCAACACATCGTGGGCTGGCGTGGTGATTATGCCCATAGCTTCCTTCGGGAAGTGGCCTATGACCGTGCAGTAGGTCTCTTATAGGCTGATGATAATGTTAACGATTAGAAATGCCAAAATAGCTCTGCTCGTCTGTCTCTGAACTTTTCACGACTAATGCTCTAAACTAGCAAATCTAGACACATCAACACCTGTGTCTTACTATACCGACGTAACTGACGACGCAATCAGTAGGTTCATCCATCGGGCCATGGACGCTCTGGCGCGGGACATTGTGGATTATAATTTAAAAATGGCAATAAAAGATAAGAATGACGGCGCTATAAAGGTAATAATCTCAATGAAAAAAAATGTAATGTAATATGTAGCTGAAAAAGGCTTAGACCAAAAGTCTGTAGAAATAAAAAAAAATGCTCTAGACTAAGCGCAACACATTATTTCACATCTTATATGGAAGTAACGTAGAATCAAAAGAAAGATACGGCCTACTGTTTATGTTGAATACACTAAAAACATGCAGACGTAGTGGAATAAAAAAACTGGTGTGATGTAGATCCAACATGAAGGTCAAAACATACCCCTATTAACTACCGATCAGGGTAATAAATTAAACTGAATTATGTACCATTATAATGCCCTACGACCCTATAATGACCGACCTCACGAAAAGGTCTCAAATGCACTCAAATCCGTTATTTATGACTCTGATCTTCGCTTGATCATTAAAAATATGAGCGTTATTTTAGAGTGCTACATAAATTATAGATAACTAGCCATCTGCTCTGACTTCGCACAAATCTATACTTAATATTATAAAGTTTAAGAGTTTGTTTGCTTGAACGCGCTAATCTCAGAAACTATCCGATTTGAAAAAAAACTTTCAGTGTTAGAAAGCCCATTTGTCGCGGAAGGCTATAGGTTATATATCATCACGCTACGACCAATAGGAGCGGAGCACCAATGAAAAATGTTTCAAAAGTTAGCGTTAGCCCAAAGTAACAATTCCACGTGGACAAACTAAACTATTAAAGAAAGTGTTTTCACTCAAAGTACGATCATGTAATGAAATAAATTGGTGACTGAACGTCAATCTGTCAATATATATCTAAAGATCTCATTACATATGTCTCATTGACATACTCAGTTTTGGTATGGAGATTTTTACCCAATATTTTTTTACAAACCCTATCCTGACAATTAAAAAAACTAACTAAAAAGGTGCAAATGTTCTGAAGTGATGTGCTTACGTACATTCGACGATTAATTCTTATTTATATAAATAAATCCATAATGACTGGTTACTAAGCAGTTTTCAAGTCGAAATTATATGTATTCCAATTTCCTCATCGAGGGATCAATCAATTGAATATCTTAGAAAATGTCACAGATTAAAAATAACGCACAGCCAAAAAAAGTTATTCGAGTGAAGATTCTTGAGTAGCTTTTGGATAGACTGTAATTATTAAAGCGCCAAAAATGATTCTAAATCGTCTACCAGATGCCTCATTAATACGTTGCCTACCTATGAGAAGTTGTATGGAGTCGCCAATAGGTTTATAATTGTCTTTATATGCTCGTATTTTATTAATTCAGTTGTGAACGACACAGAAATAAAATTAATTAAAATAGATTACATATAATACATAATATTATACTCGCATGCTATCTACAAAGGATTCAGGTGAGTATTAATACATAGTATAAAACAAAGTCCCCTACCGCGTCTGTCTGTCTGTCTGTTCGCGATAAACTCAAAAACTACTGAACGGATTTTCAAGCGGTTTTCACCAGTAGGTAAAGTGATTCATGAGGAACGTTTTGGTATATAATTTGTCAAGGTTCTTTTTATAATCAGGGCGGGACAACGTCTGCCGGGCCCGCTAGTTATTAAATAAAAATATATAACTTTTAACCATAATTATGTTCATTTATCCATAAGTTTTATTTATTAAATACATAATCTCAAGTTTGATATCTATATACACTTATAATGGCCTTTTAATATACAAAACTTATCTACAGTGTCCTCGATTAGCCAATAATCCAAATAATCGAATTATAGACAGATAAATATATCCAATATTAAATATATACAAGTATGTGTATGTAAGGTGTTTTAAAAAAAAGTTTTTTTTTCAATCTCTTGTGAAAATTAATTAGTTTATGATGTTGTAACAAACCTATCAACAAATCAGCTCGATTAAAAACAATTTTGGGCGTCACTCAATTTTTTTTTTCAATATCGTCAATAATAAAAAATGTTCCCAAATCATTGAATAGAATTGTATGTTGACAATAATTAAGGTTCATTAATTCCGAAAGCATTAAAAAACAGAAAAAAATAATACATTGCGCCCCATATTTTTCTCTACGTTGAATATAATAAAGATTCAGAAATTTTCAAATTGATGTTTTGTTTTCTAAATTCGCTCGAGATTTTTTTTAATTTTCAAGGTAAAGTATTCTTTAGACAGTAGCTATACTTCAGTATGAAGCTCATTTTAATAATTATTATGATTCTTATTTTATTTATTATTTTAATATTTGCTCTACACTAACATTTTTGTTCTTCAAAATATAGTCGATTAACTGAAAAAAATGCTTCATTACTTTTCGCACACCAGTAAACGAACTAAACTATGCAATCGCGTTCATTCATTAAACGCTATTTATTCATATGGTACGATTAATTTCAATAAGAAATTCCAGTCTCATTTTCTGCTCGAATATGCATTCACGTAGGTACGAGCGAGCGAACTAAATCGAACTCCGGCCCCGATAGCCAACGCAAATATGTACGAGTCAAGCTGGATCCAGATATTGAATATATTCGTCGCTTTGGGAGTATTGCGAATGTGTTATGAGATTCTCGAGATAAATATGAATATTATATTTCGCAATATAGTAAAGAAAGTATGACAGATTAAAATCTATTTATGTAAAAATACAGTGTCATAATATTTGTTCGCGATAGACTTCAAAACTGCTCAACCGATTTTCATGAAAGTTGGCATTTATGTATAATTTGGTCCAACTTTAGAGATACAATAATTTATATTTAGATTAAATGCCTCAGTATTTTTTAATTACAAATTAAATGATTGTCAATATTGATTATTGTCATAAATTGTCAGTCTCGAACAGGTGGCGCTTTAAATGAGTTTGTTGATAGAAAACTGTAGGACCGACTGTTATAGATGTGTCATAGATGGCGCTACGTTTTAATTTCGAATTTATTTTTCAATAACTGAGCCACAGTAACGCGTTGCCGGGTCAAAGTATACTATCATTTGGCTACGTATGAAATAATTATGTTGATTAATAATTGATAGAGTGATACTAAATTTAAGCACCCAATTTTATAAGTGCGTTACTTATATCATTCGCGTTTTAAGATCCGGAGTAAAATCCGGATAAACATTTGGTGTACACTTATTATTCTGATTCTTACAAATATTATAACTAGTTTTTGCCCACGGCATCGCTTGTGTTAATGTGAATAACCATCATTTATACCAACAGAAACGGAGACGAAACTCCGTGTCGCTGATAATGATAAAATAAACTTCGAGTACATTATATTGCCATATTTTATCAAAATCATTGAATATTCAATTAAATTAAATAGTACCCACATCACAATGAGATATAACAGTCGTTTAAGAAATGTAATTCGGCCCCGTTGTTTAAATAATAAATATTGTATGCAGAATTTTTACGCAATAAATTGAACGTGACATATTACGTTTTCTTTCAGAACTACAGTTATGCTTTCGAAATCTCCCGGTACTTAGTGCAAGAAGCAGACTATATCCCCTGGGCGGCTGTCAATCCTGCCTTCAGATATCTGGATATGATACTCACCGATACAGACACTCATGAATTGTTCAGAGTAAGTGATACAGAAAATTAAAGGATTTTTTGTTACGAGTTAGTAAAAATGTAGTAAGTACCCTTGATGTAAACTGATGAGTGTAATGTACAGCTATTTACAAACCACTTTAAAAGGATCACTGTGCTTAGGTCTGTCATAATAGGCTACCATTACTGTTGTTTTCTGTAGAAGTAAATATGTCAGTGATACTTCTGCAGGCAAATCTTAAACAGTTTTTACCATTTTTAACCTATATAATGATGATAGAGCTCAAGAGATTGTTTATTTGAACGCGGTAATTTCTGAAACCATTACAGTTGAAAAATAATTTTCGAGTTTAATAATCTATATATCAAGGAAGATTAATGCATTGTAGTATCATGCTACGACCTTCAAGAGCGGAGTAGATACCTTACAAACTGTAGGTCAGAAAGAATAGAGTGAAGGGATTAAGTGATGCGATCTAGAGTGTCAGAGACTTAGTGAGAGAAAATGAAATTCGGATGAAACCACGAGGTTTGACTAGTAATAATATAAACGTAATTTATAATTGCTAATATTTAATACTGTATACTTAAAAATTGATGAGACATGTAAAATTATTTACTGTACTTAGAACTAGAGAAATTGTAATTGTGGAAGTGAACCAGTTATGGGTTAATATAAAATATATTTTCACAGACTTATTTATTAAATATCACCAATCCTCTATACAATCAACTTGGCTTCGATGTGGTGACCGGTGAAGAACACGTATCTCCGTATCATAGGAATATTATATTGGACATCAACTGCCGACTTGGAAATCAAGGCTGCGTCAACCGGGCACAGGAACTTCTGCAAGCTTTTAGAAACAATCCAAGTATGTGAAAGAATTCGTCAATTTGCCTTTATTTTCTGTCTTTCACTTTATCCCACTAGCTATACGACTTCCACATAATCCATTTACACCTTTTTCGGCCTTCCTCTACTCCTGTAACCGTCAATTTCCAGATAGCATATCCATTAATAATATATAATACATTACGGCTACTAGTTGCTATGACTTATTTATAAACACATTATTACCACAGCTCAGCGCCTTAACCCCGACATCCAGCAAACGGTCTACTGCTCCGGTCTTCGAGGTGGAGATGCGGACAACTTCAACTTCCTCTGGGGCCTATACCTGGCCAGCACCGATTCCAGTGAGCAGAGTATCCTACTCAACTCTCTTGGTTGCACCACCAATGCTGAATTACGTAGTTTGTAAGTATACTCTAAAAATGTTCATTAAATAAATTTTTAAGTATATAAAGTAATTTGTATTATATAAGGCTTTTATGTTATGCTTGTTTTTTCGATTGTAGTTATCCATTGATAATTATAAATTTTCGTCCGATTCTAACGTGACTTTTACAATCAGATGGTGAACTTTGCAGAAGTATTGACTAAAAATCCTAATACTTTTACAATTTGAAAAAAAAAATCAGAATTAACAAAAGAATACTAAAAGGCTTGTAATGGTTAAGTAGTAATGATAAAATTAAAAAATAAGTAACAGACCGCAAGTAATCAGTGTTTTAGATGTAACTTCCCTGAAACAAAATTATTTTAACAGGGATGAAGTTACGTACATCAATTAATTAAAAATGATTATTTAGAAATTTAATTTGAATGTTAATCAAATGTCCAGTACGATGATTACTCGTTTTCTTTCTAGCTACCTGAACCAAGTGATCGACGACAACTCTTATGTAAGGGAACAGGACAGACACACGATTGTCACGTCCATCATCAACTCGGGCCCCGAAAATATGGAGGTAGCTTTGGAGTTTGTCATTGAAAATTTCCACAATATTCAACCGAGGTAAGCATTTTTATATACTTATATCAGATAGTATTTACGTGACTGCATACTATATAGTATTAATTAATAAACATAATTATCATGCGTAATAATCATATGACTTCATGCAGGTAATTTAGATTTCTTATAACATATTTTTCAATTTATCACTTTTTAATTAATTCTGATTGAAATCTATTAATTGATACTAAATACTTTTCACTTTGTGGAAAGTTATGACAATGTAGATATGCTTCTTGAAAATTATTGTTTAAATTTTTAATTTATTTTCATTTTCCTTATAATTTGCACAAACAAAAAGAAGTACTTGATGATTCATTTATTTATCTGACAGGCTTTTATCGAGATATTTCATATAACGTAAGCAAACGTAAAATCGATACCAATAAGATGTTGTGTCATGACGAGTAAAAATCCTTGTATACAAATTTGCTTATACTGAAATACTATAAAATGATTGGTTTTTATACTTTATAAGTTTTCACGTATGATCCCGGTTTCACATGATGTTAAAAGATATGGTCTTAGATGGTAAACATGTTAAACCATGAGGAGGACTGGCTGTCAAGTGCAGCAACCGGAACCCACCTATAGTTGCAAAGAGACAGAACTTGAGGGTGGTCGCACGCCAGACGAACTTAGAAAAGAAAGCTTCTAAGCTTAAGAAATCTATTTCAAAATTATGTTAAGACTGAAACTGAAAGTTCATTCACAAGAATTCGAACGTACGTCAGTCAACACGATGTCCAAACACTCAACAATCAACGCTTGAAATTAATATTACTGTAACATACATATAATGAATTGTGACACCTTATACATGATAGGATTTCCTGTAACGGCCACAGGACTAGCTAACACTCTCAAGCTGAAAAGCCTATAGCCAAAACTCTGTGTGTGTATTCCAGAAACTCCACTTTAGAGACAGTTTTTCTAGTTTACTCGTCAAATATCTGGGTGTGTTCCAGCAAGTGCTCTTGTTGAAAGCCAGTTTTAATTTACCCCGTTACTGTTTTAGATTACATCGTTATATAATATTGGGTAATTTTGTAGTTAAACGTTAAAAGAAAGTGTAAAAAAAAACATTAGAATAATAAAAAATAAAAATATAATTTTCGATTTCAATTACTATGTGACGATACATGATGCCGTGGCTACGCTAATGTGGCAGGCCTGTAGTTACAAACACAATGCAGTGTAATGATCAAGGATAAAATGATTCAATTACAAACAGAACAATGGGATTAAGCGAGTTTTATTCTAAGCAATTGTAATTAACAGAAATAGGTAGATGATATATACTGTTTTGTGGATAAAAAAAAGAATCACTCTTAAATAACAAATTATTCAACAGAGTACAAGGCCTCACTGGAACCACGAACATTCTCAACGCCTTCTCAGTGAGGCTGACAACGCAAAGACATTCTGATAAGGTGAGATGGAATTTTTTAATTTGTAGTGTTAAAGGAATAACAGAAGAAGTTTCAGAAAAAAAAATACTTTTCCTCTAACTCTTTAAGACTTTAATAAGTTGTAAATGCGTTAATAGCGTAAAAATTTTGCGTCATCTTCGTTTATCAATAATGTTCATTTCTATATCTCAATTTATCATGATAAGTAATGTACTTAGGAGGAACGTGATTTTACACAACGATTTCACAAACGAATTTGTAAGACTAGCCTAAAGGGAGCTGTTTCGATACTCTCTTAAAGTAATTTTGAAGTGATCCATTAAACGAGATATTGATGCATGCAGAGATTGGACCGGTTGAGCAGGACGATAAGATTTGCATTTTTATGATGTTTAAGATGATATTAATATAAGCTATTTTACATTCACAGATTGATGAGTTCGTAAGGCGTCACCAGACTATCTTAAGCGCCGGAGAGCAAGCCTCAGTAGCAGCTATTAGAGAGAACATCGCAGCTTCCATCGCTTGGAACAATGTTAATGCTGCAACTGTCCACCACTGGTTGAATGAGAACTTCGGAGAACCAGATACAGACAGTACAGATAGTGCAAACAACTTAGTTGCCAGTTTACTTGTTATGTTTTCAATCGTTATTGCTGTATTTAATCATTAAATAATCAAAGAAAATTGTATCTTTAGAGGTATACTAAGACAAATTAAATACATAAACAGTTTGGCTTAATTTTTTTATCATTTTTTGTTTAATAATGGCAGTTTATTTAATGTAAAAGGATAATTAAGATCTTGCAAAATTTTTACGGTTCATCAGATTTAATTAAACTTAAGTGCCATTTAATGTAAGAATATATTCATGTACGTAATAAATACATTGTTAATTAATTGCTCGTTTAGTTATTTCCTTTTCCTTCTTTTTATTTAACAGTAATGTGTGTTTTATCCACAATTATGTCAATATATAATACCATATGTAATACTTTTAGAAAAAAGTTGGCAAAACTTGCTAAAACTTTCCATAAAGTATTTGCGGTAATGGAAAATAAATGTTGCTTGTTACTCATTATATAGTATAAAACAAAGTCCCCTACCGCGTCTGTCTGTCTGTCTGTTCGCGATAAACTCAAAAACTACTGAACCGATTTTCAAGCGGTTTTCACCAGTGGATAAAGTGATTCATGAGGAACGTTTTGGTATGTAATTTGTCAAGGATCTTTTTACAATAAGGGCGGGACAACGTCTGCCAAGCCCGCTATTTATAAATAAACCTTAATATGGACAATAGCACACACATATTATGCCAAATATTAACATGAAGATATAACACAATACGCATTTTAAGCACGCAATTTTATGATTAGGAAAAAAACTACTACACGACAGATTAAGATCTTCCAAGTTTTGTTTAGTTATTTTAATTATTAGATTCATGATTGATATTCGATGCGCATAAGCAACCAGAGCTGTTATGAAATAGAGATTCGTACTAAGAAATTATGTTAACAAAATCGAAAAACAACTTACTTACTTTGTGATAGTGAAGAATGATGATGAAATAGTATTGCCAACTTGCATACTGCATGTACATGTACAAAGAGGCAATTCTTTAAAATGACTGATTCATAGGTTGAAATGAGATGTCGTAATCTGAAAAGATTACATGAATATATTTAGTCATTGTGACAATGATCAAAATTGGTTGTGACTAGTAAAATGCGTTAGGTTTTCTCGTTTTTTTTATTAGTATATATTGAATATTTTATAGTTTAGTAATGATCAAAAAAGGTAATCGGTAAAAAACAAAAGAACTAGCAGTCATAAAGTCTATGTGCGGGAGCAAAGTGAAAGTTGTTTCAGAACTGACTATATACTTCAGCATAGTAAATCTACTACAGCTACCACGACTACACCATCTGCTACCATCGAATATCAACAATCAAATAACTATACTAAACTTTGGAAAGATACCTCTTCCTATGAAAGTTTACTTTATATAGCGAATTCTTGAGAGTCAGCACAACACTTGTAACACGTATCTTTGATAAGCTCAATAAGAACAAGCCCTTATCATCCGGAAATTTTGTTCTCCTTAACAGATCGTAAATTTTAATCTAGAGTAGATTCGTCATTTTAACTAGTCTTGTCTGTCAGTCACACATTATTCATCGAGCGGATCACCCATGGTGGGCACTGAAGAAAGATTTCGGTTCCACTTAATTTTAAGAATTAAAGTGTTACAAGTAAATTGACAAAATGGGTACAGTTTCTTTAGTTTGTGCTATTTACCTTTTAATTGCATCAATACAAAGTTTACCGGTTATAATTGAACGTTTGGATGTGGCTGATAATTTAGAGACGTTGGGTAATGAAGTGCTTACGAAAAGTGTCAATGATGGTATAACACAAAGCGAAGAGTTAATTAAAGTAGATGATAGGTCGATGTTAAGGAACACAATCAGACCGGGAATGTTAGTGACTAGTTATGTAATAGAAATAGAACCGAATACAATCGGTGGAATTTTTAACGGTGTTGCTATGATCCAAGTTTCTATAATAGATCTGAATACGCGAGAGGACCCGGTTGTGTTCCATGTGAGGGATTTGAATATACAGTCGGTGCAATTCTCCTTACTCGGAGGTACACTTCTTTATAATGCAGACTTTGATGTGGATCCTGAAGAGGGACTTTTGGAAATCGATACCGGTTTTGTAGCAACATTATATACTTTTGTGATTAGCTATACTGGATCTATGGAGGTTGCTGGAGAAGCTTTTTGGACAGGATATTATGGTGACGCGTAAGTAGAATTTATTCATGTTCATATTATAGGGAATGTATATGATTGTATGTTCAAATATAATGTGTTATTATGCTGTACTCTATTTAAATTTTTGTACGTTAGATGGGATTAATGCCCAATTTTATCACAATCGAATACTTTATCATCTGTCGTGGCTTCCAATTGTAATTTAAACTTTAGTTAAGAAGGAAAAGAGGTTATATCACAATATGCCGGTAGTGTACATAGCTCTATACTTCTCATAATAAAACTGAAAATATTAAATCAAACACATACAGATGTTTTCAGGAATTCCTAATTTAAAGCAAGCTAAAAAAATTGAAAATCAATTAATGTATTTTTACATTAATCTTTATTGCATGGTAGTAGGGATTTTTCAGAACGCGCCTAACTTATCAAAAGGGCAGTAATCCTTTCGCTAAACATCTACAGGAGATTCACTTCTCCTCTAGATTTCATGTGAAATTATAGAAGACATTAAAACCTATAAAGAAAAAAAAACATACAAACGGGTTACATTGCATAAAAATACAATTCAAGAAAGTTGCCCTTATATATAGATAAAAAGTTAGATACTGTTTCCTATACTAACACATACTATATTGCGTAAGGGCGTAGGTAGCTACCGCCATATTTTATTTTAACACTTAGGAAAACTTAGAGCTAAACAAAAAAATTACATGATACATAGACATGATCGCAAGCCATTTACAAGTTTCTGCATCTAGTTATAACAAAATATTGATACAAAGCAAGAAAATAAAAGAAACTGGAAGTTATATGATATTTGAGCTTCTTTTTTATATATTATAGGATAGGAAGCAAACGAACAGGCAGGTCACCTGATGTTAAACGATCACCACCGTCCATAGACACTTGCAACATCAGGAGAGTCGCAAGTGCGTTATGAGCCTGTGTTTGGGGAGGAGGGGGGACGGTGAGCGGGGAAAGAGAAGTGGGTCTCCGGCGCTCTCACTAACCGAACGAAACGCAATAATACAAGCACAAGTTACTTCACGTCAGTTTTCTATGAGAGGGTTGTACTACCCCAGGCGAGACGACCCATTCATGCTGAAACCAGTAATAGCTTCAGCGAGGTTCTACCACCTACAAAGCTTCTGTAAGCTTGTGTTCAATAAAGCTACATTCAGATCGTTAACCAATTTATTTGTACTGTTAGCTACTGTAACTAAGTAAGCATTTTGCCTATAGGTCGCCTTAACAACCGGGTTATAGCGTACGTTAAAATTTCTACTATATGACTGAGACGTGCATGTTAATCATACTCAGTAATTCAATACAGTCAATTATACCACAGAGTATGAAAAAAAAGATCACCAACGCTATCGTACTTTGAATTATAAGAGTCCCGACATGTGTAAGTAAATATTCGCAAGAAAACAAACGTAAATTCAAATTAATAAAGTGCTCGTAAATGATTAATAATGAAAATAACGACAGCATTGTCAGTTTCTAGTGACGGTTTAGCACTTTTTGTGTCACATATTGCGGAAACCACGACATAATTTAGCGGTAACAAGTTCCAAACAGATTTCGATTCAGGTCCCTTTAAGACTAGTTACGCTACTAATAACCTACATGTAATAATCAACACACGTAATATATCTTTAACAGCTGGAGATTGCAAGTTAGCGTCATCTTGCGGTGTCAAAATTAACACTAAATGCAGTTCACTATGCCCTATTTATTTCTCAGTACTATGCAATAACTCAATTTTCGTTAGCAATCCGATACATTGAAATAAGTTTAACAGTAGAACCGCATAAAATATTGATTCCATTATGTTTTTAATATTTTTGAAAATCCTAGCAATTAATTAATGCAATTAAATAAGCAGGTAATTTTAAAACTCAATAATCTCTCACTAGAATTTACTTTGTGGGTGGAGCAAAGAGATGTCATAATCTTTTAACCGGTTGTGCTAGATAAAATTATCTAATTTATTATCTATCGGCTTTAAAATGTTTCAAGATTGTGTCACGAAACAGAAAAATTCAATTTATTGATTCTAAAGTAGTACCATTTTTCTAATAGCTCAGATTTTATATAAAATACTATTATTATTCCATGGATTATTCTATTAATAAATCCATTAATGGAGAGTGTTATATTCAATGATATATGGAATTAATTACATTTTGTAATGAAACAACAAAATAGATCGGAATTATAGACATATACATACCACACATATTCGTACTATTGTAACTTTGAATTTGAGTATAGATTTGGTTTTAGATAGCAAAAGTAATTTATATTATAGTCCTCGTCAAACTTTTTAACCTCTTTGTATATAGTATGTAGACCTCTATGTAGGTGGTAGAGCCACGCTGTAGCTATTAATAGTTTCATCATGAATGTGTCGGCTCACCCTGGGTTGTACCACCCTCGCACAGAAAACCGACGTGAAGTAACAGTGCTTGCATTGTTGCGTTTCGTTCGATCAGTGAGGGCGTCGGAGGCCCACCTCCCTTCTTCCTTTCCCTTCCCCCTTTCCCTACCCCTACACCCTCCCCCATACACAGGCTGGCAACGCACTTGCGACTCCTCTGATGTTGCTAGTGTCTATGGACGGTGCTGATCACTTAACATCATGTGACACACCTGTTCGTTTGCCTGCTTTTGACATATAAAAAAATATATAGATGTGCAGAATACAAATTTAAATATAAATACGTATTTTAGTATATGTATAACATCGACATATCTTAAGGCTTGTATTAAAGTCTTTATTATATTATGGGCAAACCTGAACTCACGGCTTTATTCAGAGCGGCTAAAAATATTGACGACGACTATACTCACTCAACTAGGTACATTTATTACTGTACTAAGTTCAACACAATAAATTACATTATTTTAGGATTGTAAGATGCCGTAGGTAAAAGATTGAAAAAAAAACGTAACTAGTTGATACAATGGTTATATTGTATAATCGTATAATCTCTACTAACTTCACGAAATGAAGATTATTATATTTTGACATAGCTGAAATAAAAAATTTGCAAGTTTTACGTTTGAGTTTACAAAAGATTTTACCCCCATCGTTGTTTTATTAAAATGCATAATTATAATGTAAGCCGTGCGTGCTACACCAAATGACCAAAACACAGAATTTAATTTACTGTACCTTGTATCAAGTCATATATTATATGTATTGATTCTTTGCCTTAGATTAGCACATTAGCATGAACAAGGCCCATAAGCGGTACAGGGATGTCAAATATTTCAGCATAGAAATCAGGAAAATATTTAAAAATGAAGTAACATTAATTTTTCCTAAGAAACGTAATACACTATATAATTTTAATCATTGAAATAACATTATCACGTAACCTTATAGTTATTTCAAAGCACTCTAGCGAAAAATGAAAACCATACTTGATGTTCATCGACGAATTCCATCTTTTATCTCGAATCCTCTTTGATACTATTATCGTCTAAGTTATCTTGTTCGATTAAATTTCATGTACATTTTTAGCGACCCATTTTCCTACATTCAGTAGAGTTCAGCATTCGTATGGGACAGATATCGTGTTAAAAGTGAAATCACCGGCCATTTTAAAGCTAGAAAAATGGTCCGGAGTAAATATAAGTGGAAGTTCGCTTTGTTTTTTCATTTCGTTTTGTTAAATGTGTTCACCACATCGCTTCCGATTGATACGAGGCCTTCATTAGTCACAACAGAAGGTTATTTTGTTGAGTCTGAATTGATTACGTCTACTGTTGAAACATCTATCTATGCTACCACTCTAGAAAATAAAATCGACACACCAGAAACGATTGCTAATGAAACAGAAGCAACAAGTGTCGCTGTTCCACGTAACTCGCTATTAAGACAAGTAAGGCCAGGACAAGAAGTAAGAAATTATGATATTGAATTGTCATACGAAGGAAACGAATTTAACGGTCGTGCTATAATAGATGTTGTTTTAACACAAGCAACTAGAGATGATCCTATTGTATTCCATGCCGAAGGTTTCAACATAAATAGACTTATGACTGGAGTATTCACTGAAGCGAATGCAATAGATGCTGACTTCGTTATGGGCGATGGATTTTTAGAAATATATCCACCACAGCCTGCAACATCCTATGTTATAATAGTTGAATATACGTTACCATTAGGTAGTGATGGTGTAGGACTTTATCTTGGCGAAGGAAATGATGCGTAAATATTTTTTTTACTCCGGTTTTACAATACATATCTAATTGATAATATTTTGCAATGGATTGATATATATATACGTTAAATATTATATAAGTATTTTTAGTTCTTACATTTGTAGGAAGATTTTAATCATCCATTAAAATCTAGCTAATAGGAAACTTTTTTTAGTTTTGTTGTTTTCGCACAAATATATTCAAAATTATAAATATAAAGGAAGAGAGAAGTGGTTGTAATTTGATACGAGTAACTTTCCCTTGACGCGTTGCATGAGCATTATGTAAAAAAGTCACAAAGATTTGTCAGTTATGATTTAGGTGCAAGTTAGAGAGTTGTGGCAATTTCAAAGTCTATTCAATGCCTTGCTATTAATGATCACATGCTTTACAAAATCATGAACCGATTTGATAGTAGACTTCTTCCTTCTAATAGAAGTAAAACAATAACCATTTTTACTAAATTATTTTTTGCAGCTCCTACATTGCAATGAACTTGCATCCAACCAACGCTCGACGGGTATTCCCTTGCATGGACGAGCCAACTCAAGCGTCAACAATAAGGTTCACCTTCAACAACATCGAGTATACGAATATGATAGCCAATTCAATGTTAGAGGATAACAGCCAGTAAGTAGATAAACTAGATACATAAATTAGCAATAGATAAATATAATGCTATCGATAACCGTGTTGATTATGTTTGGCACAGATTAGCCG
This sequence comes from Antheraea yamamai, assembly GCA_036509395.1. NCBI lineage: Eukaryota > Metazoa > Arthropoda > Insecta > Lepidoptera > Saturniidae > Antheraea > Antheraea yamamai. The sequence goes on from AP028432.1 coordinate 2,973,014, forward strand.
ACGAAAATCCGTTTAAAATTTATATTTTTGGGAAATATTGAAATTACCGCTTCTTCCAATGTTGTGGTTGCAACAATGCTTGAGATATGATAACGGTTCTCAGGAGTTGGTACTTCTCATCGGTTACTGACCATGGGCATGACTAGCTTTAAAAGTCTTGATAACTGTTCCTTATATATTTTTTATTTATTACACTGCTTGAATTTTTGTAACTGATTCTGAAGTTAAAGGAAAAATGCGTTTATTACGTTTATTTTGGGTATATCAAGATAGTTTTAATAGTATAAAGCTGTAAATTTTTTTTTTTATTTTAAAGCCCGCAGATATAGAATAGAGAATATAGAATCAACCTCAGCAAATCTAATTTTTAAAACTTTGGACAGTCATTAATAGGTTATCTCATGTGTGTTTGACTAACCACATTCTCCAGATCACTTTAATTGCTTTAATAGTGTAATCAATGTTATAATTAACAGCTTTAAAAGTATATGACATATAACAAAAGACATACAACATAACTATACCTTTATCAAAATCGATTAATAAATTAGCACTTGTCAGTGCCAAATGATTGACTGAGTTAAATGTAGAAAAGAAGAAATAAATTATATATATTTTTTGATTAAATTATTAATAAATAAAAACACATATTTTAAAATATAATTAGGCCCACTTTTATTAGAATTAATTAATTGTATTAACATTCTTACAGAACCCAATTTAGAGCTCTACAAGGACCAGCTCATCTTTGGGGCATGGTTGCTCACAATTTTATCAACTTAAATATACCCATCACCAACGTAGTTTTGACCGGAAGACCAGGATTAGCCAGCCAAGATTCCCAGGCATCTCTAGCTATCAACTCTTTTTTCAATTTCTTTAATGAATGGACAAACAAGCCATATTTTGAAATTGTGGTCAACCAAGCTACGAATTTACATATAATCGCGCTACCGGATGTCGACGTAGATTGGTATTCGTTATCAAGTATTGGTATTTGGTGAGTCCTTTAAAACAATTTTGTACACTTTTTATTGTAAACAGTTTTCACTATAATACCTAATTGAAACATCTTTATAGGGTGTACCATTTTTAATGGGATGGTGACCTAATTTGTATTAATTCCATCACTACTTTATCAACAAATAATCTTAAAGAATTTTTGTAGCATCAGTAATTTAAATCAGCTACTTCGAAATTTAAAAAAAATCAATATTCTTTTTAATATGTACTTTTTTATTTCTGCCTTTTTAACATGTCAAATAAATTAAAGTGTGACTAAAATTATCGTATAATAACTAAGAATGTATGTGTGTAATGTAATATTATCTATGTTTTAGACTATTTCTAAAACTCTAGTCTTTAATCAATAATAATTTCTCTTTACAAGACAAAAACGTAAATCTTGTTTTCTCTTATATTATCCGACTTATATAACACCGCTATTTAATAGACGTCTTTCTCATCAGGGAGCCGTACCTTCTCATGGAGACAGGAGCTTCGGTAAAACAGAGGAAAACAGTGTTAGTGAAGATAGCTGAATCATTAGCGAAGCAATGGTTCGGCTACGTAATATTTCCAGAGAATTGGCGACACGAATGGGTTGTTTCCGGGTTGGCCACGTACGCAGCTTATGAAGCTGTTAAATCTGTAAGTAATATTAATAACCTATACCAATTTTATACAGAAGTAAAATTTGAAGAGTTTAGTGGAACGAGGTAATAAATCTACCCTAAGTAATATTTCATTGATAAGAGTACCCATTGTTCCAAAATTCTGTAAGCTATATTTTATTCGGATAAAAATCAATTCTCTATAGAACCAAAAAAAAAACATTTGACAAAAACCAGTGCAAAAGATGGCGCGTTAGCTGAATCATCTAAACGTTGATGATTTTAAACAACATTACTGATTTCAATCTAAAAACGAACCTCTGAAATCTCAAATTTATTAGGTTCTAATTCATTTTGGAAACATGGTAATTTATAAGTAATTGTTTCTCTTTTACAGTTCCAATCTACTGGTGCAGGAACTGATGTTACTCTTTTGGACATGAACACGCTGTTCGTCACCGATATTATTCAAGAGAGCTTACTTAGAGATAGTTATATAAGTGCACAACCGTTAGAACTCGACGATGATATTTTCGAAGAGGTGGCGATAAGAGATCAGATCTATGGTCTTTTGAAGTATAAAGCACCGGCTGTGCTGCATATGTTGAAATATATACTTGGTGACGGATCGGATGATTTTATACAGTTGGCAGGCAGGGCACTACTTAATGGCAGGTAAGTTTAGATTCGATAAAAAAGTGTCATCTAGACTACCAAGTTTCTTGTATTATGCATGCCAGATACAACCATACAATTATGTAACCAGAGAGTATTAGAGTTTGAATATTAAGAAATAAGAGTTCAAACTGAGAACGATTATGTGAAAAAGCTCATGGTGAGAATTTTATTTTATTAACTCAATAATTCTTTAAACCACTCCGCTCCGATTTAAATTATGAGAGTTAATGTTTTTTATCAAACCATAATATAGAGGTTGTATTGCACCTGATGGTGAGAACAAAGTAATAAAAATGCCGACCACCTAGAATTTTATACTTTTTTAGTAGTTGCCATGTCCATGCTGGTCTGCAAGCACCTCAGCAGTTTTATATAAACTGAATGAGACCGGAATAAAATAAATCAAAAGAAAGTCATTATAACGGAGGATATATATTATATGAAGGTCGTAATCCAGTCAGACACAATTGATAATAAAGTAAAATATTCCATTTACAGATCTCTGCAGACTGTAAACTCTTTAAACTTCATCGATGCAGTCAACAGCTACTGGATGGCCATGGGCAGTAATTTGTTAGATGAATTTAACTTAGATTTCCTTGAACCGTGGATCATGAATACTGGATATCCATTACTTCATGTCGGTTTAAGGCAAGGCGGAGTATTTTTAACTCAGGTAAACACATTTTTATGTTATCTTGTATCGTATCAATAGATACAGTGATCGGTGATAGGTTTTAAGATATCGATCGGAAAAGAGTACATGAGACAAAACAATTCAGAGTCCGCATTAATACTCTAAATAATGCCACTCATAAAGTTATTGTTCTTTAAATTTCAAATGATTCAAGTTTCCTGTTTCTCACGTAACCACAGATCACGCCGCCGTGGTCTGGAGGTACATTTCGCTCCCGCATACCAGACTAGGCCCACCTCGGCAGCAGCTCAAACCTAGGTCCATTCCCTCGGCGTAGAGCCCTTGAGTACGCTGCTCGCGTGAATACAGTGACACAAAATCTTTCATCACTGCAACATCATTACACATATCACTTCCACACACGTGCACGCACACATGCTTACACATGGAAGTTGAAGGGTTTTATTTTTTCCCTTATCGAACTGAATTAGTTCAAACAAAAGAAATTATCCAACACCGTTCTACAATCCAACGAATTGCATAAACTAGGCAACAGCCCAAGTCGAGGTATGCTAGCCCTTGAGCTAGTTGTCAAAATTAAATCGGCTGAGTGCCTTAAACGCTCGCCTTAGTAGTCCGGTGAAGCTGTTAAGGCCTTACTAGGCCAATTGCGTAGACAGTTCGAAAAAAAAGGTTCAAGTTTCCAAAATATATTCACCTTAAAAAATGATTGTGGCACGAAATTTCATCAATTGATGAACAACAAAGCGATAAGGTTATTCTGGTGCGTTTAAATGTTTTAATTAATATACATCTTCAGTTTCCTTATGTTATATTTACTTAACGTTGGTATAATTAAAAGCTTGTGGATCTATTTTTACTACATAATTATGAACAACTGTTTCTAAGCCATTACTACCACCTGGCACTGACCTCCTAGGAGGATCTTCTGAAGATATAATGTCCCAAAAATATATATCTTACTAATATGGTTACACATTTATCTCGTTCTGTGTTTTTTGCCTAAATTTCTGTTATTTCTGTTTTAGGAGCGGTTTACTTTGACAAATCAACCACATATCAATTACGATATACCAATAACTTACACAACAAGTATTAATCCCAACTTTGATAACGTTCAACCTGAAATTCTAATGTCTGCCACAATGCCGGTTAATATGGTGTTAGATGAGGAAGACTGGGTTCTATTCAATATTCAAGGCCAAGGTAAGCGCAATGTTAATTTTATCACAAGAAGTATTAGAAATTCTATCAGGACCCTTCACTTCCTTTTTAGAACATGGGTTATGTAGGAATGTAAATTGTAAACGATCTTGTCAATTATTTTATGTTAGCAAATATTGCGCTATGTTTTTTTTATACGTCGCCAATCATCTCGCTCAAATTCAATATATCTTAGAAGAAATTTAACTTGGTTTTATGTGCACTTTTCTAAAGTATAGCGTATTATAATATAACCTATGTTTACTCATAAATGATTCAAAACAATAATTTATAGGATATTATCGTGTCAACTATGATAATGATTTATGGGAAAGGATAATCGAAGCTCTCGAGGATCCAGAGCGAAGAGAAGTTATTCATCCACTAAATCGCGCTACTGTAAGTACTTTTTGCATACATTCTTCAACGTACTTGCGCATATCATTATGTACAACACCCATTCATTATACATAATAGTTTTGCTATTTTGTTTAAATGAAAGCGAGTTACCGTTTATTACTTATTACACGACTATTACATTCTTCCTACCTAGGCAAATTATTAATCAAAGAAATTCTGCACAAGTTATTGGTTACAATATATAGCATAGAAAAAGAGTGTATAAAACATTTATCGCATTATAATTATGAAAAATGGTGGTTGATGTCACAAATAAAAAAAAAATACTTGTCGTTAGAATTTCAGTGGTGAAAAATGTGAAAATGTTATAATGTAGTTAAATTTTGATATAAACGGATGGTCATCAACTTTGTTTGCCTCAAAAATTAAACAACTTAAACAAATTAAACATTGGTAAAGTCCTTGAGGTAACAATGCTAAACTATAAAATAACAAATACCTAATGCTATAAAAGAACCCTGCTATCTTTCTTTGGTGTCAAAACTATAGTCATTAGAATAATGAGTAAGCAAGGTGAAGTAATTTTTCAGATGTTGATATTGCGGGTAGTCTAAGATATGTCTTATTCAATATGAATAAATAAGCTCATATAGCTAATATTACTTTAGTAAACTTTTCAAACTACTATCAGATCAAATTAGACAGAAATAATGGTAGTTCAAAATGCAAATAACTATTAAACTATTAGTAACCCGATTTGATTCTGTAGATACTAAATTATATAAAATTATGGCTCCGTTCTTGATGATCATGGATGATTCATTATTCAATATTCTACCTTTTAAAAAAAATTATTGTCCTTAAAGCTTGTAGATGATGCTCTCAATTTGGCCAGAGCTGGTAGAATTGACTACGAGATCGCATTTCGAGTCGTCTTATCTATGGAGCATGAGACAGAGTATGCCGTCTGGAAAGCCTTTGTAAGAAATATGGACTTCCTGAGGAAGCGTCTAGTTGCTATGGTGACAGCAGATGAAGACCTTGATCCTGATATCTATCTGGTAAGACACATCTTTCTTTCGTAACGTAAAAAGTCCAGAAAGTTTACGATAATTTAGTTACAGGTCCACTTTTTATTTTGTTAGATTTGTTAGAGATAGCAAATATTCAATTTGTCCGTATGAGTTATCTGAAAATTTGCCTTATAGCTTATAGCTAAATTTAAATTTTAAAGTATTATTTTGGTTAACCTAAACCTGGAGACTTTTATTTTTTCTTGTCTCCTAAATATAATTCGTATAAAAAAACGTTAAAATTTTAGATTATAATATAATTGCTAACAAAATTATATTGTTGTCACAAAGCAAGGATATCCTCGAACGTCCTGCATCTGTCACTGGCTGCACTGATTTTCTTGACGTATGTCTGTACAAGTATTCTAAATTGATGATTTAATTACTTCCATGTTATATAATGATAATTCCATTTGGTTCAGAGAATGGTGCGAAGAACTGTCGGAGCAGTCGAAGCTAAATTAAGTTTTAACCCTGACCCGTTGCTTACTGAACCATCATTGGACTCGATGACTCGAGGCCTTGTGATGGACCATGCGTGTAGAGCTAACTATCAACCTTGTATAGCCGCTGCAGTGGATCTATTCTATGACCCTAATAACAATAACGCAGTGTAAGTTGCTGTAATTCCCTTTTATATTTCACTAGCTGTCCCCCGCGGCTCCGCACGCGTTTTTTTAAATGTATTAAATAACTATGGTGTCATAGTTACAAATGTTTTTGAAAATGCATTTCTGTAATGTACACACCTACTTAAAATCTTACATTACGCCATCTACTGTAACATGTAACGTGTACATTAGATACATGAATACGAATAGTTTATCGAATGGGGTGGTATTTATCATCAGCAACATACCTGGAACTTTAACCTACTATGTACCACCCTCAGTGCTCATTAACACTATATAAGAAAGTAATGAAAATTTTAAACTATACATTATCGAACAATATGTGTTAAATTGTTTATTATATAGACAAAACATGCCCATATTGTCGATATAATTGTATTATTCTTATACGTTGCTATAATCACTGAGTTATGTAGATGTAAACGCGGTAACTAAAACAAAATGGCCGCCAAATTGACCAAAATGATAATATAATTCAAATTACATACATTTATTCTTGGAGTCCAGTACAGCGCACGTCTCACACGCTTGTTTACAGTAAACAAACTACTTTTATTAAATTCACACGAACGAATGCACAGGTAACAGTTCATCACTTCATAGTGTAAAACAAAGTCCTCTGGCCTGTCTGTTTGTCTGTTCGCGATAAAGTCAAAAACTACAGATCGGATTTTCATGCGCTTTTCACCAGTAGATAGAATGATTCATGGGGAAGGTTAAAGTATAATTTTTCAAGGTGTTCTTTTTATTATCGGGGCGGGACAACGTCTTCCGAGCTCGCTAGTTATCTGCCCGTAAAGTCCCGTGAAAGTCGGTCCAACCGATTAGGAGATAGTAGAATATTGCGGACGAAGTCTTGAGTAACAAAATAAAATAGTGTAAGTTACTTATACTTATAAGGTGAGTTATCTGCCAGTGAAAGCCCCGTGAAAATCAGTTCAAGCATTATGGATATTGCACTGCGGCCGAAGGCGAATAAAAAAAAACCTGAATTACTTTTTATGAGGTCTGCTATCTACCAGTGAACATCCCGTGAAAATCGGTCCAACCATTTTGGAAATAGCAATGCGGATGAAGCCGCAGACAAATAAAGTACAATATGTCAACCGCTATAATTTCGGCTATTTGCCAGTAAAATTCCCGTTAAAATAGGTCCAGCCGTTTTGGAGATTACTCGGAACAAACAAACAAACAGACAAAATATAACAATATAAAAATATAGACAAAATATAGAAAAAAATTTTTTGGTCATTTGTAGCCATATACATTCATCAAAAAGTTATTATTTTAATTGTACATGCACAAACTTTATTTTTATAAAACGTAATAGATAACAAATTTTGAATAGGAAAACAAAATAAACTTTGAAAATGTTTGCGATAGAAACTTACCACGTTACCATGGCAACGTATATAATATTAACACTAACGATATCTCTCAAAAGGAAAAAAGTGCCCGATTTTGAGACATTCTTCACTGGTGCTCCGTTCCTATTGATCTTTGCGTGATGATATATAGCCTAAAGCCTTCCTCGATAAATGAGCTATCTAAAACCGAAAGGTTTTCTCAAATCAGACTGGTAGTTCCTGAGATCATAGCGTTCAACCAAACAAACAAACAAACTCTGCAGCTTTATATATTAGTATAGATAACGAATTTTTAATTGACTAATTCTTATATTTGAAACATAGGCTTACGACTATAATCTTTAAGAAACGTTGAAAGTAACTACACCATTAAAAAATATATAAACCGATTTGTACAATCGGCGTAATGAGTTCTTCTTCACATAGTATCTCAGATACTTCTGCTTGGATAACTTTGAAATTGAATCTATGGGCGAATTTGTATGGACGTTTATGCATATCATCTCTTTTCCTTTTTCATCTATCTTTCTGTTTCCCTGTTTAGAAGAAAATATGTCTGAAATTTGTAGCATATAGTTATTTGGATTTGTTTAGAGTCAAGAATTGGCACTAATTTTTGGTTGATTATTTCAGGAACCCAAATATACCGTACGATATTCGGCCAGCTGTATATTGTACGATGGTCAGAGAAGGCGATGACCAAGTCATTGAAGCACTAAACGAGAGACTTGAGGTCGAACCTAGTCACTACGAAAGAGTCGTTATATTAGAGGCTTTGGGTTGTTCTCGAGACGATGGCTATATTCGTGGGTATGTATTTTGTTTAATTAGAACCATGTGTTAGGGTGTTTGGTCTTGTAACCTGAGTTATTAAATGGCCAAGAAACTTTTAAATATGTATAATTAATTCTTGTCATTATTTTACGCTGATTTACATTTATTTGGTTTAGGGAATTGGCTTTGATAAATACACTTATCGCAATATTTTCCTCTACTGGATAGTGTTTGGTTTTGTACTAAAGTTTTTCCAACGTACTTTGTATTGATTTGGAGAAACTAGAAACCATGTAAGCTATTTCTTGGACCAAAAGCGCGTTCTTTAAGCCAAGAATAGAATTATTGTATATATTCCACTTTAAATGCAGGCAATGTCAAGGGACTAGATTAGCATTCCACTGATGTAACTATTCTATCATTTAGACTTATCTACACCATTTAAACTAAATACCGCTACCGTATCAATGGCTATACTTCGGTATAACATTGAAATAGTGGTATGTTAGTGCCAATGTATAACTAGTGTTCAGTTAGGTTGGTCGGGTATTATAGAGATCGCTACCATGCAGCGTGCATCCCGTCACAATGATTCAATTTGGTTTATCTCTTTTCGGAAACTACCTGTATATACTCATTTACAGTGATGCTTGTTACTCCCCAGGATATTGGCAGAGAATAATAAACTAGATTGTATTAAGCTTACAATTTAATCAGTTTAGTCACGTAGTCGTTGTCATATATAGAAAAAGATCTTGTAGTTAAACCTTTTATGAAATATATTCCAAACTAGCCCTGGCTTCGCATGGGTATACTAAAGAAAATAATAAGATTAAATCTTTCCTTTACACCAAGACCATGTACTTTAAAATAGGCAAGCTTGAAGATCTCCTTACTCTTTTCTGTTTTACTCAATCACTTTTTAAATGGGATCTTCATTTTCATCATCATTTAAGACTTTTCTTAAACTTTTTCGTACGATTTTACAAACATGATTTTTTTCATACAAAACTTTTCCTTATATATAGGCCCATCATCTGCAGTGATGCGCGTACATACATTTGACAATTTATTTTTATTTTTTAATCAAAATAAAACAATGTACTTAATTTAGACTCCTCGAAGAGACGATAACTCCTGGAAACCGGTTTGGAGTTGAAGAGAGAGTGAAAATATTCAAATCCATCACCGAGAGTAGCATCGAGAATGCATGGACTGCTGTCAATTTCATTTCAAGACGTTCTATGGAAATTCAAAATATGTAAGTTGTTTTTACTTATAACTTAATTTTAGGTCAATAATAAGCATTCCTAAATGAACGATTATAAAATTGAATAACTTACACAAGTGTGTGTGATTTTCGATTCTTTAAGATTACATGTTTGATATTCTATACTGTTAGATATATTTTATTTATGCTTGTGCAAAAGAGAACTTTATATTTAATTATGTACATACAAAAATTGTTGATAATTTTGTTCATATAGCGGATTTAATATTAACATTATTTTTTATTATACATAATATTTTAACGTAATTTTTAACATATACGTAAATAAAGTCTTTTGTTACTATTACGAACAAATTTAATTATTTTCTAGGTATGGCGGACTGAGGAAGCTGGAAGAGTTGATATTCGTTCTTGCTGATAATATGGCCGATATGATGTTATCAACTGATGTAAGTAAGCTACTGTTAAATGTGCAAATTTTCATTATATTATTTTCTTAATATCAGTTTACTGTAGTCATAGGTCGATAGTTTATCCATACTAATTTAGTGTAATATATATTCGCTTTTTTGAAATACATTTAACAATGAATTATTCTATAAGATCGTTTGCAATTATTTTGTGTATGAAATAATTTAAAATTAAAACTTTATAATCTGATAAAATATCGATAGCCTATAGTTAGTATATTCAGAATAATACATAAGTAACATAAAGACTATTCAATTGAATTCTCATTCTTGTTTCAAAACGATTACATTCGATTAATTTCATGTGTCATTTCGATCGTCGATAATCTGTGCATTAGATGAAATTACAAGGAACATATTTAAACCTTAGAACATAAGAAAACTTTATTCCATGTTTCAGATTATTAAATCAATATTTATTTTATGATAAAAATTGCTAAAAAAATGAATACAATTATATTTAGAATACATTCAGCTTTTAAATTAATATTTAAATTGGTATTTGGTAGAATTTTTTATTTATTTATTTGGATTGAATTTAGGATTATCTTGAAAAAGGAACGAGACAATGTCCGTGGCAAGAAGCTTTTTAATAAAAATAGAACGCCATATTATCAAGAGTGATTGGTGTCGAGAAATATTCTTAGAGGATATAATTAACAAGATAAAATGTTATTCTATTTCTATTTGCAGTTCAGCATATGGATCAACGCTCAGAATAACAACTTATTCGACTCGCAGATGATTGCGAACCGAGCTCTTGATTTGGTGAACGAGAATCTGGATTGGGATGGTAGGTTTTTGCAGTACGTTTATGAATGGATTGACGAAAACGATGCGCCGACGCTCGCCGTATCACTAGTTCTGGTCGGAATCACGTTTATGCTGGCAATATTCAACCATTAGCCCTTTATATTTAACTACATAACATTTAATAATTTATATCTTAGGTTTAAACCCCTCGGCTGATTTTTTAAGACCCAGATCTCAAAATGTCGGATCATTTTTTTTATTTTATTTAATTGTAATTTTCATGGTGTGCGAAAAAAAGTATGTACATATGAAAAAATAATTTGAAAATATATTTTACATAAAAAGTATGTCTTTACAATACATAATTTGTTATTATTCATAGTTTTGTAATCGATCCCGTTTCTTTAAACTTATGCGGCCAATAGTCTGTTGACCTGTGCCTCATTCTTTTGTATGGATCTTAAAACATTATGATTTTGCACAAGCCAGGGGTTACTTCAATTATTATAATAAATTTTATACAATTAATGTTATAATATAGAATGATACGTTTAATTTTGAACTATTTGTATAATTAACAGATTAAAAAATAAGTGAATAAGTGTATAGAATTTACTGTATATTTAAGTTACTCCACAATATCACTTATATAGTTCAATACAAGTTAGTGTTAAGTGTATGTTATATTATCTAATAGATGTATACGAATGATTGATAATATAAGAAACTCGATACTATCTCATGTGATAGTAACTGTAGTTTCAGAAAGCTTACGTTCGAACAAATGTAAACATTACAAGGTTACTTGTTGAGAATTATCGCCATATTTGACATTAGAGATGAGAGTATCTGACACTTTGACGTTTGATATCGATTAAATCTTATCGATTCGAGTAGTTTATGCCAAATACGTCATAGATTATTTCGCAATGCTTTTTGCATCTGTGGATCTCTCGACAGCGGTCACGTTTCTTTATCTCCGTTGTATGGGAAATACTGTCGCAATGTGAATTCGAACGGAAGCTAAAATGAACGGTCACTTCTTACTACATGTCATTATGTAATGAGAACGGTTGATGTGTATTTTATTTGATTTTTATTTATAGTATAGTTAAATAGGTTATAATACAAAATTGCACAGAGTTATTAATTCCATAAGAATTATTATTTAACTAGACATAGATTTTATATAAAGTAATCAGAATTACTAATATGATTATTAAGTATAGTTCTAGCATTTGAATTTTAATAATTATGTTTTTTTTTAGTTTATAGAATTTTTAATGCATTTTCACTCATAGTTTTAAAATATTAAGATTTTATTTTAATTTAATTAGTTTAAGATGTAATGGTAGAAGTAAAAGTAAAGTTATATATTAATAAATATATTTATAATTAATAGTTTTTTACTAAACTTGAAGCAAACGCGTCCTCTTGCTTCAGGTTTAGTACTTGTCTTATAATTAAGTTACAATAATTCAGCATATATATTATTATAGGAAAGTAATTTAAGCACTTAAGCGTAATTAATTTTACACTTTATTATTAAAATAAATTAAACATATTATAATATGTGCATATTATAGTAAGTAATTACGAATTGAATAAATTATCATAAGTAAGAAATTAATGTTTTTTTTTTTATTCACTGACTAGAATTAATATCTTTTCGTTAATAAAAATCCTTATATATTAAAAATTAAATACAATTTTTAAATAGTATTACGTTTGAACACTCATTTCAAGTAGGTATCTTATATTAATATTCAGTTTCCTTTTAACTGCGTTTAGTACTGACGCTGTCAAAGAACGGGACAATTTCATTGTTAGTGTCATGTTATACGTCTTCAAGCTTTAATCATATATTGTGGATATATGTCATTTAAATGCCTCACATGACACGCATAAAGCATTGACAAACAAAGGTGCGGTATGCATCGAAATGCATGCGTCATAAGAGACACGAAGAGGTTTTTGGCGGGATATTATTCTGTCATATAGTGGATTTTATATTTTACTAGCTTCTGCTCGATCTTCGTCTGCGTGGAATAGTTATTTTGGGCTAACGCGAACACGCATCGGAAACTTACAAAAGAAAAAAAAAAAGTTTTTGAAATATTCTTCATTGGTGCTCCGCTCCTATTAGACTTAGCGTGATGATATGTAGCCTGTAGTCTTCCTCGATAATCGAGCTAACATATAAAGAGTTTTTCAAATCGGACCAGTAGTTCCCGAGATTAGCGCGTTCAATCAAACAAACAAACTCTTCAGCTTTATAATATTAGTATAGATTAATAATCTTGTGTTATTTGACTGTATATTTTAATATTGGTGTCGTTTTATGTAGTATAGTTTGTTTATTATGCACAAGTGAAGTGGATGGGAAATAATATTACGGAGCATGAATACTGAGATGCCACAAAAACTCCCCGGAGAGTTCTAACACGGAAATCATCACCTAGTTAAAACATTGAAATGATCACAATATACTTGTAACATTATTATATACTCGACATCTAGTACTCTAGAAGATTGGTGGCCAAAAATAAAATTATAATAATTAGAGACACGAAGAGGGAACGCAGAATAGCTTATATATAGTTCCATGGACAATTTACTATACCAAAAAGAGAGTCTCTAATTTTTTCATGTTATTAAAATAACGGTATTTACGTATTAACACCACCGCGCGCTCGCCGACCGTTGCGGCGGTCAAACAAAGACAATGCGAGTCGGCCGCGGCAGCAGTTGGCGAGCGCACTGCGTTTTGTATATTAGGAAACTTGATGATTTTTAAGTTAAAACAAAACAGTTTCGTCTCGTATTAGGGTTAGGTTAGACTCGCGACAAAAGATAACGCGAACCGACCACGGTAGCGGTCGGCCATCGCGGTGATGTTAATACGTAAGTAACAAAATAACATTTTATTAAGCAATAAATATGTATACATTTCTACGTCGATAAATCTATAAAAAAGAATTTATGTACATGGTTACAAAATTGAAGCTAAATACTGCACGTTGTGGTTCGTCCACCTGATTAATTGCAAAATTTATTTATCAAGTAATAATGAGTAAAAATATTATAAAACTATCGATGAATAGATTCTATCGTTAAATATTATGAAAGTATGAAATCAGTCTTAAAATAAATATATACAAAAATTGAAATTGTAAATCGAGAACAGACTAATAATATCCAGATTATATTTATTTATCAAGTCATTGTTATTTAGTGATGTAATATTAAAGTGATAGTAATTATAAATAAAGAGATTATATTCGTCGAAGATTTGTTAGGTAACGATGTTATTTTCTCCGTGACCGGTGCTTGAGTTATAGGCTGTAACAAAAGATAGAGCTAAGTACATAACATAAAACATTGTTGATCACTACATATTATAAAACAAAGTCTCTGCTACGTCTGTCTGTCTGTTCGCGATAAACTCAACAACTACTGAACGGATTTTCATGCGGTTTTCACCATTAGATAAAGTAACTCATGGGAAAGGTTTAGGAATATAATTTGTCAAGGTTTATTTTTATTTTCAGAACGGGATAAAGTCAAATCAGTAACTTGTGTTTTTTTTTAATTGTAGCACGGCAAAATTACTGCACTATGCCTGAAGGTAAACACAGTACAATTCAAAAATAATGGCGACGACCGAGTGACACACTGTCCATCGCCGGTCACCGCTGTCGTGGCGGCCTGTAAAAAGCTGGATATGCACAGGCTGATCCCGAAACGCAAACCGCAGAAGCGAATCACTATGACGGGTTTTTTCGCCATATACATGGTGGTTGCAACCCAGTCAGACTGTAAAACCCTACCACCCATTCGCCATTGCCTCGTTCGTTATTCAGCAGGGTGCACCACGTACAGGTGAGATTGGCTTGGGTGTCTCAAGTCTTATGATGTTATTCGACACCCCTTACACCCGCCTCCTCTCCACCACCTCTTCTCTTTGTCAATCTATTTTCCTCCTTTTTTTTGTTTAGTCGTTATTGACGAGCTTTCGGTTGATTAAACATTTGGGCAAAAAAAATCCTTACCATCGCCGAGTCGAAGACATTATTTACAAGTCTCTATTCGCCATACTTCACAATTATTACTACCTATATTCATTTTTTTTTCTATACTTTATCGGTTTGAGCACAATCTTATCTGATTTTAAATGACCGTGTAGCCTAAGGAGGTAAATACGCTAAGCCTAAAGGGAAGTGACTATCAAGTACAGCTGCTGGAACACACCAACAGGTGCTCAACGACTTCAACTTGAGGGTGGTAGCTAGCGAGTGGCAGACAGAAAAATCCCTACCACCACGCTATGGCTTCATCACAATCAATGATATTATAATTAAGAAGCTGTAGATATGTCATAAGCGCTTCGACAGCGCCTTGTTAAATCGTGGCTAGCTAGCTTACTTTTGACGCCGCCCCGTCAATCCGCCCGTATCTATGCAACATATAACTATTTCTTTTTCACCACCGATATTGAGAATATGCCATCTCGCTTCCACATTTTATCTAAGACAGTGTGGTATTACAATATTACTTTACGTATGTGTGCGTCACCGTGCCAAATGTCAAATATCATGTAGGTAACGTATCTACAGCTTTTTAGTTATAATATCGTTGATAACGATGGTTTCCTTCGCTGAAAGCTCCGATTCAGTTGCAAGAATTCGAAGCTTTGGATAAAATTGGATTAAGATCTCTCAAATAAAAACACGTGTGTAGTTCACTTGCGATAGAAATGAAACCTTACAAAATAAAGCAAGAAGAGCGTATGTCTTCTTGTTCTTCAATACCTGGAGGTAAACGAACGATTATTTCAACTGTACCCGACACATTGCTTATCCCCACCACTACGACGTCATACAAAAAGCTTTGGGATTAGAATTTCAATAAGAAGTTTCACTTAAACAATAATAATAAATGAAAATCTCACCATTTCAGTTGATATCAAAGGAAGCGGTCTACGTTCTCCATGAGGGATTTTAATAAGAAATCTTTTTTGTGCTTGCCTGAAAAGAAATTACTTAATAAAGATAAACATGTTAGTGTATCTTAGTTTATTTTGATGAATACTTTAAATCCTTATTTATGTAAATTATATTCTCCAAATGGCAGTGTATTATTTGACTATTAATTATCTAGCTGTATTCGCGTGGAACTTAATGCAAAAAACAGTCTTTTGTTAACCGTGTCTTAGATATTATTGTTACATCATATAATATCCTTGTTTTTGTAAGAGCCCGTTCAGATGAGGCGTTTTACGCGCGAGTCGACTTGCGCGTAGAGACTCGCGCGTACCCGAGATACTAGAGCTACATAAACCCGTACAGATGGTGCGGCGCATTTCCTAACTCGCGTGTAAAACGCGTGCAATGAGCGAGATTCTCGACTTGCGCGTCGTACGCGCGAGCGCCACGCGCCTCGAGGTACTCAGCCCCATTGCTGCGTCCAGTACTACGCGCGAGTCAGTTGCGAGTCGACATAGTCGTCAGTCGTCTATCCGTACGACGTACGCGACGTTTCATAGGGTAGAAACGCGCGTAAAACGCGGTATCTGGACGCAATATATTTTGAAGCGCGCGAGACGACTCGCGCGTAAATCGCTTCATCTGGACAGACTCTAAGACATTGAATTGAATTTACTTACCTATTCTATTCTCGTATTTAACTTGAGCCGTCATTCAAATTACAATAACTTTTCATAGAGTGAACCGATTTTAATGAAACAAAGACTAAATGTTAGTCGAGGGTATGCTTTATGATATTCTAGGTGACGTTTTACTTTAGCAATGATGAGTGTCCAAACAAACAGACAGACAAACAGACAGACATTTCTAAAAATGATTGAAATGTATTTTATAACTTATTCCTAAACACCTACAACATTTTTTCAAAAATGTAAAAAGTAGAAATAAGTTAGATTTACATTCTTATTATACGTCTAGAAGACGTCTTTTATTAATTGAATAAAATATTCTAGCTTTAATAAGTCAAGATACATACAAGCCATCATAGTCATGATCAGCCTGTAATAGACCCAATACGGGGTCATATGCCTCTTCCCGAAGGAAGGTATGGGCATAATCATGACACAAGTCCACGACGTATTGGCGATTTCACATTCCGAGAAATCCACATGTTATCCCCCCATGTGGTAGTACTTACTACAAGAACATTTTTTAGGTTCACTTTTCCTCACGATGGTTTCTTTTACCGTCAGCCGATAGTGCTACCAATTTAAATTAGTAAAAATTCTAGAAGACAATAAGCTTACACTCTACGTTGAGCAAGATTTCTATCCTCTTGTTCTATGCTATTGAGCTTTGTATGTTCAAAATAGCTGTTGGTATCGTTAGTAAGAGTATAGTAACACGCTTCTCGTATGTCCGGATCGAGGCTGAAATAAAAGAGATATATTATTTTTATTCATACTGGTGATCGTTTATTGGTCGAAATACGACTATAATCAATAAATTTTACAAATTTACAATATTAACCAAAGAAAAAATAAATACTTCGAATTTTTTTTTTATTAATAACGTTAAGCTCGGAGTTTTACATTTTATTCACAATTTTGTGTTATTTAGATATATATCTAAATAACTTATCTATATTTTGTAATATTGGTGCTATTTTACGTAATATAGTTTAGTTATTGTGGACAAGTGAAGTGGGCTGGAAATAATACCACGGATCATGTATCCTGACTTGCCACAAAAACTCCCTGGAAATTTCTAACGAGACGGCCACCATCTTCTTATTACATTGAAATGATCGCAAGAAACTTGTAATAAATACCATTACCTACTTGACAATGGCAGTAATAATCTACTAGAAGACTGATTGCCGAAAATTAAATAAAAAATACTAAAAAACATTCAAACAACAAAAGAAAATCGGTTGAGAAAGAGAAGAGAAGAGTATTAAAAAGGTAAATTTAAGCAAAACTACTCTCATCAGTTTTTACTTAATATTTCATTGTGTCTTTTTTTAGTATTTATAACAATTTGAATATTTACTTACATCTCCTTTCCTCTTCTACTATCTTCGTACTTCTGGTGTAAATAAGTCAAACAGGGTCCATAGTTAACTTCACTCGCAAAGTTTACGATGTTACTTCTAAACAGTCTAATTTTTAGGATCTCGTCATTATTTTTCACCAGCTGATTAAAAACATCCATTACTTTTTCTCTCATAAAGTCCTGGAATTAATTTTTTATTTTTAGAAACCAATAACAATATTCATGGGATAAGATGTTCTAATTTGTAACTAAGGCTTACCTCCCATTCCCAAAACAAATATTTGGTCATATTACAGGAAGCACCTTCGATTTTCAGCAGTTCAAATCCTTCTATTGCACTATCCCATACAACTGGACTACGTTCTTTACCCAAATAATCAAGTACTGCAAAGGCATGTGATATTTCCATATCTCCAGCGACATAAAGTGCTAGAACGTCGTTAACTATCTGTATTGAAAAAGTAAAAATATACCTTGAATTGTATTATCAAATATTGTAATGTTATAAAACCACTCACTGTTGTCTGTAGATTCACAAAGTTAAAATAGAAAAAGTGTGTTTTGCTGTGTAAGGCCCGTTAGATCGCTTTCGATTTTGTTATAATTATTATTTTATTCCTCAAAATTGATATTACATGTGATGTTAAAGGTAATTAACATAAAAAAAAGGTTTTTTAAAACAAGGTTTTATTCAAATGCTGTAAAAAGTATTTTATTTTTGTTTTCAATTATTCTTCTCGAAACTTAAGACACGTATCCAAACTAATCGGATCTCATTTCTAACGTCTATGGCATAGTTTTTGGCGGGATCTTGGAATGCTATGTAGTGGTCTTTACATTTTATCCATAATCTTGTGTTATTGGCACTATATTGTGTAATGTTGGTGGTGCTTTACGTAATATAGTTTGGTTATTATGCACAAGTAAAGTGGATTGGAAATAATGACCAAACCGAGACGAAAATGTTTAGTTTTAACCTAAAAATTATCAAGTTGGTAATATAAAAAATTACCAATGATTGTTCGGAAATGACACGTAACCTCAAAACATTGATTATAAATATCTTAGTAACTATGACTTTCCGCGGGGAGGGGAAATCACCCCTTTCCCCCGCTGCTCTCATCCCCTTCATTCTTTATATCAAGATGCGAATTTCAAATGCGGCTCTTTAAAACACTTTTAGATTCCAAAAGACTTTATTTAAAAACAAAGTTTTCCATCAGATTTAGGTGGAAAATGGGTTATTAAGATAGAAGTTCGTTTTAACTGTTTCTCGACTGCTTGCTCTTATATTTTGGTTTGGTTAGGTTAAGCTAGACTTGCGAAAAAAATAACGCGAGCCAGCCGCGGTAGCGGTCGGCGAGCGGGGTGCATTTAATACACAAATAGCCAATAAACATTAGATTTGTAATAACGACATACTTTGTTGGAAATTACTTATCCTATTTTGACACTAAATTAACAGTTACCTGAGCTCTGTTCATTTCGTCTATAGCCAGATGATCTTCTTTTAGAGTTTTTGCTATTAGAAGCCACGTTGTTTTGTCATAATTGACACGATAATATCCTGTAAAATGTATTATTTATTTGAAAATTTTAGGTGTTGATGTTCTTCAGTTTATTAAAAAACTAGTTTTTGCGTGTTTCTTCGCTCGCCTATCTTTCGGGAACAGTATGTTTTTTTGAAAAAGTATGCTATATCCTTTTCTGACGATGTGATGATGATTCGTACAGTAGTTAAGTTGTGGAATAGAAACAATCAAACTCACATTCGCATTTATAATATTGGTTGAGGCTAATAAGGATATTAACGATATTATGTAATTTTTAGACCTTTTAAAAATTCACATTCTCTTGGAAAAATATGAGCTCGTAGTATAATCTATCGTCTATTTGCAAATTGGTATTTTCTTTATGATATGTTTTTTTTATTGCATTTTAAAAAGGTAATGCAATTATACATGCTGACCAATCAAGATCTTTTCTGTCTTTCTCATGAATATTGATCTACTTAGAATTACTAAATTTGGACATTTTAACACAAATCATCTAGCATCTAAGCATCTAGCGGTATTGTTGACAGGAGAGAAATTTATAATTTCGCGTCATGACATGCAAGTAAGCGTGACCGGCCGTAGTACGCTTGCGCGGCTTGCGTCAGACCAGCGCCACGTAGTACAGGAGCCTCTGTACATGTTTTTTTTTTTTTTGTAATCTTTATTTAATTTAGGGACTTAGGTCCACATAGAACATGTCAGTCCCATCGTACCCTAATCTATAATACATGTAATATTGGTATTATGCACAGCTAATCATACGTTTGATTGGTTAATAGACTTTATAAAAACATATATAATTATTGCTTCGACTTTCAATAGATATGCAAACAACACTAATGTTAATAATGTCAATAAACAAATTCCAAAATTTAAATATTGTAATTCACAGTATAATTAATTTAAAAATTTAAAACAGAACACAGTTAGTCGATCATTTTGAGTTTTCACTTCTGTCAGCGACCCTTATGACCCTCAACATTTTTTTTGAGCTCTCGACAACGTCAAAAATTATTTTCAATATGTTATAGTTTTACAGCATTACTAAATTGATTGTTAATATTATTAATGACAGGAAATATGTCTAATAATAAAACTAGACGAAGCATGAATCTCTACGTGCACTTGAAACAATTCTACGAACTATTATCTAGCATGTCAAAGTCCTTGGCCGTTAGCTAACCGTCTATTTCTGTAACCCCACGCGCCAATTTGCAATGTAAATATACTACGTCGAATGCGGACGGTACGAAGATTATTTCATAATCAAACAATAGAGTTGAGGATACCGAAAAATTCAATGTAGATATACTATTATAATATCCATGTGAAAATGTCATATTATCTAAAATAATATAATTAACAAAGTTACAAAAAATGGAAGAATAAATACAACTGGATGTACTATTCATTATGATTATAAATAAAAATTCATATTTCTAAACACTTGCTATAACCAGAGAGCTAATAAATCTTTCTCAACAACATCAAAATTCACCTAGAAATAATTGTGAGAAAAGAATGTATTATATATTACACTAGCGGGCCCGGCAGACGTTGTTCCGCCCTGATTATGAAAAGTAAAATAAACTCTATTGTTAACGCCCCCGCAACCCCCCTTGTGGGTGGAATTTCGTAAAATCCGTTCTTAGCTGACCTCTACTCGGCGAAAGGAATATTCCTACCATATTTCAAGTCGCTACGCCTTATGGTTCCAGAGATATCGTGATGAGTCAATATATAGGTGGGAATCTCTTATATATATATAATATAGATTATAATTAAAAAGCTGTAGATACGTCATAAGCGCTTCGACAGCGCCTTGTTAAATCTTGATTAGTTAGCTTATCTTTGAAAGCTGCCCTGTCAATCTGCCCGTATCTAAGCAACATATAACTAATTCTTTTTCACCACGGATATTGAAGATACGCCATCTTACTTTCACGTTTTATCTAAGGCAGTGTGGCGTTATAGTATTACTTTACGTATGTGTGCGTTATCGTGCCATTTGTTTTGTCAAAATATCACGGAACGTATCTACAGCTATTCAATTATAATATCATTATTTATATAGATGTAAAAATTATAATTACCAGAAGCCTTTCTGTTCAGTATAATCCATCCACCGTTCAAGTTTTCGCTAAAAGTATAGGTCTGGCCACCGATTGTGAACCTCGGTCGATAGCAGTTGAAACAGTTTTCTCTATTCTGTATCAAATAGGAGATCGGTATGAGGTATTCCGATTCGCGTCGGTTGTCTTTGGTGAAACTGAATTGCCTCTGGAAATAACAATAAAGAATTATTTAATACCTTATTAGCAAGTACATAGCTTAGTTAGGAAAAATAAGAATACCGGTAATATAAGCTTAGCTCTAGATAAGCATTAAAAACAATATCGTAGTTAATTCACTTTTCCATAAAATATGGTATTAAATAAATTCAATGCAGACGCAGTAATAGCATGACGCACTACGATAATTAACTTAAAACTGAATTAAGTCGCATTGTCACCGAAACAACTACGTGCATGTCTTAAAATAAAGTGTCATACATCTGAAAACATCCATTTTTTTTGGAATAAATTTAAGTAAATAATATTATAATATTATGTGAAAACATCAACTTGTTTTATTTTACTTCACTTTACTAAGTAACTTCGGAAACTAAGTTTTTAACACGTTTAAACCAAAAAGAGAACAACAGTCATCTATTTTTGTTGAATTATACGTATTCCTCTCGCAACGTTAATTTACTTTCTGCGGAAAACTCGAAAAACGTAAATTTTGAGTTATTTCTTTTTTTGATTAAATGTGCGAATTGTTAATATTATAATTTAATAGTTAATAGCTTTAACCAACTAAGTAAAATAAAATATTTCACCTGTTTTAACTGAATAGCGTTAGGTGTACGATCTCTCAAAATGTGCACATTGATAACCGGATAGCCAGGACGATGGAACCAAGACTTAAGAATTCTTGAGGAGGTAGAACCATTGAAGAATTGGTAAGAACACTCCACTGTATCAATATCTAAAGATGTCAAGAAGTCTTGCAATGATATGTATTTACCTCTCCTATGAAATAAATTAAACGTAAAATATATCATTACATAGTATAAAACAAAGTCCCCTACCGCGTCTGTCTGTCTGTCTGTTCGCGATAAACTCTAAAACTACTGAACGGATCTTTATGCGGTTTTCACCAGTGGATACAGTGATTCACGGGGAACGTTTTAGTATATAATTTGTCCAGGATTTTTTTTATAATTAGGGCGGGACAACGTCTGCCGGGCCCACTAGTTAATTATAATTTATAAAAGTTAGCAGGCTTTCAACTATTTAAATCAGATCTATAGATTTCCAAATTTTTTTTTATTATTTATTGGTTAAAAGAATCGTGTAACTACAATCTAATTTGATACTAAATGATGATGTGGCCGAGATAATATATTATATAATATAATATTATATAAACTATAGAACTGATCTGTACAAACTAACGCCTTTGTCAATCAAATATGATACCCTAAAATGCTAATTATTGAAGGGAATTCTTCAATGCAGCTACCAGAACACATCGACGACAAATTTTCCGATTGAGGGTAGTAAATATGCTCCATATGCAGAACTCTATCGACGTGTGTGCGAATAGGCTGTTATTGAGTAATCTTTGGAAATAAATGAAATACGCTTGAAGATGTACCTAAATTAATTATTTTCTTATCATGCATGGTGGTAGGGCTTTCGCTAAGTCCGCCTAGCTAGCTACAATCCTGAAGTTGCAAATCTATTGCCAAGCAGTTTTGTGTGTTTATCATCTTGGACCACATCGAATTCTCACATTAGATGACATTGTGGTCAAACGATAAAACTTACGAAGTTTAAAAAATGTCCCTTTTCAAAGTCAAGTAGATTAATAAACGTTGAAAGTAAACATACCTTGAATTAATATATTTCACAAATGCCTGATGAAACCTTTCCGATCCTATCCAATTTTCGAGCATCCACAGCAACGCTCCGGTCTTCATTGTCACTAATTCTTTATACCTTGCTGGTATATCTATTGCCAAAGTGTTGTTAAACGTTTCCAACGCTGGAGTACTTCTATGCCAATCGATTGCCATCGCTTTGTGTTTCATTCTCAATCCGTAATAATCGAGAGGCTCTCTGATTTCGTTTGCGGTCTTTCCGTAATTGTACTGTAAGTAAATATATGTATGTATTTTGGGATGTCACTCGTGTCTGCAGGAAGTGTACTCCTCATTCCCCTTACACGTGTTCCCCGGATGGTCCTCGCAGCGGCAATTGACGACAACAACCCCATCTTTTATTTAACCATAAATTTATATAAAGTCCTCGTAACTATATACTTTTGTGTGAAAAATGAATGAATAATCAATTCTTATGTTATTTAAGTTTCCTCAGTCTCAGTTTATTAATTATGAAATCATAATAAAGTAAAAATAACAATAATTCAAATTTCGTGCATGATCAGTAACTCGCCTCGTCTTGCATAATTTTTTATTTTGTGGTACTTCGGGTATAATTAATCTCATTAGAGAAGGTCAAAGTCTGTAATGACCATTTAAAATTATCACCATGTGTATTAAAAAGTGCTTGATTGACGTTAGGAACTTTTTTCCAAAATGATTTTTCAAAGTAAATAAATTTAAACAGGAAGAAGAAGGTACTATATACCTGTGCTAAAAAGTAATATGCTAAATACGTAGCCACTCCTTCTTTGAACCATTCTTCCCTCCATCGGGTTCTATCCGGTTCACCAGGGTTGCCGAGCCAAATTCTGCATAGTTGTTGAGCTAGTTCGAAAGTCATTCGGTCAATTTGTTTGACACTGGTTAGACCTTCTACGTACACTATTCTGTTTGCACTGAAATATAAAGTATTTATGTATTACTAACTGATACCCGCAACTTTATATCTTTTTATATAAGCTCTTTTACTACTTATACATAAAATAAACCGTACATTATGTTACTAATTTTAAACTAGCTTCAGCGAAGTCTACACTTCTTGCAATTACTTCGGATATTTTCTTCAGAACGACATATTACGTTATTATCCATGTTTACTTATTTCTTCCCGTCATTGTTGGGTAGAAATATTGTAAAATAAGCCCCCATATGGACCAGGCATATATGGTTTTATAAATCTATATGTCATGGGAATTACTATTGACCTGGGTCCATACTAAAGACCGACTAATTTTGTCCTATTTTCATTGGCCCATACTAATTATCTATTTGCTTGAGATATTAAAACTTATTTCTCTGATATTTATTACAAAATTTATTAGAATAAATATATTTGGATTTGTACTCAAGATTTAAATAAATGAAACAAATGATTAAATATCGTTTTAAATTAAGGACCTTATTATGCTGCTCCCATACCTGTGTGTATCGCCGCGAAGTTTTCTCTAAGATCGCAATAAATACAGGTATGGAAACATATTATACTCATGTGATACAAAGTATCAGGCTGCATGTCGACAGATCTAGCACGATAATTGTTACCGCCAGTTTTACACAAATAAAAAAGAACTTAGAACCGCTAATTTCGAGTTACTATTGAATGAGAAAATTGTATGAACATTTTTCTGTCTTTATTAGGATTACTTTTGAGGTTAGTTTTTAACGCGACATGCAGCTGAAGCTTCGTTACACAGGTATGGGAGTAGCATTTGTTATTACTGAATAAAATTAGCCCGTGACACGTTGTTTTAACAGCTGGAAAAAATTTCGCGTATTTCTGAGATATGTTTGGCCTTGCACGTAACAGGAGATAGCTGGAATAGTGTTTTAAAGAGAATTGGGTCACGATCGTTTCGACTGAACTAATAAATATAATAACGCTGTCTTCTACTGGATCGGCTTAT
Source organism: Antheraea yamamai (assembly GCA_036509395.1). Lineage (NCBI taxonomy): Eukaryota > Metazoa > Arthropoda > Insecta > Lepidoptera > Saturniidae > Antheraea > Antheraea yamamai. The sequence continues at coordinate 2,998,317 of AP028432.1, forward strand.
TTATTATTGTAATTACATATCTAGAGCCCTCATTTTAAAATTCTTTCTTGTAACTATGATTCACAAATGGATTGATATAATTATTACTTGAAGAAATATCTCTAACTCTTTATAATACTTACAACTACCTATTGTCCGTGATTTGTTTCTCATTAAATTGGTTTAGATATTTCGTGATAGTGGGCGTTAGCGTTAGCCCATTATTGCAAAAGCATAATTATATGATACTCTGAAAATACTACTATCTGTCAATAAAAATTTCACCAACACCGATTATACAGTTTCGATGGTTAATCCGAACAAAAACAGACATATTTTCTTAATATATTTAAATTAAACAAGATTTTTTTTGTTCAACATTAAACATTTTTATATTTTCTGATTATTTTTCGATAACGCGTTGTTATCAATGCTATATAATTATAAAGAGAAACGATGTGTTTTTTTTAAATTCTGTCAGCTATGGATGACTACTTTATCGAGGAATAACATGGGCTTTTATATTTATTATAATTTTATTTTCAAAATCAACATTAACGAGAGTGAAGCCGGGACCAAAAGCTAGTATACTATGAAATTGTAAAAAAAAATACACGCGAAAATAAAATATGCTAACACATGATTTAACTATGCACGATACACGGCGCCGTGTAGTGTGGCTTCGCGTATATGTTCACGTGTTTAGCAATGGTTAGTGTAATCAAATGACACATAATAAAAAGGCACAAAATAAAGTATTTTAAAGTTACGTTGTTCTCTGTTTCTTACCCATTTGTAAGCAGATTCCAGCTTCCGATCTCATATCCATTAAGGTCAGTCGGTACTGCAACTATATTTATCGGTCCATTCAATATCGGACGTTTTATTGTCGAGTATTTATATATGTGGTTTATAATCGAATTCCCGAAGTTCCGTATAAACTCGTAATAGTGTAGTTTGTTCCCCGGTGCCCAGATTATGATGGCATCGCTGTTATTCTTTGATGAAGCATGGTTGCTTGCAAACATCGAATAATGGAAACCGACTTGATATAAAGAGATTTGAGGTGATGGTATATATTCAATAATCGTATACTTGTCGCTGGTACTGAAATAAACAAAAAATAATACCAATAACACTGAATTAAAATTCGCCAAAATATTTTCTTAAATCGGACACTCAAAAGGAATACCCAAACATGTAATGTATTTTAGATTTATTAAGTTCATATCCTACCTAATGACACGAATTTAAAAAATCTTGAATATAAAGCTATTTGAAAAGAAGATACAATAAGTAAATATACTTATAAAATATAGTATCATTATTTATGTACGTCATAGGTTTATTACTAACTAATACCGGTTACTTTGGCTGCGTTGTCCTGCATAGGCACACCGCACCGATTGATCTATTTCTCCACGCCAAGAAAACATACGTCTCTGACAGTGTAGTCACAGTGTTTCTTAATAAGGACTAAGTGTCTACAAAAAAAAATGATCGAATTCTAGTCAGTAGTTCTTACGTGATGCGCGTGCAACGACATACCTTTATCATATTATACAGTGCGACTGGTTAGTCGCTAGCAATATTTTTACAAGATAATCATTAGTCGATTCTCGTTAAAAGTATAATATATAAAAAATAGATGTTTGGTGTTTGACATAATTGTCTCGAGAAACGCAAAACTGATATACACTCAACAACAGGTGATTTACGCAAAAACGAACTCGTGTAATAAATGAATCACGCTCTGTCGCGTACTGCGGGTCGCGTCCCGTACCTCGACCCGCACGCCGTTTCCCTTTGTTTGATCATGCGGCGTTCCCACGATAAGCAGTTACGTAAATGATTAACCTTGAAAAGCGCCCCTTTGAAATTGAACCTCAAAGTGATTTTTTTACGTTTAAAAGTATCGTTTCCATAGTTTTAGAACAAGCTTTAACTTTGTTGTTTATTAGTATTTGTTTTGATTTTATTATTTTATATGTTAAATATGACCATGAACTACCACAGGATTGAAGGGTGTTACCGTTTAAACATTCACCTGGTATATATAAACGAAGTTCAAAAATACTTCACAAAATATTCAACAGATGGCGGTAGCGCATTAGAGTTTAGATACTTATAACGGCATATTAGTTTATTAAATACTGGTGTAATCGTTACAAAACCACGGTCTCAAACGTGAAAGTCGATATTTCTCTATTCTCTTACTCGATATGGGTATGAGATTTTTTATACCTTATAGGTTTTAACGTTTGACCCCAAACTCACCTGATATTAAATAACGATGTAATTTCAGACGGTAGATACAAAATCTAGAGGACTAGTTCTCAAGTGTTGCAACCGGAATACACCCATGGGTATTCGATAACCAATTCTCAACTTTTAAGTGGTAACTTACCAAGCGGGGGCATAAGAAAAAGCCCTGCAACTATTTCAAGCTCTCGATTTTACATAAGTAAATAATTAACACTAGATATTAAAATTTAATAAAATATTCGCATTAAATTAAGTAATTCGATATGTTATATTCGATTTCACCATTTGATCGATTTCTCGTAATGATGAGAATATCTCATATGGTCAGGTATTTCGATACCTGTATTCGATATGATTATACTTGACCATACTAGTCGCGACGTAAAACCACAGTAATTGACACAGTTCTCAGGCTACACGTTTAAACTGTCAACCGTACAAGGAATCGGCTGCTACAACCACAAAATAAAATCAGAAGGTCAATTGATTAAACGTAAATGGTCTCTACTCTAGGTATTCCTATTAACATGGAACACAAGTGCCCATGTATTTAATTAGTTTATTTATTTATTTACACATTATGCGTTAATTACGCAATGGCGGACTTAATGCCGAAGGCATTCTTTGCCAGTCAACAATTAGGTGATGCAGAGATAAATGTTGGTAGGTGTAAAAGGTGAGGTTTTTATAAAATGTTGTTTAACCTATTTAATATCACACAATATATAAATAAAATATCAACACCAATATACTACATATAATATATACTATATATAATGCCTATTAAAAATCAAAATCAAAACTACTGTATTCAGTTTAAGCCCTAAGAAAGTGCTTATGAACGTCAAAGCTGCCATCGGTTCGGACAAACATTCCAGTCATTGAGAAGACCTGACCAGAAACTCGATCGGCTTTATCTTTTTAATACGCATATATTTAAAACACATTATGCATACAACCGTATAATTAGAACTCATCTTGAAACATCATCATCTCACCATTTTGAAGTTATTAACTCAAATGCAAATATTTTACTGACTGAGAATATAAAATTTGAGTACGATGGAGGCCAGTTTAGTCGTTATTTTCATAACAGTTGAATAGATTTTATAGTTGGCAAACTTGTAAAAAATGAAACTAAAACTATAAAGTCGCCTATCTTAAATCAAAGAAAAATGTAGTGCACCTTCTGTACCAACATAGTTTGTGATAAACGGAAGTGGTCAGACTGTTCACTATAGATATATCATGGGATAATATTTTAGTAGATTTAGTCAATCGAAAAGATCGAAAGAAAAAGACTAACATTTGTATGCCATTAATAATTTCTTGTTTATCAAGCTAATGACCTAAAAATGTATGAAATTTTTTCTTTTCCCTAGAACGTCCTTATCATAAAGAGGTGTGTGTGTAACATCCACAAACATATGTGATAAAATTTATATTAACCTATCATTACATTGATTAAATACTTTAGGACTAGGTATGCTTTGCGGTTTTACTTGCTTGTAATTTGTCACGTTCATAGTTCTCCATACCCCATGCCACGGACACACACTCCCCCCACTTTATTACGTCCGTCGCACCTCCTGGTTTCGCACATTTTTTTGCATATTTTCCAAGATCTGATAAACAGTTCCAGAAATTCAAACAAACAAAACAACAGACAATCTGTCGAGGTCTGTAATATCCTCATATTATAGTATAGACTAGCAATTTCTCGCGGCGTCGCATGCGTTTCTTATGCAGTAATTATATTTATCTCTTTATTCTATACCTATATATAAAGAGAATAACTAACGGAGAGACTAGCGGAAAAATAACGGAATTTCATATCTTTTTTCGTCATCTTATGGGGTGTATTTCGAAACAATCTTATATCTCTTATCCTTAATGCTAATCTACAGTGTAAAAGGAAACCACATGTAAGTATTCAATCATATATATAAATTTCAAAGTTTTTAATTTCTTTTAATTAAGTAAATAATAACGGCAATCATTTACGACTTTATTCTATCAGATTTGACTTTTTATTAACTACATCGCGTTCAGTATAAACCGAGCATTCTCGTCGAAGAAACTGTAATTTTTATGTATGAGGATAGTATGTAACACATTCTGTTTCCGATTACTGCTACATTTGGTTCATAGAGAAAGTTAATATGATGAAAATAAGGAATACTAGGAAAACTCGACGTGAATGTATATGGCCAGTAATGCTGTTTATACTGGAATCTAGATTTTTATGCTAGTGTGTAAATTCCAGTGTCTGTAATTTCCGCTTTCAAATCAAGCCATTTAATGCATATACTGCGTTTCTTTGATTGAATGGTAAAACAGTTGTAGAGTGTTGTGGTATCAGCTTTAAGTAAGCAAGATCTGTGACAATGTTTAAAAAATGCCTACATAGGTATTACCTCTCTCTGTCCTGATATAAACTGTTTTACTGCAATACCGAAACCACGATAAAAATTGTTTTCATAGTAATGAAAGCAGTATGTATACTTTTACCTTTCACAAGCACTTTCAGAATCCAGTATGTGTTTTTAACGTATTTAATTAATATTACAATTGTTTTTTCTTTGTAGTTTTTGTATTTAATTACATGTCTCTCAAGGTTTTCCTGTAATAGATCACTCTAAGCGATAAGGACGCCTAACAGTACATGTATACTGTAAACAAGCTGTGCCCATGACTTCGTCCGCATAGAACTTGATGTACAAAACAGTGACTAATAAAGTTATCTGAATGTATTAAATCTAATTATTATCTACTTTTCTCTTGTACTGTCGCGGCGTCATTTAAATTACAATAACTTTGGATAGACCGAACCGATTTTAATGAAACAAAGACTAAATGTTACTCGAGGATATGCTTTATAATTTTCTTGGTGAGGTTTTAATCTGAATGCAGTACTTTAACAGTTATGCATGTGAAAACAAACGGACAGACAGACATTTCTATAAATGATTGTAATTTATTTTATTACTTATTCCAAGAACCCTGCAACAATTTTTTAACAAAAATCAAAAAAGTACAGACACGTTAGATTTACGTTCTTATTATATGTATAAATTTTTATTTTGTATATTTTAAGGTGAGCAATAAAGAATTTATTATTATTATTAATTTGTCTCTGTTTGAATGATTTTAGTGTCGTTTGCACTCGATGTACGTTTTGTCCTCACAATTAAACAATTGTGGCAGTTGTTTTATAAATATGCGGGCCTGTTTATAGTTAATTATTGTTGGCCGTGGGACGGTTTATTGTTTTAATATCAGGCGAATTTAATGTGTGTTACACTTGCATAAATAACCCTAATGAATTGACATTAATGTAAAAAAACGGCATGATTTTTCTTTTTGTATTTGTTTTAAGCATACGAAATCTTTAAGAAGGAATTATTAGCTCCAAATAGGTTATGTGCCAATGTAACATGTAATGAAGTTAATTGAAACTAAAGTACAGTCGTCGATGAAGAGTTTCTAATGAATTATTATATAAAAAAACTTTTGCACATAAATATTATTTTATCTAACTTATGTATATTATTAACTGAAACTTATATTTGTACTATTTATTTCATCGTAAGGATATTTTAATTCGTTTCCAGATTAGTTGTTACATAACATGTTAATTTTTTTTTAAGATTTCTAATATTTATACACTGAGAATGAAGTTAATATTTTGCCGTCCATAAGGTTTTTAGTTTTTTTTTTATGATCTCAATTATTTACATGTACAAAATTTGAAGATGTTGAAAAACAACGTAAAATATCAGGAACGGTTAAGATTGGGTTTAGCTCATTTTGAACTTTTACGACACATATGTTTAAAATCTGTAGATAGATTATTTTTTATATTCACACTGAAATAAGTATAACTTTTTACGTGTGTTCATATTCTCTTTTTTTGTTTTACTTATTTCTTGAATTGATATAAAAATATTGACGTATCGATGTTTTGGAGACTTATAATACTTTAATATACAAAAAAGTAGATAACACATAGAGTGTTAAACCTCAAAACGGAGTTTTTGGCGGGATCTTAATCTTTAATGTAGTAGATTTCATATTTTATTCATAATCTTGTATTATTTAACTCTATATTTTATAATATTGGTGACGTTTTACGTAATATAATTCGTTTATTGTGCACAAGTGAAGTGGGTGGCAAATAATAAAACGAAGCATGAATTCTGAGATGACAAAATTATTACAAGAAACTTGTAATATAACCTAATAACCCATTCAAAATTAGCATTAATAATCTAGAAGTTTGGTTGCTAAAGATTAAACTAAAAAAAAAGACAAAATTTATGGATAGTAACATCGTTGTTTCAAAACTACCATTATTTTATTCAGTAAATCAAAATTGATATAGAAAAGTATATCGGTGTGAATATGTTTACAACCTTTTTAGTACTTGCTATATGCGTACGTAATCTATACTCAGTTAAATATCGACTATGACGTGTCAGGCTTTGATAGTATTATTCGCCATTATCGCTCGTTGTATGGACCGATCCCTCTGTTTTTTTTTTGCATATGAATGGCATCCAAGTTAGAAGTAGGTTACATTATATGTCATTTTATTAATCTTACCTCACTCTTTTCAACTCCTGAGATATAACGAGGCTGGTGTTGGTGTACTGCATGCCAGAGTGTTCAGAGGGCACGTATACATGGAACTTGAAAGCTGCTTCGAACCGTGGGTTATCGAAACATGGGAAGAAATACTTGGCTTTGTTTGGCGACAGTCGGGTTGTGAAGAGATATCTGGAAATAAAACCAAAACATGTTACAGCAAGTTGCTTATAGTGATATTTTATACATAACTAGCAGTGCCCACGACCTGGTACGCTTGACACCTGATGTACAAAACAGTTACTAATAAAGTCATCTGAATATATTAAGGCTAATTACTATCTACTTTTCTCTCGTCATTAAGTCACGTCGTCATTGAAATTACAATAACTTTTGATAGACCGAAGCGATTTTAATGAAACAAAGACCAAATGTTACTCGAAGATATGCCTTATGATTTTCTTAAAAAGATTTTATGAACGCTGTACTTTAGCAGTGATGCGTGTCTATAAAAAAAAGACAGATAGACAGACATACATTTCTTAAAATTATTGAAATGTTTTTCACAAAAATCTATAAATTACAGACACGTTAGATTTACATTCTTATTATATGTATAGATCTATACTTGAATCTACCTAGTTATTTATAAGTGGCTTTTGTAAATACTTTATAGGCTGTAGCGTTTGATCATGAGGAAACAGGCACAAATGTACAGTGTTACATTATAAGGACGATATATCTTAATACATAACCAGTTGGTTATCAGCTCTCGTGTGTATTATTTCAAGTCCCAATAGGAAACCCCACAGAACACAATCACACCTGATGACGATATGTTCTAAGATGATGAACCCGTTAAATGTAGATGGAGACTGGTTCTTACGTGTAGCTGTCGGAACAGATACAGATATTTGGCGGTAGATTTTGATCTTGTGGGTGTTAGATAGGTTGGCGAGTTTTAGAAAGCACGACGATGATACTATGGTTTCATCGCGTTGTTTTTCAAGAATTTTAACCTAGGTCCTTCGAAGCGACGTTCAAAGATGTTACTACCACTAAGCCATTATTGTGCTTCAATTGTGTTACGGGTCGTAACATATGACAATTTTCTCCAACTAGGTCGCGATTATCATCCATTAAGAGTAATGTATGTGGTAATGAAGCAAGGTGGTAGGGAGTCTATAATAGACATTAGACGGATAGTTATTTGGCCGGATGCCGAGAGCCGGATATTCGGGTAATTGTAAGGCCGGTTGGCCCGATATCCGGCGGCCGGATTTTGTTCTTGTCACGGTACACACCGTGACAAGTTAAGCACTAGTATAATTAATGTCGATTATGAAATTAATACTAATGAACTAATTTCGATTAATTATTGGTTGATATTAATTATCTCCTGGTAAAATTTTTCGTGAAATAATCGTTAATGATTCCTTTCAATCTTCCTTCCTTCCTCCTTTTATTCTTCTTTTTCTACTAAGAAAATTGAAAGTTGGTTTGAGTGATAGTAACCGTCCATTTTCTATTATTTCTATCACAATTACTTTTTCACGCAGTTTATTAAAAAAGAATTAGTTACTCTTAAATATCCGGTCACATTTCATTGCTATCCATTACCCGGCCGGATAACATATAGGCCGGGTACCGGATAATTTCTGGATATCCATATTATCTTTAGTGTCTACGGAACTAGAATACTAACACCGTGAAAATATTTATGTATCCGTCACAGTAACTATCTTTTGGGTTGTCACGTTTTTGGGTTGATCAGTGTATGTTCACCTGACGAGAACTTTCCAGACCAACTTGACAGTAATATCGATGTCCATCTATATGTCTGTCGATGAATTTTGAATTTCTCGATGGTCACCGTTGTTGTCATCATATGCTTATCATAAATTATAGTGTAATTACCTTATCATTCTCAAGGAAACATTATCGTATGTCAGCAGTATCGTGAACTGCCAAGTAAATGGATGTGAATTAAACAAATTTAGCGATTTGTGATGTGTGTGATGTAGTCGTTTAATATCTAAAATTTAACTTTCTCAATCAAATTTGTCAATATATAAATGTAATCATAAGTAATTACATATTGTGTCGATACATTTTTTCTATATAGTGAAGAGAATCCTGCAATAGGGGACAGCGAGAGGGTTATGCTAGAAACTCCACTAACAGCTTAGCGCGTGTATGACCCAGGCTTGCGGGATCACGATGAGCTTGGGCACCTGCAGATGTTAGGTAGAGAGTCTCCTCTCGGGAAGAAATTAAAATACTTTCTCTAAACCCGTCCTAGGAAGCGGCGGTAGAAACCGAGCTTCATTCTATCGGGCCTTTCTTTCGCGGGAATGAACGGCCTCGCTTCCGTCTGCTAAAGAAATGTTATGATCTTCATTCCACGTCCTCATCTCCCATTGTGCAGATATTGTAGACTATATACATAAGGTGCGTAAAGCAAATGAATGAAGACATAATTAAAGCCTTGCACTCTTCGATGGTATTAAATATTTCCAATATTTTTATTGATGACCCTATAGCATGAAACTTAATTTATATTTGTTAAAAGAAATAGAAAATTGGTTAATAAGTTGCACTAAAAATGACGCTGAACTGCTTGATCTTCACCTTTTTATACAGAGACTAACTGCTGCTCACGGCTTCGCTCGTGTTAATGTAGATTTAATCTATCCTTCGGGAACAGTATTATTTATCTCTGACCTTTTTGTATCGCTGGCAACTGCACAAATGTATGCAAATTATTACAATGATACCTTAAGTTGTACCGTAATAATCAAATTCATTTTCGTATTCATAATATTAGTTATTATTACTTAGAATGATTACCGACTTATTTATAATTAAAAATAAAAACCAAATATAAACCGAATAAAACCATACAATTAAACTTTTGAATTGTGAAGAAGCAATCGGAACTTGTTTCGTCTCCTTGAGTTATTTGCGAGTGTTACGTAGCAATTAAAAATCGTTGCGAATTTATCAAACCTTGGCCTTGCGTTCGCGTGCGTTAACTGCTTTATTAGTGATAAATCTTACACTTAGTATCATTACCGATTACGCGTTACTGCTAATTATGGTATGAGGATGGACAGTGATAAAATAGTTACATTTGTAGAACTAATCATTTCTAAATGTAATTTAACTTCTCGCTCACAATCTTCTACGGGATTTAGCAGGTTTACTCATATCGTCGCTTGTTATACAGAGTGAACCAGCTGGTCTGTCTTGTGTAGATACGACCAAGGTTGTCGCTTTATAAGAATGCATGTTACTATCAATTTTAAAATTTCATGTAATGGAAAAAGGTCTATAATTACGAAAATTTTACAGCCTCTCGGCGTATCATAGAGGTGAATGACGCTAAGAATTTTTTTTTATAGAAGTCATACCCGTAAAACTGTTATAAGATTCTTAATGGTACTTCTCATCGTCGATTTTTATAAGTTATAGATATATTTCATATCATAATTACTTTTTAGGAGAGATGTATGCGTAAACGGCCAGTCACAATTAACTCTGTACTTGAACGGACGTCAGCGTTTCATTTTTAATAATTGATATTTTTTGTGATGATATTGATTGAATTGATATTTAATATTTTTTTATTGTGTTCTGTAAACAACGTGTTGCCTTAATCTTTATAAGTAAAAATGATTTTTATTTTTCAATCAAGAGGATTTTAATTGTCGTCTAATGGTAAAAATAATACTGTGTTTAATCAACGATCAATTTGTTGATTATTTTGTGTTTAACTGTAATCCTAAAACGTCTACAGAATGATATTTTAGGTTACATTTCATACACTACTTACTATGTCCGTGGTACTGCACGCGTTTATTATTATAGGTTGTAATTCCTATATATTGTAAAAATTGGTTGAGTTGTTAAATTAGATGGATATTGTATAAATATTCTCAGAGCTTAAGTATCTACACATAACAATTGTTCTGGTAATCTTATAGTTATAGTGTTATTTAGATACACGTTATAGTATAAGACACTAGATTATGGCCGCCGCTTCACTCGCATTAATGTGAATTACTATCATTCGCGAACAATATTTTTTTTGTATAATATATGTATTTTATTTGTACTTCTGATTTTGATGCAAAATTTCATGGTGTATGTAGTTAAGGTGTGAATGCCTAACAAATAAACATACTAACATTTGCATTTACAATATTAGTTCATAATAAAACCTTCCTCTTTGATAAAAGTTACGCCAATTTTCTTCGCGGTTTTGGAGTTCATTGATTTCAGATATATTAACATCCATTTTTAAAGTCTCACATCTTAATATTTCTTTTGTAGACTATTGCTGTATGTTCAATTATTTGTCAGTGTTATTAAAAGCAAACATAAATATTGGAATGATTCTCGGGCGTCATGTCATATAACTTTGTGAAGATGGTAGAGCCACGCTGTAGCTATTACTAGTTTCAATATGAATGTGTCGGCTCGCCCGGGGTAGTACCACCCTCTTACAGAACACCCACATGAAGTAACAGTGCTTGCATTGTTGCGTTTCGTTCGGTCAGTGAGAGCGCCGGAGGCCCACCTTCTTTCCCTATCCCTTCCCCATACACAGGCTGGCAACGACTTGCGACCCCCCTGGTGTTGCTGGTGTCTATGGACCGTGGTGATCACTTAACATCAGGTGAACAACCTGTTCGTTTGCCTGCTTTTGACATAAAAAAAATTTAAAAAAAAAACTTCAAGTCATTTAACATTTGCAACGCATTCGAAAAGCAACCGCGACAAAACACTCGTCCCCTCATAAAAGTTTAACGAACCATACGAAAAGCGATTTATTAGGCTAATTAACTATGACCCATTGTTGTAAAGAAGGCTACAGGATGTTTATCCTGTGACCTTTACGATGTGGTCTGTTATACAAAATGTTAATTTATGCAAAGATTAATTAGTTAAAACTGGGTCCGGGACATAATGCATAACGACGCGTGTCCAAATATATTACATTATTTTAGTTGAAAATTTCTTTAGCCGCGTTGAGCAATTTTGGTAGGGGGGAAACTTAAGGGTTCGCGTCACCGATGACCTCGACACGCTCGTGACGTATTGCGCTTGCGTATTGTGGCACTAGCGACGCTTAGTATAGCGTACGTATAAGTAATATTGATATTTTGATTGGCCTTGTGTAGCCTATCATATGTTTGATTAATTAATACACTGTATAAAAAAAAATTAATATTATTCGGAGTATAAGAACTGATTTAAAAAAGAACTCAGTTATTCCATTGTTTTGAGTTTTCACTTCTATTGACAGTCCTTATGAGTACCTCATTATTTTTTAATTAATATAGGTTAAGTAATAGACTCTAAAATAATAAACTGCGTTCACTATAAAACCTCTACCAAAAGTTATTGTAATTTTAATGACGACGCGACTCATGTACGAGATAAAAGTAGATAAGTAAATGGACTTAATACATTCAGACGTCTATATTAATCGCTGTTTTGTCACATAACGTTTCACGTGGACAAAGTCTCGGGAACAGCTAGTTGTTTTAATAAAATAATAACGCTTTGCTAACAGCTTCTTAGTTTTTGTGACACCTAAATAATCCTACTCACAATACAGGATAATACATTATGTAGGATATCACCAATCCATACTTCCTATACTAATATCATTACATGGTATAAAACAAAGTCCCCTACCGCGTCTGTCTGTCTGTATATTCGTGATAAACTCAAAAACTACTCTACGGATTTTCATGCGACTTTCACCAGTAGATAAGGCTTTTCATGAAAAAGCTTTAGGTACATAATTTGTCAAGGTTTTTAATTATTAGGGTGAGACAACGTCTGCCGGGTCCGCTAGAGTATTATAAATGCTAAAGTAAATTTGCCTGGTATCCTTTTACGATTAAATGCTGAATCGATTTAAAATAATATAGTGTAGATAAATTGATAGCTGGTAGAGCCACGCTAAAGCTATTAATGGTTTCAGCATTAATGGATCGCTCGCCCGGGGTAGTACCACCCTCTCACAGAAACACCAACGTGAAGTAACAGTGCTTGCATTGTTGCATTTCATTCGGTCAGTGAGAGCGCCGGAGACCCACCTCCCCTCCTCTTCCCTTTTTTTATCTCAAAAGGAGGCAAACGAACTGGTGGATCACCTGATGTTAAGTGATCACCACCGTCCATACACTAGCAACACCAGGGGAGTTGCAAGTGCGTTGCCAGCCTATGTACGGGGGAGAGGGAAGTGGTAGGGAAAGGGGGAAGGGAGGTGGGCCTCCGGCGCTCTCACTGACCGAACGAAACGCAACAATGCAAGCACTGTTACCTCACGTCGGTGTTTTGTGAGAGGGTGGTACTTCCCTGGGCGAGCCGACCCATTCATGCTGAAACTGGTAATAAATACAGTGTGGCTCTACCACCTACACCTTTCTCCTTCTCTTCCCCCCTTCCCAACACAGGCTGGCAACGCACTTGCACTCCCCTAGTGTTGCAAGTGTCCATGGACGGTGGTGATCACTTAACATCAGGTGACCCACATATGATACAAAAAAAATAAAATTGAAACCTTGAGAAAGATATAGGAAAACATTGTTAACCAATAAACGTTGTAAGCAAAGTGTATTCTTGTTTTCATTTTTTTTTATATAACTCCTCTGTATATAAAATAATTTTTTAACGTAATAAACAACGTGAACTAAGTCGCGGATATCAGCTAATTTTAAATATTCTATTAAAATAAACAGTATCTTTTCAAAGAATACCATAATTTGACTAATTCTTGAATGGATTAATTTTACAATCATGTTCCTTGTAACTCCATAAACAATGTTTTAATGCGTTTTACCATATTAGATCAGATCTAAGGTCTAGACAGCACGTGGGAGAGAAGGTCAACGAGTATCATTATAGGCAGCCAAGTTCGACTACTAGCTTGTAATTACGGATATTTTATATTACAAACTCGAGGCGTCCTTATGACTGCTGACATAGTGAAAATTCAAAATAATGGAATAACAGATAACATTATTTAAATTTTAAAACAATTACAGTCGGGATTATTTAAAATTCATAATTTGTACATTGAAATTATTAACATTAGCCTGGTTTTCACATATGTTGACACTCTGAGCTATAACTATATATGTTTTTATACAGTTTATCAATTATTTAATCATATGATGTGCTGAACAAGCTCAGTACAAAATATCAATATAACATGTACGCAGGCCGCTATACTGCGCGTCGCTAGTCTGACGCAAGCGCAATACGTCACGAGCAAGTCAAGGTCATCGGTGACGGTAACCCATAAGTTGTTCCGCTACTAAATTTTTTTTAATTCTCTCAATGTGACTAATGAAATTTTTACACTTAAAAAAACATTATTTTTTCGTCATTTATGATTACTTTTGTGATTATTACGGAAACCTTATAATTTTTTTTACCAAATTTAAGTTACCTCTGATAATGTTATTTATACTGGTATTTATTCGTCTTGTCGTCGAATTTGAACGATAAATAATAAATAATTTAAGTTTCATTTCGATGGAAGTATTTTTCGCCAAAAAATAGACATGTATTGTGAATTAGTATAGGTCTATAAGGATCTGCTTTATGACGTACAGAGATTTACACAGAAAGGCTTCAATTAGTCGTTAGTAAGGAAACAAATACTAATTGTAACCATTTTTAATTGATAACGGTGCATACGCAGGAGAGGTAGTAAACAGATAAGATTGTTAACAAGGAAATCTTGTGAAATATATTTTTGCTCACAATTTATCTTATGTTTTTTCCTCTCAAAATAAAATATATGGTTACATAGACAAAGTCATGGGTATCAGCTACTAACATACCAATAATAATTGTATAAAAATTGTGAATACTCAATTACCAGCTGATAGAAGAACGTAAAAGAAAGTATATATTGTGTTGACCTTATTAGATGGGTGTTGACTCTATATGTCGAATAAGTGTAAGAAGGTGATGATCTAATCTTATTATTCAATTGCTAAGATAACTTACAACCTCACAATTATTATTATAACCATAACAAATATGAATAACATATAATTCTAGTGAACTGGAAACAACAATTAAAATAAACTCATATATACATATAACATATAATGTTCAAATGGACATGAGTAATTAACTGTAACAAGCCAATGATAAATTCGATGACATAATTGCGCAAGTAATTGCAGTTAAATGGCATAATTATTGATCAGAATTGTTCCATCTACAATTGCGATTAAGGCCGTGGCCTTGGTTAGGTGCATTCCTTGAGATATGAAATCTTCAATTGAAAATCTATGTATCCTAACTAAGATTATAAATACGACTGTGAGGTTGTTTGTTTGTTACGCTTTCATGCGTTACCTACTTGACCGATCATCGTGAAATATGGGAGTATTATATGACGAAAAAAGTACTGCTCTCAGAGGTAGCTTAAATCTACGTTAACGAGAGTGGAGTGGGTAATAATTAGTATCATAATATATCTTTAAAACCGTATTTTGTATATATTTTAATTTTTTATATGTTTCAACAGGTATTC
Organism: Antheraea yamamai; assembly: GCA_036509395.1. Lineage (NCBI taxonomy): Eukaryota > Metazoa > Arthropoda > Insecta > Lepidoptera > Saturniidae > Antheraea > Antheraea yamamai. The sequence continues at coordinate 3,013,720 of AP028432.1, forward strand.
GAAGATGGTGTAAGTACTGTAACGAAACACAATAACTACATATATCTACTAAAACTTTGCCCGTTTGTCATTTTGCATACGTTAATCTCCAAAATAACTAGTCGAATTTTCTTACTAACGACTTGTACGCAGGCTGAGTTATTTAATTTTTTTTATGCTTTTACGAAACTGAACTCGGATGACAAAAAAAAACTTAATTTCAAGTCTCAGGAATGTGCTCAAATTAATAGATTAAATAAAAGTAAATAAATAGGCTATTTAAGGATCCGCAACGCGTATATGATACTTCTGATCTTACAAGCATCCATAGACTGCTGTGACCGCTTTACATCAGGCGGCCCGCATGCTTGTTCGCTACCGTAGTGGTATAAAAAAAAAGTAAAAACGAATCGTTTTGTTAAATAAATTTCAAATACTTCCTGTTGCTGACGCGGCCCTTGGTATCATTGTACACATAAACACTCTATAAATCATAAAAGTTTAAACAAAGCCACAGACAGAGATCTCTAAATGAACTCAGAAATTTGTTGTGAAGAAATTGATCCAAGCTCAGGTTTTTCAGACTTTATTACTTTATATAAAAGCATTTACTTATTCCCTTGACTTTGTTTTTTTTATATTATAGAGGGCAAACGAACAGGCGGGTTACCTGATGGTAAGTGAACATTGCCGTCCATAGACACCAGCAACACCAGGGGAGTCGCAGGTGAGTTGCCGGCCTGTGTTTGAGGGAGGGGGAGTGGGGGCAGAGGGAGGGGGAATATGGAGGGGAGAGGGGAGGGGAGGTGGGTATCTGGCGCTCTCACTGACCAAACGAAACGTAACAGTGCAAGCACTGTTACTTCACGTCGATTTTCTGTGAGAGGGTGGTACAACCCCAAGCGAGCAGACCCACTCATGCTGAAACCAATAATAGCTTCAGCGTGGCTCTACCACCTACTAATTTTGAGATAGTATTGTTATTATTTCGTGGTGTATTTTATCCGTTCAACATTGTACCGTGACTTTTATTTTTTAAATTTTGTTATAACCTTTTTTTTCAATCTGACTACGCTATTGACATACCCAGGTCTTAACAGCTTCACCGGACTACTTATCATAACCAATTAACCCGCACAACTCTTTTACCAGTCTTAAGTTAACGCTATCTATTATGTAATTACTGTTTAATTTAAATAATACACTGCAAATGTATCTATTTTCCAGTAAAAATCTCCTCAAATTCGAGCTATTTGGAACAAATAGTCTAGACAAAAACAAATCAGTATTGATTAGTAAATCAAGGCTTTAATTTCTGTCAGAGGAAAGTAGAATAGAAAAAAATTCACAGCGGCTAGAATTTTATTTACATGTATACATTATGACTAAAACTGAGATAAATAACAATATACAAGTATAATTTGGCTATAATCATATCTAATTTTGTCAAAATCGGTTGACAAGTTTTTGCGTGATGACAAAGGACAGACAATCAGACAGACAAAGGTTTTTAAAACCATCGAAATGTGTTCTGTCATTGATTCTGGAGAACCACAGAGTATTTTTTCTTAAATATATTTTACTACCTGCCACGGCTTTGCACGGGTCTAACGAATGAAATGAAACCAGTGATTCTTTACAGTACTAGGCTTTAAGAAGGCGCATATAGCATCAAAATTATCACCGGTTCCGAAAATAACCCAGTTATCGAGAAGAACCGTCAAGAATCTTGATCTTTTTAAAGTACATATTTTTGGCAGATGCAAAGAGAGAAGTGTTGATTACAGGCATCACCCCGTTCACATATTGATCCACCCTACAATAACCTTTTGATAAGAAAACCCGCTTGATATATTGCTTGCACTTACAGTCCGGAAAATCGGTAATGTGTTTTGGATTTTTTTTAAATGCCATAAGACATTAAGCTATGGAAGTAAGCGAAGTAGACTAGCCTAAAACTGAAAGATCACTAACAGTGATTTGATATCAAAATTTGTGGTTACCGCAATGGTGTTCACCGCAAAATCTAAATCTAGGCTTGAAAACTGAAGCGTAGCTTAGCTAAAGAAATTATTAATTAACTGGTAATGAACCACGATGTCAGCTTTTTAAAATTTTGAACAATTATCACGTGTAAAGGACAACTATTGCGTAGACACATGGAATGATAGTCGCTGACATAGGCATTCAACGTTCGGCTTTTCCCGATATTGCTCGGATTTTGTCTAAATGAAGAAAACTGTTGTCTAAAGGAAAAAAAACTGTTACCTAAGACTTGGCGACTTTAACAGCATACTAAATATCATGGATATTCACAAACCATACACAGACACCATTGTATGTATAAACACGTTAAGTTTGAATGCGAGCAACTGTAATTTTTTAGTCACTTTTATATGTAAAATCACACGTGAGTAGCGTCACGGTCATATCTGGTAGTGTGTATTTAAACTTTTAACCTTACCTAGTTTGCGCCGTTCTAATCTTTTCCTTAGATAAGTAATTTAGGTAAGTAAATAGTACTAGGTAATTTAACAAAAAAAAAAAAAAATATATTATTAATCTGGTATAACTACGGTTTTTCTTTAGAACGTGTACTATTGTGTGTACCTAACAATAAAACCAGTAAAAGTGCATAAAGTCTCTCATTTTGCGACAAAGAACCAGCAACGATTGCTACGCTCTTAAGATACTAAACAACGGAGACAAAGTCGCGGGTATAAGTTAGTAAACAATAATAAACTGCGCCTTAAAACGGTTCACTCATTGAACTACTTCTTGTTCTAGATAAGTATATTAGTCATATTTATATTTTTATTCAATTTCATTGTACGAAAGTGTATCTGTGCTGACCTTCGGAACTCGCGTATGTGTATCAATATCAACTATAAATAATGCGTGAGGGGAAATACGCGTTTCAGATCGTATCCAAAAGTTTTGGATAATTTTACTGCTTCGTGAGTAACAGGAATGACTGTTTATGAGATGTTATGCAAAAAGGGGGGAAAGTGGAATAGTTGCCACAAGGTGGAGGAAGATAAGAGCTTTGCTTACTTATGCTGATAGGCTGCGTGAGAGTGTGGTCGTAAAACGACTAAATCAACCCTTTTTGTATTAGTCGTTGTCCGCGAGTTCGTTCTCATTAATACATTTCTTTGGTTTTTTGGTGTTTCGTGAGATTTGTAGTATCGTGGTTTGTCTTTTATTTATTTATTTTTTTAAAGTCATTCACTGAATTCTAATTACCGGTTACTCTTTTATTTTATCAATTGTCATTTTGGCAATTTATCTATTGGTGAAAGCCGCATGAAAATCCGTTCGGTAGTTTTTCAGTTTATCGCGAACAAACAGACAGACAGACGCGGTAGGAGACTTTGTTTTATACTTAATAAAAAACCACGGATTTGTTTTGTGATATAATGATATTGATTTGTATGAAGCTGGTGTATTTAATTGAGACTCAGATGATGGGAATTTGAAGATCATAGTTTTGATACTCGATTAAATTACAAAATTTAATTTGCAGAATCTGAACTTATATATTTATTATATGTAAATGTAAACAATATTAGGACACTATATTCTTAGAAAAAGCACAAACATCGGCAAATCACGTCCAATTTTTTTTAAGTCTAGTCAACAATAGCGTTTTGTTATTTTACGTTTCGAATTTTTAGTAGATTGTAAAATGACAAGAGCAAACATTGTTCAATAAATATTATTTTTCAATAATAATTATTTTAAAGTATAGTTTTAGCGAATCATAATAATTTTAGTAAATATAAATATTAAATATACTTATAATGTTCATCTTAAACATGATACTAAATATTTTAAACGCAGAAACAAAACGTATCTGAAGGACGTTCTTAACTGGAGTTAGAAGATCCTATCTATCTGTGGCCTTATGCGAGCTTGAAGGAATACTGTTATTGAAACACCGGTCATAGATAGATTAGAAGACACAATCTATCTCAGATAGCTACTTACATTTAACTAGAGGTAGATTATTGAGACCAGCCGTAAGTCCGTCTAGATAGCTACCACCGTCAAGATGAAAATTTGTCGCCCAGCACCTTGGTGTATTTCCGCAAATGTACTTGAGAAACAAATTCAAATCGGACCAGTAGTTCTTGATATTAGAGCGTTCAAGCAAACAAACTATTCAGCTTTATAATATACTAGCGGGCCCGGCAGACGTTATCCCGCCCTGATTATTAAAAATCCTTGACAAATTATATACTAAAACGTTCCTCGTCATTCACTCTATCCACCGGTGACAATCGCGTGAAAATCCGTTCGGTAGTTTTTGAGTTTATCGCGAACAAACAGACAGACAGACGCGGTAGGAGACTTTGTTTTATACTATGTAATGAAGTATAGATAAAAAAAAACTTACTTCATATTGCTTTCATTGTCTTCATAGTATTTCACCAAAAACAACCCAACGCTATCCTCTCTTACGAATCTATTGAACGATAATTTTATATAATAAAATTGTGCATTCTTAGCATTATATATCTTGAGAGGCTCCCTTAGATGTATGTACAGTTTTCCATTTATTTCGTCATATTCGTACGGTCGACCTCCGTTGACAATATCAACGTTTCCATCCATTACTTTTATGGAACCTGGCTGAATGACCAACTCTTTCGCGTCCAGTTCAATCACTCCCACATTCGCGTTAGCTATGACCGTGATCACCATATCGCAATGGTAATTAGAATGCTCCTTATAAACGTATGGATTGATCGTCAGTTCGTATTGAATCGGGTAGACGGTGTAATTTAAACATTCCTCTTCGACTGAAAAATTCGCGTCGGTCGTTGAAAATAATAATACGAGTGACAAAAAAAAACGGAACATTGTATCTTGTATGTACATTTTTCTGGTGTAATAAAATAAGAAAATAAACTACATTTATATAAAAAAATACACAATAAATTTATATAGATTATTCGCGTGGTCTTAACAAAGACTAAGAATACGTCCGCACACGACGCGCGCGTGTATCGTTTACGTTGCGTTCCATTGGTAATAGCGAAACTTGGCGCCGGACTGTGCACGCCAGATAAACTTGACCCGTGACACGTCCCTCTCTCTAATCATTTACTGGCCAATAGGGGAAATCGAATATAATGTCAGGGGTCTTGATGCACTTACGCATTGCGTTTCGTACATTATGGTATTGTCTGACCTACGTTTGACTTTGGATTAACATCTGTTTTTACGTGAATTAACTGATTGATAAATTTTATTTAAAAAAAAAAAAGAATACTGTGGGTGTTTTCTTCTATTTTGTACGTGATTTTAATTTCTGTAAACATTTATCTTTGTTTTATTGTGTTCTGGAACTAATTCTCTGTATAAAATAAATAATAGCTAAAAAAAAAAAACTAAAAAACACACTTTTATAGAAAACCAAACTAAAAAAATAGAAAATAAATTTGAATTAATAATAGTGTATTTTTTTAATAATAATATTTTTTTTTATTCAGATAAGAAAAAATGTATTTTGTTTAAAAAAAGCGTAGGACTCCGTCCGCGTGGAGCCTAATTTAAAAAGCAGTGACCAATAAAATCATTTGAATGTATTAAGTCCATTTACTCATCTACTTTTCTCTCGTACTTAAGTCACGTCGTCATTAAAATTACAATAACTTTAGATAAAGTGAACCGATTTTAATGAAACCAAGACTAAATGTTACTCGAGGATATGCTATATGATTAAGATTTTATCGTGAATGCAATACTTTAGCAGTGATGCGTGTTCAAACTCACAAACAGACAGACATTTCATGACAACGGCGACCGGTGAGGAATGAGGGATAGCGTGTCTCTCGGTAGTCGCCGTCGTTTTTGGATTATACTGTGCTCACCATCAGGCACAGTACAGTCACTTTGCTGAGCTACGATAAAAAAAAAACATGATTGAGTTGTATTTTATTGCCTATGCCAAGACACCTGCAATGATTTTTTTTACAAGAATATAAAAAGAACAGACATGCTAGATTTACATTCTTATTATATTTATGTATAGACTAACGGGCCCGGCAGACGTTGTCCCGCCCTGATTATGAAAAAAATCTTGACAAATTATATACTAAAACGTTCCTTATTAATCACTCTATCCACCGGTGAAAACAACATGAAAATCCGTTCGGTAGTTTTTGAGTTTATCGCGAACAGACAGACAGACAGACGCGGTAGGGGACTTTGTTTTATACTATGTAATGATATAGGCCGAGGCATTACTGATAAAATTCATACCCACATTACGATGGCTCTGCGGACGCTGACAAGGCCAACAACTAATATAATATTTGTTAAAAAAAAACCAGTACACTCACATTTAGTACCTAATTATGAATACTAAAATAACGAAACGCCGCTCTGCCAAGGTCGAGCATTCATGATGTCACCTACGTACGGGAGATTTCGTATTAAAATGAGCAATGCACTATTATTGGCATACACGAACGAGGTGGGAGCACAACTATACTAACTTTTAACGACGGCTTCGTCCGTCTAGATCTTTATAGTAATTTCAACAGCATTATATTATACATTATTATGATATTTTGTTGTGGGGGACAGCAGCTGAGGTAGACACAATATTCATACTACAAAACGGACAGTTCGAACAATTTATAATATGGGGTATGAAAATAAATAAAAGAGTGTATCAAAAGGTAACCAATTTAATTATTAAATTCTGAAATAACATAAATTCAGTGAAGTTTTAATCGTGTTAATATTAAATACATATTTCATACGTTTTATAACTTCGTATAATTATTATAAATATCATGAAATCCTTAATAATAATTAAATTAATAGTGTAGAGGGATCTCTTCTTTATTCTTTCTTATAAAAATCCTAATTCTATTAATAGTATAAACGAAAGGAATGAATTGATGTTTTTTACTCTTTCACGCTAAAAGTACATGACATTAGTAATTTGTAGTATAATAATTAAATTTGTTGAACTAAAACTATACATATGAAATGGTTAAAAAAAAAAGAATATTTAAAAAAATGTCTGACCATATTCTAAATTTAAATTATAATTGTAAAAACAAAATATATTTTAAAAAATCTTTATGTGTTTGCTATAATACATAACTTAAGTAATTAACACCTATTAAATGTATTTAATTTTAGAATAAACTCAAAATTAAAGTCAATCCAGATAGAAGCAATACAGCAGATGGCGTCATAATCAAGGAGCGATTCCTGATGACTTTCAAAATATCCTCCTTATGTGCGTTCGACCAGGCCGTTCCAGCTCGTGCTTGTCCGAGACCGGTACGTGCTGCTAACTTACTCTGTTCGGTACACTCGCTGCAAGATTCCAGCCACGTTTCGAACTACAAAAGAAGGGGTTTCATTAGAGTAATTTTGTTTTGGTTCTGCAGAGATATACATATATAAAATTCCAAAGTCATGATGTTTATCCACGACGTACTCGCAAACTATTCAACCAATCTTCATGAAAGTTGACATTTGGGTATAATTTGGTCCAACTCGGTAGATCAGATAATTTATATTTCGATTAATGGCCTCAATACTTTTAATTACAAATTAAATAATTGTCAATGTAGATTATTGTTATTGATTGTAAGTTTTATTAGTCTCGAACAGATGGCGCTTTAAACTAGTTTTGTCCAAACGTTTGGAAGATTATCCTGAACTAACAACTCGGACTCCGATTTTATATATATGTATAAATTACCATAATTACTGCGATTAATCAAGGTAAATATTATAATACCAACTGACCATACGTTTATTCGTTATTTACGTTTGTTTATTTGATGTAATAATTTTGTCCTCCAGCGAAGATCGTTTACAGCGCGACCAATTTTTGTGTGTTCGCAATTTTGAAATTACACATTGTTAAATAAATAGGTCTTTACCTATGAAATTGCCGTTCTGCAGTACTGGCCATTACAAATCAAAATAATTTTTGTTTGGCTAAGAATTCTAATTTCAAATTAATTTTATTTTAAAAACATGGAATTATTTTTCCAAAAGTAGTCATTTGTTTATTGATTAGTGTTACATTTTCATCGCATTTCAATCTTTTTTGTCATCATGGATACGTTAAAAATTCGAGTAATTATAGAATATGAGTACCGTCGTGGCAGCAACGCGGCACAAGCGGCACGCAACATCAACGACGTTTACGGAGCTAACACTACAAACCAACGCACCACCTGTTATTGGTTTGCTCGCTTCCGTTCTGGGAATTTCGACCTGAAAAATGAACCTCGCGGTCGTCGGAAGACTTTGGTCGACAATGACGAATTAAAGGCGATTGTGGAAGCTGATGATACACAATCTACGGCTGAATTAGCAGCAGCTTTCGACGTTAACGTCAAAACAATATTGGTCCATTTGCATCAAATTGGCAAGGTAAAAAAGCTTGACAAATGGGTGCCCCACGAACTCAATGATCGCCAGCGCGAAGTACGCGTCGATACGTGCCTTGCACTGCTCAACAGACACACAAATGAAGGAGTTTTGAATAGCATTGTTACCTGCGATGAAAAATGGATTCTGTTTGATAACCGCAAGTGCTCAGCAAGTTGGTTGGATCCTGGTTCAGCACCTAAACAATGCCCTAAACGAAAACTTACCCCTAGAAAAGTGATGGTCACTGTTTGGTGGTCTAGCGCCGGTGTGATTCATCACAGCTTCTTACCAAACGGGGTGAGCATCACTGCAGATGTGTACTGTGAAGAACTGAACACAATGATGGAGAAGCTGGCACATCTCCAACCAGCATTGGTCAATCGCTCGTCTCCGCTGCTCCTGCACGACAACGCGCGACCTCATACTGCACAGCAGACGGTCTCCAAGTTGCGAGAACTGGGGTTAGAAGTTCTCCGTCATCCGCCCTACTCACCAGACCTTGCGCCTACAGACGACTACTTTTTCCAGGATTTGGATAACTCCTTGGCGGGAAAAAAAATCAATAGCCGAGAGGCAGTACAAAATGCCTTTGAAGAATTTGCTGCCTCCCGTCCAGCTGATTTCTTTAAGAAGGGCATCAATAAACTGCCACTGCGTTGGCAAAGATGCATTGATTGCATGGGTGATTACTTCGATTAATACTAATAAAAAATACATGAAAAAAATTCGTTTAAATTTTTTCATACAAAACGGCAATTTCATAGGTAAAGACCTAATATATTGAATTTACTTCATTATTGTGAAGATAAGGATAATCAAGAGGTACTTGTATTCCTATGTTTCATTATATGGACACTTAATTTCCTATCCAATAGAATATATGAGTGACTAATGATAAAATAATAAATGATATGGGGTTGGTTTCAAATAAATGTTAAATTTTGTCTACTGCTTCGTTCATATTAGTATAGATTTTGTGAAACAATTCAGGTTACTAGAGCCAGTAGGACGAGTTGTTATGTCCGACGATCATATTTATACTAATATTATACAGCTGAAGAGTTTGTTTGCATGAACGCGCTAATCTCAGGAACTACTGGTCCGATTTAAAATATTATTTCAGTGTTAGATAGCTCATTTATCGAGTAGGCTATATGTACGGAAAACGGAGCGTCAATGAAGAATAATTCAAAAACAGGTTCTTTCTCCTTTCCAGAGCTTCCCCTGCATGTTAGCGTTAGCCCTAAGTAAGTATTCTACGTGGACGAAGTCGCGGGCAGAAGGCAGTAAGATATATTATAATATCAACTGAAAACTATAGTTATAAAACTATAGTTTTTCTCTACTCCTAACAAAGTGTATGCAAAACTACATGATGTTCAGTTGAATAGTTAAGTTAGTTTACAATTATAAAATTAAGGCTACTCATAATTTCAAAATGATATTAAAGTCGGTTGCAAATACAGTATAAACTCTTAATAACGTTCATTACAACGAAAAACTACAACGTAGAAATTAGTTCAATGTGGTTAGTTTAACACAAGACCATTTATTTGTTCTCTTTCCTCCGTATATCTAAAACTATTTATAACGAAAAGAAATACTCGGTCCCTTGTAATTCGTTATAAAGACTTTATACTGTGAATAAAAATGTAAAATAAATGATTATTTTTAATAAGTTATCGATTTAGGAAAAAAATCTAGTTCTCGTATACAAAGTAAAGAAAGAAAGAATCTCTTGTAATTATTTCTAAAAGTATTAAAGATCATTCTTAAAGATCGTGAGTTGATATCCACTCACATGTACGAAATTTCGTAAAAAAACAGTCAAGACGTATTTAAATTCAATCCAGACATACACAAAGACATAGCTAAATATTTATTAAATCGTGTAATCAGTATCGTTTATAACAAATATCTATAATACATTTTGAGAAAAAAACCTCTACATACAGAACCACAGATTTATTATTAAATATAGAAAAAATGTCGAGGCCGTCATAAGGACTGTCTAAAGAAGTGAAAATTCAAAACAATGGAATAACTATATTCTTTTTTGAATTTTTAATTCAGTTATAGTCAAAATTATTTAAATTTCATAATTTGTAAATTGAAATTATTAACATTAGCCTGGTTTTTACATCTACTGGCATTCTAAGCAATAATTATTATAAACATTTTTATACAGTTTAATAACACAGGTCTACAAAAAAAAAATTGTTTGGTACCGCTAATTTTATGTTGTAATTTGGTTAATTAGTCCGCAAGACGTCGTGAGAAGCTGTCAAATTCGCGAAGCTACGTAAATAAAATTACAAAGAATTAGTTCAAAAGCTCTTAGTTGTCTTTAAAAATCTCGGATGTAATATGAGCATAAAAGTACACTATCTGGATAATCCTATTGTCCTGAAGACAACCATCGGAGAAAATGTAAAAAGAGGAGCTTCTAACCTGTAAAATATCGAGTAATTAAATGTATTTAAATGTTTTGAATTAAATGTTGTTTTGTTTTTTTAATAAATGTATTTTTTTTTTAACTTTATTTTTGGCAAACAATCTTTTAGATTATTACTGCCATTGTCGAGTAGTTAATAGTATTACAAATTCTTCTTCTATTCCATTTTCGGCAACCAGTCTTCTAGTAGACCATTACTGCCATTGTCAAGTGAGTATCGATATTACAAGTTTGTTGATATAATTTCAATGAATGCCATTGTCGAGTAGTTAATAGTATTTCAAGTTCTTCTTCTATTCCATTTTGGCAACCAGTCTTCTAGTAGACTGTTACTGCCATTGTCAAGTGAGTATCAATATTACAAGTTTCTTGATATAATTTCAATGAACTAACAAGATGGTGGTCATCTTGTTAGAATCTTCCATGGAATTTTTGTGGCATCTCAGAATTCATGGTCCGTGGCATTATTTTCCATTCACTTCACTTATGCACAATAAACAAACTATATTACACAAAACACCACCAATTTTACACAATATAGAGTCAAGTAACACAAGATTATGAATAAAAAATAAACTCCACTACATGACAGACCAAGATCCCGCCAAAAACTCCAATAAATGTATTAAATTCTTTTTAATTTATTTACCCTTGCGATATCTCGAAAACTACACGTAGCATTAAAAAAGTAAGTATCAATTTTTTATTAGAGTACCGAACGTATTTGAAATCAGTTTTACTTTTAGCGGCACCAAAATCATTGTAGGCCTGTGTTATTAATTCACACACAAGCCACAAAATATCAATGTCACATGTACACATGTATAATTATGCTATTACATGTACTCGTCGCTAATCTGACGCAAGCACAATACATCACAACGACGTTATCGGTGACGGTCGATTACGCGGAATCACTAGATTTTATTCCATCCAAAAATTCAAAGACGCATATTATATAGTCGATCTTATATGTCGATAATATCTGGCACAAGTGCAATACGTCACGAGCATGTCGAGGTCATCGGTGACACTAAACCATAAGTTTTCCTCCTAATAAATGTAATCTACAAAATCACACGACGATCATTACTTCAAAAATACATGAGTAATTCAATGATTTCACTTCCTTATTCTATATATAGGAAGAACATACTTAATAAGCCAACATCGTTGAATTATTTATATAAAAAAAAATTGTGTTAGCGAAAATAAAACAACACCCTTAAATGAACGTTGAGGTAAAATTTACTAACAAAAAAACTTAATCTCGCGTAAAACAGGTCACGTTGACCCAAATGAGTGTTTATTAGACATCACTCGAGGCTGAGCACACTCATTAACGGCTGTGAGCCTTTGTTTGTAGTGACAACGAGCACGCTAATGATGGGTGACGGTCCGCAAAATAGGAACAAAAGGCTTCACAGGAAATTGCCAAATAGCTTCTTCGAAAACCATTTATTACAAATTGTACGAAATTTCGTCTGAAACATCGAACGATTAATCTACTTTTCTGTATACTAGTTATGCTCGCGACTTCACGTGCTTTTATAAGCATTAATTACTTTCAAATCGTGAGCTTATTTTCGCTCATATTTTATTTTGTGGTTCGTAAAAATTATCAATGATAATTTCTGCAGGTTATCAATTTTGAAACTTCACGTGTATTCTATAAAATATCATTGGAAAACCGTATGTCAAATACACTCAAATATATAAACAGAGAGACAGACAGAAAAATCTGATATCTGTGGTCAATGTCCTCTATAAGACATATCTTTTGTTTTCGGTATGACCTCTACCTATGCAATATTACAGAATTTGGAAAATAGTACAACATTTGAGATAGACATAATATTTTTTTTAAATATATAAAACTAAAAATCAATTACCAAATCAGTACCTAATTGGCTAATTCTTTTTTTTTTGTAGTACTTGCACTTTTCAGGGCAAGGTTTATATGAAAGATTTTTTTGAGAAATTGTAGTGTAAAAGACGATTTTGCCGCATTGTCTTATCGTTTAACATCAAGGGAAATTGTGCTCAAACTCAAAAACCTATATAGTGTAAAGAACAGTAATCAATTTCGGAATTTCGATCAAGCAATCTTTGAATTAAACTCATAGATAATAGGCAGACGGACAAAACTATTATTCTCTACTAGCTGCACCCGCTTCGTTCGCGTGGAACTTTATGTATTAAGTCCATTTACTTATCTACTTTTCTCTCATACTTACGCCGCGTCGTCATTAAAATTACAATAATTTAGAATAGAGTGGACCGATTTTAATGAAACAAAGACTAAGTTATCCTTAAAAAATATGCTTTATGATGTCCTTGATGTTTTTTTATTGTGAACCCAGTACTTTAGCAGTGATGTCATACAAACAGACAGGCAGACAGACATTTGAACATGATTGTAATTTATTTTATTACTTGAGACACCTGCAACAATTTTTTTTACGAAAATCGAATATGCACAGACATGTTAGATTTACATTCTTATTATATGTATAGAATACGTATAGATTATAGATAGCTATAAAAATTTGGAAAACAGATTACATGTATAGGCAGAACTACGGATTTATTGATATAGATATCTCATAAATGATTATAGAATCCGAAGTATCGTATTATTAGGTCTTATATCTCTGTACTTTCATGCTTATGAACTTATACAAATTTGTTTTAGTGTAGATCGCGTTCCAAATACAAAAAGGGCGATAATTATTTTTTTAAATTGTCAATCACCTTGTAGACATTTTCAAGTTTAAAACAACAGACACAAAACTAACTGGTTGCATTTGGCACGTGTTATAATGATAAAACTTACCTCTGTAAAATCAGCGTCTGTATGTAACACCGATGCGACAGTAGCTAATACTGTATCCATAGTTGTATATCTGTAATTAAAAATAGCATTACATATAGTTCTCAATCATAATAGGTTACTTTGTATCCACTATATTCCGACCATAATGCAAATATTGACTAAACCATGACGGTGTCTCTATTTATATTCGTTCAAAATTGGCTAGTGTATAAGAATAATTCCAAAGGTTACTATAAAATAATAGTAAAAGATATTATCGGTTATTCAGTAACCAACAAAAGTGAAGTAAAAAGCCCCTTCTTTAATGATGTTCTGAATAACATAAATCAATTATTAAGAAGACATAATCTATTTATAAATTTCTAATCTTAAATATATGACTTATAAAATACTTTAAGTGAATCACAATTTTGTATGTAATTAGACAGAAACCAACGCTTCTGGAATGTTCGAATAATGTGGAAATGTTAATGTATTGCAATAAATAACTAATATATTGCTTTTATATAAACTACTGCGTGGCCCCTTGTCCCGCCCTGATAATAACAAAATCAGAATCAAACCGCAGTGCCATCTACCGGGTCCAATTGTGAATCTAAACCATTCCCGAATCCACTGGAATACGCTAAAAATATCATCAAAATCAGTCCAACCGTTTAGGAGGAGTTCTGCCACATACCTACACACAGGCAGAAGAATTATATAAGATTAACACAGCTTTAGGATATTTACATAGCAGTCCATAGAGTATAATTTTGTTTCAGTCCGTCCATCACGACGTGAAGATTGCTGTAGTTGGCAAGGACGCTGGTTAATGGTACTGTTAAATCTTGTCTTCTAATTGGACTATTCTCTTCTTGCATAGACACGAGGAACCTGGTTAGGAATTAAATATTATTTTCGACAAGTTAGCCGAAACTATAGTCTAAATTATTTAAATTTCGTAATTTGTAAATCGAAATTTATAGCATTAGGTTTTCACATCTATTGGCGCTGCTAGCTATAATTATACATATTATATACGGTTTCTTAATTAATCAAACATATCATAGGCTACACTAGCTTACTACAGAACATCAATATAACATGTACACAGGCCGCTATACTACGCATCGCTAGTCTGACGCAAGCGTAATACGTCACGAGCATGTCGAGGTCGTAGTGACGCGAACTCATACGAATAATGTAGAATAAAGAAAATCAATTGAAAATTTACTTAACTGTTTAAAAATGAAATATCTATACTAATATTATAAAGAGGTAAAGTTTGTGAGTTTGTGACGTTGTAGGGGGTAATCTCAGGAACTACTAAACCGATTTTGAAAATTCTTTTACCAATATAAAGCCACATTATTTATGAGTGTCATAGGCTACATATCATCACGCTAAGACCAATAGGAGCGGAGCAACAATGAAAAATGTTTTTTTTTCCTTTTGAGAGCTTCCGCTGCGTCTTAGCCCAAAATAGCTATTCCACGCGTACGAAGTCGCGGGCAGAAGCTATTAACTAATTATATTATCTATACTAATATTATAAAGAGGTAAAGTTTGTGAGGTTGTAGGGGTAATATCTGGAGAGTCGGAGAAAAATGGTCGAACGAAAACGTTTCTTACGAACGCTGCCTTAATTATGAGATATATATGATTGAGTTCTAGAGAAAAGTTGTAGCTTGATAATGCCTATTACCGCCCAACGAAGTGGGCACGGGTCGGCTAGTATACATATAATAAGAATGTAAATTTAACGTGTCTGCACTTTTAGATTTTTGTGAAAAAACTAATTGCAGGTGTTTGTGATAAGTAATAAAATACATGTCAATCAGTTTTAGAAATGTCTGTCTATCTGTCTGTTTATTTGAACACGCATCACTGCTAAAGTACTCTGCGTCCACGATAAAACCTCAAAAAGAAAATCATAAAGCATATCCTCGAGTAACATTTAGTCTTGGTTCCTTAAAAACGGTTCACTCTATCAAAAGTTATTTTAATACTAATAACAACGCGACTTAAGTACGATATAAAAGTAGATAAATACATTTATTTAATACTTAATACGTTCAAATGATTTTACTAGTCACTGTTACGGATGGAGTCGCGGGCACAGCTATTTACTAAGAAATATAAACTGCAGAACATTTAAAATAGTCATCTAAAACGAAACTTGATGTGAACTAAATACCAATTAAAAACTATATTGAATTTCGTATAAATACTGAACCAGTAATTTAAGCTAAAGATGAACTTACGTTTCCGTATCTAAAAGCGTAACTATCTGCCCTTAATGCGTCTGAGTAATTTGTGATATCCAATAACATCGAGAGTATTTATTACAGTATGGCATCAGCTAACAACAGAGATTTGACAAATAAAATATTCAGGAGACACTTGCGATTTAATACTTGAATATTTGAAGAAATAATGCATTTATCCTATTAGCATCATACACGAAAAAGTTTGTAAGGATAGATGTATATTGGTTATACTTTCACACAAAAACTAATGAACTTGTGGGGGTCGCCGAGGTAAAGGTCGCTCGTAGTTGCAGGAGGTTGGAGAGAATTAAAACGCGATATATGCTGAGATAATTTCTCGTCATTCTCTCTTCAACCACGAGCGACCGCTACCTCGGCGACGCCCACAAATTGGTGACCCCGATTAGATCGGTGTAGACTATGACGTCGCTTCCTTCTATGAATCGGCGAAAATGTTATACCGCGGCATAAATCGCTAGTATCTAGCGGTCGTATGTGCTGTAGCGACGTTGTGTTGGGCTCATTGCTTTTGAGAAATAAGCAATAGGTTTCCAGGTGTCATTTGACTTCTGTTGTAATACTGCACCGAGGCTGGAGTCTGAAGCATCTGTCATTAAGGCGAGTTCGGCACCGAGAAATGAGATGCGTTAATTCTGTAGCTTCTGGTATACTTTGTCTTTGTCTACATAGAAAATTAATACGCGATATCTGCTCATATAATTACTCGTCATTCTCTCCGCAACCACGAGTGACCGCTACTTCGGCAACCCCCACAAACTGTTTTTATTACTGCAAAAAGTTTTGCAGTAATATAGGTTATACATATGCTTACACAATGTAACTCATAAACTATAATTCATAAAGATATTGACATGTGTATGTTACCTTTTCAAGCTGTTTTCGTCCGACGAACATCCGAGTGCATCACCAATGATTCTGGCTTCGTTGGCGACATTAGTCGTAGACATTCTCTGCCACAAATACTCATAATCAGAGCCGTTGCCGTATCGCAGTCCGTTACAGTACGCCACTGGACGTAAGCTCGGAGATATGCTTGAAGGAAAATTTAATTCCATCAATTATCTATAGCCCGTGTCAAACTTCTTGGCCGCTCTGATTAAGCCTTTAGATCTGACATTGACACACGTATCAGCGCGGATGCAGTAGAGACGAGGTACGAGGGTGGGTGAGCCTCTACCTTCACCTTTTCGGCGTCATTCTGATACCTAAATTTGTGTACTACGCATCTCATCTACTTTAGAGTGGTCAAAAATTTTGACGCGGACTATAATTAAGTACTATTTTATCTTATGATAAATGCAATTCTATCACCAAAAGAAAAAGGGACAAAGAGAAAACACTTACGTAGATCCTGTATCGGCGAATCCTCTATATAGTGACACCGTATGATCTACGCAACCCTGGTGATTCAATTTACACGCGAACTCAAGCACTTGCATACGATTCCTCAGTGTTTCAAAATCATCTGTAGACCTGACCTCGTAGCCTAATGTTGTGATGATGTTCTCCAATAGATCTAATATTGTTTCCTTTAAAAAAGAATCATAGTTATTTTATATTATCTTAAACACCGTACATTCCAGGTTTGACGGTGGTCCGTAACAACCACGGATTAATCCATTGGGTCAAAATGCCTCTAAATAGATAGTTTAATATATGGTCTAAAATTATAATGACAGGTTTTTACTATGTGTTTGGGAGTCACGCTTTGCTTGAATAGAAAACTGAAATTTGAACTGTTATCAAAAATCTCTTTTGGCACAAGTTTTATTATTTGGTATGCCACTAGACTGCCATTATAGTCAAGTTACATTATTTTGGTTACCCAGCGCGGTTTAACCCGGGCTCAAAATATCACTAGCATGACGTCATAAGAGTATAAAGGATTTAAATCAATGTTACTGTCCTTTGATATTTACAGTTAATCAAAGTCAAAGTATCTTTACACGAAACTACTTATTTTGTGGCGTGCAATATTAAATCTATATCTTTCAAAATATTCATCAAAATGATATACTGTAAGGAGCAATTTTAATCTATTTAGGTAAGTAAAACTTCTTTAGGTGCGACTGGATGACAATGCAACGGAAGTCCGTTACGGCAATATGGCGGCACGTTTCTGTACCATCTGGTTAGATAATAATTAAACATAACCAAAACTTCTATTAAATCATAATTCATTTAACTCGTTACTTATCACAGTAATCTGTTCGTACTTTTCTATATTTTATTTACTTTCTAACAAGGAGTTGCTAATAATATTTCCTGTGTTATTTAATTTCCAAATTAGCTGATAGATGGCACTACAGATAATGAAGCATTAATTTAATTTGTTACTTACATTGAAACCAGATGGCAGCACGGTCGCGCGCTCATATAATTGTACATAATTAATTCTATTCTATGATTTTTATTAATATACAATTTAACATTTTTTTGTATTTTCTGTTTTTCAAAAATTTTTCATTGGCTTGTTTATAAACTATTTATTGATAAAATCAAAAATATTTAAAAAGTTTTACTTCAATCGCGTGTGACGGTTACACGCACTCATTTTTTTTATATTTTTTTTTAAGGTACAAGGTGAACTTACAGCTAACAATATAATATAAGTAATAACATAAATATGGCTATTTACAAGTTCACACATATATGTATGATTATGTAATTATAGCATAAGAAATGAGTTGATAGACTTAATGTATATCGGTGTTGTATTTAGATTTGGATTGGAAACTTAACGAAAGAATGGAGATGGTAAATTATATTTAAGTGAGAAACAGTCATATACCATATAATTATTAATTTAGTTCATAAACAGTCATATAATAATACCCAATGTAATAAAAATATTTAAATTAATAAGAATTAATATTATATTGATCAAAATAGCATCGAAAATAACACAATATTTTTAAATGACAGGTAAATGCGGGGTGGTAGGGTGTCTGTACCCGACTGGATCGCGACCACCGTACACCAGGTGGAACACCCGCCATAGTGGCACGTTTGGGCGTGTCGCGTTCCGGGATCAGCCGGTGTATATCCAGCAACCGGGGGGGGAGGGCTGTCCCTGACTGGGTCGCTTTCAGGCCGGCATGACAGCGGCGACCGGCGATGGATAGTATGTCTTTCGGTGGTCGCCATTGTTTTTGGATTGTACTGTGCTTACCATCAGGCACAGTACAGTCACTTTGCCGAGCTACAATAAAAAAAATAAAAAAAAAAAAAAATAAGAGAGATCAGTATTGTAGGTTATCCTTAGAAAATACATATAAATAATTACGGACTTTGCTGTAGACAGTTTTAAAATGTGCAATTCTTTCGTACATTATTTTGATGTATCTGATAAGGCATAACTAACATTAACGATATAAGCGCCCGAAAATATGTTTGCGGTTTGATTGGAATATGCATGTATATTTATAAAATAACTTCGGAAGAAATTTTACAAGCTATACAAGAAACTTTATTTATATTCTCCATTATGTACTTTAAAATGAACTAAGGCAACAAAAAGAGAGTCGGGAAAAGCGATTTTGTCTTATACACTTCAATAACAAAATAATATATAAATAATAGAAACAATAGATTACTAGGTACACAAATATAGGAAAGAAGATAACTTAGAGTAAAAATCCGCTCTTAGTCTAAAACTATTTTTTTTTTCTTTAACACACAACCTATATCTTACCAGTTGTACACATACAATAAATAATGATAAATAATTTTTACCTGAATATCAGGTAAGGCGTCATCGCCCTGATAACTGTGCCACAGTTTATTAAAACCTCGTATCGCTGCGTACCAAACCGAGTAATCAGTTTCGTCTTTTAAAAACTGTAAGGTGTTATGTAGACGATCAAAGTCAACTTCGTCCGCATAGAAAAGTGCAAACAGGTCATTCACAATCTGTGAAATATTAAAAACACGGTACAACGCCATCTCTTGACAAGTAGCAAATTAAATGAAAATTTAATACGGAAAAACGAATCATTTATTCTGTTATAGAAATTAATTCAATTATATTCTTGTACGCTTATGTGCTTTAAGTCGCTGTTTTACGGCTATTATACGTGTATATATGTCTTCCAAGTTATTTACATACTTTATAACTTGTTTGACCATAATCCAATCTGGTATTAAATGACAATGTGCTCTAAGGTAGTAAAATTAAGCTTAGACGACAACTGGCTCTTTAGTGCAGTTATGGGTAGACAACTATAGGTGCATCGTGACAAATTCTCGACATAAATGTGGTATTGCCACCCGGGCGGGCATTAGAAGAACACTTGTCACAATGCTATTGGTTGCATCGCAATGTTTTCCGTCACCAAAGCCTCCGGCATGTTACAAGATTTGAATTCACGTCTGTCGTCATTATGTTTATGCCACTAACATTGAGCCATAATCGAAATCTCGAGTATAATTATTCCAAACACTTTTGTGAAATTTTTACAAATTATATTTTTACCTTGGCACGATTCAAATGATGTATATCATTTCTCCCGGCTCCTTTTAAGGCGTTTGTGATTATGTCCCACGAATGACTATCGTAATTGACTCTATAAAAACCTGGAAATAAGGTTCCGTGATTATAAATCTCATTGAATTACGAATTTATTTCTAACATCTTAAGAACTATACACAAGTAGGCAGAGGAAAGACAGTTAAGTTAATCTTCCTCCTTTGTTTTTCAACCGATGTTTTTTTTTTGTGTAGTAAATATTGGCGAGCTTTATTAATGTTTATCATTTTTTAAGCCTTTTTTTACTTAATATTGAAAATTGAAAAATTAATGAATTATGGTCGAATTTCAACCACCGTGCGATCAAGTATGAAGTACAATGGTAGGAAGAAATAAGTGTAAAATGATTTTTTTAATTTTGTTTTTTGAAGCATAAAGAAATGACTGCAGTGTAACCACTGGTAAGCACCGTGAGATCATAAAACAATGGCGACCATCGAAAGAAAGTCGCCGCCGTCATATCGTTTTGCAAGTCTCGACAGCTTATTATACGCTGGTTTATATCGAACAGGATATACTAAAACAGGAACACTGTGACGGATTTATCACAATGTTTATGGTTGCTGCTAACTAAATGGGTACAGATTCCCTACCATCCATCTTGGTGACCTGATATACATCAGTTGATCCCGAAACGCGTTCGATCTAGTCTATGGGAACTGTAATCCTACTGGACATAGTTTCTATACCCTAGCACGTATCACAGGTACATTATACAATAGACAAAGTGAGCATCTAATAAATTCAATTTCTTTTTTTTTATTGTAGCTCGGCAAAGTGACTGTACTGTGCCTGATGGTAAGCACAGTAAAATCCAAAAACAATGGCGACCGCCGAAAGACATACTATCCATCGCCGGTCGCCGCTGTCATGCCGGCCTGGAAGCGTGCCAGTTAGGGAGAGCCCCCCCCCCCCCCCCCCTGGGTGAATAAATATAGACGGGTCCCGAAACGCGACACGCCCAAACGTGCCACTATGGCGGGTGTTCCACCTGGTGTACGGTGGTCGCGATCCAGTCGGGTACAGACACCCTACCACCCCGCAACAAGTTAACTCAACAAGAAATTTGATTGCACAAATCGAGTAGCACTAGCAGTCGCCTGCTACTTAGTTTACCTTTGTATCTTTATAAATGACTAGTTTTTGCTTACAGCTTCGCATCAATGTAGAAATGACTAATACCTAAGCAATACTTTTTTCTGGGTAAAAGACACTCTATGTCCTTTTCGGCACCCAATTCTAGTGATCAATTGAGTATTTCTGTCATGAAAGCGTTACAAATAAACAAAAGCAAACTCACACTTCTATCTATAAGATTAGTAAGGATGACACTATACATTATCTCATGTAACTCTAACATCTTCACAAACATTCTCGTACATAATAATTAGGCTTTTTTTGTTTTAATGTCATAGCAGGCAAACGAACAGATGGGACACCTGATGTTAAATGATCACCGCCGTCCATAGTCACTAACAACCCTAGAGGGGTCGAAAGTGCGTTGCCAGCCTGTGTTTGGGGAAAGGAAGGGAGGGGGAGAGGTGGGGGAGAGGAAGGGAAGAGGAGAGAGGAGGGGAGGAGAGGTGGTCCTCCGACGCTCTCACTGACTGAACGAAACGCAACAATGCAAGCACTGTTACTTCTCATCGGTTTTCTATGAGAGGCTGGTACTACCCCGAGCGAGCCAACCCATTCATGCTGAAATCAGTAATAGCTTCAGCGTGGCTCTACCACCTAAAACAGTAACGATATAGTATTAATTTACTTACCTGTCTCTTGGATATTGAATATCACCCAGCTGTGTTGTTGACTGATATTGGCAATTGTAAACTCATGGGTCCGATTCGCCATTACGAACGCTGGCTTCGTACTGTTGAAGTCGGGCAACATTTGTGTCGTGTATGTGATAGGAATTCGATATGTTTCATTTGAAGAATACGAGGAGTTGATGTAAAATCGTTTCTGTAAGTAATAATAAGATAAAAATAATAATAATATAAATAATAAACCAAGATAATTGTTAGTGAAGTCCTGGTGGTCGTAGTGGTTTGACCGATGGAGTATCAATTCGATGTCCGCAGAGTTGAACGCACCAACGATTTTTTTTGGAATTCGTGTACCTACGTGTACTAATTTAAATTGGTAACACTGTTCGCTGACGGTGAAGGAAAACATCGTGAGGAAACCTGAACCTGAGAAATGTCCTTGTAGTACTACTGTATGTGGTTAAATAATAGAACCTGTGAATTTCTCAGAGTTTGAAATCGCCAATACATTATGGGCTAGGACGGTGACTTTGCCCATACCTTTCTTCAGCCTCTTACCAACTGCTGATGATGATGATGAAAGAAGTTAAGCGCAAAAGATAACACGTTATTTCTGTTAAGAACTATGATTAACAATAATTGGTTACATCTCATTTTTTTTTTTTTTTTATGTCATAGGTGGCAAACGAACAGGTGGGTCACCTGATGTTAAGTGATCACCACCGTCCATGGACACTAACAACACCAGAGGAGTCGCAAGTGCGTTGCCACCCTTTGGGGGGAATGGTTATGGGAGGGAGAGGGAGAGGAGAGAGGAGAGGGGAGGGGAGGTGGGTCTCCGGCGCTCTCACTGACCGAACGAAACGCAACAATGCAAGCACTGTTACTTCACGTCGGTTTTCTATGAGACGGTGGTACTACCCCGGGCGAGCCGACCCATTCATGCTGAAACCAGTAATAGTTTCAGCGTGGCTCTACCACCATTAAAAAAATTTATACTCTACTTATGAAGTACCATATATCCATACTATATATAGCCTTAGATAAGAAAATGAAAGGTAATTCGTTGCAAAACACACGTGTTCCTAACAAATATGTGCTAAATTATATGTTAGCATCAATGATATTATCAGCGTTGTGGTTATAATATCATTGGTTAGCATGATTTGATAGAACTTTATTGTTCGATACGTGCGAGCATTTTGCGTCTTCAAATTTAATTTGACATAAATTGCGTCAAATACATAAAATTGAATAATTTCCCAAACTCTACAAATATGAAGTGAAGGCTTCAGAAAGCCTCAATGTTTCATTGAACATTATTTTCAGTAAACCTAATTTTCTATTCATCTATTACTAATCAACTTAAATGATTAAAATAAGAATCTAAACCGTTTTATATATTACCATATTATATATACCATATTTTTTTTATATTATTAACTAGCTTATACCCGCGACTTCGTTTGCGTCGTTTACTAGCTCAAAAATGTACTTTATGTACACCGAATAAAATAACACACTGCTTAGTTCACTTCTCCACGGCAAGAAAACATATATCGCTGAAAGTACTTATAAAACTCATAGTTTCATTTCACACAATGAAGATACGGCATTTTTTTTAGATTAGGACTAACTGTCTAAGATTTGACAGTATAAAAATTAGCTTTTGAGTGATGCATACACTACGGTATAGCTCTAATATTTTATTACTAACTAGAGAATCTTAAATTTAACTCTAACTAAGGAAAAACGTACCTGTGATAAGGTAACGATTTCATCAGAATAATCAATATTAACTTCCAAGATAGGGTGTCCTGCTTGTGAAATCCAAGAACTCATGATCTCCGCGATACTTGCAGATGGATATGCTGCTAAAGTGTTGTTGTAATAAGAAACCCCACGGTCGAGAGCACTATATAATAAGTCCGGATAACCAGCGCTTAATTTACTGCAAAAAAACACTAATAATATAAAAGTCATATTAGTATAAAGCACTAATTCGTATTTTAATAATGGTTTTTTTAATACTATACAGATTTTATTACTAGTATTATATAGGTTAAATGACGACGTATCCTAAATTAACAAACACGCAAATCCTAATTAACAAATCTAGGGGGACTGATTCTCAAGTGCAAATGCTGAAACGCACTGAATAGGTACTGGGCGACAGATTTTAAATTTAAGAGTTATAGCTAGCGAGATGGACTTAGAAAAGGTCCTACCATCATGCAAAAACGTCAAACACTTTATATTTGAGCTAAGTGATATCTCTAATTCTCAAAACGTCCGTTTCCTAAAAGTTATGTTCAAAACATTCATAGTGTAGACACACATCATAATTAGAACTCTCACAATTTCTCATGATGTTCCTGATAATACAATATATTCAAACCTTGAAGATAATATTATCTGAATTGGGCTTCATGCCAGTTCTAATTTTTAAAACAAAGATGATTCAGTACTAATATTTGAATACTGCATCGATAGACGTAAATTCAAATCTCAATGCCCATCTATACACTTCAATTTGAAAATCGATCGCCAACCATCTATGGGTATGTTCTGGTAGCATTTGAAAGCCAATCCTCCATCATTTAATATAGGGCGAGATTATAACATATGATAACTTGCTAAAACCCACAAAGCATTAAAAATAGAGCAATAAAAAGCAGCTACAGAGAATACGACAAAAGTGATAACTCAAAACAATGGAATAACTGTGCTCTCTTTTGATATTTTAAATTAATTATAGTTGAAATTATTTAAATGTCATAATTTGTATATGGGAATTATAACGTCAGTTTGGTTTTCACATCTATTGGCACTCTGAGGAATAATTATATACATTTTTATACAGTTTATTAATATGATCTGATGGACTGCACAATCTCAATGAATAGTATCAATATTAGATGGAGGCAGGCCGCTATACTACGCATCACTATTCTGACGCAAACCGCGCAAGCGCAATACGGTCGGTCACACTATAAGCATGTCGCTGAAGCAAAATAAAGCTTTTGGCCTGCCAAAAAATACCGCTCAATGTGCCTAAAGAAGTTTCACTTCAAACATAATTATATTCGATAGATTACTAAAAATATTGTAAACTAATTACTTACTTGGTACTTAAATAAGAATTCAAACCGTATTTAAAAGCATCATCTCCGATCAAGTGATGCATCATTCGTATAACAGATCCGGCCTTCTGGTATGTGATAGTACCAAAATGGTTACTTATCTCCGCTGGAGAGTTCACGTCATTGTTTGTGATAGGAGGTGAGCTGGGAGAGTTGTCTGCATCATATGCTGCATACACTGACCCAGTTACAAGTATATCTGCAGATCCGACCTCGGGTTCAACCTGTAAAGGTATAATTTGTATGGTAGAATATTATGTTTCACTCTTGATCGTAAGATTAGATATATTTTAACCTTGTCCCAAAGCGCTAATGCTTAATGTCGAATATCTAGTCTTAAAATATTTAAACACTTGTCAAGTAACCTTGACACAAATTATAAGATGGTGTTGCTGAAGTATCTATATAGTGCATAGAACTAATGTATTATTTTTAATATTCTGCAAATTTTCGTTATAATTCGCTTTTTTTAAACACTGCATAACTCGTAATAATAGTTTTCATGGCTTTTTCTAATAGTATCATGTATATCCAATTCAGTCCATCAAAATGTTCCAAAAATGTATTAAATTATCAGTGTTTTAGATACATTATTTTAATTAATATGTTAAATTATAATTCTTGGATTAATATAACATAAGAATAGTTTCAAATTTGCCTAGTTACAATTACCCTCTTGTTAGGCAAGGACCTGGCTCAGTAGTAACGTATTTATAGGTATAGGTGGTAGAGCCACGCTGAGGCTATTACTGATTTCAACATGAAAGGGTTGGCTCGCCCGGGGTACTACCACCCTCTCACAGAAACACCGACGTGAAGTAATAGTGCTTGCATTGTTGCGTTTCGTTCGGTCAGTGAGAGCCCCGGAGGCCCACCTGCCCTCCCCCCTTTCCCTAAACACAGGCTGGCAACGCACTTGGGGCTCCCCAGGTGTTGTTAGTGTCTATGGACGGTGGTGATCACTTCATATCAGATGAGCTACCTGTTCGTTTGCCTTCTTGACATAAAAAAGAGTAATTATTAGAGATAACAGACTATCATAATATCAGATAATAGACTAGTCATATTAAAGATTAAGTATGTTTAGTAAAAAGAAATACTTCTAAGTATAATTTAAAAAAATCTGGTCCATTGTCCTTACGAAAGCAGTGATGTAGTCTTGGAAGTAATTCGCGAAACCCTCATTCAACCAAGTGTTGCTCCACCAATGGCAAGTAACCAAATTACCAAACCACATGTGAGTCGTCTCGTGGGCTATAATCTGAGCTACTCTGTACTTGTAGTAAGGGGTTGATTCTTCAGGCACGTACAGTAGGAGAGCTTCCCTATCAAAAATTAAAAGCGTTATTATAAAGAATTAGAATCCAACTTTGTAAATTCTAAAGTGTAAAATCAAACCAAGTTTATATAGCTTTGAATAAATAAAATCATTTTAGGTTATTTTAGATTTTGTAACAAATTTATAACTATATGGAAATCTTGAACGATTTCTCCGTTACTTTATTTTTTTTTAATAATTTCACTCCGAACGTGACAAAATTATTCAAATTATAATAATATCTACAAATATCCAAACCTATATTTAATCAAACCCCAGTTCTCCATAGCACCAGCTCTAAAATCTGGTAATGCCACGTGATCCAACTTCAAATTGCTATCAACAGAATAGTAGTCTATTCCGTAGTACTCGCTTAGGGCTTCTTCAACTTTTCTTCCGAAATCAAAAGCGTATGTACTTTGATTGACCGCTTCTGGTCTGGTGTATATACCAAATTCCCTTCCATTATTGTTTTCAGTAAGGGCTGGGTCTAACTCTGATACTACAAAGGCTACAAGGTACGTTGACATTACTGGCGTGGGATAGAATATTTCCCTGATGTAGCCATTAGATCTGCAAATTGAAGTCAAGTTGTAAGTTTTTATGCTACCAGAGTGTATTAGTAAAGTTTTATTCATTTTGCGCAATTTATGTTTATTATATAGTAGTGATAAAAGGGAAACTTTAACGAGAACTAGTAACATTACATAAATCATTTTGTGTTTGGCTTGTACGGTTGTTTTATACCATAATTATATTTGATGTTAGGAAACGGTCTAGTTGGATATAATAACCTACTAAGATCGTCAACTGCACTTATCGGTATAGACCGATAGTTGTTGATACATTTTCAACCTTGACTTTGTTAGAATAGGTATTAATTTCTATTCAACTAAGTTTCTTGTATTTTAACCCAGGTATAACTTACAATGTAACTGATGTTTGCATTTTAGTGTTAGCTAAAGAAGGTTTGTAATTTTGTGGACGGTCTATTATCAAAGTAAAGGTGGCTTTAAGGTCCGGCTCATCAAAGCAAGGGAACGCCTTCCTCGCGTGCGTCGGCTCCATTTGCGTAGCTCCGAGCCATCTGTAAATTGGTAAATGTGTTAGCAGTAATGGTATAGCCTGTTCCATATTACAAAACATTACGGTTTATTTACTCTTCTAAATATTTTGTTACATAAATTAGTGCTTTGAGATGATTGCTTTTAGGTCGTAATAAAGGTGCAAAGATATTTTGAGGATTAATATTTTGTTTTTTTTTTTTAATTCAGTAAATATTAGTAAACAGTTCAAAGTATCTTAAAAATTAATAATCGCTAAACTTTGGATACTTTTACTGAATAAATAAATAAATCTACTAACAAACCATATCAATACTTAGCTATAATATAGTCACGCTGTGATGGCCGTTTTGATACATTACAATAGTGACGTGATATGTTGATTTATTTTCGACAAAAACATATAATCAAATGCTGCACTGGCATTGACGCGAGTTTGCCGAATGTGGTAGTAGTGCTGGCCAGCGATCCTATATAGTATATAATCATAATAGGATATAAATATATAGTTTCGTATTTTGAAAATTATATATGCCGAGTTGTGTTATAAATAAACTAACAATTATAATCCATTAAGAGTTCTGTCAGTGTTGTTTTCTTTTAGTTAAAATGTGAAAAGATTTGTTCGCGAGACGATATTATATAGTCCGACATAGTAGTAGTTAGATAAATATATAATACTAGCTGTGTCCGCGACTCCGTCCGCGTGGAACCTTATGTAAAAAAACAGCGATTAATAAAGTCATCTGAATGTATTAAGTCCATTTACTTATCTACATTTCTCTCGAACTTATGCCGCGTGGTCATTAAAATTACAATAACTTTTGATAGAGTGGACCAATTTTAATGAACCAAAAACGAAGTTATTTGCGAAGATATGCTTTATGATTTTCGTGTTGTGGTTTTAATGTGAATCCAATGCTTTAGCAGCGATGCGTGTTCATACAAACAAACAGACATTACTAAAAATGATTGAAATGTATTTTATTACTTATTCCTAGACACTTGCAACAATATTTTTCGCGAAAATCGAAAAAGTACAGACACGATTTACATTCCTATTATATGTATAGATATAGGTATACATGTATATATAATGTAGAAGTCAGTCTACCAAATTAATTTTGTATCCTAAGATTTGATAAATTGTAGGACTAACTGCATATCACTATTGACAATAAAGCACAGCAATTTGGTACTTCAAACATAGTTATTAATTTATAAGAAACATCATGAGTGGACAAACGTCAAAACGGGCGTCATAGCGTGCTGCTATTACAGATAGAATGTCAGGTATATCGTGTGAATATCATGTCTTTGGTCTTGAAAATGTATTCGCTACTTTCGCTACTTACATTTTTTTTTTATTAAACCTGTGATCTGGTTCACCTACGCTGAATTGTATTTGATTTGATGTCATCTTCAGCTTTAATTTCAGTCCTAATTCAATTTTATTTATTTAATAATGTTTACTAACAATTATAAATGCGGGTATTATAAAAGTAACATTACAAGTAATTTATCACGCGTTAGAAGTTATACTTCTTTGGCGTAACAAGATAAAAATCTTTTATTTTTTTTACCTTTCGCCTTATTCTACGTTTGTAGAAAAAACGACACTAACAATATAAAAAGGTATTTAATACATTGAAAGTTTTAATACAAAGAAATACAAACGACAAATACAAAGAAACAAAATGATGACTATAGCTAACTTCAGGGTAACGGATTTCGTGACGGTGTGCGCGCGCATCGTAAAAATTTACTCTCATCATTTTTCCCTAACGCGCCAAAAGAAGTATAACTTCAATAATCCATAATTTTATAATAAATCTGAATATTTGAACACTTTGCCAATTGAGGAAGAGATAAGTAAAAGAAAATGATTTTGTATATGCCCAATGTTAGCCAGTTCCTCCTTTTATCGAAAACCCAAACCAGTCTACACCTCTCACAATATTGAAATGCAACTACATATATATAGGTAAAGGTTTCTACAAATATAAATAAAAAAATCTAATATCTAGTGTATATCTAATATTGATATTTTGTATTAAGAGTATACAGCTTATCATATGCTTGATGAATTAATAAACTGTACAATCATTATATAGTATAAAACAAAGTCCACTACCGCGTCTGTCTGTCTGTCTGTTCGCGGTAAACTCAAAAACTACTGAACGGATTTTCATGCTGTTTTCACCAGTCGACAAAGTGATTCATGAGGAAGGTTTCAGTATATAATTTGTTAAGGATTTTTTTTATAATCAGGGCGGGACAACGTCTGCCGGGCCCGCTAGTAAGGTATATAATTATTTTTCGGAGTACCAATAGAAGCGAAAGAGAGACTAATGTTAATGCTAATGCTAAAAATTAATGCCTTGAAATTTTTTTTTGGTTTAAATTCTAAATAAACAGCAAAAGAAATTATAAATGTGAAAATATTTATTATACTCAAATTAAACACATTCGAAATAGTTTCTCGTTAACTTCTAATAAAGTCAATGCATCAATTCCCAAATGTCGTTTTAAAATGATAAACTTGCGCAATACGAATAGTTACAAGTGTGTTGCTAAACATACATTTGTAGATAAAGACGATTTTACGTGTGTCATTGTCTTCAAGAGATACTTTAACTCGTCAACATAGACAGGTTCGTCAAAGAATATCTCTAGATAAGGGTATACTTTGTTGTGTTGACTCAATTTAATAAATTGAATAGATATAAAAGTCCTCGGCAAACATTCTTATATAATATCGTAATGATATAATTATGACAATATCTATCGCTCAAGTTGGACGAAATTATACATAAATGCCAATTTTTTATGAAGATCGGTTGAGTAGTTTTGGTGTTTATCGTGGACAATATGTAGATTATGAACAGAGACCAAGTTCTCAAAATGTCATGAATTCACAGTATGTATCTCCATTGTGTTGTACAATGAGGCGCATAAAACAGTGCTTAAGGTTTGCAATCCAAGTGCAGGTTTAAAGGGCTTCTTTTGGTATCTCATATCTACTGTCCGCACTCCTCTCCCTGTCTTACTAAATCTAGTAAGAACCTACTAGAGCTGCTTAAGGATTATCTTTAGTATTATACTAACTAATATTATAAATGCGAATTCAAGTTGTGTTAGCTTTAAAACCGTACCGTGTTATGTCTACTGAAAAGGACATAGGGTACCTTTTATTCAGAAAAAGTATTGTTTCTAAGGGATAGGTCAAAATTACATAAACGCGAGCGGAATTGCTATTATATATTATATATTAGGTAAAATAATATAGAAATTCAGTAAGAAAAGTTAAAACATTTTTCAAGATTTCAAAATACGAAATAGATAAGTGGCTTAAAATTGACGCCGTTAATACCTATTTGACAGATTTTTGTCGCATACTTCGAATATAAATCATAACTGTACCAACAGTATAGCAAAATCAAATATTTTATTAAAATAATGAGTGTCATCAACATTGAAGTTATTAGAACATGGTTTTCTATATGCAGCAATGATATATTATTACTTTGAACGAGCAATTCTTGTATATATATTTATATGTAAATATATTTCATGTGTTTTTGAAACGGCTCTCAGGATTAACATCAAATTGTATAATCAAATAAGGTTTTACTATTTAACTTTATCTACATAGCGGCGTTTTCTCTGAAAAAACAATTTGACATAAAAAAATTACAACTAATTATTCAATATTATGCAGCGCCATCTCGTAATTTTTTGTGAAACTTCCATTTTTGCCATTGGATGATATTTTGAGGTACCAACTTATAATTTTCTGAGATGGCGCTACATGACATCCAAATAATCATACGTTTCGCTTACATTCAATAGCAACAATGCAATTATTGTATTAACCAACCGAGCCAAGCTCAGTCGCCAAGGTACTTGATAATTAACTGAACAAAATAATGAAAGCAAAACAAATTACTAAACTAACAAAACATATTAAATAAATTATACTTACTTTTTAACCCCTCCTTCGATGTAATAATTTCTATAGAATCCATTCAAATCTTCTCTAATCGGTCCTCGGTATGTTATTGTTAAAGTATATTCCACACCGACTTGCAATTCGTTTTGTAAATTTATATAAGCAAACGTATAATTTGTATTGAATTCTAAAGGGTTTGAAGCATTGAGTGCTATATTTCCTACAGCACTGGCAACTGTTACGTTTCCGGAAGCGAACACCAAATCTTCTGAATGCAGTTTAATTTGACTTGTCGCTGTTTGCGTATTAAATGTTACGCTCACTTCTCCATCAAACGTGAATGCTCTGTCATCACCGATGTCAAAGTATGGTGTTATAGCTATAGTGTATGCACTCGGTACGATCGGTGTATTCAATCTATAGTTTGTATCAGTTGTGAATACCAGTGTTAGGTGACATAATATTGCTATTGTTATTATATGGTACATGGCTGGAAGAAAATTTATACCATCATACCGGAACATATTAGAGAAGAGTAGTATACTGGGTAATATAGAACTATGTATTTGGTTCTAAACATTCAATTTAAAAAAAAATACCTATATATAAAAACTAAATCCAATTGTCTTGATTCAGTCAAATTTCCGAAACTGATAAACCGATTTGTTAAGACTTGTAAAGACAAATTTTCATACAGGGTTTTTCAGAGTATTGTCTAAGATACGTCTATTACGCATTTTCATTAGGGCCGAGCAATAATGATAAAATTGAATAAAGACAACTTAAAATAGTACAAAGTATAAGATAAGTAATATTGATATAATTCCATTTACACAATTAAAAAGGAACCCATAACAAATCCAAAAAATATATGTAGTTCTCACGGAAAAAACAAACCATGTTCATAAGAACGAAGTTGGAGATATTAGTTAGTGCTTTAACGGAATATGATTCGATGAAGATACAAATTATTGACCATAAATCTTCGATTAACAATAACTAGATATCGGGTCGGCGCGAAAAATACGTCTTGGTAAATAACAGCTCACTTAAAATGTTAACTTTTATTTTGTTTAGTTTGTTTGAAACACAGCCAATGTAAGCACGTTTCACAATGCCGCAGTGTATTCAAAAGATGCAAAAATAATACCCGAAAAAGCAATTTAACGGCCTGAGTATCTTACTTTCGTTAATACATGTTGAATAGGTTATATTTTAAGCTTTAAATTAACAAATAATATCATATTTTGAAGAAAATTACCGATTTTAAACCTGTGGTACAAATGTTTGGCCAAGGCTCGCCAACCACGCACAAACACGCACAATAACGGGAAAAAGTACTTTATTCATTGCGTGTTAAGGTTGAATTCACACTAAATGTTGTTTATGTTGTCTTTTCATTTGTAAGTGACGGGAGTAATTTATTGCTTTGCTCGTTTTATCGTAACTATTAGATAATATTTTGAACATTTGTGACTTTATTACTAGGTGTCATGGTTGTAATTAGGTTCAACTTAAAGCTGTTTTAAAACTTTTTTTCTCCCTTTCTTAGTAAACAAATAGCTACATAAATATATATTGACGCGGACAG
This sequence comes from Antheraea yamamai, assembly GCA_036509395.1. NCBI lineage: Eukaryota > Metazoa > Arthropoda > Insecta > Lepidoptera > Saturniidae > Antheraea > Antheraea yamamai. Next base: position 3,047,043 of record AP028432.1, read on the forward strand.
CAGTTAGCTTCGATTTTATATGTGACCCTTTATCTAGTTATTGTTGATCGAAGCCATAAATATTAAAAAAATGTAATCTAATATAGATATTTTAAAATTGAAAGACATTAAAGTTATATATAAAATTTGTTTTTGAAAACTGCTCAGTAATTGCGTAAACTGTAAAGACGTTACAATTTTAGACAGCCTTTTTAAATCAATTTTAATGCTTTTATCTTTTATATTTAACTAGACATAAACAACACTTTAATAAATTCAAATTTTAAAACATATAATGAATGTTTAACTTATCTATAATTTAATAATAAAATTGACAAACCTGATGTGAGAACTATCACCGACTACTGAATATACTGCAATTCCATGGTCTGTTTTATGTATCATTTGAACAGTAAGCTGATAAGATTCATCTTGAGTATGTCTTATCAAACCAGTCTTGATAGTGTACTACTCGAGATTCGAATTAGTTTTCACTAATGCTGTTGTTTGTAACGAATGTTTATTTAAAACATTGACAATATTTGAACCATATTTATCATATTACATGCATTTTGTGATTTCTGTTTCTACGACTTCGTCTCCTTTGCTATTTAAGAAATTTTGATAATTATTCATCAATTCCAATTCGATTGTTATCATAAAATTACTTAACTAGGAAATATCTGAATGGTGTATGAACAGACAGATGATAAAAACAGATTAGATATTGCGCAATTTTCCTATATCTAAGTGTCACCACTAACACCTATTTAATTTCAAACACAAAACGTCTACTGGAAACTAATTTTAATATTAGGATAATGTAATTTTGAGAAATTAAATATAAATAATTTAATTATAGGTCATTCCGATAAATAAACCATAATCTAAAGATATATTAAGAATGTAACCATAACGTGTCTCTACTCTGTAGATTTATATGAAGAAAATTGTTGCAGGTGTCTTGGAATAAGTAATAAAACACATTGCAATTATTTTAGAAATGTTCTTTTTTAACTAAGTGCAAGGTTAGTGTTCTGAAGAGTTATTCAACTTGATCCCTTCCTCTCCTTTTCATAACCGCACCACGCGCGCTGGTCTTCGGAGCCACAGTTTTACGGTAAATCCTATCTGGGCACGAACTAAAAAGTTCGCAACATCTTATCTTTGCTGTGCCGTGAAGCTGTGGAACAATCTCCCGGCCAGTGTGTTTCCTCCTTCCTATGACATGGGGTCCTTCAAGCGCAACGTGAAGAGATACTTACGCAGGCCGGCATGACAGCGGCGACCGGCGAGGGATAGTATGTCTCTCGGTAGTCGCCATTGTTTTTGGATTGTACTGTGCTTACCATCAGGCACAGTACAGTCATTTTGCCGAGCTACGATAAAAAAAAAAAAAAAAAAAAGGTTTTAACTGCTTCACCGGACTACTCTTTCTGTCTGTCTGTTTGCATGAACATTCATCCATTGCTGAAGTACTTTTTTCCAAACTTTTGGTTTTCGTCAAGAGATCGTTTGGAATTGGTAATATAAAGGGAGAGAGGGGTGGTCGCAATTTGATACGATTCAGTACTCACTCCTTTGATGTCTTGCATGAGCATAATATTAAGTTACCAATATTTGTTAGTCCTGATATAGATACAAGTCAGAGAGTCGTGGTAATTTCAAAGATCGTTAAATGTCTTAAGATTACCAATCATATGCTTGACAAAATTATCGAACGATCTCATTGCAGACTTCGCCATCAAGCCCAAAAGATCGAATGGACATGTACGAAGATTAATTGTGAACAAATTCAAAAAAGATTTCCTCGTCACCTACAGTTTAAATCTAAAACATATTTATCAAATTACACATTACGCTGTAAAAAATTTCATATACTTCCATTATATGAGCGCAGAAAAATAGCTGATTTAGTATATCTTCTTTGTATTATCACTGGTAAAATTTATTGTTCGGAACTACTGAGTAAGATTAACTTGCGTGTACCAGCTGTGCCTAGCAGAAGCCATAATATACTTTATAACCCGGTTGTTAAGGCGACCTACAGGCAAAATTCGTACATAATTAGAGTTGGTAACAGTGTTAACAAATTAGTTAGTGATCTGAACGTAGATCTGTTTAACACAAGTGTTCAGAAACTTAAATGCGCTCTTAATTCCAGCTTTTTTGATTCTTAATTTCCTTATTCGGATCATACTTTCTTAAGGAAAATGAAAATTTTCTTATAGATGCGGAAACTTGTAAATGGCCATCGTTTATGTTTAAACATGTAATGTATTTTCTTTTGTCTAGCTGTAAGTTTCCCTAAGAATTCAAAATAAAATAAAATTATCACAAAATTGCTAAAGTACTACATTCACGATAAAATTATAAAGCATATCCTCGGGTAACATTTAATCTTGGTTTCATTAAAGTCGATTCACTCTATCAAAAGTTACTGTAATTAACGACACAACGAGAGAAAAGTACGAGAGAAAAGCAGATAAGTAAATGGACTTAATATATTCAGATGATGATTTTATTAACCACTGTTTTTCTACACTAGTTTCCATACGGACGGAGTCGTAGGCACAGCTAGTATTAAATACTAATATTTTTTTTTTTAATTTCAAATGAAACAAAGATATTCTTACGAAACACTATTTAATAAATAATTTTACATCTTGTAAATTTACTTTATAATTGACATGCGATTTAAGTAAAGATAAACAAAATAGCAAAATTAATGTAAATATTACAAAGAATATAATAAATAGATGTATATATAGAAACCTTGCAGTCCATGTCAATTATTATTGTTATAGCTTTTTATAATAACCTTCAAACTAGAGTTTATAAAATTACTTCAGTATTAAGGCAGTCAGTGCTGTAAAGATCACTATTGTAGTAGGAATTATTGTAACAGCGGATCCTCTAGCTGCTCGTAATACTATCTGAGCGTTATCAGTACCCCACTGAATGCTGGTTCGAGTTGAACTAATAGCGTTCAATCCAACTTGGAAGTTAGTGATAGTTGCTTGGTTTGACCTAAGCCATTGCTCCATCTGAAAATAAATGAAATTTTGTTGTGGTTTGTAGTAGTCTAGTCAAAATTCGACCATAATAATAGGTACCAAGGTTGTTATTCAACATTATTATATGATTTTTTTTAAATTGCTATATACTATATTGAGGCGTGATATAGATCGAATATAGAAAATTACATTAAATTACTTAAATATAGTCTAACTATTTTCAATTGAAGACGACGTGGAAGTGCGTTATTTAAGAAACAAAGAATAAAATGGTACTGAACTGGTATGTGATAGCTTATTCTTTTTAGACAGATTATATAATAAAAATTATAATACTGAGAAATCTATGTCAGTTTCAAATGCAGATACATGCATAAGTCGGAAATTTTGTTCTATTCTAATTTAAACTTTATGAATAGCTTGTATCCATTTATTACTGACTAGCTGTACCCGCGACTTTCTACTCGTGGAACCTTGTGTAATAAAACAGCGATTAATAAAATCATCTGAATGTATTAAGTTCGTTTACTTATCTACTTTTCTCACGTACTTAAGTCGCGTCGTCATTAAAATTACGAATAGGTTTGATAGAGGCGACCGATTTTCATGAAATAAAACTAAATATTAGTCCAGGATATACTTTATGATATTCTTTGTCAGGTTTTATCTTGAACGTAGTACCTTAGTAGTGATTCGTGTTCAAACAAACTGACAGAGAAATACAGATATTTCTAAATATGTTTGAAATGTGTTTTCACGAAACTAGACGTTCGACATCTACTTCCTTAGTGGCGAAATACCGTTAGAAGAACAATAAACTGTTTTTACTCACATCTTGCAAGCCCTCTTCATCCATGTAAGAAGCTAAATTGGATAGTATGCTGTCAAACCATGCTGGCAGTACCACTCTGTAGAACAAATGATCAGTTAGTAAAAAAAGTCCTTAATTGTTGTTCAATATTGCAATGCAACTTTTATTCCTTCAGGTTCGTATGGTAAGTATAGTAATATCATGAACACCCAGAGACATCATTCATATTAATTTATTTATTATAAATTTATATAATCTTAATATATATATTTCTTGTGTGCGTGTGTATGTGACTGAACTCCTCCTAAACGACTGGACCGATTTTGATGAAATTTTGTGTGCGTGTTCGAGTGGATCCGAGAATGGTTTAGATTCACAATTGGACCCGGTAGGTGGCGCTGCGGTCGACTTTTAGGATTTTTTTGTTTTCAAGGCAGGACAACGTCCGCCCGGTCCGCTAGTTATTTTATAATTTATTAGTATATTTTACATATAATATACGTTTATATGTAAATTATTGTAATTTGTTGCGTAAAGATTCTGATATTAAACATAACATTTAATGCTATTTTTAAACCAATTCATCGAAACCAAATAAACTGTAGTGTTAAAATTTTAGTGCATTATAATAATAATTTATTTAATTTAGACATTACATCCATTTTTTTTAGTAAACTTTACCTATGTCAGTAAAGACATACAGCGTGTTTATGTACTACCATATTTATATTCTACACCCACACAAGCAATGTCATTAACTTGTGTGGGTGCACACACTTTTTAATAATTTTGTCTAGTTGTAAAGAAACAAACTATCAGCTCTGCCCGATAACATTCTCAATACACTATTTAAGCTGCCACACAAACGATCCATCAGGGTGTTTGTTTTTCGAATTATTACGTAAAAATTATCCACAAGAGCTTCAGCAATACAGTTACAATGACTGTGAACAGTATTGTAATTTTATTAGATTCTAAACATTCAATTACAAATTAATAAACTGAGTACATTATACATTTCTTTGAGTTAAAACACTTACCCCGCTCTAACATCTTCGTATCTCTCCTTTAAGAACTCCAGTGCAACTCTCGTGTTGGACCGATCTCCCATATACAAGAACGTGAATGCATTTACCCTGTCTTGTGCCTTAACCTCATCGGTCAATATCATTTCCAAGTACCTGATAAATACAGTTTTTATTTGAGTACCAATATCAGTAATCGTTCAAGAATCTAGCCTTTGAAAAGGGGAATCCTATTATTTATTAAGATCGTTTTTTTTTCATTAGCAATATCTTCTGTACTTTTTTCATTTTATTGATAAATAATTAGATATATCTTCTGTTTTTGTTTCCCTTAGGGCTTCGTGTGTTTATTTGAAAAATATAAACTATTTTGTAATTATGTATGCAACACACTAGAACTTTAGCAGATTCATTTTATCAATAATTTTGGAATAATAAATTAGTTTTTAATTCGTCTTTCATTCCACTACTGATTTTACAAACGTAAATTATATTAACAGTATCAGATGTTACACTACATGATGTAAGTTTAATATACGTAAATATGATAAGATTGTTTTATATTTGCATAGATTAGTCAAGCAATAACACACATAATTAAAGGTTATCAGCGAGAAAAAGCCTTAACTAATTCTCGCTGATTACAAATTGAAAAATAAAATAAATAACCTACAAATAGAGTCACGTCTGTTTTGTCATCGCATGCTAAACGAAACGAACGCAAGATGAAACTACATATATGTTAAACTTATTCCTTTTGTATACGACATAATGAAAGTCTGAGAAATGGCAAATTAGAGTTTATCCATATTTTTCACCTTCAAGCGATGATGATAGTTTAGTGGATAGCGTGTTCAGACATCGCTTCGATGGACATAGGTTCGAATCCTAGCAACTGAGTAGGAACTTTCGGTGAAGGAAAAATTTTTGATGAAAACATAGTATGATGGTATTGCTTCTTCTAAGTCCGCCTGGCTAGCTACCACACTCAATTTGAAAATTTGTCGCCAATCACCTGTTGCTTTGTTCAGGCAGTTTTTTTATGTCATAGCAGGCAAACGAACAGTTGGGTCACCTGATGCTAAGTAATCACCACCGTCCATAAACATTAACAACACCAAGTGAGTCGAAAGTGCGTTGCCAGTCTGTGTTTGGGGGAAGGGAGGGAGGGGGGAGAGGAGGGGAGGTGGGCTTCCGGCGCTCTGACTGACCGAACGAAACGCAACAATGCAAGCACTGTTACTTCACGTCGGTTTTCTATGAGAGGGTGGTACTACCCCGGGCGAGCCGACCCATTTATGCTGAAACCAATAATAACTTCAGCGTGGCTCTACCACCTTCTAGGTTCTAGGTTTAGCTGGTTTACCATTTCAAATCATTTCGTCATTTAACATAAGATAAAATTGTGGTCAAAGTTAAAACTTATAAAGTATTAAGAAATGTACTTGCCGATCTACTGGAGCAAGACACAATCATACAATTATTGTTCTTTCCCCATATAAATTTTTCGTAAAGCTATACCAAAGCAAGTTTATAATACGGCTGGCAGAAATTATTTATTTACTGTAAATTATAATAAATGATACCAACTCTTGTCTCGCCTGATCGTTCGTGGTGCAACCAAGGGACCTAAGCATGGCAACCTCGTCACCTTGGTTGTTGGAGTTACGACGACGCTCGTATAAGAAACGCCACTCGTTGTAACCTCCATCTCGTAGGCCTTCGCAGAATACGTGACGCCTCAGATTCGGGTTCACGCTGTAATTTTTTATAGATTCATATTTATGTAAGCAGTGGTTTTACTTATTGATGCAGTCGATAGGTTTTGATAATGACAGTTGATATAAATTGAAGTCTTTAAAGGGGTAGTGAAAGCTATGGAAAATACAAGTGCAGAGGCAACTGTCCGATTCTAATCCCAACTCTGGTTCTAATTATTTTATTTCAAGTTTAAAGTTTGGAGTTTATTCCTTATGTAAAGGTCTGCCCAATTTAATTCATAACTACCTATCAGTGACCGACAATTGATGCGATTGCGATTCTAGGTTGTCGTGTACTTTTATGATGCGATTTTCTGGAAATGCGGTTGTTATTTTAATTTCCAAAAGTGGACCCAATTTCCATTAAAGAAACTTTACACAACAAGAATACAAAGGAGGTTAGGTAGCGTTTACATTTAAAATCTTTAACATTATTCATAGGTGGTTGAGCCGCTTTATATATTTTAAAAATTCCCGCATTATTGTGATCAGATCGCGACACTTTCCTTCACCGCTTCATTACCCCTTTCTGGCACATGCTTACATTCAGTAGCGCGTTGAACGCGCCAGAGTCGTTACCGCGCCGCGTGCAAGAACAGTTTGAATTTTCGCCTGGTCGAGTGAGTAAGAATAAAACGCATCGCTCCGCATATAGTGCGTGCCGACACACTTTATAAACAATAATTGTTGTGTGAGACCTTTTGAAACTAGACTTTAGTGTCCGTCAGTGTTGTAACGGAGAAAAAAAACAGTGGAGTGCAACGAGAACAAACACCTAGCCGGCTAGCCACGTGGAAACTGCAACGCCACGAGGTATGTGCCAAGTTTCCTTCCCAGCCTTGTCTTCATCGTCGTATCTGATCGCAATAGTTGAGTATCAAATTAGCACCCCCGCAAATACAGTCCACTTAAATAACATAGAACATCCCCTTCGGTGGCATCGAGAACGCATCGGCATCACCAATAGGTTATAAATTTTTATTACAAACTTTTTTTAGCTTGCAATGTTTGTTTAGGTCAAATCTTGCAAGCTGAATTAAAATGAGTTACTTTAGACCTACTACTTTGCAATTTTGAATGTTTTTACAGTCCCGAAGACAATACCCGAAGATGAAATAAAAACGAAAGGACGAATTTTAAAATGGCTTGATTTTCAAATTATTTTTTAAATATTCTTAATTTAATGTGATTCACAAATATTTTATCCAATACGTACATTACACTGAATACTTGTTATCAATATTAAAAGATACGTGTTTGGATATTTTTCATACGCAATGAAGGTAAGGTCAATTTCCTCTTACCCTAGATATGAAGACAAAGAGGTTACTCTAAATTATTAAGAAACACTATCAATTCCACATATAACAAGTAATATACTCGAACACGCAATATTCCTGTATCGTAGTAAGATATAAAAGTAAGGAGTGATGTCTGAGTCTAATAAAGAAAACATTTTTGTATTAAATTTTGTCACATAAAATGTTCTGTATTTGGACTAAACTCTTGAATGCCTAAATTTAATAACATTGCATTAAAGTAAAATAATTAAGTGAATAACAAATATTATGGGAAGTTGCTGAGTCAACTCTACTTTCAAAACGTCATCTAGAACTCGTGGTCTATTTAGTTACATCAACTACAAGTTGAAAATCTATTGTTCTAAGGCATCATTTAAATGATGACCAAAACAACATACCTTACACCACTGGTCCTAAGAGCGGTGAACTTCTGCACTGCGTCATTGATGCAACCTGAATGTCCGATGTTGCAAGCGAAGGTAAGGAGGAAGAACCTGTTCAGGGTTCTGGTGAGTGGTTCATTGGCATTCACGTCGTATCCGAGATCGGTTATCACGGCATCCAAATATTCGTACAGAATTTCCTGTTGGATTAGCTATGTTATTATATAGTTCTTATAATTGGGTTATATACTCATGGTTCCAGATCGACGTCACAATATTCTAAAAGATGACTGTATTCATTACTTTATTGTAAATAATTCATAGTCATGTATTGGGTAACTAAAAAATAATCATCTTTGTCCGCAAAAATCTCGCAATATGGTATCGAAAAGAATTGTACTCCAATATTTTTAAAAATACTTAAATTTTCTAGTCACTGACCAAGGCCATCGATATTTCAATGTATTACCGAAAACAAATATAAAACTATGTCTATAACTTCAAATCCAATATTGATGCTTACAAATACAAAGGTGGCGTTTTTGGTGGGTTCTTGGAATATCATCTAGTGGTTTTTATATTTTATTCATAATTTTGTGTTATTTGACTCTATATTTTGTGATATTGGTGGCGTTATGCGTAATATGCGTAATATAGTTCGGTCATTGTATACAAGTGAAGCGGACGGAAAATAATACCCCAGAGCTTGAATTTTGAGATTCCACAATACTTCCTGGAAAGTTCTTACAAGAGGGCCACTATCTTGTCAGAATATGAAAATTATTACGAGACACTTTTAATATTATTACTCGACAATGGCAATAATAACCTACGTAGAATATTGTTTGCCAAAAAGTACAAAGGTGCCAGAAAATTTCCAAAAATAATAGTATGCTTTCTAAGGCTGCATTTTATTTACTTACATCGAATTCAGCTAAGACATCAGGAAGATGTAGGAATCTGTTCCTCAGCCAGTTGAAACCGGTGATAGCGGGGTACCATACGTAATAACTGGTGTCACGTTTCAGGAAGTCCAGGATTTGGAATCCAAGGTCGTAAGTCATTCTTTCAGAGCGCATCAACGCAAAGACGTCGTCCACAATCTGAAAATGATCAATGATCATACAAATGATTTTGTATGGAAATACAACTAACAATTATAATATTTTAAAAGCGATCAAACTAACTCAACCAAGCAACTTAGAAGATTTTCAAGTTGTAGGCTGAACATTTTTTGCCAAATGGAGATGATTACTTCACGTTGTTCCTGCTGTTGCAGGCTTTGATTTAATGAAGATTGACGCGATAATTCGAGATACCTACCACTATGTCATCATCGTTTCTAAAAACGCTAAATAGTGAATTTACGAAATTTTCTTGACTCTACGAACTTACACCGTTTTACCACTTTGAAACCTCTTTAAAAATCACACTTTTGACAATGATTTTGTATTTAAATCGCTTACATACCTGAGCTCTGTTCAAATGGTGTATACTTGAAATGTTGTTTTTCAGCGCACTAATAATCATTTCCCAGTTATGTTGGTCGTAATTAACACGATAGATGCCTGAAATCATCCCACAATTTTACATAGCAATATTTTCATTAATAATCCTTATCACACCTACTATAATAAGTACATCAGTAATATTTAAGAATAAGAGAAATTATATCTTTCTTCCTTCATTTTGATACAATGGAATGCCAATGCACCGAAGTTAATAAACAAAAGGAAAGGTCCTTGAAAATTTGCTATTCGACTGATTTGATAAAATGGTATATAATTTTTTAAATGAAACATTTTTACTCAATGCTACATTTTCTCCAATAATTGTACCTACTTTTTACAAATGCTCAATACATATTACAAATATTTTATTAATTAGTTAAGCTACAAAAAGTATATCATGTTACCTTTCTGTTGTACGTTGAAGATCACCCATTCGTGTCCAGTTGCTTTACGGATCTCATCAGTTCTAGCAGTCATGACATGGGTCGGTCTTAACGCATTCCAGTCTGGACTGTTACCAGAAGTGTATGATAGAGGCAAAGGCCATACTTGTTCAGTTTGTGACGCTGTAGCACTCAGAAGGAAGCGTTCCTATAACATTGTATGTAAAATCATCAATAATAAATTTACTAGTTCGGTTGTTTATGAAACAATATATTTTCGATAGACAGGGATTTTTCATTACTTTATTGTTTTACTTAATTAAATCTGTCATTGCTTTACTTTTGGTAAAATTGGTTAATTATTTTCCTCAAAGCTAATTTCGATAATGGGAGTGATACGAATGAAGTCTATTTCAATGTTATCAACTAAATATACACAGTTATTTTGTAATATGGTTTATTGTTCTTAGATAATAGGTCATTTGATATGTATTAGATGCTTAATTATGCAGAAAAACGCCACTGAACTTCCAAGCACAATTTCTACTTCAACAATTGTTTCCAATAGTTATACTGTCATTAGAAGTTTGAATTAAAATAGTATGGAATGATATATATAATCAAAAAATAATTAAAGGTACTACAAGGTAAGGATTTCAATGTATTTTTAAAGCACTTGAAGTTTTCCTTTCACTATTTCAATATTATTGCACCATTAATTAATTCTTTTTATGTTACACGACGATCCGATCATTCGAATTTAACATCGAACAAATTCTCAATAGCTACACGAATGATCTGTCTTGTAATGCACATAAATATAATATAGCTCTCATTTAGCTCTTTACAATTACATTTAATCATATAGAGCTAAAGTTGTTTCGTTTTCCTAATCCAGTAATCTTCGGAATTATTGATACAACCAAAAATTCTTAAATTTATAGGCAGTTTCTTAGTAATTCATTAATTCCTTAGTTAATGTTATATAGTTTGCTAGTATATTATAAATGATATAGTTTTGTCTTCATATAAAACATCAAACCTAGGATAAAATATAGGTATAGATATTTCTTATTTATGATTTCTATATTTAAAAGATGCTGCATTTGTCACTGCAACGCTGAAAAATTTATTAGCTAATACTAAGCGAAAATAAGTAAACATAGAAACTAACATATTATTCAGTTTAATATTGTTACCTGTCTAAGGCTCATTACTCCAGTATCCATATTCACATTTACGTCAAGCACAGGGTAACCTTGCTCATCAACCCAGTATTGCATAAAGGATTCTATATCGAAATTGGTGGCCAAAGTTCCGTCTTCTCTTACTGCAACCGCGAATGCTCTATACAAATCTTCGGGGAATGCATGTTCGTAAGACCTGAAAAATTAAGTAATATTCATAGGTACTGTTATATATAGGTAGGTATAATTACTACAATATTATTTATATAAATTGGAAGGTTCATTTTTATTTAAAAAAATTGCCCAACTAATAAAATACGTTTTTATTATATACTGCCTATTGGAGTCACGGAAACTTTTTTTTCGAACTGACTACACTATTGGTCTATCAAGGCCTTAACAGCTACACCGGACTACATTTTAAAATATAAAACTAATTAATATACATGTATTTGAAATTAGTTTGCGTTGTACAATCAATAAAAGATACTTGATATTTGCTATCAATGATTATTCACTAATAAATTGCTGACAAGGAAATGATTATGCTGATATTAGTATTTAATAAGAAACTACATTTTCTTCTTTACCTTTCTTCAATTTTCCAACTAATTAAGCTTTAATAACTACCTATCGTATTGCAATGTAACTAATAAGCAGTTCACAGATATTCTTGAAACAAAGGACATTGAAAATATTTATTAGACTAGTAGCATCTATTAACCTGTCAACAAGGAAATAATTCAAAGCCTTCTTAAAAGTATTTTCAGTGACGAAATGCTTCATCATCAACAAGAATGAAGCTCCTTTTGAATAACTGATGCCGGAGAAATGTCCAGTAACTTGTGTCGGGCTGTTAACGGTATGACGTAGCGCTCTGGTGCTGAGTGTAGCGTCGGCTGACAAAGCGCTTTGAAGATACATAAGATTAAATTGATCGGCAAGTTCCATTGTTGGGTCTACCTGTAAATGTAAACAAGTATTAAATTTGCAAATTTAAGGAATCTCTTATATAACTAAAAATTTCTTGGTAAAGAAGTGACTAAAACTATTTTTATGTAACCAGCCGAAATATACATCTGCATTAACAAGCTTAGAGCTTTTATATGACTGTCACTAGTACTAGTACTATAAGTTTTTAATCCTTTACATCTTTTTTCCAACGTATGGAATGCAAACATGTAATATTTGAAAATACTAACACCATCCATAGCAAAGTATTCGAAATAACTTGCAAAGCCTTCATTAATCCACACATTGTCCCACCATCTGCAGGTGATGAGGTTTCCGAACCACTTATGAGCAAGCTCGTGAGATGTTATTGTACCGATGTACATTTTGTCGAGAGCATTTGTCTCACCTTCTTCATATAACAAGCGTAATTCTCTAGAAAACAAAATACCATGGTTAAAATATCAATGTATACGCCTTTGTGTTTAAAATGATGGAAACATTATATTTGACCTTACTCTTTGCATTACATTTATCAAATCGCTAATACTAATTGATTTTAACTTTTTAATTGTGCCCATATTTTAATACCGACCTGTAAGTAACAAGACCCCAGTTTTCAGTTGCACCAGAAGCCCAGAAAGGAGATGCGATTTGATCATTCTTCATATCTGGTGCCATTGTATAATAGTCTATACCAAAGTAATCTTCCATCCAACGTGTTAATGGTGGACCAACTTCCAGTGCGTATTCGCCTTGCCCTCTAGCATTAGGTCTTGCAAGGATACGATAAGATCTTGCAGCGTCATTATTGTCAGCGATTACAGTAAATTCTTCACTGATGTGGAAAGTAATTAGGTAAGCTGACATTCTTGGTGTAGTGTAAAAGATTTCCTTGACACGATCACCCATTCTGTAATATTTTGGTAACACATAGGTTATAGAATTTTGTCAGAGTCCAGAAACCGGATGCTATTGACAACTAATTGAAACAAGCTGTAGCTGTATTTTACTACTGATTAAAGTATGTTATATCCAAAAAATAACTTAGATAATACAATTTAGACAAGTTTTGCGTATGTTAATTTTCTTTATGTACTCACGGTATAGATTGTCTGATTCTCATGTTGGAGAATGTTTCTGTGAAGTTAACGGGTCTGTTAATGATGATGTTGAAAGTCGATTTGAATCCTGGTTCATCGAAGCTAGGGAAGGCTTGTCTTGAGTGCGTAGGTTGCAAGTGAGTGGCTGCGTACCAGCTATAAATACATATTTAATGCAATTAAAAAATTACACATCTTTAATAATTAAAATTGCAAAATAATAAATAATTTCGTTATTAATGGGTTACCTTCTTATTTTATGAAATAGTATATTATATTATGCAAAATAACAATAAATAAATACTTACTGAACTCTTCCATCATCCCCAATATAGTTTCCTCTAAAGACACCTCTGGATAAAGGAGTTTCATTAATATTTCCAATGTAGACTACGGTAAGTAAGTATACTCGGCCGTTGACCAAAGTTATTCCTTCAGCTAAATTAATTTTCAAGTAATGGTATTCACGTATACGTTCGAAAGGATTATTTACATCAATTCTAAGTGGAACACCGACTTCATCAGTAAGACTAACTCCAAGGATTTCGCGTACGTTTTCTTGGATTATTAATGATGAAATATTTCCTCTGACAGCCTAGAAAAAGAAAATATTATTCGGTGCCCATGCACAAACATAGATCTGCTAATTCCAGATTTACAAATTATTATATACCCTAGAATAACATTTTCATTCTGACTTAAAAATGTTTAAAGATTATTGTGATAGAAAAATTTGCATTTCATTAAAGGCAATTATCTGATAGCTAAAGACATTTATTAACAGATTACGATAAAAACAAAACAGTATAGACAAAATAGTTCTTGATATTATTAATAAATAATCAACAGAACCCATTGGTTATAAGTTCCTGTATAATTTTATATACCAGAAACCTGAAAAGACACTGTAATTTATCAGTTCATACCAGTTGAAACTTATCATTTAAAAAATGCAGGAAATACATTCGTAGTAGTAATCATTTTGATAAAAATATTTGAAGGTTAAAATAATTATTTATGAACGATTATGTAAGTTCTTAACATAATCCTCTAAATACGGTACAATGTGTGTTTAAACTGACCAGATAATTACCATATATAATTCTAGGAATTCTTCCAAAGATTCAATTTCATTTGTCTTATTTATAGTAATGTACTATACTTTAGACATAGATACGTTCACATTCACAGAAACTAGTTAAGAATCATGTTACAGCTAAGACATTTTCAGAGGATGAATAAAAAATAGCTTCAAAGGTCTAAATATTAAAATGAAGAATGATTAAAGTTCAGTGCAACTATTTGATTATTCTAGAGTATTTATAACAGCGGCATGTGTCACTAGATTATATATAGTAATAGTGTTAATCAATAAAGTAATTGTTAAACTTCAAAAAAGGAGTTTTTAAACACTGAATAAATCCGTTAATAGACCTCACTTATACAAATATTAACATTTGATCACAGTCTCAACTGATGTTAAACGACGATATTATCTAAGGAGGTAAACACGCTAAACCTACAAGAGGAACTGCTTCTCAAGTTCTCAACACTCCAACAGGTGCTTAGCGACAGTATTTCAACATAAAGGTAATAGCCAGCTAAGCAGACTTAGACAAAGCCCTAGCACCATAGTTCGTTTCATCACGATGTTTTCCTCTACCAAAACCTCTAACTCTATTATAAAGAGTTGAGCCTATATCTATTGATGCGATGTCTGAACACGCTGTTAACTAAAACAACATCGCTTCAAAAACTTGCTTAAATTTTATTCCATGTACTAGAAATATTACAATTTAATTTCATATTAAAATACTTACCCTAACACTAATCGTAACCGTACCATCGAATGTAAATGCGTCTCTTTCCGCAGTAGCTTCGAAGTAAGGTGTTACTTCCACATCGTAATGGATCGGGTCTAAATCTTCTGGGATACGATATATAGTCTCATCAACATCATTACGATAGACGGGTTCATCGAAATCCAGAGGAAAATCCGCACTGGCTAATACCAGTAGGACAGACACAGCAAGTAGTTTTGCAATGTACATCATGGCGCTAAGTACGTAAAATTAATATTTATTATTCATAACATTAATATAAAAAATATCGTTAATCGAAAATTAAATTCTGGTGCTTGTTTAGAGCTAAATTCATAGGAATGAATAAAAAGAAACTCACCACATTTAACTATCACGCCATGCGAAATAAAAGTAATCTTCAAACGCACTAAATATTCAACAATGCATGAATGTAGGTAACTTATATTATTATTAATTGTTATAAATTATATCGGGATTATCACAATCGCATAATTAAGATAACGTTATTATCAATAAAAAATTAACCGTCTATGATAATTTCAATAATACTGTTATCACAATATCCTATAGTGTAGTTATTTTATTTACCACTTCTGAGCAATAATTTAGGCCGTTTTATCTTTGTAGTGTATTTAGTACTATTATTTCTCTTAGAATATATTATATTTATGTAGCTATGTGCTATATTTTAATACCTTACCTAGTTAAATTAAAATGTGTTAATAGTAAAGCTGAATCAGTATATTTTCTGTATCGGTTACTAAAGGATACGCGTTACGATAGCAACTTTCTCGAACATCTAATTTGAATAGCATTGAAGAACAAGTATCTGCATCCTATTTTCTTTGATATACTTCTTGACACTTGATCCCAGTAAATTTTTATAGAAAATGCAAACAACGCTAATCATAATGTATTTGAAAAACATTTAACATGTTATGGTATGACTAAATAAAAACAAATACCCGTAGGAAATTTACAATTACAACACAACATATACAAGACACGAAGCATTTCGTGCAGATATGTAAAACATCGACTAAGTATAGTTCCATATGTTGTCCTAAAATGGAGTACGCAGAGTGGAATAAGTTGGTGCAGTTCTCACGCATATTCACTAATGTGAAGTATAGAGGACACCGTACAACATTATATTTAACAGAATTTTCGAATCTTCGTAAAATTTGTGGTCAATATAATCTGACTATTAAGCATTTCGAAATTTTGTGCAAAGCAATGCAATGATCTGCAATATTTTCCATAACATACATTTGCCATTCAGACGTTTTAACACTATTAGTCTGTCAACCTATTAAACCTGATTGCTATTTAATATGGCTTTAAGGTTGTAAAACAATTGACAAGAGTATAAAACAACAACATGAAGTTCATTATCTTATGTTTGATGGAAAGTATAACATAAATATCTCTATTCTAACTTAAAAGATGATCATTTTTTAATTATACTTCGTATTGCATGTGTTTTAGCGTTTGACCGCAATTTTACATTACGTGCGTCAAGTGCAGCTGTCGGAAGATACATATAGGTGCTTGGTGATAGATTTTCAATTTGAAGAAGGTATCCTGCGAGCTTAGAAAAACTATCACCATAGTAAGATTTCTTCACGATGATTTCTTTCACCGAAAGCACCAGCTCATTCTTAAGGATTCGAACCTCCACCACTCAAAGAGGTATCCAAACACGCTTACCACTGAGCACTGAGGACTCGAGCCCTAAGCTAATATTGTCTTCTATTGAAATCATATTAACTTGATTCATTTTTATTTTCAATAGAAATTTTCCACGTGTCTGTATTTCTCTCAGGTTTTATACTAATAATTCTCTATTAACCCTTATTATATAGGGAAATAACAACAAAAGAAAGCAATATAAATATTTATATTAACAAACTTAAGTAAAAATGACTATTAAATATGCATTCATACAACCATAGCGAATAATGTCATTATAGCTAACAAGGTAGCAGAAGTAACAACAATAGGTGCACTATCTCTAGCTGCAGCTAAAATTATGTCAGCATTCGCAGTACCCCAAGCAATGTTGGATCGGGCAGAGTTGATTGCAGATATAGCCGTGTTGAACTGTAGAGTATTAGTCTGAGTTGCACGGAGCCAGTTTTCGAACTGCAAGAAACAATTCATGAAGTTACAATTAAAGCATTTTGAGAAAACAATTAAAGCAGAAACTAGACACTTACTGGCACTAATAATAACTAAAGAAATTACTGCTGTATACAAAAGAAACGCTACTTTATATGATTCTAATAGTAAAAGTATCAAAATAATTTGTATTGAGTAGAGATAATTCAATTTCTGTAAAGTACAATTACCTAAGATATATAAAAGTAGATATATAAGATATATATATTAGGTAGGTAAATAGTACCAGGTGACTGTATAGACACTCTCAGTATTCTAGGATATAACACGTCATGTTCTCATTTAATATATAAAATAATAATATTAAAAAAAAACAAATACTAATAAACAACTAAGAAAATCTAAGTTAAAGTTTGTTCCAAGACTTCCAAAAGTATAGCTAGCTATAAACGTGTAAATCATTACATAGTATAAAACAAAGTCCCCTACCGCGTCTGTCTGTCTGTCTGTTCGCGATAAACTCAAAAACTACTGAACGGATCTTTATGCGGTTTCACCATTGTATAAAGTGATTCACGAGGAACGTTTTGGTATATAATTTGTCCAGGATTTTTTTATAATCAGGGCGGGACAACGTCTGCCGGGCCCGCTAGTAAAATAATAAACCTAAGTCCAATGACCGGTGCCAAATGCGACAATGGGCGACCCGGAGTTAATAATATTCGATAGTAAAATGGGCTATAAACCCTTTTGTTTTGTTCCTGACGTTCCTACGTTCCATTTCAAATGAAAGTGAAATCACTTGACGGTCATTAACACTGTGTTTTAACATAGACGCGTAGAGGATTGTGTATAATTTTTGTCTTTTTCTAGATAATTTGGTCAAATATTAAACACCTATTTTTTAATTGATTTAGAACGAGAATCGGGTGCAGAATGTCCTCCAGAAATATTGCTACTGTCTAAACAGTTACCTGGTATAGAGTTAGGTACTCTAAGTTACTTACATCGTCTAACCCTTCTTCATTAAGATAAGATGCAAGGTTCGATAACGCTGTATGTACGGGATTCGCTGGAGCATCTTCCACGTATCTGAAATCAATATTTGCGATCAAAAATTATGCTACATTCACATACCATGTATAACAATTTTTATATCCATCTAATTTAACTTTTCTTTAATATCATAATCACAAAAATAATTGTTGTTATTGATATTTTGGGGCTATTCAAGTATTAATTAAGTAGATTTTTTTGTAGTTTTTGATAGCTTCCTCCCCCTGGTTAGTGAAAGTAAGCAATGCTCTTACCGCCCTCCCAGGCTTACGTAAACATATATATAAGTCTTTCTAATCTGTTCTGGTCTCCTTACTCTATGGTCCGCAATTTATAAGTTTAGAAATAATGAATGTATAGTCTATATAGCAATTAACTTATAGGGGTTCGCTACTAGGGTGATGGTAGCTAAGACTGCGTACCTCATATATCAGACCTACGCATTCAAATCTTCCCATCATTCAGTCATCAAAAATAAGCAAATAAAAGACCCCCCCTTTTAGTGCTTATGTAACAATTGAATGGCCCCTTATGTACTTGATAGCATTACTTACGCTATCCTGATCTCGTTTATGTTGTTCTTGACAAACTGAAGAACAATATCTGCATTCTCCTGGTTTCCAAGGAGAGCATAATTAAATGAGTTCACTTTATCATGAGATCTAACTTCTTTTGTCAGAGTTAGTTCCAAGTACCTGTAATAGTAATAGAGTAACAATTAATTAGCAGCAATACACTAAATCAATCCTGCCCGCGACTTCGCCCACGTTTGTTAGGTATTAATTCTTTTCGTCTCCTAATTTCAGTTTTACTAATATTTTATATTTCCACAAATATTATTGACATTTACTATATACGGTTAATCAAGCGGTTTTAAGTTAAATACAGACATAAGGAGAGGTACACATTGAGTAAAAGTTTTTTCAGTATCATATTGGTGTTACAGTCACCTCTACACCATTTCAAAATTTGAAAAATGTACATGTATATACAAAGCAATAAATTAAATACTCTTTTTACATTATTTATTAAATACCTTGAGAAGTAACTTATTACTATTTATTAATTGACGTTTATTTTTTCACTAATCATACAATAAATAAAGAAAAAAATTCCATAGTTAACAGAGAGAGACGAACTTCTTAGCCTTCCATGGATTCACCGTGCGGGTACCGGGTCCATCGTGTGGCAGAGGGAGAAACTCAGAGCAGTTCCCAGGACTTGCGACCCAGGTGTAGGTTTAAGGAGGCCCCCTTTGAGATGCGCATCAACGCTCACCTTCACTGCTCGAGTTTCCCGCCCTGCCTAGCCAAATTTGGTAGGAACCTGTTAGTGCAGCCTTTGATACTCGTTCTAAAATAGAACTTACTGCAGTTCTCGACAGGCCAAGGTCCTTCAGAAGGTTGTAGAGAGATTTTGCTGGTATACCTCTCGCTCCTACTTCTACCGCGTATAACTTAACCACATAGCCATTTTTACTTAGTTCATTTGATTGCCATACATATCCTTACCGCATTAATAAACCAGAATTCCTTGCAGCACCCATTCCTCGAAGCATTTCTAACTGATCATTAGCAAAATTGGACTGTCGGAAGCGGTTCAAGAGAAACTCAAAGTCAGAGCTATCGCCTTCTCTCATTCCATTCATATACACTGCACGACGATTATGAGGGCTAACCCTAAAGCACGAGAAATTACATGAAATTAATAACTTTGAAGAAGACATATGTTGCTGATATTTTCTTTTATACTTGATAGGTTTTGCGTTTGA
>AP028432.1:3069724-3120626 GCA_036509395.1 Antheraea yamamai
TAAAGAATAGACTCTATATTAGTGCAATCTTAATAATAGGTTTTTACGGCATATTATATGCTACAGCAAATAACTTAGTTAATTGAAAAAGCTAATAGAAAAATACCTTTTAATTTAAGTTTCTTTAATAAATTTCTTTATGTTGCCTTAGACTATTTATGAATATATCTAGATGTGAGGTTTTATATCTAGAATTATAAAGTGATATCATTCTATTCAGTGGAGTAAAAGCCGAAATTTGTTCGAGAATAATTCGAAGAGAAAATAAATAAAGCGTGAAGCTCTAGGCAGCTCTGCAGGAACAGTTATATTAACTCTGCGTAATACTTCAGGTGCATCTAAGATTCATTTCATTATTTATTACAGAAAAGTGAGATCAAGTAAACCTCTGCGATCTTTTAAAGCGTTTTAATTAAAATATTAAAGTCTGTCTTGGTATATGAGAAGTTTTTTCTCTAAATAAAAGGTGTATGACAAATGCCACAAGAATCGTTTTTGCACCCTGTTCTATTTTATTTACATAAATTTCGTAATAAGGGTTCCATGCAACATTGCAGTATTTCAACCCACCACGAAGGAGTGAGTTAAATAGAGCAATCTTCATACGTGCCATTTTTAAATTCTTAGTGTTACGTAATACAAATCCTAAAGTTTTAAACCCTCTATTAAAAACACTATCAATATGTATGTTGAAACGCAGCTTGGAATCAATCAAAATGCTAAGATCACGAATATTGTTCAGCGTTGCCAAGATGTTGGATTTTATAAAATACTGACGACTAAAAGTTCTTTTATTATGGGAGAAGTTAAGTACATAGCACTTATTAGCATTCAACATCATGTCGTTTGAATCACATCATTTGCGCAAATTATTGAAGTCACTTTGCAGTAACAATAAGTCATTAGGACACTTAATCTGGCGAAGTTTATTAAGTTGATATTTTATTATATCAACATGTCAATTTACTCTTAAAAGATAAAATACATTTGTTGGGAGATAGTTTTATAGCTTTAAGATAAGGAAATTTTACACTAAGAAAT
Source organism: Antheraea yamamai (assembly GCA_036509395.1). Lineage (NCBI taxonomy): Eukaryota > Metazoa > Arthropoda > Insecta > Lepidoptera > Saturniidae > Antheraea > Antheraea yamamai. The sequence goes on from AP028432.1 coordinate 3,070,766, forward strand.
TTTTTAGTTGTGTTGAGAAAGATATTTGTACAACTGTAAGTTTCCAAATCCCGATCACTTTCCGTTTTTAATTTTATGATTGCAGCAAATATTACTTTAGCATTGTTTACAATACAGCTATTAGAATCTATATCATGTCCTCCAAAAATGTTCGATGCTGAAATTCCTTAACACTTACCATGCTGTAAATTGTTAAATATAACCCATTCCTGCCCTGCGGTTTTAGTAATAACATCACTGGCCCCTGTCATAATATGCACTGGTCGAACATTATTGAAATTATTATTACTCTTTGTAGAATACGTTATTGGGATAGGGTAGATTTGACCTGTTGGACTAGCGGATGCACTGAGGAAGAAACGCTCCTGGAAGGTAATACAACAATCAAATTTCCTATGATTTTTTGGTCTAAAAATAAACATATATTATAAATGTAGATTATAGATATAATCTCATAACTACTACAGTTACTTTCTTACTACTTTCTTACTATTTTTGATACTAAAACAAAGCTTAAATCATTCGTTATAAAGTACAGTTATAAAAAAGGAAAGAAGTGCTTACTTGACTAAGCCTCATTTGACCAGTGGAATGATCAACATCAACTTTTAATACTGGATAGCCGGGCTCATTGACCCAAATGCGGTAGTACTCAGCGAAATCAAAATTGGTATACTGTGACAAGCTTCCGTCTTCCCTTATAGCTTGGTCGAAGGCGTTATATAAATCATATTGATCGGTTGGTTCATAAGCACTGCAAAATATACCAATAAAATAGATACTAGAGGTATAAAACTTTTGATACCAGTAGAGGTAACAGAAACCTTTGAATTTTTTTACGCATTCAACAATATAAATCAATTCTTTAACTCACTTGTCAAGCAGGAAGTATCGACAAGCTTTCCTAAATGTTTCATCAGTGATCATATTAGCTGTCATCCTTAGGAAAACGGCTCCTTTTGAATAGCTAATAGTACCGAAATGACCAGTCACCTGGGATGGAGTATTCACGTCATGGTTTAGAGGTACTGTGCTAACACCAGAATCGAAAGAGAGTGAAGACTGAACGTATCGAGAATTGAAGTGTTCCTGATGATCATATTGCGGAAACATCTGAAAATGACAAATTAGTTATTTTCAATACTAATATAAGCTATATGAAATATTAAATAAGTACAAACCCATTAAAATAATACTTATTTCATTCAATGTGATCTGATCATGAGTATTAAGTTTGGAAGTTAGATGCTAAAGTTAACATGGAAATATTAATTTAGCAATTCGCTTATTATTCAAAAAAAATATCTTATGGTAATTAGTAGCACTAATTATGATAATCGAGCCCCTTGTGATCTCCAGTTATAAAGGAGCTCTTCGAGATTGTTAAAAACCATAAGTTCAAAACACTTAATGAAATGAAAACATCGTTCTGGATTATGTGTAGTAAGTTTAATAGTATCCTGAGAATGTTATTAGATACACCAGACAGTTTGTTCTTTGTTTTGTTTATTTGTTCGGTATTGAGTACAAGAGCCAAAAAACTGAGCATCTATGCTAGCTACTGATTCTGTTTATACCGATATAGACTGTAAATGAATTTGTTATTTGTGTCTTTCCTAGCATAGCTTAATTTTACTAACGATATGGAATGTAAGTTTGAGTTAAAGTCATTATTCATAAAACGATTTGACAAATATAAATTAGATAAACAAATTGTAATCCTTATGTTTTAACTTTTGGGGCCGAAATGTGTTACATCGAACGAAGACCTGCTATTTCCTTTATTTCCTTACTTTGTTTTTTGCTTATCGGGTTCTAACGCAACTTGTTCAGATTAGCTGGGATGTATTAATATGCTATACAACTAACACTTTCGTTTCCTACATAACAGCAGTGCTAATTTTATTTTGTTAGTGACTTTATGAGATCAGCAGCTTCCGCATAATTGCCAATTTAAAATTTGTTTATTAATTCAAATATGCTTTATACTTAACTTACTTGTGAAGTAGGAATATAACCAAAGTAACTGGCGAAACCTTCATTTATCCAAGTGTTACTCCACCAATAGCAAGTAATTAAATTACCAAACCATTTATGAGCGAGCTCGTGCGAAACTAAAGTTGCAGCGTAATGTTCGACAGACATGACTGTTTCTCGTGGATCTAATATAAGGTAAAGTTCTCTGAAAATGAAATTGCCTTACTTAGAATAAATAAAATTCTATATTTACCCCAAAAGTTTGGTAAATATTTTCTTAAACTTAAGAAAAAATCATAAAAAATTATGATGAGTTACTGAAAAATTATTAGTATGAAACATAATTTTAATTACATTACAAAATATATTTTTATATGTTAGGTATAAAACAAAACAGAACCTACCTGTAACTGACCATACCCCAGTTTTCAGTACCAGCTGAAGCCCAGTCGGGAGATGAAATGTGATCGTTCAGCAAATTAGGATGGAGCGACGCATATGGTATACCAAAATAAGCATCAAAATACTCAGTCATCCTTACTGCAAGACGCAGTGCTTGATCTCCAAGACCTACTGTGTTTGAGCGGGCGATGATCCTAATTGGAGGATTGAAGGAAGTATCCTCAGCGATAACTTGGAATGTCTCGCTGACAAGGAAGGTGACGAGGTAGGAAGACATTCTAGGAGTGGAGTGGAAATGCTCAATAACACGATCCCCGGATGCACTACGACGAAACAGTGATCAAAATTAATACCTGAATACACATCTCACTTTCTCTACAAACGCAAAAACTGTGAAAAGTAAAATGTGTCAGTAATTTTTAGTTAAGTAACCTTTTTAAAAAGTGTCAGCATTTAAGCCTCGCGTTAAGCAAAAATTTAAGCCATGAATTGAAATCCGTGTATAACATTTTTTCCAACCCGTAAGTTCTGCTGTACATTCTATCTTCTTATATATTCCTTTAAAATATCAAAACCAATGCAAAAGTAACGGTAGATTTTTTAAAATTTTTGTTAAATAATCTCTATTACTCTATATTTATACAACAAATGACCATCGTATTGAATAAGTTATACTTTGAAACTTGCATGACTTTGTAACATTATTTAGTTAATGAATCTTATTCATATATATATTTTTTATATCGTGGGCATTTATTATCTTAATTTAGTAACTTTGTTAAAATTATAAACAACATCCTAAATTAAAATTTTATATAAAGTTACTGTGACGCTTGAAATATATTAAACTTACAACCTCATATAATCAACTCCAGTATTAGAAAATGTCGCAAGATAACTCCTGGGTCTGGATATGTGGAGTTTAAAAACAGCTTTGAACAAAGGTTCGTCCCAACATGGGAAGGCTTGTCTGGCATTGTATGGTTGGAAATGGGTTGTAGCGTAAATCCTGAAAAGAATAATCGTATCAACTCTGTTTATTCTGGGCTATTAACAACTTTTTAATTTTTGCAGATAAGTTTAACTATATAACTCTTCTCCTTTCTTCCTTGTTATAGACCTAGTCTAGCGTACTCATGATATAATCACGATATTAGAAGATTGTTACTATTTTATCGTTTCGTGTCTATCTTCTATTATCTCTTATTCAAACAAGCACTATTCTAATAAAATTTTCAACTAATTAGCAAAGTTACAAAGCAACGAACCCTGATAGTTATATATAAATTCCCGCCCTCATAAACTAGGTGAGTAATTATATTCTATCGAACAATATCATTTATAGCTTATTATTTTAAATTTTATGACAATCCCAAGGTCCACTAGGCCTTCGTCTTCAACTAAAAGGAATTATCAAATAACTTGTTTCTCCTACAGATCTTTGTTTAGGTATTAGGTAAAACCATTCATAAATAAGTAAGTGAATGTTATGTTTCAATACGCCACATACCTTTCGGTACCATTTGCATCAGTATACCATCCTCTCCAAATACCTCTTTTCATCGGCCCTTCGTTCATTGTACTCGAATAATCAATATACAGAGTGTAATTTCTTCCAACTACTAGCGGTTCGTTTAAGTTAATTGCCATGAAATGATACTGAGGTGTCAAAGTAAAGGGCTCCCTGATATTGACGGGGAATGGGCTTCCATCGTCTGTCAGTACAGATACCTCGTTAATTCTGTCAACATTTGCGTGCAAGATAATCTGAGTTACGTTCTCTTGTACAGCCTAAAAGAAATAATTCTTCATATTATTTTTTATAATGATCTAGTCTTCTTTATCTTAAGATCTTATCGCTATTTAATGGTAAAATTTGAAAATAGTTTTTTTACAAACCAGAAGTGATTAGTAAGTGAAGGTAATATGTAGCCACAAATTTAATATTGGTTTAATTGAAGGCTAGAGAATTTTTCGTCACCTTTTGCGACGCGATATTGAAAAATTATAACTCAGTCATAATTGCTTCTATTGTTTTATCACATACCTGAACAATAATACTTTCTCTTCCGTCATAGGTGAAAGGTCTGTCCGTCCTCTCAGCGAAGTACATATCGATATATATATCATATTCTATAGGGAGTACTGTTTCAGGCAACCTGTAAACTTGTTCTGTGTTACGGGAGACGCCGTCAACAATGGGTATCGGTTCGAAGTCTTTGTACCAAGTTACGGGATGATCAGCCTTCACGTTTGCCAAGAGCACAAAGCTCAAGGCGATGATTAGGAATTTGGACATTTTTCTAAAAAAAAACATAGAAGAAGAAGTTTTTATAGTTGGAACACATGACGCCCACAAGATAAATAAAGAAAATGTACATATGGTTAACTAGAGGTGCCCGCCATTCCGTCCGCGTGGAACCTAATGTAAAAACCAGTGATTTACTTTACTTTCGCACTTAAGTCACGTCGTCATTAAAATTACAATAACTTTTGATGTTAATTAATTAATTTATGATATTAAGATTTGTCGTGAACGTGGTACTTTAGCAGTGATGCGTGTTCAAACAAACAGACAGACAGACATCTCTAAAAACGATCGAAATGTATTTTATTGCTTATTCCAAGACACCTGCAATTTTTTTTCACAAAAATCTAAAAAGTAGACTCATTAGATTTACATTTTTATTATATGTATAGATTAGAAATGTCCTACAACAAAACCCCCAACACAGCTACATGTTGCAGTACTGAATGGTACTACAGCGCTGATTTTCAATGGGGGGCTACATCAATGTACGGACGTTTAGTCGGTGGCTTAGCAAAAATATTACAGAACTTATAAATAATAAAAACATTAACATTAAATATACAACAATGCAAGAACGTAATACAAGTGAACAACAAACTAGACAAAAATACTACAAAGGCAGAGTGATGTAAAAATTGAAAAGAGTTACAAATGTGCGTGTCGAAATGCCTACACAACATACGCAAATATTTTTACTAGAATTGCTTATTTTGATATTTGAGGAAGTCAGTACTTATTGCATCCAACAAAAGGGAGCATCTACAGTTGATAAAGGATTTGTCAATAATGCCTGTACCGCTTTAGTCTATTTAGCCGTTTTAATTCACATATATAACCCATTTGCAACTGTGTCAATGATAGGGGTAATCCAAGCTCTACGGTCCTCAATTGATGTAAGTAATACGTAAAATATTACTTCTAGCCTCAGATTCTTATTAATAATGGAAATCTATACACATAATAAAAATGAAGTGTCTGTATATAATATCAAAATAACAACTTTTTACTGCTTGGGTATAAAAGTATACACAATACTGATACAAAATGCGATTTTTAAAATTTTTGTCGGTCTGTCTGTCTGTTTGTTCCGGGTAATCTCCGAAACGGCTTAACCGATTTTGACGAGAATTTCACTGGCACTGGCATATAGCTAAAATTACTGCGGGTGATATAGGCTATTCTAATTTAAACTAGCTGTTAACCGCGGCTTCGTCTGCAGTGCTATCTCTAAAACGGTTGGACCGATTTTCACGGGATTTTCACAGGCAGATAGCGGATCTTATAAAAATAATTTAGTCTATTTTAATTTAGACTAGCTGTTAACCGCGACTTTTCCCGCAGTACTATCTCCAAAATGGTTGGACAGATTTTCACAGGGCTTTAATTGTCAGATAGCGGAGTTTATAAGAAGTAATTTAAGTTATTCTATTTTAGACTAGCTGGTACCCACGAGTTAGTCCGCATTCAATTTAGCAAGATGTCAAGACTTCAACTCATTCTGTATTATTCATTAGAGAAATAATTATCAAGTTATTGTTTACAATTCAACATTATAATTAATAGTGACCTTGAAGATAGAAGAGGCCTTTCTAATAAGATCTTAGACCATAAATGTATTACGTTAAGAGTTCCATAATACAATTTCTTGCGGAACAGACTAGTGACTATTTTTTGTATAGTCACAAAAACTTAATTATAATGACAATATGGGCATGTATATAATTATATTTTGAAGTCATTGTGTCATTAGTTCCTTATACAGTGCAAGTGAGCACTAAGGTAGTTGTATGGTGGGTTAAAGTTCCAAATATGTTGCTGATGATAAATCTCATTTGACACCGTATTAATATTTATATATCTAATGTACACGTTACATGTTACTGTAGGTGGCGTGCGTCTCATAGTTACAATTGTTTATCAAAGAGCATTTCTATAATTGTACATGTTCTCACAATTGTATATTTCTTTAATACGATTCAAAAACCGCATGCGGAGCTACGTGTAGAAGCTAGTATTAAACAATGATAGTGTCTTTTACTTCTAGTGGTTTGCACGTCACATATCATGGAAACTAAGTTAGAATTCAGTAGACAGAAAAGCCACTTCCCCTAACTACGACACTCCAGTTGAAAATCTGTCGGCAAGCACTTGTCGGTATGTTCCGGCAGCTGCGCTTGAGAGCCAGCTCCTCTACCTTTAGCGCATTTACCATATTGGGCCAAAGGTAACGAGTTTTTTTAGTTTTAATGGTTCGCATGTTCGCATGTCGCATCGAAAGCAAGGTAGAATTCAGCAGAATGAAAAGCCACTTCCCATAGCTATCACCTTCATGTTGAAAAACTCTCGCCAAGCACTTTTTTGTTTTTTATTAACGTGGAGAGATCCCTTATGGATACGCCACCCTCTCGGGGGAAAGGATGGGATATGTCCGACTCGCATGGACTAAAACCCCACGGTGTACCATCCGACCGTATTGTTGGGGCGGCAAGCGAAAGATCTACGCTATTGCCCTTCGATAGCCGCCCCAACGGTCCGCCCGCGGAAGGTGGCCGCCGGGCTCCGTCCTAATAGGGAGACAGATTGGGTACACACCAGCTGCCTCCCCTCATCTACCGGACCTGTGCAATGAGGACATGGGCCCCCTGGCCCATCCTCTCAGGTCCAGCTACGGTGGAGGGAGGAGAAGTGCAAATCGCCGCCTCTTCTCTCCGGTCCTCCGTTGGCGGAGAGGGCCACTCAGAGGGTTATCTTTGCGTACCCTCTCCGCCACCTCCTTCTGCGAGATGACGTCCTCGCAGAAGGAGGCCATCGCATTCTATGCCTCTTCGCTGCCGAGCATGGCCGAAACCACACTCGGCAGCGGCAAATCCAACCCTACCACCGCAGTCAGAACGCGGCGCTGTCCCTCCCACGCAGCACACTCAGACAGACTGTGCTGCGCGGTATCCTCCGCAGCGCCGCATTCATGGCATGCGGCGGTTGGCTCCCTACGAGCGATCTGGTGCAAGTACCACCCGAAGCAACCATGCCCGGTGAGCACCTGCACCAGTCTGAACGACAGGGAACCCTAGCGTCTCCCTATCCAATCCGGCAGGACCGGGCGGATGGCATCAATAGTTTAACGCCCATACCACTCGTCCGCCAGGTCCTGCCTCCATCGCCTTTTCGCGTCCTCCTGGCCCTCCCTTCTCTTGGCCTCACCATTTAACATCGGATGAGACCCTATAACTTTCAAAGTATTAAAAAAAATTCTTCTAAATAATTTTGATTCATGGACCTTGAACACTAACTACATCATTATTTTGCAATCAAAGCCTAATAGTTAAAAAAAATTCAAATCGATTTACATACAAATATATATATGATAATAAAAAAACGTACACAAACTATATACCCAAACCTTCCTCGTGAATCCCTCTATCTACCGGTGAAAACCGCATGAAAATCCGTTAAGTAATTTTTGAATTTATCGCGAACAGACAGACAGACGTGGCAGAGGACTTGGTTTTATAATATGTAATGATGATAGAGTTGAACTTAAATTGTCAAAATCAGTTCGTTAATAAAGTTAAAATTATGTAACGATTGTTTTTTTTCTTAGTATTCACAGTTTTATAATAAATTAGTTTATTTGTACCTGATAACAGAATGTCCTTTACAATGTGCCGATTTCGATAAACTGAATGATCGGCAAAACTTTAACTTGTATGATTTAGATTATAGGAGGATATTTATTTAAGCCATGATAACACGAATTATCGTATCAAACGTATAACGATAAATATCAATAATTATTACTCTAATTTATTACACTAAGATAATAATATAAACATGAGGACAAACCTTCGTCAGTGACTTCTGGAAGTAACCTTGAATTTTTTAATGATAAGGATATTTTGTAGGTTATTTTTTGTTTTGTAACAAATAATTATACGTAATATTTTAGGTATATTACAAGAGATTATTCAGTTTCAAGAAATTTGAACATCCGTTTTCAATTAGTTTGTGCCGCAACTATAGACAATTTCTGTGATTTTCAATATAATGCCCACAAAATAGTGCGAACTTATATTAAACACTAGTTTTGCTCGTGAATCTACACGATTTTATTAATATATGTGGCTATTATTATTAGTTATAACTACAATTTTCTTAAATTAAATAGTTTCGTAATTAATTAATTAAAAACGTACAACAGATACTTCTTTGCATTTAAAATTTTCAATATTTACGCATGCTTATTTATTTGAAGTATTATAGGTGTACAAGTTGATATTCCATAGCGCCATCTGTTGACAGATTATAAGAAAATGAATATTGTTATTTATTCTTCGTTCTTGAAATATGCGAATTTTTAGTTTCGTGCTTCAAAATGTGCTGGAATTTATTATCTAACATTTACTTACATATTCATACTTACCACACCCATACTTAGTCGTCCAGTGGCTGAAATTGACCCTAATTCGAGTGCAATTTTATTTATTAATCTGGTAAGCTATTATTATCTTTATTGAGTATTGTACACATACTTAAGAAGCATAAATTATAACAAATAGAAATTTAAATCTTTGATAGTATGTTAAAAAAGTTTTAAAGTTTATAAATAGTTACAAATAAAAGAATACCGGTTGTTTTAAATTTGTGTCGTTTAGAATCAGAAGTGGTCAACTCCACTTTGCAATTTTCTAAGTCTCATAACTTTAAACTATTGTACTATAGCATACATTTTTATTTTTTTAGCTTTCTATACTAATTGTATTAAAACTCTACAGATACCTAAATGTTTCATAGTCTCTGCATTGAGCTCGAAATGGAAAATTGGCTATACCCATAAAATTGCAAAGTGGAGATGACCACTTCTGATCCTAAACGACACATTTTCTTATTTATATATTAACTAGTAATCGTAATTCAACCGTAATTAATTAATTTTGCAAGTTTCAATATTAAAGGAAAAAGAACTTATTACAAAATAACTTATAAAAATATATTAAAGAAAACCGTTTAAGATACAGTGGAAGATGTTCTTAACTGTTTTGTAACTGCCTTTTTTATATATAGAGACATTAAATTTGATAATAATAAAATATATTGCAGCACGATCTAATAATATAAACTAAACAATAATGTACCCGATAAAATAAATAATAATTTTTTGAAGCGATAATATTTACAGTTTATAAACTAAACAGTTTGGAGTTACATACATATATTTCCCAAATATAAAATTTAATCCAAATCGGATGAAATTAAATTATATTCAAATTTTTCACTTTTTTTTTACGATTATTGATAATTTTAACAACCTACTGATTTCGAATTGACGTACACATTCCGTGTTTCCGTGTACAAATATCATTAACATCGGATATGAACATCATTTTCTTCTTATGTCAGTAAATAATTTCCTTTACAAATATTTTTTTTTGTACAAAATTTTGTAATTTAAAAACGTTTTTGAATTCCGGACATATATGCAGACAAATAAACTTTTAATAAAATTTAAGTGGTCAATAACTTCTATAATAGATAGCTATCACAAGATTGATTATATTCAACCCAAGTAAAAGTAACATTATGATTATGTGTAAATATAAGTAAAAGGTATTAATCTATCACTTAAAAAGTTTCATTCAGGTACAGATGTGACAACGCCATCTATTTACTCTTCAATGTACTACGAGGTGATGATTGTGTGATTAATAGTATCAATAAATTTCTTCAAAATTAATCTAATCGAAGGCCATCTCTTGTCTTCTTCTTGTATTTTAGTAAACTGATTTTTTAATTATTTTGTAATGTGAACCGATTTCGTTGTTTTAGAATTTTTTTTTAAATACATAGTCCGTAATTTCAGATATTAACTGTTTTGGATAGACTACATTTTTAAATATGGTCTTTTGGTATATGTTATGAGTCCGTAAATCACCTGAAATCAATTTCGAGTAAATAATTTCAATGTACAGACACTACGGTTAGACAGTTTTATTGTAGTATACTTTATAGATAAAGATATGTATTGGTTGAAAAGACTCGAGTTCTATTCATGTGGCTGTACTCAAACGAAAATACTTATATAAAAGTTGTACACTGTGTCGCCATCTATTGGTAGGCGTTAAAAGATAATAGCTCAGTTGATAGCGTGCTCGTACACCGTGTCGATTGACCTGAGTTCGAATCGTTAGATTGTAAATTTTGAGCTTACAAATTATAAAGAAAAATTTATAGCAAATTGGACATTACGAAAATATTTTCTGTGTATAAATGCATATTAATTTTCATTGCGAGAAGTGTTTTTTGCTACAACGCCAGGTATCGAGTTAATGTAAAATGCCCTTTTTTCATGAAAAGTTACTTAGATCTGCTTCATATGATGATAATCAGTTAGACTATTTGAGGGTTACCGTTTCTGTATACAATTGTACATATAAATATTATTCCAAATATATCCTTTTCTTTTTATATGATAGGAGGCAAACGAACAGGCAGGTCACCTGATGTTAAGTGATTACCACCGTCCATAGACACTTGCAACGTCAGGAGAGTCGCAAGTGCGTTGCCAGCCTGTGTTTGGGGGGAGGCGGGAAAGGAAAGTGGGCCACCGGCGTTCTCACTGACTAAACAAAATGCAACAATGGAAGCATTGTTACTTCACGTGGGTGTTTCTGTGGGTCGGGTGGTAGTACCCCGGGCGAGTGGACTCAATCATGCTGAAACCAGTAATAGCTTCAGTGTGGCTCTAATCACCTAAAATATAGAAATTACAATATATAACAATATAGAAAATTATTGCTGGTATACGTTTATCTCTTATCGTCTCGTTAATCTTATATCTTTTTATATAAAAATCAATGTTCGTATGTTTGTCCTCAATGCATACCGAAACTACTGATCAGATTGTGATAATAATTTTGTGGGGTGTTCTGGGGAAGTCCGAAATGGTGCCTGGCGAAAAAAATCTATATATGTACTAGCGAGCACCGCGGACGTTGTCCTGCCTTGATAATAAAAAAACCTAAAAGTCAACCGCAGCGCCACCTACCAGGTCCAATTATAAATCTAAACCATTCTCAAATCCACTGGAACACGCACACAAAGTTTCATCAAAATCGGTCCAGCCGTTTAGGAGGATTTCAGTGACATACGCACGTACAGAAGAAATTGATATATAAAGATATATAAATATTTTTTTAAACAATAAAATTGTTTGCCCTGAAGAGAGAAAGTATTTTTCCTTCTTATTGAAACTTTTTGAACTTGATGAAGTTGGTTAGAAGCTAGTAACATAAAAACAATAAGCCGGTAAAATTATTGCGTTATTGCGAGGATAGTAAATGGGGCGCGGAGGTAAGAGTCACAGGAGCAACCCATGAGATACCGAGAACATATTTCTTGCCAATATATATAACATAGTTTGGATTCACAATTGGACCCGGTAAGTGACGCTACAATCGGGTTCTAGGTTTTTTAAGATTTTTCACGTTTGGAAATAAAATCGGAACAGGTAACAACTGATTTGGTGCAGATGAAGTTACGCGGGTCAGCTAGTAAGTAATAATTCAGTTTATTGATATATTGTTAGATAATATTAATACTATATATGTATGTACATAATCTTTAAAGTTCTGGAATGGCCCGAGAGGAAATTGCCGTCGAGGAAAACGTTTCATTGGCTAAGAATGCTTAATCATTATTACATATTACAAAATTCTTCTGTAACGTTTGACTGTCTGTTCGCGATAAAGTCAAAACATACTGTACAAATTTACATGCGGTTTTCACCAGTTGAGTTAAATTAATCATGATGTTTAGGTATATAATTTGTCAAGGTTTTTTTTATTATTAGGCCGGAACAACGATCGCCGGGCCCGCTAATAATATTACAAATTCAAGTATAACTTTTTATTTTCATTTCTTAGTATACCTATTAGTATCTGGTATCTACTTACTATGCCGCTATTATAAAATTAGGTCTAATGAGCTCCATGTGTTCAACATTGCCAAAGTTTGATATGAATAAAATTTGAAATGTCAGTATTATTTTATTCTAAGCTACTAGTGCCTGCGACATCGTCCACATGAAACCTAATGTAAAAAACAGTGACTAAAAAAGTAATCTGAATATATTAAGGCTAATTACTATCTACTTTTCTCTCGTACTTAAGTCGCGTCGTCATTAAAATTATAATAAGTTTTGATAAGCCAAACTGATGTTAATGAAACAAATTAAATGTTACTCGAAGTTATGCTTCATGATATTCTTGAAAAGGTTTTATCATGGACGCAGTACTTTATCAGTTATGCATGTCCAAACAAATCGATAGATAGACAGACAGACATTTGTAAAAATTATTGAAATACATTTCATTACTTATTCCTGAGCTGATACTGCTGCAAGATATAAATATTAGATGTACACGGGCCGATATACAGTGCATTGCTAGTCCAACGCAAGCCGTGTAAGCGCAATACGGGCGGTCACGCTTACTAACATATCGTTGACGTGAAATCATAACTGTTTGTCCTGCGAAAAATACCACACAACACGCGTAATGAAGTTTTCACTTCAAAAAACTATCGTCATGTGGGAGATAAAATGTGCAAGAGAGAGGGGTGATATAAGCAAGATGGCGGACATGACATTCATAAATAGGGTGCTCATTACTTCTAATTTCAATAAAAATACAGTTGTCTTCAAATCGCTATCGTTGACGTGAAATCATAACTTTTTGTCCTGCGAAAAATACCACGCAACACGCGTAAAGAAGTTTTCACTTCAAAAAATCATCGTCATGTGGGAGACAAAACGTGCAAGAGAGAGGGGTAATATAAGCAAGATGGCGGACATGACATTCATAAATAGGGTGCTCATTACTTCTAATTTCAATAAAAATACAGTTGTCTTCAAATCGCTATCGTTGACGTGAAATCATAACTTTTTGTCCTGCGAAAAATACCACACAACACGCGTAAAGAAGTTTTCACTTCAAAAAATCATCGTCATGTGGGAGACAAAACGTGCAAGAGAGAGGGGTGATATAAGCAAGATGGCGGACATGACATTCATAAATAAGTTGCGCATTAATTCTGATTTCAATAAAAATACAGTTGTCTTCAAATCGCTGCTTTAATTATCTTTGATTTACGTCCACAGTCATATTTCAAATAAAACAACACGTTATATTAATTGTAGTTTATTAATTTAGCTACTATTTAGATAAAATTTGATTAAAATAAAATTTAATACGACACTCCTAGCTTAAAGAGTTTTATATAAATAATAATACGGTGAAATTAAAGCAACATTTGTACTATGAACCCTAGAGCTAGAAGTGTGAATGATGATACGACAGCTCCGACTGAGTTCCTTTCGAGTAGTTCATTGTAGATGTCGGTAGCGGCGGCGTTGCCCCACTGCAAGTTACTCATTGCGGTATTCACAACAGAGACACCGTTCGAGAAGGAAGCTCCTAAAGCGATTTGATTCGCGTATACCCACGATTGGAACTGAAAGGGAATGTTTATGGTTATATAATTTTACAAAGTAATTGTGAACGGAACGCCTAACAGATATTAAACGTCGAAATTATTTTGTACAGGTAATATGCATAAAATAATTGTTTACGACGGAAAATAAATCAAAAATAAAATATTCAGATTTGATGCAAGACAAAGATGATTGTTTACATAATAAACATTTATATTAATTAAATGTAAAAATTCAAATTCATATAGCGTGGCGACGCCTCGCCATGACAACAATCTGTCTAACCTTCCGCTATAGATGTTTAACATAAATACTATGTTATTTATTTAAATAATTTTATATTTGGCAACAAATCTTCTAGGAGATTACTACCGCCATTGTCTAACACGTAACGATATTACAAGTTTCTTGCGATCATTTCAACTAACATCTAGTGGCTGTCTTGTTAGAACTTTCCCGGGAGTTTTTTGTGGCGAGTCAGAATCTACTCCGTAGTATTATTATTTCCCTTGTGCATAATAACCAAACTATATTACGTAAAACATCACCAATATTACAAAATATAGAGTCAAATAACACAAGATTATGAATAAAATATAAAAACCACTACATGACATTCCAAGATACCGCCGTAAACTCAGCAATGCTATTTTATAATTTACATGCTTTGTTATTAATTGATCGTGTGGTTTAGAATGGTAATACGCTATACTTAGAGGAGAACTGGCTGTCAAATGTAAATTAATAGTGAATTGGTAACGTTTACTACTTACTTTCATTTATAAATGTTACTTAATAATTTTACTGCTAATTAACGAGGAAACTTACCTCTCTGATGATAGAAAAGTCAGTCAAGAAGGCAGGGATGGCGTTGATAGCAATATTCAAGCGCGCTTCACCACCGTATCTGCAAAAGAATCAGTATTTCAATAACATGAATTTTAAAAACTCTGCCTTATTTTCAGTCAAATTGTAATTTAACTAGAACGCAATTATATGGGTACCAATTTTGGTATAAGTTTTAACAACAATATTCAAAATTTTAACAAAATTGGTTCTTGTTAAGCATGATGTATTAAAAAAAGAAATTCTTTGAATTCTTTCAACCAATTAGATACATAAAATAATGTTAAATTAAGACAAATAAAACACTAAGAGCCAAACGCATTAAAAGTTTAAAAGAATTAAGAATTATAAACAATGTATAGAATTTTTAACTCTTTTTTTTTCAGAATTATTAATCTTATTAATCTGATTTAAGAATTCAGTGCAAGCCGCCTCTTTACGCGCAAATGAGAATAATCTCGTAAGAAAATGTGAATAGCGAATTAAAGAAATGACTAATAGTAAACTATTTTAAGCATTACGTCTCTCTGATCGCAGCGAAGTTCTGATACAAAAAGTTTAGCACGACGGGAAGATTTTCCGGGTTTCCTTGAAGGGCAAAGCTGAAAGCGTTGGTACGGTCGTGGATGCGAATCCTGTCGTTGTACATAGATTGCTGTAGGTAGCTGAAAACAAATAGTACGTAATACAATTTAAATGCTACAGTTAAAAAATACTAAGTGAACGTGACTGTAAAGATTATTACAAAGATGCAAGGCATTTTCTTTCTTTTTTATTGCCAAAAATTTCGCAAGTTTTTATTGCAAAAGCAATCAACCAACACATGTATTTTTGCCGTGAAGCTGTGGTACTCCCGTTACTGTTTCACTGTACTAATTCTGTACTCACGAGTAGCAATTACGACTGGTCTACACTGGTCAATAAAATAATAAGTGTAAATTTAGAACTTACTGTACAAGCAAGGATTCGTTTCTGGTGCAAGCGAGAGTTCGAAGAATAACCACCATGTCAGCAGTATTCTCCGAGGTGTTGTACTTCTGGAATAGGAATTCATAGTCGGAAGAGTCGCCCTCACGAAGACCGGTGCAGTAGACGTAACGACGAGCGTTTACTGGAACCCTGATCGAGAACAATACAAAATTGTTAAGAGAATCCAACCTTTCCGTTATACTATACTAGCGGGATCGGCGGACGAAGTCCCGCCCTGATAATAAAACAAACATTGACAAATTATATACCAAAACCTTTCTCATACATCACTTTATCTACTGGTGAAAACCGCATGAAAATCCGTCAAATACTTTTTGAGTTTATCGCGAACAGACGGAGAGACGTGGCAGAAGACTTTGTTTTATAATATGTAGTGATATTGCCATATACTATACCATATACTAATAGTTCATTTGTCACCAATTTTGCCATATATTTTAATGTAGTTAGGTCACTATACCATGAAATGTTAATATAATCTCAATATGGACCAGCTTGGTTTGGAATCGAAAGTTACATGGGAGTATTCCAATCAAAAATGCCCAATAGCTAAATTACTTGGCCATTCACAATATGCCATTGTTTGGTCTTACAGAGCCTGCGAGAATGCGAAACGTCCATCAACACGCCCGAAGAATTTGATCTTTGTCCACTCAGGTGGGGGCTTAATCACTTTGTGCGTAGACTACACTACATTCTAATTTAATGCAAATCTGATTCTGTTTACTTGGTTTCAAAATATTTTTGACAACCAATTTAGAGATTATCATTTAATCGTATACTGGTGGTATTATAAAACAGACCTCTTAGAATGGACTTTTTCTCATATCAAAATCAAAATATATCTAATATATAAAAATCTCGTGTCACGGTGTTTGTGGTTGAACTCCTCCGAAACGGCTGGACCGATTTTCATGAAATTTTAAATGTCTATTTGGTAGGTATGCGAATAAGTCGTAAAGTATATTTGATACCTCTAGGTGATTAGGGTGTCCCCATCCAGAATTTCTACTTTTTTATCAATTTTTCTTTTTTTTTATTTTGTCTTCATTTGCCATCAAAAAATACCTATAACCCCAAATTATCACTCTCCTACCCCACCATCTCATTTTTTAATCGCAATTTTAGTATTTTTGCAAGAACTACATCCAAACAATTAAACGGTCGTTCGTATTTTAAACAGAACGAAATTATTAATGTTGCTGAATGACAGATGGCGTTTTGTCCTCCTCATCGAAATTTCTTCCACACATAAATTCACTAAACCAACGAATTATTTGTTTGAGTGAGCCCCTGAATTGTTTGGTTTCACAATTGGAACCGGTGGGAGTCACTGTAATCGAGTTCTAAGTTTTTTAAGATTTTTTGAGTTTGGAAATACATTAGGAACCGGTAGGTAACCGATTTCACGCAGACGAAGTTGCGCGGGCTATCTAGTGTCTATATATTATATAAATACCTTTTATCCAATAACCCAAAAATAAATATACCCAATCGAACAAACCTAAGTTCAAATCCAGTTAGTCCTACAAAAACAGTACTCAGTATTTCAGTACTCTACACAATAAGGATTAATTTAGTTAAGGATAATTAAGTTAGCATTTTTTGTTTAACGGATAAAATTCACTCATTAAAACATAAATTAAGCTCAAAGTCACGTACAGTTGTGTGTCATTGGCTTTGTAAGCTCTCCATTTCTGCAAGCTATCGCTGATACACCCAGAGTGGCCGAGGTTGCAAGCGAGGTTCATGATCTGCATCCTGTTGAGGATGGTGGAAGTGGAGTCGGTGGCACGTTCTTCGTAACCTAGATGATTGATGACCGTGTTCAAGAGATCTAACACGTAATCCTGTAAAAAGAACATTTTTACTCGTATGGTTTCTTACTTCTTATTTACGAGTCAGTGATAAAATTAAAGTTAAAAAAGCTTTATTTAATTTAGGCCTTAATAAGGCGCTCATGAACGTCCAAACTACCACCGGTTCGAAAACAACCCAGACATCGAGAAGGACCGGCAAGAAGCTCGATCGGGCTTATCTTTTTAACATACCTATATTTAAAATACATCAACGTGAGAATCGTTTTTAGCGGATGCACAGACAGAGGTGTCAATTCCAGACATCACCATCATTCACATATTGATCCACCCTATAATAGCCTCTCGATACCAGAACCCAATTGACATGGCACGATAATGTTATGTTATTATTGAGTTTTATTTAATAAATGAATCTAAATTATGTTTTGTAGCACGATAAAGCAGCTACTACCTGATGATAAACATAGGGCAATCCAAAAATTACGGAACGGCAATAGATCTGTTTACAATCTGCAATGAATCGCTAGTATTATTTTAATTTTAATAATTGGTCCCGAAACGCAACAGATAAAAAGTGAGTAACTATGACGAGGTCTCCTATTTGTAACAATTCAGTCTAGTACATGTATTCTATCACCACTCTTAACTATTGGAAATATATCAGCAGATCGCGGAAAGCTCTCCGGAAATCTAGGTATGCCTGTGCACCTGAATTATGATGACCACTAAAGAAAACTAAAAATTTTTTTAAAGCATTAACAAATTAATGATATAAACGTTCAAATCTCGTTTAAATCCTCTGCTATATTTAATGGCGTACAATAATAACATTACTTTTAAATTACTTACAGTAAATAGACCGTGAGGTCCAGGCAAATGCTCCAGCCTTCGGCGAATCCAGTCTAGCTGGGTGATAGCGCCAGCCCACACATAGTAATCTGTCTCCCTTGCCAAGAAAGATAGTACATCGAAAGCGCGGCTAGTTGAGATTTTACCAGCACGGATGAAGAACAGCACATCATTGACAATCTAAAAAGTGGAAATAATAATAATAACGGTAAACAAATTATAAGATAATTAACTATTGTGCCAAAGAGCCACCAAACTGAAGTTTGCTATTAGATTAGCATATATTCCACCCACGAAAGAACATCAGACGATCTGCATGTTTAGTTATCTAGTGTACATAAAATAATCTTAAATAATGAACAAACCTGGGCTCTGTTTAACTTGGGGATATTTTCCCTGTTCGTACGAAGGTATCCAGCAAGCATCTCCCAGTTATGGTCATCGTAGTTGACACGGTACAATCCTACAGTAAAGTCAAAAATTGAATAATGTTTACTACAACTGAGATAATTTATATTAATTGAATTACGTAGAATTGTAATATTATTCATAGAATAACATCAAATGATTTAAAGTTCAGGTTTTTAGTTATTCTATTCTAGTTTACTCATGTTCCGTAATTTATTCAGGAATTTTCCCTGTGAATATCAAATGTCTAAAAAGGCAATAAATTTAAAGAAAAAAAAATCTGATTACTGGAGCTACTCGTAGTATAGGAAATATAATATGGAAAACCTCTGATAAGAGAAAGGTTCATAATTATATTTTATTATAATTACCATAGAAATATTTCCAACTATTCTTACATAACATAATCAGTTCTTTCACGCAAGTTATTATCTTTACTCTCAATAGCATAATAATAATATGTCAAAATATAAATTTACCTGACTGGTGAAGGTTAAGAAGTACCCAGTGATGTCCTGGAGTGCCTAGGATAGTAGTAGTTGAGTTGGTCATAAGCAAACGGGGTCTGGTGCTACTAAAGTTGTGTGAACTGCCATCGGTCCATGTAATAGGTATTTGCCATAACTGCGCTGCTGGGGTACCGCTTACGAGAAACCGTTCCTGTTGAATAAATTGTTTAAATGAATAATAATTTAGTTTGAAGGGATGATACCATGTAAATTTGTGGTTTTAATTAATGTTCGAAAGCGCTTTCTAAATCCCCCTTGCTTATCAATCTTCAGATGTAATACTTGTCAAAGGGCGTATGTAGTCTATGAATTCTTTATTGCATATATCTAGGGTACGCAAACCTAAGACAACCAACTACTACTAGAAACTTGTAAAACTAACTACAATAGTGAGAGTAGACTATCAGCCACCCCCCCCCCCCCCCCGGGGGGGGGGGCCCTATCACCCCCCCCCCTCAAACCACAGTGGAGGCCCCGTAGGAAAGGTTAGCCCTTGTCGTTAGAGTAGACGTAGTGCCCGTAAGGCTGTCCCTGCTCTCCCGGCCAAATGTTACAACTTTCACTTCTATACTTTTTCTTGCAAGAAGACACCATGGGCTATTAGTCCATGCGAATCGAGCATAACCCATCCGCAGCTGCCCGACGGTTAAGTATCCGTTTCGGATTTCGCCATATAAAAAAGGGTACACAAACCTGTGTAAGTGAAATCACGCCACTTGCTGTATTAACGTTGACATTTACAACAGGTGAACCAGGATTCTGAACCCAACTGTCAAGGACTGCTCCGATATCTACGTTCGGGAAGTCACGAGCAAAGACATGATCTTCAGATGCAGCTTGACGTAGAGCCACATATAAGTCCTCTGGCGTACCGACGTCATAGGCACTAGTTTGGAATAAAAATCATTAGTAATGATCACATGCACTAATAGAATGAGATACTTATGGAAAGAAGTAGTTACAGTTTATTAAAATAACGTTCAGCTGGTATTTAATTTCAATGTGAAAATATTATAACTAAATGTTCTATTTTAAGTTGTTCCAACGGTTTTATTTGTTTGAAATTTAAATTAGAAATGGATAAAAATTATGAGAAACTTCACTAAGTGATTTAAGAATTAAGCTACTAACTTGTCTCTTAAATAGTATCTGAGACCATTTCTGAATGTCCTAAAGCTTAGGAAATGCTCCATCATTTTCAACACGGAGGCTCCCTTAGCATAGCTGGTAGTACTAAAGTGCGAAGAAATGGAAGGGTTATCTACAACGTCAGTCCAGTTCATTGGGGTAGCACCAGACGCCGCATCCGCAGTAAGTGCACTGTGTACGTAGTCTACAATGAACTGATCATCTAATTCCAGACTTGGGTCGGCCTGTAATAAATTTAATAAATAAGTAACAATCGATTAATTTAACATAAGAACTGTTAACAAAGCGATGCTTACATAGTGAGCACCGAAGTATTCGTAAAAACTGGCAAATGACTCGTTAAGCCACAAGTTACTCCACCAGAAGCAAGTGACCAAGTTTCCGAACCATTTATGAGCGAGCTCGTGAGCCATGATTGTAGCAATGAAGATTTTGTTGATTAGATTCGTGTTTTGAGGATCATACAGAAGGTAAGCTTCCCTGTAATAAATAGAACAGTAGTGTATTTATCGCAATAAAATTCAAAAATAGTTTTTAAACATGACAATGGTAACAATATAGGATTGTTATGATAATTATTCAAGGTGCTAAATAAAGTTTGAATTCCTTATTACCTGTAGTTAACCATTCCCCAGTTCTCCATAGCACCAGATGGGAAGTCAGGAAGGGCGATATGATCGTTCTTCATCAATGTACCCTGACCCATCTCATGGTAAAGGATACCGAAATAGTCATCAAGCTGGTCAGTAATTTCTAAGCCGATCTCAGATGCATATGGATGTTGATCGGTCACTCCTTGACGGGAAATAATACCGAAAGGTCTTGCAGGGGTACCAGTCAGGTTAGTTTCAACGAAATCACTAACGTGGAAAGCGACCAAGTAAGCAGAGATAATCGGAGTAGGGTAGAAAGTTTCGCGGGTGCGGTTACCAGAACTGTAAAGATATCATAATTAAATATACGTCCGCAAAAACTTAGATAAGCTGGATTTAGTAAAAGACCATCACAATTTAAATGAAATAATTTAATTATCTAATTACTAGAAACTGTAACAAATTAGTCATTCCATGTTTCAGGCTCACTAAGCCCAATAATAGTTTTTTAGGTAATAGTGTTAGGTATTGTAACAAAGTCCCAAAGCACATTACCGATTTGCCGGATAGTGAGTTCAAGCACCATGGCAAGCGGATTTTAATGTCTAAAGGCTGCGTTATAGGATGGATCAATATGTGAATGATAGTATCGTCTGGAAATGACGCCAATCTCTGTATACCCACCGATGTATGTTTGTAAAAATATGTACCATGAAAAGATAAACCAGATCGTTTGTTCTTGGTTCTTCTCAAAGACTGGGCTGTTTTTCCGATTCCGGTGGTAGCTTTGACATTTATAAGTGCTTTCTTACGGCATAAATTGAATAAAGTATGTATGATTTTGATTGATTTTTGACAATAATATTATAAAGCAATTAATAACTATTAGTTCTTTCCATAACATCATCGAAGCAACTATAAAATATAGACGGAACAATTTCATATATATCGACGGAGGAAAGCAGAATAGTTGTAACTTGAGAAACCCAACTTTACACCAGAGCCAAAAAAACTATTTCAAAAATTCAATTTTTTTAATGTGTAATGCTAAAACTAGGCAAGAAACCAAGGTCATATCGATGAAAAATTAAATCGTAGGAAAGCGAGACCCAGACCATTGGAAGCGATATTTTTTTATACAAGAATATGGTAAAAGTGATTTAGACCAAAATGCAAGTTTCGACATTTCCGCTTTCTCCCGTCGATATATTTTTTCCAATACAAAAAAAAGCCTTACAGTTCTCTTTCAGCAATCGCCATGTTTGAATACGATTGACTTAGGCTAGAATCGCGTGTGATGGAGATCACAAATCGAGATTTGAATTGAGGTTCATCGAAGCACGGGAACGCCTTCCTTGCATGAAACGGTTGGAACTGTGTGGTGGCATAGTATCTGAAGTATAATGCATTAATTAAAGATCCCGCTATTTAAAATCTTCAATCATTAAGAAAAAAAATTTTTTTCGAACTGACTACGCTATTGACCTAACAAGGTCTTAACAGCTTCACCGGACTACATTAATAAAACAATGTACTCGCAGTATATTCTTTAATATTATTACAAAGAAAACCTCTAGTAAGGCTTTATATACTGGTTTCCTGTAAATCTCGTTTTTTGTTTTATTGATCTAGTCAGTATGACAAAATATTAATAGGATCTTATGTATAACGTTAAGTAGCTTTTTCTTATCATGTACTTTGGCAGAGATCTAAGTAACTTGTATATATATGACTTGCAACAAAATGTGTTACTGGCACCAAAATTGGAATTCTGTTATTCTTATGATGTACTTTGCTAAAGATCTAAGTAACTTGTTATATATATAACTTGCAACAAATTTATTACAGGCATCATAAATTTTGATGATTCAATATCAATCCAATGTTAGAAAATGCTCACCTCAACTGATTATTGTAATAATAATAACCACGATAGAACCCTCTATCAACAGGGTTGGTGTTGATCTGGCCGAGGTATCTGACGGACACTGTATAGTTGCCGGCAGGGATCGGCACAGCAAGATTGATGAGCAGGAGTTCATAGTAACTGTCAGTAGTGAAGGGATTGGGAAACTGGAGGCTGATGGGACTACCGCTCGCAGTAACAACATTGACCCCTTGAATCGAAACGACATTTTGATGGAACACGATCTGTGTTAGATTTTGTTCCCTGACCTGTGGGGAAATAAATATTAATTTTGATTATCAGCAATATTTGCATTAATATAAACAGGTAGATCGTTCGAGTGGTCTTATGACACGGAAAAAATAGCTAACATTTTGGAGATTAGCGTATTTAAAAAGACAAACACACAGATAGTTTTTCAAATTCATTTATTGTACTCTGTTACATTTCCTACGTCACTCGTAATTAATTTCTGCAAATAATCTTTACTGTATAGACACGATTTTTGAACAGTTTTAATATGGTATAGATAAGTGATCGATTTCCCATTATTATTTGCGATAGTAGATACGGATCCTTAAAAAATAGTATAGGTACATGACGTCAGTTTGAGGTAGTGAAATCCGGTTTAGTCACGCTTATATACTCACTACAATCGCAATGATAAAATATCATTTATACTTTATCAACTAAAGAGTACATTTTATAGGACTAAAGATTAAATACAATAATCATGAGTGAATAATAATTTCGATAACACAGTGACAGACTTATAAGTAATTTATCATACACGTTAGTACTTATTTAGTGTAAAATTATAATACCTATTTAATTTAGCAAAGAAAGCATCGTGAATAAACTATAGAGCAATTTCATAGCACTTGCTACATTGTTACCGCTTTAAGTAGGAAATCTATCCCCAAATTCAAGAAGGTTCACAACGTTAAGGACGTTGTGATCAAAGTATAGCAATAAAATATAATAAACTAGCGGGTCCGGCGGACAATGTCCCGCCCTAATAATAAAGAAACCCTGACAAATTATATACCTAAACCTTCATCACTTTATATAATGGTGAAAACCGCATGAAAATCCTTTCAGTAGTTTTTGAGTTTATCGCGAACAGACAGACAGATAGACGCGGTAGAAACTTTGTTTTATATTATGTAATGATAAAATATTAATCATATTTGTAGTGTATTCACATCAAAACTTAGAAGAACAATTTCAATTCGAACTAAACCCAACCAAACGTCTAGTAGGCGTTTAAACATCACAGTATAAGATAGAAAAAATAAATATAAAAAGAAGTTTCATGACCCGACGAAGGAAACATTTTTAAGGTACCCACAATATATCCCTTCGTAGTACATTACTAACTACCAACCCAATTCTAGCAAGCAAATTCGAAACTCCTTTATGCGTACTGGAAAAGAGCGGAATTCACTGCCGCCGTATTTTACTCATTATAAAACTCAAATTATAGGAAAGACGTATTACAGGATCGCCATTATGCTCAATATTAGTCAAGTGTGATCGGATTCTAGCCAAGATCTATGTATCTAAAAAAATAATTTGTTCTCCTTCGGTCTTAAGGAATAGCATTCTATCAGTGATTAAAGTTACGTCTGGTCATAAATAGGCTGCAGTAATCACTTAACATCAGATAAGCTAATTATTTCCTTCTCATTTAAACAGTATCATGCCTTTTTATTATTATGAAATGCACCAAGGCCTAAATAGGAAAGGGCAGTTCCCGAAACAAAAAATGCCCAGACAAGTGACTAAATAGATTAGTGCATATGCCTTTTTTAAGATATAAGAATTCTTCCAATACCGCAAATTCTATTTGGCCAAATTATTAATTCTTGTTCATTCTTCAGAATACATTTGAACTTCAACATTACACTATAAGAGGATTTTTTTTTCAAACTGACTACGCTGTTGACCTAGCAAGGTCTTAACAGCTTCACTGGACTACATACATACTACTACACTATAAGAGGAAATCAGGCTAAAATGGGTAGAACACTTTCACGCACAAAAATTACACACATATTCTTCAGCAATAGAGTGGTACTAAATTGGAACCGAATACCTGATAAAATAGTATATGTTAGTTTAGTACATTGTTATAAAAATCGACTCGACGACTGGCTAAGTCATCTATAGTGATAAAAAACCAAAAAATCCGACACTGTGTGATTATAAATATATCAGCATGTTCAAATTCAAATTCAAAAACACTTCGGCAAATCGGTAATATCCTTTGGGACTTTGTTGTAAAATCTAACACTATTTCCCAAAAAACTGTTACTGGTTTTACTAAGTCTAAAACGTGGGACAACCAGTTTGTCACAGTTTCTAGTATTTAGATTGTGCCGGTATTTTATGCTGCTCGTCTATCAACAAATAAATAAATATATGAGAGAAATAGAACTAATCGAGCAGTTAAAATAAATAAACACATACAAATTAAAGATGCATATGATGCTTACCTCAATGTCCATGCTTACGAACCCATCAAACCTTGCTTCCAAAAGATGGACATCGAGATTGACCCTTACAGAGTGAGGGTAGACGGTATCGCGGAGTCGATATGCTGGCTCATCTAAATTTGTACTATAATCTAGAAACTCCAAGTTGGACCTCAGCTCCTCCAGAGGAACGGCGCTGAATGATCCTATCAGTAAACATAGTACGGCAGAACGCAACATGGTGGTACCTGATGTAAAATAAAAAATGTAAACATTAATTTCATAATTTGATTAGTTACATCAAGTACGATTAAAGAATTAGGTATAATTGCATACTTCGAACAAAAAATGGAACTAGTCCTTAAGTACACGGCTGCACGGGTACTTAAAGAAGACAATCATGTCCTAAATGCAACTGTCAATTACAAACCGTTTAAGCAGTCTTTTGAATGGCTCGAAATTGGGTTTGCCTAAAATATTAGAATACCGGAGTATACAACGACTTTCATAGAATAGTATTTGAAATACCAGTCAACTAAAAGGACTGGATACCTACAGATTTCTTTCGGTTTAGTCATAATTTAATTATAAATACATTTCGACAATATTTAAATAATTAAGCTTATTTTTCTAGTTTTTCTTAGAATATAGATAAAATCAGACAGACGCGCTAAACCCACTTCAAGTTGTTATCACATTAAAACTAATCAATCTTAAATACTCGGAACTGATAGGCACAATGTTAATACCAGAAACTTGTATTAGCTTCCAATAACTTTTAATTTTTCTTATCCATTATCATTTTGTTTTTCATTATAAATTTACACTTTTTCATTTATCTTGGTTTATATTTCAACTTATATCTTATAGTAGAAACATATAGTAGTATATAGTGTAAGCTTTATATATGTATATAGGTGTTAGAAAGAAACGTGAGCTATGTTCAGTTCATACAAATGTAATCGTCTGTTTTATCCTTGGACATCGGAATTAAAGCAAATATTATAAAATCGCTATTGATCATTGGCATGTTCCAAGAACTAAGAGCCTTCTAAAAGTACTAAAAATACTGAATAATGCAACCGTATTTAAACATCCAGCAATCAATTTACCCAAGATAATTAATAAAAAAAGACATTGCTAAAATCCCTCTCATATTCTTTTAAAATTAGTTCATTTTTGAAGATTGTAACGGAAATACGAAATTATGGTTGCTTCATCTATCTTACAGTATTATATTAGTCGGAACTGCAGTTGTCTCTCTTGTGTCTTATTCGGTAGTGCAAAGTGAACGAGATATTAATATATTTTTTGCTGAAACCTTTTCTTCAAATGTCTTATAGATCGGTTTCCTACATAACACGTTGTGGATCAGTAGACTAGTATATTTTTCATTGTTCACATATACTGTTCTTTTTTACCCTTGTATATTTCCATTTTTACAAATAAATAAATAGCATAATTTCAAATATTATTTAAAACTCAAATTATTATGATTAATTGTTTTAGTTCCTTTTTTTTCGATAACTCTCTCGGCCCTAAGTTTCTTTACAACCTCACCGGGCTGTACATTATGGGGTTCTGTTTCAGTGTTTCTAAATATAACATCAATCTACGGACAGGTAGAAATCTCTACCAAATACCTTTTTTTAAGCTGGTCCTTATAAGGCATCTGAAGCTTCGTGCTTCTAGTACGTACGTACGTACTATCGTTACAGTAATCAATACGTTACATGAACAATACTCTTACTTGTACTGAAAATCTTATTTCAATTTTTTGCAGAATATATATATGTATATAAGGCCAAACATTACACTTAACCGTTCTTCATATTTTTAACATATTTCATTATAGTTTCCAAGCAGTAATTTTATTTCGGATGTATGTAATACAACTTACCCATTGCGCTCGGCTGATCACCACACGTCCAACTAAACTAAGTAAACCAGAATATTATATATTTATCATTAATTATTCTTTTATCTCTATTTACGTATAATTCGATTATACTATCAGAAGCGAGCGTCCGAATTCATCAGTTATCTACAAACTTGTCGCGATTATCGTTTTCTATCATTGCACCATCTATAGTGCTCGAATTTTGGATTTTATGTAATGGTGATATCAAAAGCTTAAGAAGGCCGCTTTTCTATATGGTATCGCGACAAAGTGACTTTACGGTACCTTCTGGTTATATAAATGCAGTCCTAAAACAAGATCTATCATCGAAAAATGTAATATATATATATAACATCTACCGTTGTCACTATCATACTCGACAGCATACCTCCTTGAACACGGACTTCTCAATTGGATAAATGTTGCCTGATACCAAAACGTGGCAAACCAAAAGAAAGGAATTATTGTGAATTTATCCCCATGTACGATATAGTGCCAATCGAGTCTAGTACAGATATAGACTGACTAACTCTGGCCACTATTACGCGTATTGTATCTAATGTATGCTGGTCGCAATCCATTCGTATAACAATCGTTGTGTCCTTTCTACTGACCGGAACAGCACAGTACCGATTTCACGACAACCCTTAAAGGCACTGGACTAAGTAGACGCTCATAAACGAATAGATTAGCGCTTAAGAATGATAATTACAATTCGTACAAAAGCTCTCTTAGGGCACCTTATGTTCTGAAATTGACCAGTGACTCTACGTGGTTCGTTAAAAGCGCAGAAATTAAATATGTTTTCTGATGGATGCAGTTAGTTTTTTAAAAGATCTTCCTCTGAAACTTTTATAGTTGACTAGATTTATTTATTTTCTTAAATTGTACGGCTTAATAGAGTGATTTTCTTACATTGTTGAAACTCTTCCCAACATTTTAAAGCGTCGTCAATAGAAGTAATCATGCCATCAGGAGATAGATATATTGTATTTTCTCTGTGAGCACTTTTCACTGAGTATGTGGAGAACTAATTTTATTCCAGTCGTTGATTCATAACCTGGTGAATGAACACAGCTGCATCTATTATTGAATTAAGCAAACCATGTCTTATATCTATGCAATCTATAGGATTTCCACCAAAAACTTCTAGGAAGTTAGAAACGTTTTTATACAAAGTATGTAATACATCGATCGTTACACCTTACTTTTGCCCGACTTTAACTTTTGCCAAGCTCTTTACCACTCACTCATTTCTTATACTACATCCCGCATTGATTATTTCAATAGCAATATTGTAAGCTGGATGTTTGAACTTTATTCTGTGGTGTAGAGATTAAAAAATATTGCATATCTTGCATGCTGCCTTCCTAAAATTTTTGTCGTACCTAAGTTTCAATTGTTTTAGGGATAACATTATTTGTATGATAACATTTTGAATAATTTTTTAGGTGTTATGGCTATATTATTTTTCTCATATATAAGTTTAACAAAATTACAGAACACATTTACATAGTAAAACTACAGATTTTTTCAAATTAACTTTATTTATGAAAAGAATACAAAATGCTTAATTATATAGAATACATCAATTAAATTATTATGCTACCATATTGATTGCAAGCGTGATAATCAAAGTGACGAAACTCAAAACTGCCGTATGTGCCGAATCTGGGGTTGTTTCTTGTATCGGCGCTTGTGTGGTTACTGGAGGTTGGGTAACTTCGTTGTCAGTGATCTCATCAATAACGTCTTCAACGTAACCCGTCTCGAAGTAACGGGTGAATTCAGTCATCCTTTGTTGGGACCATTGTAGGTTAGATCTCGCGGTCGCTATACCGCTAACACCCGTGTCGTAAGCTGAGCCGATCAATTCTCTGTTAGCATCGAGCCAAGTTTGGACCTATGAATTTTAAACAGAAAATAAACTATTATTTTCAATATAAACTTTCACTTAACCACAATCAGATGTAATGTTGAGTTTGGTGTAGGTCGTAGGTGTATGGTTAAGATAATGTTAATGGTTGTAAATGCTGTGTCTATCAATTGCACACAGCACTTAAATTGTAGATTATCTCGTAGATTATTATAAATTTAACGTTTAAACCCAGTGTTGAGAAACAATACAGTAGTGAGTTTGATACAAGTCATTTGACTTGGTGACCTGAGGGTAAATAAGAATTTAATTACCCGAGTTATTTGTGATTCGTCAAGTAGTCGACCTGTGATAGTGCTCAACGGAGAAGCAATGCTTCCAAGACTGTAAAAAATAACAAAAATAAATTATACTTTAAATAGCAGATTTAAAACCAAAATCGAACCGCTTTAATATCAAAAAGCATAAAAGAAACAAAATGGCATTACATATTATAAAACAGTTAATGCATTCAATTAATCAAATCAAATAAAAATATCAAAATAGATGCTACCTAGTGAGCTATTTGAAATAGGTGCCAACCCAGATTCCAAAACATCTACAGACATTTCGCGCGATACGAGAGTGGACCCAAACTTTTGTACGTAGTTGCTATGAATTTGGGTTAGCATCGAGTTCGAATAGATTAGATAGCGGATTCATTAATACTTTAACAGAAGTTTGAATATTTGAAACAATGACTTCACTCACGTTTGCGTTGTTTGAGCAACGTTATTTGTCAGCCATTCGAAGGCCCGCATGGTGTTAACTTCGTTGGAAGTGATGGCAGAACTCAAAGCACTCGAGTGATCCTGCGGTCTGATGTCATCGTTTCCGGATACGATAGCGGACAAATACCGCTCTAGGCTGGACTGGTCAGTGGTGCAGCCGGCTGCTCCGAGCATTACAACTTTCTCATTAGCTAAGTCTTCTTCGAGGTAACGGTTCCAGAAGTAGTTGAAGTCGTCGGCTGTTCCATAACGCAGACCAGTGCAGTAAACCCATGGGCGCATGTTAGGTGGGATGCTGTGAGAGTTCAATAAATTATTGCAGCGATTATAAATAATATATTTAAAATACAGTTTACAATAAAGCAACATATAACTAATTTCGATTCATTAAAATAAGTGCCGGTAATTATCTTTTAATCGGTATTGCAGCAGTGTTTGTTGGTTCCATTGTAAATAACGACTTACATACATCTTCAAATAGAAAGTTAAAACCGCTGCATATAAGCGTTGTTGAGATTGTATTTAGGAAGGTCTATGTCTAACTGTGGACGTATATGTATATGCGGACTTTACATATATAAATGAAGTATAAACTTTAATGTCAGCATAAAGTCGAAGACTCTGTTACTTACAATTGACCGTTTCTCCAGTTCTGGAAGTTTTGTCTACCAGCAGCAACACACTGCTCATGACCGACATTACAAAGGAATTCCATAACATTCAACCTCTGGAGGTCAGTCATATAAGTGCCGCCCTCCAGCTCTGCAAATCCGAGACGATTTACTACAGCCGTGCTCGAACCGATGATCAGATTCTATAAAAAAGAAAGTACTACTTTTAATACAAAGTCATGTAATGAAGGAAATGTAGGGAATTTACTGACTTCCATCTTGATTTATTTTTCTTGAGACGATAATACGACGAGGCGACGTTGAGGTGGCAGTTATAGAAGTATGGCGTCATCCTATGTAAACGTCATCTTTAGTAGCCGATACAGTAATCCGCTACTGTACTTACGAATATATGTAAAAATGTGCGAGAATGAACCTCGCTCCTTTTTTTCGAACTGACTACGCTATTAGACTGACAAGCCACTACAAATTCACCGTACTACTAAGGCGAGCGCTTAAGGCACAGCGCTCCAATTTCGCAACGCCTTTAATAAGCTTGTTTCGTATTACAGGGTAGCGCGTAATATGGATGTACAATTATTTTTTTATTGTAGCACGACAAAGTGACTGTACTATGCCTGGTGGTAAGCATAGTACAATCTAAAAACAATGGCAACCGTCCATCGCCGGTTGCCACTGTCATGCCGGCCCGCGTAATAGTCTGTTCACGTTACGTTGAAAGACCCCATGTCATAGCAAGGAGGGAACACATTGGCCGGGAGATTGTTCCACAGCTTCACGGTACGGCAAAGATATGACGTAGCGAAATTTTTAGTTCGTGCCCAGATACAATTTACCGTAAAACTGTGGCTCCGAAGCCCAATGCGCGTGGTTCGGTTGTGGAAAAGGGAGGAAGGGATTAAATTAAATAACTCTTCGGAACACTCGCCGTGACGGTAGAATACACTCAGTGAGGCTATGTCCCTGAGCAACTGAAGCGGCTCTATATACACTGTTACGTCTGCATCATTCACAATGCGGACAGCCCGTTTCTGCGACCTGTTCAGGGTGTCCAAGAGGTACTTTGTGGAACCGTCCCAGAGGTGCAAGCAGTATTCCACGCAAGGCCGAACTTGTGCCTTATAAAGGAGATATAGCTGTTCAGGCGTGAAGAACCGTCGTACCCTGTTCAGGATTCTGAGTTACCGAGATGTAGTGGAGATCACGCTTTCGATGTAATCCCTAGGATTGAGGTCGCTGCGAATATCTATGCCTAAGATATTGAGGCTGTCTCGCATTGCGAGCGAGACGTTCTGAAAAGCTGGAAGAAGGGTAAATGGGGATCTTTTGCAGGAAAACGCGCATACTTGTGTTTTGTTGGCATTAAACTCAACCAAATTACTTGCTCCCCATTTTGAAATACGAAGCAAGGACCGGTCGAGCTCAGTGATAAGTTCCTGCCGTCTCCTTTCTGTTGTTTTGACGGTAGAACGGGAATTTGCGTCGACATATTTTATAACCAATGGCAGCTTTTGCTAAACACTACCTCCTCAATGTGTACCATATAAAATGAATATGTCTTTCTTTATACAACACTATGAAATTTTCTTGAAATATTTCTGACAAAAGGGACTTCGGGAAGATATGTTCAAAGCTGTACAACATTTTATAGTAATTTTTAAACATACCTGTAATCTTTGCAGGTTCGTAGAATCATGAGCAAGCCTCCTGATAACAAAGTTGAATCCACTGATAGCGGCAATCCACGGCGCGTATGCATCTTCGAATTCAAGGAACGAGAGGATGTTAAATACTCTCTCATAGCGCAACACGTTTGCTCTCGCCAATTGGAACAGGTCATCGACGATCTTTTAATAAAAATATTATTATTATGTACTGAAGTTAAATCTACTTAAATTCTTTAAACATATATATACATATATATATATACACATATATATATATATATACATATATATATATATGTGACTATCGGGCCCGATGGATGTTGTCCCACCCTAATAATAAAAAAACCTGGACAAATGATATACCTAAACCTTCCACTCTATCTACTAGTGAAAACCGCATTAAAATCTGCTCAGAAATTTTTGGGTTTATTGCGAACAGACAGACAGATAGACATAGTAGAGGACTTTGTTTTATAATAGGTAGTACTGATATAATAATTCCAGTGATGTAGCTAATGATAAATCACTAAGCAGCTAGAAGTCAGCTAGTATCTCAATAAAACTGTCATCGAATTGTGTCCAGTCATTGGTTACTACTTGCGTGATAGTTATATTGACTTCAGAGTTAAATACAATAATTAATTAATTAATTAAAAAAAATCGTATTTAACCCAACTTCTTCAAAACCTGGTATTTCATAATAATTATCTTAATACATTATTTATTTTATGTTATGGTTTAACGTATGTCTTTGAATTTGTTTGACATTTAACACATCTAATACAACTAACATAATTTAACACAATTGACAGACATTTAACACAACACACAATTTGACATTATTAACTACAATATGGTTAGTTATTGAACAACGTTTGAAAAATATATAATACTTAATTTATAAGACTAATACATATTAAATGTATCTACAGATAAATTTAGGACAAAATAGTAGAGATAATATAAATTTATTGATAGTAAATGGAATGCAAGTAACATTATTTATTTTAATTTAAAAAGTTCATATCAAACCTGGGCTCTGTTAAGCTCATGGATGACTGTTCTCTGATTGGACCTCAAAGCTCTTGTAAGAAGAGACCAGTTAGTGTCGTCATAGTTGACTCGGTAGAAACCTGAAATAATGATTTCAATTTAAATTGCTCGGGTTTCCACTAAATTATATTTCTATATTCCGTTATTTTTAGTTGAAATGTTAAAGAAAATAATATTATTATGTAATATTTGGTTACCGAATTATAGCCTCTCGTCCTCTATATCAAATAAAAACTTAATACCAATTAAAAAAACAAAACAAATACGAAGAGCATCTCAGTATATAACATTACAATTATATTGATAACGTGGAAGTCGCATAAGTAAAGCAAGTGTGATGCATAAGCTAGATCAAAAGTCGTGAAAAAACTTTGTAAATAATTCAGAATGAGTTACAAAACTTCGAATACGATTTGAACTTAACCTCAGATATTATACCCATAATGTAAATCTGTAACTATCTATTACTAATTTCAGACAGAAAGGAGGAGAGAAGATAAATTATTTGAGCTCAATCGATGACTCAATATCTAATTAGATCGCTTGAAAAACGCGCGTGCAGTCTGATATAAAATTTCATTGACTATTTGCATTCTTATGGTTAAACTTACCAGATTCTTGCTTGTTGAATATGACCCACTCGAGTCCAGTAGTGCCTCTCTCGATGACCGTGGCTTGTTGGGTGATCACTTGGGATGGCTTCAAGTTATTAAATTCAGGAGCTTCACCCCTTGTCCAGGTGATCGGGATATGCCACAAGCTTGGGAATTGAGAGACTCCTGTGTTGCGTTCCCATCTTTCCTGTATTCATAAAATATTCCATTTTCCATATTCTCTGGTATTTAACAACAAAAACAATAAAACAAAGTGGCTCTAGCAGCTAGTAGTATAAGAAACTGTTCGGCATTACGTAAAAGAGCGATTCATAACCTACTAGGGTTAAAATAGTAAATTAAACAGAAGATGATCTAAGACAGATTTTTATTCTGCAATACCTGAGTAACGGTCATACGTCCAGTTTGTTGGTCAACCGTGACGGTGACCAAGGGATGCCCGGCCTTCTCTGACCAAGTTCTGAAGTAAGCGTCGATGGTTATTCCGTTATAGGATGCGAGCGCACCGTCCACAGCGGCAGCCGCATCCAACGCACTGAATAGGTGGTGAGGTTCAGCAACATCGAATGCTCTGTTGACATCAGATATTACTTTCAAATATTGGCATAACTGTAGATAGTAAATTATGCAGTGGAAATCTGAAGGATCACTATTATTATATTGTTATATACATACATTATATTATTCTTGTGGCATTTATATCAAACAAGACAATATAAAAATTCAGCATCTAGTATATGAAAAAAGGTGAAACTTTCTGCTTTTACAGATAGCCTTTTCTTGTTACCCTTATCCCACTTAAGTAGGGTCGACACAACATGATTTCTTTTTCACTCTTTCCTGTTAGATATCATCTCCGTATTCACACCTTTTATACACATATCATTTTTCACACAATCCATCCATAGCTTTTCGATCTTCCTTTACTCATATATCCTTCCAATTTCATACTCAACGTTTCCTCAATATCCTTAATAACACCTCAAACGCATAACTACAAGATATATAATCCTCATATACCAATACATTATATCCAAATATGGTAAAACTGGCTAAATGGCTGCTAGAACACATTGATCAGTAATTGGCAGAAAGTTTTCAACACTCTACAACCGGGCCATAGAGTCATTACAAGGTTTTTCTTCACCAAAGACGCAGGACTAAAAATGGACCAATGTTTACTAACTTCATGTCTTTTTATACTATTTAACTAACTTAGTTACGATATTTTTTACTAGATAAACTAATTAACTAAAACAAAAATCACTTGCCTTTCTTGAAGATATCTCCTCAATCCAGATACGTATGTATTTACACCGAGCAAGTACTGTGTCATCCTAAGGATCGAAGCTCCTCTAGCGTAGGTGATGGTGGAGAAATGGGCGCTGACAGTCGTGGGGTCGTTCACATTGAGATCAGTGAGGGCATGAGCAGAGTCAATAGAGTCTGAGAACATGGCTACTTGGACTTGCTCAACGATGAAACGAGTTTCAAATCCGAGTTCAGGGTCAACCTGTTATATTATTTATAAAAAATAATTTCAGGAAATCCCGCCATAATCACACGATGAAACGTAAAAAGCAATGTTATCATAAACAGTATCCCCTTAGCCATTATTAATAAAGCCTGTATGATTCAGCCGTCGGTGGATTCTATGCATTTAATTTCAGACGGAGTGCTATCCTTAAAAATGTTTTTAACTTGATATAATCATTGGCGCAACTAAGACATGAAAGTGACCCTTTGTTAGGGTAATATTAACATCTCAATAAAGTAAATATTACTAATTTCGAGAATAACTTAGACATTGTTTCATTAAAATCGGTCTACTTTATCAATTGTTATTGTAATTTGAATGACGGCTCGAGTTAAGTACGAGAGAAGAGACGTTACTACAACTAATATTACAAAGCTAGAGAATTTATTAGTTTGGTTGAACGCGCTAATCTCAAAAACTACTGGTCCGATTTGATATATTATTTCAGTGTTAAATAGCTCATTTATCGAAAAAGACTATGTATGCTAAAACAAATAGGAGCGGAGCACCAATGAAGAATTTTTCAAAACCAGTTTTTTTATTCTTTTGAGAGCTGCCGCTGCATATTAACGTTATCCCGAAGTAACTATTCCACGCGGACAAAGTCACGGGCAGAAGCTGGTACTTAATATAATTATCTTTATTAATATTACGTTATCACGAGAAGTCAGCTCTACAGTATGTAGTCCATGCCCTCCATTGCATTCAAGCCAATACAATTTGTAACAAAGTTTCTACTTTCACCTATAAGTCTATTTACCGAATTGATGAAATTGTAAAAAAAAAAAACAATTTTAGAATTTCAAAACATCTTACCGATCCAGTCAAGAAATATTGGTAGAATCGGGCAAAGCCTTCGTTTAGCCATAGGTTGTCCCACCACGCGCAAGTCACAAGATTTCCGAACCACATGTGTGCAATTTCGTGAGATACGATGTTAGCAATTCTTTGTTTGTAGAAGTGATTAGTGTTAACTGGATCATAAAGGATCAAAGCTTCTCTGTAAAATGAGACATCAACTTTATTTGGTTCTTAAGTAAAACAATAAGTATAGTTACATATACTTTGGATACGGTGAGAGTTTTAAAGACTCTTGTAAAGTTTATTTCTTAAATAAGCTATTCGTGAGATGTCATAACTGTTTGATTTTGATACAACAGATTATTTTTCTTAATACAATACATATAAAATAATAAATAGTAATAAATCCAGATTCTTTTTTTTTTACAATGGCAAATTCTAATCTTATATCAATAAGATTAAATCAATAATAAAATATACTAATCTCATAAACAGCACATCTCATAGCATATTAATTGTAGTAAAGTAATTATTGTCTTTCTCTATATATTTCAAATAGGTTGGTACTATTTACAAAATTCTAAAATGTTTAGTCAATAACTTTACCTGTAAGTAAGAAGACCCCAATTTTCCATAGCACCAGCAGAGAAATCCGGAATCGCTGCTTGTTTCATATTAATATTCGGGGCCATTGTGAAATAAGGAATTTGAGTGTATTCCTCCATAGCGGAAAGAAGTTTCTCTCCAATTTCCAGTGAATATTCACCGTGGTTTGCGATATTGTCACGAGCATATATGTTGAAAGGTCTTGTGACATTGTTGTTGGTTGCAACTACTTGGTAGTGTGAGACAATAAAGGCCAATAAATAAGTGGATGTATAAGGTGTTGTGTGGAATGTCTCGGAGATACGTCCATTTTGCAAACTAAAGAAGGATAAAACAGTGAGTTAAGTTAAATATATACTATTTATTTAAATATATGCTATTTATACCCCGAAATACAACAAAGATAATTTACATAACGTTTTTAAAGAGCTATGCTTCTGCTTACGAGAAAATACCTATATAGTTGCAATTAAAGACGAATTCCCTAAGAAACACGATTTGTTGTATTAATGTTTGTATAACTCCTAGTTTTTATCTATTAAATTTAATTTTATAACTTCTGTGTATTATTAATCATAATTGCAGTATAAATTAATATATCCTTGCCACGTTTACACTTAACCTTCCTGATAATACTTATCACGATAAAGAGTAACAAATAATAAAATATACCTAATTTCCGAACAGCAATTAAAAGAATATAAATCTTGGCAACACAGTTAAAGATATAGATTACTATTTTTAAACTTACGTCTGTGAACTTCTTATCGGCATATTGGATATGGTTGGGCTAAAGCTTGCTTCCCTATTCATGGTGATATCGAAGTAAGCTTTGAACCCAGGTTCGTCATAGCAAGGGAATGCTTGGCGAGCATGGCCTGGCTGGAATTGTGTGGTACCCATCCATCTTAAGCATAAAAATTACATGTCAATAACAATGTAGAAATATATCGTGGTGTATTAACCTAATCTTGTTTATTAGATGTCGATGATGATATAACAGATTCCTACTGAATTCATATCAATAGATATAATTTTGTTAACAATTTGTAACAAGATTATTCCTTTGTATAACAAACATTTACACACTCATCATAAAAGATAGGTAATACATTTCTATGCAATAGGAATAAAATCACTATACACCAGGTAAATAAAGCACCTGACACAGTGCTACACCTATCCGCATCGCTTTCCAGGGTCAATCGAAGTATGTATATCCAATAGTTAATAGGGATGATAAATATATGTACCATATTAGTTCGCAATTACCAAAATACATGGTGGATGATTACTCGCACATGTTGATTCTTTGTGATTTTGTCATATCTAACCAGATTTGTTACAAAATCACACTTGCCCACCAGATTGATGTGGGTGAGTACAGGAGACTTGGAAAGTACCACAGGTTCATAGTTTAATTTTTTATTGGATTTTTCGTAGGCGGCAGTAATCGAGCAGGTGCGCGCGCGAGATTTGAGAAACTTGCAAGCCAGCATGATCGACCGATGATTCACTGATATTGATTCAATAATAGCATGTCCAGTCCTTGATCGACTTAAATTTAAGTCCTTACAATAAGCTTGCTGTGAAGTAAAACATCATGCGGAAACCATGGCGTTTTGGTTTGGTTTTCTTCTAAGTCCACCCGATTAGTTACACACATCAAACTGAAATCTGTCGCCAAGAATTCAATTATGTTACAGCAGCTGTGCTTAAGACTCAGTTTCAATCTAGGTTTAGCGTGTTTATCATCTTATTCCATATTGTCCTTTAGCGTCATGTGAAATTGCAACCAATGGTAAAAGATTCAAGGTGGAAAAACAATGCATCATTGCTGTTCTGATATAAAAAATAATTTGTGCAAAGGTTACCTCTTGGTCCTCGAACTGTCGATATACCAACTTCTGTAAAATCCTCTCATGTTTGTCTGCAGGTTACCTCTAAAGGTGCTTCTGATAATGTACTCCTGATTGAGTACTAAGGCAGTGGATGTCGAGATTCTTAGGAAACTCCAAGGCATCTCGCATGTGAAGGTCTGACCGGGTGCAGTTATATCAACAAATGTGGTTCCAGATTGGTAACCAATAGACAAACTTTGGATTGTCAAATCATTACAATGTATAACTACTTGACTAACATTTGCTTCTGTAGCTGATATGTAAATGGTCACTTCTCCATCGAATGTGAACGGTTGTACATTTGTACCAGTTACTTCAAAGTATGGTGTTAGAGATACTTCGTAATGTCTCGGTCGAGTGGTAGTTGGGAGACGGTACGCTGGGTCTCGGAGCATTCTGCTAAATTCAGCCCATTCATCATCTGGTACTGGGATAGGGCTGAAAGAGAGTGAGCCTTGGAGGAAGGCTATCCCTAATAGGAGATAAAGCCAGGGATGTGCCTAAAAATAAAAATAACTATTAGAATTTGAAATATTACAACTATTTGCTTACTCAGCATTATCTTTAAAGAACATATTTTGTAGCCAAAAAGAATCGATGGCCAAAATGCAGGGAAAACAAATATCGTAGACAAATGGAACCTAGTGTAATTTTAGAATTTAGACACAACAATTAAGAAAACAACTGCGTATGAGAGGAAAATTATAGATAATATAATTGGAAAATTTTAATTTGTATAAATCTCATCAAGTATATTACCATCCTGTATTTTGTTATATCATTAACTTAATTTTCAAATGGATTAATCTGTTATCAAAAATGATGACTGTTGATTTTTTTTCTACAATTAATTCTATAATGTACTTACCATTATCACGGTAGTTGGCGCAAAGTGAAACAGTCGGAAAAATTGTCGGTCCCTTCGATTTATCAATATCTAAATAATCCACCATTTATATATCTTATCTAATTTTAATGAGATATATAAAGGCAGTTATGTAGATATCGGAAAATTATGATTATATATCAATTATATGTTTGTTATCGAAATACCTAACACTTTAATAATTATGAACTCATATTTCCTTCATCAACAAGTATTAACTATGTTCATAAAAATATATAGTGTTTCAAAGAAATAGAAATATTTATAGTCATTACATTGTTCATATCTTGTAATTATTTTATTACCTCCACATCCCATAGTATGTTTTATTCCTCTCTCGAACGAAGACATTTCCAAAATTAATCCCATTCGTCCACGCATCATATTTTTTCCTATATTATTGTAATGTTTTACTTTTTTATACATTATAGATTTTAGCGTTAGACCACAATCTCATCTAATGTTAAATGACGATATAGCCTAAGATGGTAAACACGCTAAATCTAGAGGGGACTGGCTCTCGAGTGCAGCTGCTGGAACACACCAACAGGTTCCTAACGACAGATTTTAACTTGAGGGTTGTAGCTAGCCAGATGGACTTAAAGAAAGCCCTACCACCATGCTATGACTTCACCACGATGTTTTCCTTCACCGGACGCTTAGGCTTCGTTGCAAGGATTTAAACCTACGTCCATCGATGCTGTGTCCGAACACGCTATCGACTAAGCTATCGTTGCTTCAATTACTAATTTGAAATTGAAATTATAGCCCATTCCTCAGTTACTCGTATAATTTATTTATTATTAATTATTATTATTTATTTATTATGATTTCCCTTAGTGACACCTAAAATACCCGATTAGATATTGCTATCTAATAAGCTAATTGATATTTTTTTCGGCATTAATTAACTAAAACATCATAGTTATTAAATCCTAAGATACATTTTATTTCGCTTGCAATCAATCATTGTCATGTAATACTAAGTATTTTCGTTTAACGAAGGAAATAACTGGGAAATACATTTGCTAATTGGTAAAGTATATTTAACCCTTGGTCATTTATAACCTCGGTTAGTAATGCAGTCCAGTTTTAATCAAATACTTCAGTAAATACCTCCCTACTTAATAACAACTACCAATATCATCCATGCATTGGATGACGTCTACATTTTTGCAGCCATGACACTTATTTAAATGTTATCTTAGACAGGAGTTCATCTTTCATTAATGAAATAATACATCAGTTGGAGACAACCCTTTTAATTTATCAAGTAAAATATACACTACTTTAGAAGTACAAACAGTATAGCAGTCTTTTGATACAATTAACAAAACAAATTTTGAATGTAGAAGTAAAATTCCCATAAGTTATATTACAGAACAAAATAGAAAACAGATTTGATAATTATTCGTATTCATGACAACATAGTTATTATTATGTATTTGTTTATTATTTAATTAATCTATCACTAATTACTGAAAACAATTATAAAACATTACCACAAACTGAATACTGTTATTGAAATTGTATGTAAGTAGATAATTCACGTCTGAAATTTAATTTGAAAAAAGATCCGACTTCAAAATTATAATAAATATGACGTCAAGTGAAGAAAATACTGCACTCATAAATATCGTAAACAAAAACATTAAGGACACATAATTAATTTATATAGAATCGAGTTATTCTAATAATTCTCTTGAACATATTATGATATATTAGCGTTGTTCATTATTAAATCTTATCATAACAATGTTGTATTATTATATATTATGGAGGCTTAGCTTATAAGAGGATTAACAGTGCTCGAATCATTTGGACTAGAAAATTCAATAAAGTGTGATCTTTGTCAATGCAGGCAAATATCTTTAAAATTGATTATGGAGCTCAGTTTGCTGTCAAGACTGTAACATGACGGAGGAATTAAGAATGCATGAAAAAAAACAAGTATATATATTGTATATAAATAAATGTATTTTTAATAAATTACAAAAAAAATCTGTATATACAATTCGATAGAATCTACATGGCAAAGAAAAATATTGTAACAAACTTATAATATATTATTTTTTAATTTACTTATAGAACATAATTAACTATAGCTGCACAAGCTACAATGAATACAGACAAAACACTAGTTACAGCCGAATCTGGTACTGGAAGGTCTGGTGTGA
The DNA here is from genome assembly GCA_036509395.1 of Antheraea yamamai. NCBI lineage: Eukaryota > Metazoa > Arthropoda > Insecta > Lepidoptera > Saturniidae > Antheraea > Antheraea yamamai. Next base: position 3,112,910 of record AP028432.1, read on the forward strand.
CAGGCTCAACCAAGTTAGGCTGAGCTACAGTAGTAGGAGCAGAGGTGACAACTGGGGCGGCAGTGGTAGATTCATAGCTTTCAGGTCCGTTCGTGAAGAAAGTATTAAAATCAACTTGATTTTGTGCAGCCCAGGCGATACTTTCGCGAGAAGTTTCAGCACCGTTGTACACCGATTGATATGCGTCACCTAGTGCCGCCTGGTTTTGTGTTGCCCAGGTTTGGAACTGAATAACAAGAGTCAATCATTAGTTTAACAAGAAAAATTTAAAACCAACTTAAAAAAAATCTACTTTAGTAAATACACAAGAATATCTTTGACCACAGTTAGGTACCTACTTAGTCTTGAATTGTTATAAACCTACCAATATCTGAATTACTATACATCTAACCGATTTTGTGGAGCTTCCTCATCTATCTTCCAAATTCAAGGTCTGGTGGTATTGAAATTAAAATAGAACCCCTTTGAAAGTATCTCCTTTTCAATAACAAAAGTTCTGAGATAAACATTTAAAAAATATAGAACCGGGTTGAGTGCCGTTAGTTGGTATTCTTATAGCCTTTCCATTCCCATTCCATATGACGATAATATAACAAATGCCTATGAAAACGACAAAAAGTTAAATAGAGAAAACATACTTCACTCTAATGTTACTAACGAAAAAAATCCACTATCACTTGGTGATAGATGTAACTAAACAAACGATTACCAGGGAACAAAAAGTTTTGTATAGTTTTTTTTTATATTGTTTCCTAATTCAGGTCATTTAAGAATTGAAAAGTGCAACCACTTCAGACTTGTTGTTTCAAATATTCTTAATGGTATAGTCAAGAGGGAGCCAATTCAAAACTATTTGCTTTCAATTTGAAATTGCTTGACAATGTTTGAAATATCAAAAGTATATCTAAACTCACCGCAGTGATTTCGGCTTCTGTTCTCAATCTAGACGAAACATAGGACAATGGAGTGGTCGCTGAACCAAAACTGCAAGAAAATAATAAGATAAAATAATATACATATATTATTTAATATTAATATTCTAGGATTAATTAATTAACCCAAGCAATTAACAGCTGAATATTTTAAAGTATCATATTGTAAACAATTTTGTATAATATATTAGTATTTTTATATAACGAATTATATATAAATATTATTTTGATGTGACATCAAAAATTGCTAAAAGCCATAGAATTTATTAAATTAGGTACAAAGATAATTTATTAATAACTGTTTTACTTTATAATAAAACAATGTAAAGAAATGAAAAGTTGTAGAATTGGTTATTGTAAGAAATGATTATTTATTTCTTACAGTATCCAATTCTACAACTTAATTATTTAACTGTTACTAACAAAAGCAAAATTCTTAGATTAAAGTAATTTTGTCTATAGATCAACTGAAAATGTTCGCAACATTGCCATTTTTATGTTGTTTGTAGGAGATATTTAGAAATATTTTAATTTATATCACATTAACGCAGCATTATTGTCCTTAATAATCAGTAGATAGAGGTGAAAATGATTATTTAGGACTTGAAAGTGTAAGTAAGATGAATAATAAGAAGAAATACGTACGCATTAATGACAGCAGCCAAATTGTTTTGTATATATTGGAAGACAATTTGCGTATTTCCTTCATTCCCGGTTACGGCACCGTTAAACGCAGTGGTGTAGTCTTGAGGACGTACTATCTGATTATTTTGAACGATAGCATTTAGGAGCCTGGAAACAAATGTAATATCTCATCTCATATACGATAATATTTTATTTTAACATTCGCTGAATCAAACGAGAGGAGGCACCCAATTAGCTTCCCTATTAGGACGGGGCCCGGCAGCGCGTTTCGCCAGGCTGACCAGTGGGGCGGCATGGTGATAGCTTTGATCGTTCCCATTCCACCCTGCTAACAACAACGACCGGTACACCGTGGGATTTTAGTGAGTATAAGTCTTACACTGCCCACTCTCTCTCCCGGGATGGTGGCGTATCCATGAGGATTTCCTCACGTAAGTAAGCTTAAGTAAGTCAGTTTAAAGCTCAAAAAGTAGCTTCAGGATTTTATTAAGGATCAACAAACGCCAATCTGCAGCTAAGGTTGATGAACAGAGCTAGAACGTATATAGGATAAGTTATTAAAAAAAAATCAGTGTAGCTGTAGATAGATCTTGAACTTAAACATTAATATTCTTTGACCTTGTAAGTCGTTACAGGGTTTATTCGAAATTGCCCTAATGACCGTCACCAGTGTAACAAATAAAAATGACAAATCTACGTCGCTCCTTTATGCAAAAGAAGATTTAACTCAAAATGTACGTTTTTATCAGAAAGTATAATAACGTTTTGAAAAGAATACGGCCAATTTAACTGCCACTTAAAAATGACAAAAACTACTAAAATAAATTACTGTTGTTCTTTTTAAGTAGTAAAATGAATTAAGCTGATGTTTTTATAAAAACTAATTACTTTGTTTACAAAAATACTTTACTTCAGTTAATGTCATTTTTTTTTAAATACGTAGTTTTTTCAGTAACATTGTGACTAACTTCGGTTTTAGGCTAATTATTGTAGTGAATTCTGCTGTTGCTGCGTCTGTATAGAAATTATTTAAATAATTGTTTTATAATCAAGTGAATTAACTACCAACTTTTTTAAATGCTTATTTAGAAATATTTATATTACTTATCATATTTTATTCTACAACGACCAAATAGCAATACAATTACACCACTTATCCCTACTTTTAGAATTGATTTAGAGCTCTTCATTTATTTTGATATTAACTGTAAGTCGAACGTATAGATATAGTCTAACTTCAAAGGAATTATCCTACAAAATGGAATTTTTGAATTACATAATTTTTTGATTAAAGGATCACTATCATTAATGTAGCTTATTACAGGAATCTCTCATTATAACTTACAATTTTCTTATAAAATATGTAAAGTATAATTGTAATTCTTATTCCATATATTATAAGTGGCATAAATTAAGTAATATAAATAAATAAATGGGTAAACTATAGACTTTTCACAAGGTGGTAGAGCCATGCTGAAGCTATTACCGGTTTCGGCATGAATGGGTCGGCTCGTCCGGGGTAGTACCACACTCTCACAGAAAACCGACGTGAAATAACAGTGCTCGCATTGTTCGCCCCTCTTCCCGCCCTCCTCCCCCTCCCTCATTCCCCCTTCCGCCCAAACACAGGCTGGCAATCCACTTGCGACTCCCCTGGTGTTGCTAGGTTCTATGGACTGCGGTGATCGCTTAACATCGGGTGAACCGCCTGTTCGTTAGCCTCCTATGATATAAAAAAAATTATGTTTCTACTTACGTATTGAGGGAAGTGGCATGAGGCGTGCAGCCCAAAACCCATAGAATCTGAATCTTCTCTGTATACACGTTGTGACTTAAAAATCTTTGGTATAAGAAATCGAAATCGGTAGTGGTACCCTCACGGAGACCATTGCAGTAGACCCAGTTACGACTGTCTACGGGCACCCTTGAAAGAGAAAAAAAAAATCAATTTCAGTGCTATAAAACTCTCACAAACAACTCACAAACTAATATCACATATAATACACCAGTAAAAACTGAAAAAAATATGACTTTGTATATCTAAAAGTCATCTAATCTGAATATTCTATTTTACTTCTTAGGTTTTTTTTTTGTTGATACAATCGTCATATTGTATCTAAACACGCAGTAGCGTGTCAAGTCAAGTTCAAGCTAACAAAAAGGCGAGCGAGTGCTACGTGTGTAATAAATATTACACGAACCATTTGGAGCCACTTTTGACTCCCTCATTGTCATTAGTAGAGATGGTCATAATTATAACATCTGATAATATAATGCTTTATTACCACACAACGTGTAGCACATTATACTGCTATGGTTGTCCGTTATTATTATCGACAATAACAATGTCATTACAAAATAGCACCATAGTCAAAAAACGTTGCAATGAATTTCGACTACATAGTCATTTGATTGTTATACAACATAGAACAGAATAAGTCACAATAAGTCAACCGCAGCGCCACCTACTGGGATAAATTGTGAACCTAAAACATTCTTGAATCCCTCTGAATACACACTAAAAAAATTAATCAAAATCTGTCCAGCGGTTTAGGCGGGGTTCAGTCACACACGGGCAGAAGAATTATATATAACGATACCCATTACTGCATCCACAATTATTAGAGGGTTAACGATAATTATAAAAAAATGTATAAACAATCATGCTCAAGTTTGCCCACGCTTAGAATCACAGATAATAGTATCAATATATCTGTATCTTTATCATAAGTTTAATTTACAAATTATGATATGTACGGTGTGTGTGTGTGTGCGGTTGTGTGTGCGCGCGCACGCGCGCGCGTTTGTGTGTGTGTGTGTGTGCGTGTGTGTGCATGTGTGTGTGCGCGTGCGTGTGTAAATGAATGATTGTCTTCGCTATCGAGCAGAATAGTTTAGGTAATGCTTAAAAGATTAAGTAATTTCCATAGTGTGTAATACGAACAAAACTTACTCAGTTCCATTGACTCTCAGAGCTTGAAATTGTTGGACGGCTGCAGTGCGACAGTTCTGATTTCCGATGGTACACAAAACTGGAGCTAACTGATATCTAGTGTAAGAGCGCATGAAGGTTTCGTTGAACGCAGGGTAATAAGTAAGCCCAGTCATAGCTACATTTGTCCAATTGGTAATAAGGTTCTGCAAAAAAGCAACTTAGTGATGACATAAAACAAAACTAAGACGGCGTTCATGAATTAAAACTCCCACCGGTTCGGAAAACAAACCACTTATCAAGAAGAACTCGCAAGGAACTCTCTTAATATATATGTATATATATATTACATATATATATGTATATATATTCAAAACGCAATACACGTTACAAACATTTTTATTGGATGCACAGATAGGGGTCAATTCCAGACATCACCATCGTTCATATATTGATCTACTGTATAGTAGCCTTTTGACACCAACACCAATGGATTTTAGTCAAATGTGACGTGGCGCTTAAACTCATAGTCGGCAAATCGGTAATATGCTTTGACACTTTCTTGTAAAACCTAACACTATCACCTAAAAACTGTTACTGGTTTTACTGAATCTGAGAATCTGAAACATGGGACGACCTATTTGTCACAGTTTCTAGTGGTTAGATCCAGCCGGTCTTCTATGAAATCTAGCTTTTCATAGTTTTTGTGCACATACATTAAATCACTGCCTATTGTAAAACAAAGTCCTTCGCCGCCTATGTTTGTGTGTCTGTCTGTTCGCGATAAGTTCAAAAACTATTGAGCGGTTTTTCATGCGATTTTAATTGATAGATGGAGTGATTCACAAATAGGGTCATTAATATACTTTGTCAATTTTTTTTCTAACTTGGTTGAATAAAAACTATAATTGTTGGAAGTGACGAAAAAAGTCAAAGCGCCTGGGAGCTTTCGTTGAAAGCACTGCCTAATCCCTTTGAGATATAGCAATACAATTGAAATAATAAATTATACAGACAAAGTCACGGGTATCAGCTAATTATCAATAATTATTAACTTTATTTAATACTAGCTGACCCGTGCAACTTCGTCTGCACCAAATCGGTTATAACTGGTGTCAATTGTATTTTTAAACGCGAAAAGTTTTAATATACCTAAAACCTTATTGCAGCCACACCATCGATTTCCAATTGTGAATTCAAACTATCAAGGGACTCACTCAAACCCAGATGGTTTGTGAGAAATCTTTTAAAATAAGGCTACAACCCGTTCGTAGCAACCTACATATATTGGCGGTAATGTGAAAAAAAGCTTTAGAGGTCTATGGACCCCCAGTTTCTAACGAAGTTCCTTTCCCCTTTTCTGTAGACGTTTACTATACAGTCAGTAGAGCTTACATTATAAAATATCAAGTTGATAGAGTTAAATTGTAAATTAAACGATAAAATGTATTCATAAAATAAATAATGATAAATGAAACACTGAATGATATCATAACTATTTTCAACTTGTATTAAAACTTTTTCACACTCCATTGTATTGAAGAAAAATAGAAATATTAAAAAGATATGAACACGACGCGTCAAATGTCACTTACCTATAACTATTTGTCTAAGAGCTAGTAATGGTTTCGAAAAAGAATTTCAATAAGCCAGTTTTTATATATCTTTATGTTCTTCCGAACAGTGTGCGGGCTACCTGGCTGTAAACGTTGCGTTTATTAGTGCATATCGCACATTTACAGGCAAAAATATTGATTTTTATATAATTTTTTAATGTATTGTTTTTTACTAACTTTGAAACGCTACTAACACATGAAATTATTATCGCCAGACATTTTTGTTATTAACAATAATGTGCCCGATGCTATTTTTTTGTAAATCAAATAAGTATGTTCAAACCATGTTAAGATAGCTGTAATTTTAATATTATTATTATTTTTAATGAAGGCTTAGTCGCCTGCGCGACTATATCGCCTAAGTAACATACAACTATATAACAATAAGAATGACAATAAACTTAACAATAGCTTATATTAATTTTGTACAATTCTTTAGCATCTTTCGAAATGGGGTCAGACAATAACGAATTGTACAAACCAGTGTGGAACGAACCAGTAGCATTAAACCGAGATCTAATATCTTAGCTTCGAACACATTCTGCCAGGATGTGGTGCACGTCATCGATGAGCTCACAACTCTGGCAGAGTGTTGATGGTACTTTACGCATCAGGTAGGCAAACTTTTTACATGGGATGTGTTGTGAGTGTAATCTCATTCTTGTGATTGCTTCCCGACGGCAAATTGTACCGTCATCAATCCATGGTGACCTTAAGGGATGTGGCTGAATCGTTCTGTACCATATTCCTTTTGTTTTAGAACGCTCATCAAAGTATTCCTTCCATTGCGAGTAACAGCTATTTTTAAATACTGAGCATACATCTAAATAAGTTGGTAAAATATTAATAATGGCACTCGGAGGATCCTTCTCTAGCTAAAAGATCAGCTCTTTCATTCCCAGTTATACCTATATGAGAAGGGATCCATTGTAAAATAATTACTTTGTTCTTTGCTTTGAAATCTAGTAATTGCTTAAAAATAGTGTAGGCTATCGGTATTCCTCGAAAAGTCAAGGTACATCGAGCTACGTGTTGAAGAGCAGTTTTTGAATCGGATAAAATAACAATCTTAATGGACTCAGTGGATTCTACAAATGATAAGGCCTCTGCAATTGCTGTCAGTTCAGTGTGCATAATTGAAATATTTTCATCAATTTGAAATTTCATAAAAGTTTTGGTATTTGACTCAAAAAATGCGGCTCCTAAATAATTACCAGCTTTAGATCCGTCAGTGTATATTTTAACAAAATTTGGTAATATTTATTTATATATTGAAGACAAATATATTTATTTTAAGAATATCATATTGACTCTTTGGCTTCCAAATACCATCTACATTTATTTTAATAGATTTTGCCAGCTAAATATTGTCTCCTAAGATGTAACGGACATATGCTCAAGTCGCTTTCCATAACATGGATTGGAGTACTTTTAATGAAACCCCCGATAATTCTCATGGCCTGGTTTTGGACTTTTTCAAGTTTATAGATGTTAATCTGAGCGCTATTATCATAAAGAAAGCTCGCATAGTCAATTCGACTGCGTATAATATTGATGTATAAACGAACTCAATGTTATGAATGAACACCCCA
>AP028432.1:3152720-3260735 GCA_036509395.1 Antheraea yamamai
ATTGTTATTAATAGTTAAGTCATTCAAGTTTGACGTAAGAACTAAAGGGAGCCGAGGATATTTGATTTGCTTATTTTTGATGACTTGGGGGATGGGGTCTGGGTGCTGATTACGTCAGCAATATTTCTCATTTACTTTTTCAGATTTTCTATAAAATTTAGTCGTTACGTATACAGTTACATGTTTACGTAAGCATGAGGGGGGAGGGTAAGAGCTATGCTTATTTTTTCTGACAAAGGGGGCTCACAGTAGCTAGCCAAACGGCCTAGGAGGAAGTCCATGCTATGCTTTCATCACAATATTTTCCTTTACCGAAATCTCAGACTCAGTGGCGAGGGTTCGAACCTACCTACGATTCAACACTAACAAAGCCATCATCGCTTCACAAATCCTTTGAAAAGAAGAAGCGAAATAGGAAGATTTTATGACCTCTTCTTTATAGTAGCTTGATTGACTGCATTCTTCCTGACAGTGATAACCCAGATACCATAATCCACCGTCATTCATTACTGCCATGCCAGCCTGCAAACCTATCCGCTGTTGATACATATTGTATAACCCCGAAAGGCAACAAAGGCGAGTTATATGACGATATAGAGATATATAGAATATGACGGGATGTTTTATAGTTACGATCCAGAGAAACACCATTATTGTGCAAATTATGCATGCTGTGGTGGTCGAGGGGTTCGACCGTTGGAATGTCAATTCGGTGTCCCAGGTTCAAACCCCATATAACAATGAATTATTCGGAATTCGCGTACATTTACTGATTGAAATTGGTAGCACGTTGACGGTGAAAGAAAACAGAGTGCGGAAATCTTTTTTTTTTCTCGAACTGACTATGTTACATACTATATACAGACTATATACAAGGTCTTTACAGCTTCATCGGACTACTTGTGCGGAAATCTGAACCTGAGAAATGTTCGTATAGTACCACCGTATGTGGGAAAATATAGAACCATGGTTTTCTCGGAAATTGAAATGGCTAATATGTCGCGGACTAGCGTCGTGGTTATGCCCATACCTTCCCTCTGGAAAAGACGTATGCCCTTGCAGTTTTTTTTTTTTTTTTATAGTCCCCCCTTTACCTCGGACGTAATCCGAGACCTTGTTTTTCTACTTCCCTGTATCCCTATTATCACACGTTATAATTGCGGAGTATTAAATCTGTGTAATTTTTTTTTTGCCCTTGCAGTTGGCCTCGTATAGATTGAGGTAAGGATAAAATATTCACATTCTAACTAAATGGTCAATATAAAATCATGATATTGAAATAAAGGTTAGAAACAAAGGGAATAAATAAAACACATAAAGTTATTATAAACCGCAAATTTTATAAATTTTTAATTACCAAAATTGTACTAATACAATAAATAATAATTATTACTTAAAAATGATAATTATGTATTTACATACATTTAAGTTTATTTAATAACAGTTAATTATTCATTAGGATACTAGAACAAATACAGTGATATGAAAAATATTGTATTCAGTTATTTAAAAAAAAAAATCTTTGGAATAAATTATGAGATTTCATCCTTCTCTACTTATTTAACGAGCTTGAGTAAATTGGTCGTATTTCAGGTAATATTAAGTAAAATTCGAGAACAGTAGTGCTCGTCATGCGATAGGAATCAACTGACAGTAACCGCCTTTAAAGAGTTTTTGGCGGGATCTCGGTCTGTCATGTAGTGGATTTTATTTTTTATTCATAATCTTGTGTTACTTGACTCTATATTGTGTGAAATTGGTGGTGTTTTATGTAATATAGTTTGTTTATTGTGCATAAGTGAAGTGAATGGAAAATAATACCACGGACCATGAATTCTGAGATGCCACACAAACTCCATGGAAAGTTCTAACAAGATGGCCACCGTCTTGTTAGTTCATTGAAATTATATCAAGAAACTTGTAATATCGATACTCACTTGACAATGGCACTAATAGTCTACTAGAAGACTGGTTGCCGAAAATGAAATGAAAGAAGAACTTGTAATACTATTAACTACTCGACAACGGCCGTAATAATCTAAAAGATTGGTTGCCAAAAATAAAGATAAAAAAAACCGCCTGTAAACACTTCGGTGAACGCCATCTTTAATAATATACGACATAAATCGAATTCGACGTGAGTCACTGTAATCGATTGTTTTTTTTGAAGTGACAACTTCTTTAGGCGCATCGAGCAGTACTTTTGGCAGGAGATAAAGATATGATTTCGTGTCATGACATGCTAGTAAAGCGTGAGCGAGCGTCAAACTAGCTTTGCGTAGTTATAACGTCTGACATTTAGGTTATGTATTGAGGTTGTGCAGTCTATCATATGTTTCATTAATTAATAAACTATATATAATGTCATTATTGTTAGGAATGACAATATACGTGAAAACCAGACTAATGTAAATATTTTTTGTATACAAACTATGAAATTTAAATTATTCATTCAGAACACATTTATCTCATTGTTTTGAGTTTTCACTTCTGCCGGCAGTCCTTATGACTGCCTCCTTTATTTACTTATACATATATCGATTAGATGCACGCAGTTAAATAAAGTTCATTGTCGTATCTAGTTCTTTTTACTAACAAAAAAAATATTATTTGTATCAACTAACGCCATCTAGTGAAATTCCCGATAATAAACTTAAATATGCGATTCCGTGTCCAGATTCTGATAAATAACAGTTCTATGATGATTTTCATATTTTATCTAAATACCCATCGTTATATTGTAAATAATAATTATGAGTAACATAATTTAAAACTTCGATAAGGATTATGCTTTAGCCTTCACCTTGATAAAAAAAAATGAGGCCATCATTTATTTTAGAATAATCAAACAAATGTCACACGACAAACTTAGTGTTGAACTAAACAATCATTATTACCAATGGGACATAAATAAATGAATAGTATTTATAATTTCTATGTTATTTTATTTCCTTATTGACATCTTCACGGCTTTCAAGTTCCATATTTTTGTATAGGAAAGCTTACACGAAAAAATATTATACCTTATTGCCAAAAGTGACGTATTAATTGCGTTCTGCAAGTCATTTAATGCACAGATTATCGAACAACCACGCGACAGTTAAGATAAATCGAGAATAAGCGTTTTGAAATTGAAATGAGATAAGAATAATGCACGGTTTATTAAATAAAATCATAATTGCTTTACTTTTTTCTTATTGATTATAATTTACTCAGTGTATGAACGATAAACTATCGATATTATGTAAATAATGTTTTTATTTTACATTATTGCACAGACGAAATATGTCAATCGATTTTCACAAGTTTTTTTTTAGCTTAAAATGTCTGTCTAGTTGTTCAATGTTGAAATGTGTTAGTTTGTTCAGGTCAAATATTGCAATATAAATTGAACCAGTCCCTTTAGACCCAAGACTTTGCAATTTTGCATGTTTGTTCAGTCCTGTTGACAATGAAAACAAAATGGCCGCCACAAACAATTAAAAACATCCGATTAATCTTTTTAGCGCATTATAATAAAAGCTTTGATTTTAATACTAATTTATTCAAGTTAATTTCACCTTCAATATAATTCTTAAATAAATCAAAATAAAAGTAGTTTTTTTTTAAACATAAATCTGAGAACGAATACAAATTACACGATATTAATATCGATATTCAATTTAGTGCAAGTATCACTAAAATCAACTGTCTTCATCTACTTCCTATTTTGGTAACTAATCCTCGATTATTTAGGATAATTACAGCCATTATCAAGTAATCGATTATTACAAAGTGTCTTATGATTTCATTGTTTCGACAAAATGGCGGTCCTGCTTTAGAATTTTCTAGAGCATTTTTATGACATTTCGATATTCATGTTTTTTGTTATTATTTTCTAACCACTTGTACACAATTATCGAGCTATAATACATAAGGTGTGATTGTGAAGAAAGAGTTAATATCATTACATGACAAACTAAGAGCCCGTCAAAAAGTAATAAAAAAAGTAACATAATGGAATGGATTGAATGCAATGTACTAATGTGGCATTAGAAGTGTCTGCCTAAAAGATATAGATCCATTATTTTTTATTGCATTTTTACATTATTTCTTGATAATTTAATGTGGGCATACATTGAAAATTGAAAATCTGGGTTTCGTCAATAACCGGCATGATTTAAATACTAGAAACTGACAAACTGGTCGTCCCATGTTTCAGAGTCAGTACAACCAAGAGTTTTTTAGGTAATAGTGTTAAGTTTTGCAACAAAGTTCCAAGGCATATCACCGATTTGCCGTACTGTAACTTTAAGCGCCATGTCAAACGGGTTTTAGTGTCAAAAGGATATTATAGAGTCAATCAATATGTGAACGATGGTGATGTCTGAAATTGACTCCTCTCTGAGCATACACTACAAACGATTGTAATGTATTTAAAATATAAAGACAAATCAGATCGAGTTTCTTGCCGAAAGAAGATGACGGGGTTGTTTGTCCGAATCGGTGGTAGTTCTGACGTTCATAAGCGCCTGCTTAGTGCCCAAATTGAATAAACTATTTTTGCTTTTGATTTTACCAATTTAGTATTTACAGTTCATACAAGTTATTTAAGCTAGATAAGAATCTTCAGACAAACAGCTTTTCTTGTTGTGCGTTATGTTAAATCTGCGATGAATTCTAAGATATTAATTGAAATAATATGTTATAAAAGGCAATTATGATTTACATGAAATGCCCAATTTAAATAAAGTATTTAATTGCATAAGTATTCATACTATATTTGACCAAATAGCGTCCCAAATAATCGTTTATATTTTATAACATATACGTGAAAGATATAAGTGTAAGTTGTCCTGAGATATAGATATACTACCCAAGACTTTTATGTAGGTATTTTTTAGATGTGCAATTATATGTACACTATTTTTTATGTATGAGGTAAGTTATGAATGAAAGCGCCCAAAATTTCTTGTTATGACTTCATTGAAATACGTCGATTCTCCTGTACTTTTCATAAATATAAAATAAACGTAAACCTTTGGAGAATCTCTAAATAATAGTAAACACCTTATCAAAATACGCTGTGTAGTTTAGACGCTTAACAGACACGAAAAGTGACATTACTTTAAAAATCTTATGTTATTTATAGATTAATAACTAACGAAACGAAATATAGTGCCATGTTAATAGGTATATTTGTCTAGCTCACTCTTTAGTAGAGTTGTATTTATGGAAGTAGTACCACTAATTACAATAAAACATGCGTTCGTAGTTCCCGCGACACGGAAGTCATCGGTCAACCATTCGAAATTATGACAGTGATTCGAGTTCAAAAGTGCTTGTCGATAGAGCCCTATACACAAATTGACTAAATCGTAAAACAATATTAATTGCTAAGGAAATCCTTAAGAAAAATTAACTTAACTAATGTTATTCGCTGTTAATAACCAGTCCACGATTGTTTGGTAGTTCCTCTCACGCCACTGTACGTTTGCTGATATAGTTTCCAGGACTTGTTGTACTGGACGACCGAGGTCGCTGCACGACTCGGACACGAATCTTTTCAACTACGAATGGAAAATCATATATTTTAATTTTAAAATACTCATCCAGTCATGTGTACATACGTATAGATACATAGGTATATTGTGAAATAAAAGATTTTCGAAACGAGCATTCGAATCCGTCAATTTTTGCGATAGTGATCGACTTTTTCGGATAGAGTTCGCGGGAATATCATTGTGTTATCATCGAATCCAAAAAAGGAAAGTTATTTTTTGTAGTATACAAATTTTATCCTTTGACCACTATCTCATATCGCGTTTAATAACGATGTGGCCTAATATGATAAATATGCTAAACATACACTAGCTCTCAAACGTAACTACCCGAACACAAACGTAGGTGCTTGACGGCAGATTTTGAATTGGATGTCGGTAGCTAACCAGGCAAGCTCAGAAAACGTCCAACCACCTTACTATGATTTTACCACTATATTTCCCTTCATCATAAGCTCCAACTCAGTAGCAAGGATTCGAATCAGCAGCTACATCGATCACGGTATAAAGCTATACAATGAATACAAGAGAATATTTAGATATATCTTTGATTACTAGAATTTGAAATCACGACCACATTCAATAGTTATTTCAGTGATGTATATATATAGCTCGAATGAAACCAAACTGTATGTTGATTCCAATGCAACCTTGTTTATTTACCTTTTCGTTAAATTTAAACAAGATTACTTAGATACTTCCTGACACAATTATTAACTTCAATCTGTTACAGATTTGTCATTTGTCATAGCGCTCTAGTAGGTATTTAATATTTTGCTCTCATGATAAATTTATCTAATATCCCTTGTCCTTAGATTAATTATCCTATGAATAATTAAAGCTATATGTTTTTTTTATATCATAGGAGGCAAACGAACAGGTAGGTCACCTGGTGTTAAGTGATAACCACCGTCCATAGACACTCGCAACACCAGGGCAGTCGCAAGTGCGTTACTAGCCCGTGTTTGGGCGAGGCGGGAGTGGGAGAGGGCAGGGGAATGTTCGGGAATGGGATGGAGAGGGGAGGTGGTCATCCGGCGCTCTCACTGACCGAACGAAACGCAACAATGCAAGCACTGTTACTTCACGTGGGTGTTTCTGTAGGTCGGGTGGTAGTACCGCGGGCGAACCGACCCATTCATGCTGGAAGCAGTAATAGCTTCAGCGTGGCTCTACCACCTATAAAATACCTAAACCACATCTTATTCCAGTCTCGCACAGATGATATAATATACATAATTAAAAATTCAATTTGATATAGCAAATAATATTACCTCTTCATACTCGTGTCGCTGATTCAGCCTTCTTGTTACGACTTTGACGATTAAATTGAGCGTAGATAGCGAACCGACACTAAAACATAAAAATCTTTTATATTAGTTATTTTAGATCTACGATGAATCTCTGCAAAACATTACCAATTGCCTGTTGACTTTACGTGAATACTGTTACACCGTACAATAATTTTTTGTGATTCAGTTCGAAATCTTTAACACGAGACTGTCTCACACTTCACCGGTTATTGTATTATTGACGATGTTAATGAAACTAACTTAGATATAGGGGCGGCTTTGAAGTATCTCTTCCAGCATAAACACTTACGCACTATGATATTGCACGTGAAGTGGACAACAGAAATAAAAGTGACGTCCAGAAATTAGTTCATATTCAATCAATTCCCACTTGTAGTATGTGAATATGCATTTTTTTAAGGTACTTATTTGTCGATTTACACGCTTCTAAAGAATAGAAGTATTTGATATCCGGATTTTTTGGAAGTAGTTTATCGAATTGAATACAATTACAATTTATTACTGTTTCTACAAATAAAATTAAACTTAAAAGATTTTTTTTCCATAAGCGAAAGTAAACATTTTTGAACGATCGTTTTTTAGTTTCTTTTATTTCATAATATAGCTCTTAAAGTACACTTACAATACACTAGACCTTTTAAAGATTTAGTATTATTTAAAGAGGAATCATTAAATAAATAAGGGATTGGTGGGTGGGTGATCTGGGTGTAGGGGGGTGAGAATGAATGAAATGTGATATAAGCAGACCGAAAGAAGGGGAAGGGAAAAAAAGGAAGAAAAAAGAAAAAGGAAAAAAAAAGAAGAAAAAAAAAAAGGGACCAGTGTCTGTTTCGTAACTGCAAGAACAATTAGAGAAGAAAAACAACATTTCTAATAGTATAATTATTACATATACATATTTAATTCAAATTGCACCCAAAAGCAATGTCTCTAGTGAGATATTGCGATTCTGTATTACAGATGTTAAAAAAAAACCTTAGACGACCTATTATCAGATGCAGACGTCGTGATCCAGCATTTTATGTAATTTGATACCTATAATATAATAATGTAGATAAAGGAATTATATTTACAGATAAAAATACAAAGTCTAACTAATATATAATAAAAGTACAATTTTATCGGATCATGATTTATTTACTACATAAATGAATAGTCATGTTTTTCTTTATATAACCGAATATTTAATTAAAACTTGGTTTACACTTCTATTATATAAGAGTAACTAGCGGGCCCGGCAGACGTTGTCTCGCTCTGATTATGAAAAAATCCTTGACAAATTATATACTAAAACGTTCCTCGTCAATCACTCTACTCTACTACTCTACTCTACTCGGTGAAAACCGCATGAAAATCCGTTAAGTAGTTTTTGAGTTTATCGCGAACAGACAGACAGACAGACGCGGTAGGAGACTTTGTTTTATACTATGTAATGATATAAAAATTTAACAAAAAATATAACCGATTAAAAAATATTATTTTGAAGTGAAAACTTCTTTAGCGATTGAGCGATTTTTGGCAGGAGAAAAAGTTATGGGTTCGCGGCACCGACACGTTTGTGAAGTGTTACCGACAGGCTCGAGACATATTGTCTTTGAGTCAGACTAGCGACGCGTAATATAGTGGCATATGTGTCATTAACTAATATATTGTATAAAACAAATGCATGTCAATAAATCTAAGGATTAAGGTAAACAGAACGTAAGCAGATATGAAGTTCATGCTACAAAATCTCTCTCATGTTACTTACAAAGATCTAAGTCTGAGCCAGTTAGATTTTATAAAGTTGAACGCTATCGGCTGGCCTATGGCTGTACCGGCGACAGCTGAGAATACACGGACAACATCCTGTTTCCGAATACCGCTGTCGTTTCGCAAAGACATTTCTAAATATCTGAAACAAATAATTAAATTAAATATAATAAAGTATTAAATTGTTAAACTAAGGTAAGAACCCAAAGAACATATCAACCCCAGATTTATTGAAAGTTTTGTTTGGCTGTCTCTCGTCCACATGTAACAAGTGTAATACACCCAATGATATTATAAATAAAATGCTACGTCATAAGCGCTTCGACGACGCCTTGTTAAAACTTGGCTAACTAGCTTATTTTTGACGGCTGCCCGTCAATCCGCCCGTATCTAAACAACATATAAGTATTTCCTTTTCACCATCGATATTGAGAATATGCCATCTCACTTCCAAATTTCATCTAAGACAGTGTGGCGTTACAATATTACCATATGTATGTGTGCGTTATCGTGCCACGTTATGTAGGTAGCGTATCTATCTACACCTTTCTACTTATAATATCATTGATCACTCCTCATAGTAATATGTTTAAGCATATCGACAGATCTACATCTAATAAACGCTGCAGTGTTCGTTCTTGTAACATTGATTTATACCAACATACCATTATTTACTACGCATCTTTGCTTTACTTTAGATATGTTCTATATTTTTCAAATAAATATTTTGTTTTTCCTTTTTTGTTTGATAAATAATTACATCCAATTTAATATGCTTCTCACATGTGGATTAATATACGAGTAACAACCGAAATGAACTCATATTTGTACATAGTATTTGTAAATAGATCCATAAAACTGGACAGATATTTGGCATTTTGAGCAAAAAATCTGCTCTTTATCTAGTGCAGACGACGAGAGAGCTAATTAAGAAAACGTATTGGAACCATTCCACCTTTAGGTGTTAAGTTGTGTTTTTAGTCGTTTCAGATGTAAGGAGTTTAATGAGCATTAATAATATTACTTTAAAATGTACGTTATGCTTCATTTTCAATAGATATAAAGAAAAACTCACTAAAAAAAAGTTTTGTACAGTTTACACGCAGTAGAAATGAAATTTACTATTCTGATTAATTTTTAGGAGCATAAGAGGTGATAAAACTTTAGTTTTAGGCATTACTTTATATTCTCTACTATCCAACAGAAAATAATGTCCTTTCAACGTTTCTCTCTTTCCCTCTCTTTGTATATATTTCGAGTACAATAAGAATATACTATCTTATTCTCTCACAGCCTAAAATATACATCTATCAAACATACATCGCTATATCTTTTTGTTAACTTCTATTCACACCATCTCCAATGAAGTTTCTCATCAAGGATTACATCAAAGGGTAATAAATAATAAGCAAACCTGTGCAGTAAATGTGGTGCCCTCGTACATCCGAGTACGGAAAGTAGCCGGTGTCTCTCTGATGGAGCAGTAGCAGCCATGAAACGTTCCCATGCAAACTGCCACTCCCGCGCCCCACCAGCTCTAACCCCGACGCAGTAAACTATACCGCGGACGTCCACGTGGATTCTGATTTAAAAGAAAATTAGACATTTCTTATAGGATATAATTATGTTTTATATAATAACAAAACAAAGCAAAAACCGTTTTCTACAAAGTCAATATCCCTTAAAATATTTAAGGCTTTGGAAATAATTATTTCCAATAGAATAATGAAAGTACTCGTAGATATATACGATAGTCCTTATTTGAAACACTGGATATCGGTAACAATATAATTAACTTAACTCAGTATTGTATTACATCTAATTTCTTATTTTGATTAAGTACTTAAGTAACTTAGCCTTTTGCCAAGATAGATCTCAAATCGGAGGACATTTTCCAACTTATTTAACATTTTTCGCTATATTTTGACTGACTTAAGCAATAGTTAAGCTATATTACTGTAAAATGTAATCAGAAATCGTTCAGTAGCTTTTGTTTGAAAGGATAACAAACAACCATCCTTGCAAACTCTCTTGTTTATAATATTAATAGAAAAATTAAATATGAAAAATTAATATTTGCGTCCGTTCATTTCAACAACACGTCCCCCACAAATTGAAAACATAGGACTTACTCGTTGTACAGATCAGGGTTAGGCGCCAACACCCAGTTTGCGAACATCCTGACAGCATTTTCCATGCAGCTATCGTGTTCGAAATGACACGCGGACGCGAGGAGGTCAACACGGTACTGGGCCGTGATGACGCTTTCGTTTGCAGCCACCTCCCAACCGACCTCGTCGACGGCCCCGCTGAGAAGTCTTAGAACATATCGCTGGAAAATTCAAAATATATTAGAACCATTTTATTTAAAACTAACCTGTACCCACGTTTTAGTACTCATAAAAATGAGTCACGAGTCTTGGAATTAATTGTGATTAATTTCGATAAAACTCTATCCATTAGGGTGATCCAAAAAAAATGTATATATGTTTTCGAGTCTCTTACGAAATATGCCATTTTATCATGTTTTAAGATACACTAGAAAGAGCAGCTCAAAAAAAAACTTAAGTCGCTCAAAATGTTAAAAACTTTTCCAAAATCGTCAAAAAAAAAATTCTTTTGCCAATTACATTCAAATAATAAAAATAGTCTCGAATCCCCTTTTTTTATTTCTCTAGCCTTATTTCTAGTTTAGTATGTTAACTTTAAGAAAAAAAAATAAAAAGGTCGTTAATATTCAAGTTCAGAATTAGTTTGAAAAGATCTAATGTACTCTACTTGGAAACTTAAAAAAATCTTGAGCGACCTTTAAACATCAAAATATCGACTTGAAAAATGCAGGATCCTAATCATTTTGATGGTAGACAATAGTGACATAATGACAAAAAAAATAAAGAAAAAAAAACGATTCTCGACGATTTTGGAAATTTTTAAAAATAATGAGCGGCTTTTTAATAATTTTTTTTGAACTGCGCTTTAGACGGGACTCTTTAAATATGATAAATATATTTTCATAAGAGACTCGAAAAAAAAATCGATTTTTTCCCTACTATTCATAGTGAGAATACTCGTATAAAGCTTACTATCCCTAGTCGACAGACTTTCTTCTGGCGACAGTTACCGCTGATCTTTAGTTATTCTTGTACTTGTTCTGTTCATCTATTCTTCTTTTACTCTACCTACTAAATTGTTTTTTATACACTACTAGCGGGTCCAGCAGACGTTGTCCCGCCCAGATAAAAAAAAATCCTTGACAAATTATATACCAAAACGTTCCTCATGAATCACTTTATCCACTGGTGAAAACCGCTTGAAAATCCGTTCAGTAGTTTTTGAGTTTATCGCGAACACACAGACAGACAGACGCGGCGGGGACTTTGTTTTATACTATGTAATGATATAGGGTTTAGCGTTTCACTACAATCTCATCTGATGCTAAACGATGATATGGGTTTAGATGGTAAACACGGTAAGCCTAGAGAGGACTGGCTCTCAAGTGCAGCTTTGGGAACACACCATCAGGTGCTTGGCGACAGATTTTTAACCTGAGGGTTGTAGCTAGCCAGGCGGACTTCGTAAAAGCCCTACGTACCACCATGCAAAAATTCAAATGCAATGTCCTGGAATATAGTTAATTGGGCATAAATAAATCATTACATAGTATAAAACAAAGTCCCCTACCGCGTCTGTCTGTCTGTCTGTTCGCGATAAAATCAAAAACTACTGATCGTATCTTCATGCGGTTTTCACCAGTGGATAAAGTAATTCATGAGGAACGTTTTAGTATATAATTTGTCAAGGTTTTTTTTATTATCAGGGCGGAACATCGCCCGCCGAGCCCGCTTGTTTAATAAATTTAATTTAATTTAATAATTTATTTTGAAAACTTATTTTCCATCTAAAATTAGTCATGGACATATTTGTATATAGGTTATCGAAATAAAGCAGTAGGGCGGTAAAATGATAATAATCGATATTTGATTAAAATCGGCGTAATTCTTGATAGAAATCGCATACTTTTCATATCGATAACAATTCGGCTTCTTCTAACATTATCTGGGAATATCAGTAATCGTATAAATATATCTCGGTAATAAATAAAAACTATAGGTGCAAAGCGATAAAATTTCAGTACATAAGTATTTACAACTATGTTCATTTTGCGATTTTAACTAAGTACTTTTTACGACAAAAATATAATGCCATTATGTTATATATAATTATATAAGTATGATCGCTGCAGAAGTTTAGTCGTTAGAAAGCAACAAACAGACTTTATTTTGCATTTATAATATTGATGGCCACTTTCATTGCCACATAATAATCGGTTGTTACCGCGTTCGGACACAATGTCGATTGAAGTAAGTTCGAAGCCTAATCAACAATGTCATTATAACTAAAAAGCTGTAGATACGTTATAAGCGCTTCGACGACTTGTTAAAACTTGGCTAGCTAGCTTATTTTTGACGATCGCCTCGTCAATCCGCCCGTATCTAAGCAACATATAACTATTTCTTTTTCACCACCGATGTTGAGAGTACGCCATCTTACTTTATTTTATCTAAGAGAGCGTGTCGTTACATTATTACTTTACATATATGGGCGTTATCGTGGCATTTGTTTTGTCAAAATATCGTGTAGGTAACGTATCTACACCTTTTTACTTATAATATAATTTCTTGTGAATAAACCGGAGCTTCCTGGCTAATTACTAGTCTCAAGGGAAAATCTGTTGCCAAGCTGGTATAATTGTGTTCCGGCAGCAACACTTGAGAGCCAGTCAACCTCTAGCTTTGGCGTGTTTACCATATTAGACCACGTTGTCATTTCATGTCAGGTGAAATTGTGATGAAATGCTAAAGTAGATATCGTTAGCCGTTTTTATGTGCACAAAAAACGAAATAATAAATAGTGTAGCTTACAAAATAAGTTTATTTGAACTAATAATAAATTTGAGGAAGCGATGTTTCAATTATAATAACAATTAGATGCGAAACAGGTAACTGTACTAAGAATTTTTTTTATAATGCACTGTGCGACGCGTTACTTCAGTCACACCTGATGGAAAGTGAAAACAAGACCTAGGATGTAACGCGTTCACGCAGTAAGTGCTCATTCACTCTACAAAATAGTACTGATATAAACGTAGGGTTATCACGTGTTTCATAGACGTAAAGAAATGCGGCGAGCGTGTGTCCATAAAAAAATAAATTAAAAAGAATATATTCATAATCGATTTTGATATTAATTTTAAATTTAATCATTTTACCGTATAAAATTTAAATACTATTTCTCCTAAGGCTTTAATCTTTGTACACTTCACTTTGTGGTCAATTAATTACGCTTTACTCCGAAATTATTGGGCTAGTATGAGTAAAGTAATAAGTGACGAATTGCATTTATGGTTTGCAACACTTTCCTACCAGCGACATTCACCGGACTTAAAATTGAGACAGAGACCCAGCATAAAAATCAACCCCTTTGTCTGTCGTTTGCAGAAATCGAACCGACATCCTCTGTGGTTTCGAACCTTGATCGTTAAAGCATACATATCCTGTTCTTAATATAAAAAAATAATTGATAAGGTTATTCCCCGATAACAGTGGTAATGTTTAGTACTTTATAACGCACTATATTTATGAGTTTACAATATTACATTGCTTATCTAAAGATTAAGGACTTTATCTACTCATGTACTGTTAAAAGCATGTGGATTCGTATCCCAAATGAACAGTAAATTAGCCTTGAAGGAAAACACTGCGATAAAAACAAAAATATATTGTAATATAAACGCTACTATTGGTCAGTTTCGTATTTAGTTTTTAACCTTCCTGTTAGCGGTACAAAGTCCAATACGGTACATAATCCAAAGTACAGTGGTGGGGGTGACGTGCTGGTCGAAGAAAGGCTAGCACAGGCAGTCTTTGGCGTAACTCAGTAGTTAGTCGACAGCGCGATAGTGTTTATATTGTATTACCGTTTAAAACTTACACTTTCGAACCCTGCGCGTTGATATTAAATCTTTCGAAAAAAATCAAAACTTAGGAACATAGGTGTTAGAGCCACGCTGTAGCTATTACTGGTTCAGCATAAATGGGTCGGCTCACCTGGGGTAGTACCACCCTCTCATAGGAAATCGACGTGAAGTAACAGAGCTTGCATTGTTGCGTTTCGTTCGGTCAGTGAAAGTGCCAGAGGCCCACCTCTCTTCCCGCTACACCTACCCTTATACACAGGTTCACAGCGCACTTGCGACTCCCCTGGTGTTGCTAGTGTCTATAGACGGTGGTGATCACTTAACATCAGGTGACCCACCTGTTCGTTTGCCTCCTTTGATATATAAAAAAACATGCCTATGATATGCCTACGATACAAAATATTTGATTTAGTTGTATTCATTATACAGGAAGAAAACAAAGACGCTTGTATGAATTAAGTCCTTCTCGCATTTCTTCTTCACGTTTCCGATTATGTTTATTTACCTTCGCTGTATTATTGTAATCATATTGTCGGTGGTACTAAGAAATTTATTAAGCAAATTCATTTAAAACAAAAATATTTATAACGCTACAACTAACGCCATCTAGTATATAGAAGTGAACATAACATTTTCGTACATATCGGCATTTAATATCAATGATGGTGGATATGATAACTCTTGACTAAGAAAACAAAGGTATTATCGACAGTAGCAACAAACTGATAAGGTTAAGTAATGTAATACAAAACGAATTAGATTGTTATAGCTAACGCCATCTATTATAAATACAAGAGAAATACCGAAAATTATTTTTCCTTTTGAAAAAAGATACGGGATAAATGACTATAGTATATCATGTAAACTTACAATATTTTGGTAAATTATATTAATTTTTATTATTTATATATTAAAATTATATTAATAAACAAACATTGGTAAATAGGATTACTTTCATAGTACATTCAAAGCAACAAATTTGGTTTAAACATTTCCAAAGGCATGATTTAGCTGCCGTACCTATTGCTGTGCTCGACGTAAATTATACTTTAATAATAATTGATAAAAACTACATATTTTATTTCAAGACAAAAGGTGACCTTAACAAAGGAACAAATATAGAAGTAATGACATAAATGAGGCCATTTCAAAGTTCATACATAAATAATACATGAAATGAGTTAATAGAATTTTTTTTTTTTCACTGATGATAACTTTCTTGTGTATGAGAGACCCTACGTGCAATACGTCTATATCAAAGCCTTTGGAGACCCAGTGAATTTGGTTGCTAGCTCTAATTAAGCATGATTTTTTTCGATAGGATGATTCCACTAACGGTACGTTTAGGGGATTTTTATTTCTAACGGTACTAGTATGTACTCGTAAATTAATGTTACTTATTAGTTCCGCGTACTCTACTATACCGTTACTGATATTGACGAGGTACGATATGTAAGTAAAAGTTCTACGTTCTTTGGTACGTCGGTTGTAAGCATGTAATGAAGTTATAAGTTTCATTAGAACCCGTCCTGTTAATCCAAAATGATTGAAAAGCAAATATCTAAATGCGTTTATATAAGAGTAGTAGATAATGGAGATATAGTGGAAGTAACAACCAGGTATGAATTTTTACTTCTTGTAAAGTTGTTACTTATTCCCAATGAATCCCAAACACAAAATTGTAGTTATTCTTGTAATCGTAGTGTATATATGTAAAGCATTATGCACTTTTTTTATATCGAAACAGCGTTCTACGAATTTTTTCCAGCTTTATGGTTCTTAAGAATTCTCCCTGCTTCCTAAATAGGTATATCGAAGAAGCAAAGTATGAAACTTAAAGTGATTTCTACGCCAATTTGTACTAAACGAAATAGGTACATAATCAGCCACGAGATTTTTACAAAAGAAACTGCTGAAGACTGTCATATATGGAAGGCTGTTAAGTCACAATTGCTAGAAATAATTGTTAGATTTATTATTATTAAAAACCACATACCCCATACTCCAAATAATGGGCACCTTTCGACAGCATCGTATCTATATACCCCAGAGCAGATAACCCGGCTTTCCACGGCACGTAACTCCTTTCGTGTGCCAAATAACTGGTCACATCTAAGGCAGTTTTATAATCCAGCCTACCGGTCAGCGCCAGGTTCATAGCGTCATCTACCATCTGAGCTCTGTTGATAGTGTGAAACACTTGGAATCGCCTTGGGTCTTTGAGAACTTTGATCAGCAGTTCCCAGTTTCTCTGATCGTAGTTTACACGGTAGAAACCTGTGAAAATTATCCATTTTATTCCTAATTTAGAAGTAGACAGAAGGCCTTACATTTGTACAAAGATTAATGTAGTCAACATACTACGAATAATTAAGAAATGTACAGTAAAGTGGTATGTACATCACTACAAACAAAGTCCTCTGCCACGTATGTCTGTCTGTTCGCGATAAACTTAAAAACCACTGAACGGATTTACATCAAGTTTTCACCTATAAACAAAGTGATTCCTGAGGAAGGTTCAGATATATGATTTGTTAAGGTTTTTTTATTATCAGGGCGGTATAGCATCCACTGGGCCGGCTAATGAACTATAATTCAATAATTGTTAGTTATTGATTCGTTAATGAACTAGTAGCCAGCGGCGGCTTTTTCTGTGTTTGTATTATCATAAATGATGATCATACATTATCTTCGGGTAACTATAACGGTTTATAAAGCAACTTTGTTTTGCGGGATGGTAGGGTGTCTGTACCCGACTGGATCGCGACCACCGTACACCAGGTGGAACACCCGCCATAGTGGCACGTTTGGGCGTGTCGCGTTCCGGGATTAGCCGGTGTATATCCAGCAACCGGGGAGGGGGGGGGGGCTGTCCCTGACTGGGTCGCTTTCAGGCCGGCATGACAGCGGCGACCGGCGATAGATAGTATGTCTTTCGGTGGTCGCCATTGTTTTTGGATTGTACTGTGCTTACCATCAGGCACAGTACAGTCACTTTGCCGAGCTACAATAAAAAAAAAAAACACGCCTAGATAATTTCCAGATGGCAGAGCAACTTACTTCACACTTATTCACACAATAAGTAACAACTTAAACAACGTTCTTATAAAAATAAAGTACCCATGTTATCTTAATGTTTAAGCTAACTGTAGAGTTTCATAAAAATCAGTTCAATATTTTTTTTTTTACATGAGTAGACAAACATCTACTCATGTTTAACAATTTTCTCGCTTATAATATTTATTTATTTAGGACAGCTAATGACCAATATACCCAACTTGAATTAACACTATATATAGTGTTAACTCGTATATATACGAGCAACCTATATGGATATTGGCCTTTAAAAACCGCCTCAGCGTTATACTATATGGAATAAATATTACAAAGAATTCTCTAGACAAAGAATACAATCTAAAATAAGCTGATAATATCATATGTATATGATATTTCATTCGATATTTCATATGTAATATCACATGAAATATTGCATATTTAAAATACTCAATATAGAGAATCAGAAACACAAGATCAAAACAAAAACGTAATAGAGTTACAAATTGTTAGGAACTTAAATCTATTTATCTCGGCAATAACAATGTCTTTTTCTTGAACCCAGGGAGTCACCGGATAATCTATCTCCAGTTCCTAATTTATTGTACCTACAGATTACTCGGTTTAGAATATTAATAGGATTACGAGGAAAAGAATACTATCTTGTACTATTCTACATTATATACTTATTCACACTTATTATAATACTAGTGGGCCCGGCAGACGTTGTCCCGCCCTAATAATAAAAAATATCCATGACAAATTATATACCAAAACGTTCCTCATGAATCACTTTATCCACTGGTGAAAACCGCTTGAAAATCCGTTCAGTAGTTTTTGAGTTTATCGCGAACAGACAGACAGACAGACGCGGTAGGGGACTTTGCTTTATACTATGTAATGATTATATACTTGTTCACTTACTTTTGTAAATGCTTCTAAAAGTCTTAGAAGAACGCTTCATGATATTTAAAACAAATACGGACTACTACGCCAAATAGTTTAGAAGACGTAACAAACGAAAGACAGGTTACATTAATATCCAAGTATGTATACCAGCTTACTTTTTGTACAATATGTAATTTGTAATAAGTTAAAGGACAAAAGAAAGTCAATGCATATTATGTTTCTTATCTGTTGAATATAATCCTTTATAAAAAGGAAAGTCTTAATCTTGATTAATTATTGCAGATGAGACTAATTAATTCTGATGATACTGCGTATCATATTTTCTTGAAATCATTTGAAAAACAAATTTTTCTATAGATCTTTAACGTTAACTTTTTCAGCTTTAATATTTCGTCAAAAATAGCGATGATATAACGAACGCTCTAACACAAACCATAGGGTCCTTGGTTCCGATTTGGCTTATTAGCTTTTGGCATACAGCCCAGTACTCTACCTACTTTGGAAATATGACCTTCTTAGTGCCTTTCATGCTGACAGCTTACAGTGTCAAATATAGAACCTAAGAGAACCCCTATAGGCTTAGCATGTTTTCATCTTAGATTACATCATGTGACATCATGGTCAGACATTAAAACCTATCATTACATAGTATAAAACAAAGTCCCCTACCGCGTCTATCTGTCTGTCTGTTCGCGATAAAAACAAATACTACTGAACGGATTTTCATGCAGTTTTCACCAGTGGATACAGTGGTTTATGGGGAAGGTTTTATTATATAATCTGTCAAGGTTTTTTTTATAGTCAGGGCGGGACAGCGTCTGGCAGGCCCGCTAGTAAAATATAAAAAAAAGGTATCAATGCAGGAAATATCTGAACAAGCTTTTAGAATAATCATACGTTATATTCAGGTCTGGGATTATTTGTAACGGAACTAATTTTAAGGCTACTCAGTAACACTGTTAGAGAGCAAGTCAAAGTCTACAATAGATATCAGTTTACTAAGCTAAATACAAAAGTGCATTTGTAAAGTATTATCACAATGAATTTCGTAGGTGGTAGAGCCACGCTGAAGCTATTACTGGTTTCAGCATGGATGGGTCGGCTCGCCCAAGGTACTACCACCCGACCGACAAAACACCCACGTGAACTAACAGTGCTTGCATTGTTGCGTTTCGTTCGGTCAATGAGAGCGCCGGACACCCACCTCCTCTACCCCTCTCCCCCCCCGCCTAAACACAGCCTGGTAACGCACTTGCGACTCCCCTGGTGTTGCAGGTGTCTATGGACGGTGGTGATCACTTACATCAGAACATCTGTTCGTTTGCCTCCTATGATATAAAAAAAAGATACTTCACAATACAGAGGAAACTAAACCTACACGTCTCGTTCTATTATACCTCTAACCGAAAGATATTTCAAGGAAATCCGTAAGACCGTGGTGATTATGCCTGTGTCCTTATGGGTATGGCCCTGCAGTACGTTTTTTTACAAGCTTATACATATAATGTGTTGAAGTAATTTTAATTACCTGTTTGCTGGATATTTGCTATGAACCAATCATCTTTCTTTAATGTAAAGTTACCGATTATCACATTTTTTACTTTCAGCCACACCTTCGGTCTGGTGGATTCGAAATCTCTCTCAGAAGAAGTAGTATACGAGACAGGTATCCACCACACCGGTGACTTCTGGACTTCTGTTGTATCATTTATGAGAACGAAGCGTTCCTGTGAAAATTTTATTAAAATTACACCTTTATGTCTGACTTAGGGATGTTTTTTGTATACTGTGCATCGCAGTATGACAAACAGATGTCTGACTCAGGGACGTTTTTTGCATACTGTGTACCGCAATACGACAAGCAGATGTCTGACTCAGGAATGTTTTTGTATACTGTGCACCGCAATACGACAGCCAGATATCCCACCCAGAGACGTTTTTTGTATAGTGTGCACCGCAGTATGACAACCAGATGTCTGACTCGGGACGTTTTTTGTATACTGTGCACCGCAATACGACAAGAAGATGTCTGACTCAGGGACGTTTTTTGTATACTGTGAACCGCAATCCCACAAGCAGATAGATGTCTGACTCAGGGACATTATTTGTATACTGTGCACCGCAGTACGACAGCCAGATGTCTGACTCAGGGAAGTTTTTTGTATACTGTGAACCGCAATACGACAATCAGGCGTCTGATTCAGGAAAGTTTTTTCTATACTGCTGTAGACAATGGCTTGTGTACGATTTTGTGTCCACGAATTTTATGCTTTCAAAACCTCCAAGACAAATAAAAACATGTTTAGAAAGAAATATTATCCGCTGGCGCCTTATCTAAACATATCAAATCTTTCTGTTTAACTTGTATTAACCAGAGACCATTTATCGAAACTACTTTAAGATTACCTGATCAATTTCTGTTAATAATATTATTTTTTTTCGAACTGACCACGCTTTACCTAGCAAGGTCTTAACAGCTTCACCAGACTACTAAGGCGAGCGCTTAAGGCACTCAGCCGATTTTATTTGGGCAACTAGCTCAAGGGTGCACGGCACACCTCGGCTTGGGCTGTTGCCTGATACATGCAATTCGCGACCTATCTGAGCTAACCTAACTATTCATACATATATGACTTGTTGAAACATATATGTGTACCATGCATACATACCTCAACACAACTTTTATATATATTTCGTATCGGATAATTTTCTAAACTATTTCAGTTCGATAAGGGAAAAAAAATAAAACTATTGCACTTGCATGTGTAAGCGTGTATGCGTGCACGTTTGTGGAGGTGATATGTGTAATGTTGTGTAAGATTTTGTGTCACTGTATCGCGCGAGCAGCGCACTCAAGGGCTCCACGCCGAGGGAACGGACCTAGGCTTGAGCCGCTGCCGAACGGGGCCTAATCTGGTGTTCGGGAGCGAAATTTACCCTCAGACCACGGTGGCGTGATCTGTGGTTACGCGGGCGTGGGCGTGAGCACGCACTGTTTGGAGAGACAGGCTGGTAGTGATCGTTCTCTGCCGTTATTTCATCGGGAGGGTCAGTAAAAATATGTCGCGGACGTCTTTTATAATGCGCAGCGTTCGGTACGGGTTCGTATTTAGCGGCGGATATCACTAACGGACTGGGATGATTGACGGCTTTTTCAAAGTAACTAATCGTAAGTGATTTTATGTACGCCCAGATAGAGGGCATCTCTAGGTCCCTATGTAGATCAACTTTCCGGACGTACCACGGAGCACCGGTCACTTTACGTAAAACGCGGTTTTGAAGGACCTGTAACTTATGAAAATTATCTTTCGACATGTGCGCAAAAACGGGACAGCTATGTCATCACGGGCCGTATACAAGTCTTATACAAAGTGAGCTTGCGTCTGAGGGACATCTTACTCTTAAGACAAAGCAACGGATGGAGGCGACCCAAGACCATATCGGCTTTATTTCGCACTCTGTCTATATGTGAATTGAACTTTAACTGTCTGTCTAATGTAACACCGAGATATTTGACTTCTTCGGCCCAAGGTATGTCAGTTTCATATAGCATGATGGGTTCAAGATTATTGACGCGTTGTTTAGGATCGAAGAGTATAGCGGCGCTTTTATCAGGATTAACTACTATGCGCCATCGACGAAACCATTCACCGAGTTTGCAAACGGCCTTTTCGATGCGCATCCTAAGAAAGTCCGACCGCACGCCGGAAGCGAAGATAACTGTATCGTCAGCATAACAACCTACCTCGACCCTCTTAGGCCGAGGTAGGTCACTGACGAACAGATTGAAGAGTGTGGGTGCGAGAATGGACCCCTGAGGCACACCTGAGCGTGACTTATGAACTTATGACGTAACTTATGGATGAGCCCTTCGTGTCAGACCTTGTCGAAGGCCTTGGCAACATCGAAAAATACTGCTATTGTGCATTTCGGTTTAATCTGTTAATAATACAAAGTTGCGAACTCGTACGTAATTAAAATGAAGTTAAATGCTCTCTGCAACGTATATATATGCCAAATCGACCACAAAAAGACAGTATCTTAACTGAGGTTAGTTATTAGTAGGTGCTATGTATGAGGTCTGAGGTCGCACGCCCGCACTCCTCGTGTAAAAATGCAAGTCGCTTAACGCACACTACACAAAGGAATACAGCAGTGCGAACACTGCTTTACGTAAGAAATGGGTATATGTTAGTAGCGGTATAGATTCTGTATTCGGTTTCGGCCACTTGCTTAACGCACACTACGGAAAGGAAGACACGAACGCGAACACTGCTTTACGTAGGAAATGGGTATATGACAGCAGCGGTATAAATTATGTATTCAGCCGAAGTGCGGTACCATTGAGCTAGTTGCCAAGCAGCTAAACACTTTAAGCGCTTGCCCCACTGGTCTAGTTAAGTTGTGAAGAACAGCAGGGCAATACGTTAGTCCATTCGAAAACAAATGTATTCAGCTTAGAGTGCCTTCCGCTCTCGCCACGAAGTCTAATGAAACTCAACAACGTATATTCACATCACTAATAATATTTCTTAAAATCTTGTCCAAATTTACAATCAATAAATACATAAGTTATTTTTAGAAGTGACTCATTTATTTTCAAACCTTGAAAAATTTATTAAGGATAAAATTGTTTATTTTTTGTTATGACCGAATTTAAGTTATCAGATTAGAAATTCGCTTGGCTATTTTTTTTACGATGTACTTTAACGATAACTTAATCCGCATTTAGATTTTGCTCATTCATATTAATTACTGCTCGACAGACGATATTGATTAGAGAAATCGCGAACGGCTTTAATGCATACAAAGCTATTAATCTTATTTATCCTGAGATAATGGAAATACACCAAATATTTTTATACCATACAACTTAGCGATCATTGGAATGTTCATAAAATTAAAACAATTAGAGCTTTCTATAAATATTAATATTATCCCAAAAACTCGCCATCTAGTAAACAAATTTGACGAATATAATATTGCAAAGAAATACATATAGACACAGTTAAAGTATTTCTTCCATTATTTACAAAAAAAACTGTTTAGTTTTGGAGATTTAAATAAAGGAATACGAATTGATGATACAACACAGGTATAACCAGTGCATGTTGCAATTGTAACTGTCGTGCTCTATTATGCTAGCTGGGGTAGAGAGCGATAGTAATAGATTCCTGTTAGTCATCCTTCAAATAAAAATATTCTGTCATCTTATAAACAACCAAAAGAAACTAATAAAGATTTGTATTTTATGGCGACATCTATTTATTATTTTCCAAAACAATATACTAGCTGCTGTCGCTAGATGTCACTATTATTATTTTTTCAATTTGCAAGACATTTATACTTTTAAAGTCTTACACTAGTAATGAAAAGTTTTTTATAGTTCAAGATCCATAGACTACATATCATACTATGTATTATTTACTTATTACAATAAAATCATTTCTTTTAATACGTTACATACAAATTTTTAACAAGAACTCCTAATTAATTACTGGAAACCATATTTACGATAAGAGACACAATTAAAATTAATTAAAAAAATTAAGACCTGTTCTTAAATAGTTACGCCGTCAAATACTTGATATTAAACTAATATACTAAAGTGAGAGAGAGAATTACTTGCTCGGACAGCTGCCAAAAGGCACTAATAAGTATCTGATGGCTATTTAATCTAAGAGTTTGTGTCTGAGATGAAATGTCTTATGTCATGTTAAAATTTTATAGTACTATATCCCCTCAACAAAAATCAGAACTCACTTTAAAATGACTTAACCGGAACCTCCTATTACCCTAATAAATGTTAAGAAAGGCAGTAGGTAACATTTCACCATTATCGCTTATCAAACCAATTAAGGGATTAGCTAATAGTCGTCTAAAATCCACCTTAAAATGTATTTAGATTAGATATGTTACCTAATTTCCGTTAGGTACACAGGTTTTACTGAAACTGAAAAGGATCGTGAAAAGGAGGCTTGAAACATTATAAGTGGCGTCATCTATTTAAGCACTTTGTTAATAAGTTATCGACAACAGCTACTAGAGGGCTATAGTTGCCGATATTAATTAGATACTTTAATAGCTAGACACAACTTCGGTCGACGTGTTTTCGAATCGTACAATGAGATGGCGCTTTCTTTGAAGAAAAATAAAAGATTATGATGAAATTATAAGGAGAGTAAACTAATAAGGAGAACTATCTCATTCGGGGGACATGTTGAAAAGTGTCTGACTCTAAGCACTAGTTAATAGTTCCAAGACCCTACAAAATGGCGCTAGCATAGTCAAAGTGTATGGGTAGTCTGTAATAATCTTGTAAACATAACTTAAAATAACTGCTGTACGAAAAAATAAAGTGTGATAGAAATTTTGTGAAATTTAAATAACACATTTAGTGATTTTTGAATGTTTGCTGTTGTAAAACTTGTTGAAATATTTGAACAAAACTGAACCCTGTGACTACTGTATCGCCACCATAATTTAACGAATTTTGACGGACGCGTTTACATACACAGAGATGCTTCTCCTTTCTTCAGAGTACACTCCATATGACATTAGTTGATTTTTGATAATCGAATAAGTTACCACTTATATATTCAACATCCATTGCTAGCACATATTGTTGTACTGTACTCAGGACGTCGGGGAGGAAAGTGAGAGGTCGGGCTAACATTTCTTCACATCGCAGAATGCAATGACTGCGATAGATAAAGACAACTAACACGATCTTAATCAACTATCTCGGTCATCGTCACGACGTACCACATCAAAAGCCGGGTACTATATTTGAAGACCTATACTGCCCTACATGACAACATTTTCAATAACACCATAACAAATTTTCTGATTTGTGGAATATGCTAATTGTGTCCAACTGTAACAACACCATATAACAGGTATAAAACCTACTGTAGTAGTACAACTGGACATGTCGCTTTCGAGGGTCAACCAGATATATCCAAAAGAATTTACAATCCAGTATAACGGTCGGTGATGAATTGTGTATATCTCGATTTTTACCGTTGTTTATGAATTTTACTATACTTTTCATTAAGCACAGTGACGTAATTATATCTTGCTATAAAACAATACCGTATAGGTATTCGTATATTATTCAGTTGAAATCAATAAATTCAAACCCCGTCATGAGGAAGGAAAACATCGTGAAGAAACCTAAAACTGAGATATGTTTTATAGTACTAAGCGTATGTGGGAAAATATGAAACTGTGGATTTCTCGGTGTTTGCAATCGCTAGTACATTACAAGCTGGCATGATGAATATATGCTTATACCTTCATTCAGGAAGAAGCCTATGCCCCTTCAGTGGGTCTCTTACACGCTGATGGAAATATGATTAATATTACAATAGAAATACACGAACAAACCTGACTCAAAGAGATAACTCCACTCTTATAGTCTCTTGTCACAGTCAACACTGGAAATCCGGTCTGTAAAGTCCAAGAGTCCATCACAACCGCTACATCAGCATCGAAATCGCCTTTCTTCCTAGCGGCGGTCGTGAGTGCGCTCCACAGGTCCTGTTGTTCCGCGTTCCCGTACATTTTCGAATTCAGATAATCCGTTACACCAGAATTGAACACTTCATCTGTGAGGATGTGATTCAACATACGCAGAAGCGCTGATCCTATTGAACAGATTATATTATAAGAATTCAAAAATGTAAATAATAATATATCAACTTTTTGTTTAAAGTTATGTTACAGAATATATGAAGAAGCTGACCTTTGTTAAGAACGTATGTATTACGCAAATGCTCCATTAAAGAATAAGACCCGAATACCTAACAATAATCTAAATTCAATCAATAGTTATAAAGTAACTGATGGTCAATTTTACTTAAAGACGGTTGGTTACAAGAGAACAGTGAAACGGTATGTTGGTAAAAACAAATAAATATATATAAAGTTCACACGTTGTAGAAATAAAATCTTCAAAGTATGATAAAACGTTCACTTAAACAGTACTCGTGAAATATATACCAAATATAGCCCAGGCACAAACACACGTACAGTGCTCGGACCAGAACAAGTATTAGGTAATACAATAAATAATGAGAACACCGCAAATACAAACACTGTACAATGTTTTGTATCTCATCTACTCGCACGTTAAATCCTATAAGTGTATAATGTTTGTCTCCTTTTACTTCACTCACTTCCACTTCCAATTCCTCGAGCTTCAAATCATAATGGGGTTGGAGAAGTTTTCATTTCCATAATACGTCATCATTTCTATTTTTCAATCTTTAATCGTCTGCGTTTTCACGATTATTATCCACTATTGCATATATTTCCTTCTTATGATGACTTTCATAAACTACACTTGAAAACTGGTCCTAGATCAGACCCAGTATGCTGTCAATGACTTCAATTGCCTAACTACGTGGTTTAGACCACACGGTAAACTGACAAAAATAAAATAAAAGTCGTCCTCACCTTTACCGTATGATATTTTGTCAAAAATAGCGTCAGTTTCCTCAGATGCCGTGACATCTACTGAAAGTTGGTGAGAAGAGTTGAGAGCATCCAACTGGAAAACGTTATGCACTTGGTCCAGAATACAGATCTCGGTTATATTCCATGATTTCTCCACCTTTAAAAGATAATAAACAAGCTATAAAGGCTTACCTTCTTCTTTGATCTGAACATAGGAATGTTATAGTTTAATACAAAAGAATGTTAAAATCGTATTCTAGGCATGTGATACGTATTTTTATCAATATTTGTGTTTTACGCAATTAGATTCAGAGCGGTCAAAAAGTTTAACGCGGACTGTACCTTCATGAAATGAAACATAAATCTTATCGTAAGATATTGAAGAATTATAAAACAAAACTTCCTTGGACATGACAAATTTTGGTAACTATTCTTGCTAAATAGTACACAGTGAAGTATAATAATAATTCAAAATATAATTATTTACTGTAAAAAGGAAAAGCTACTTGTTTTGAAATCTTAAAAGAGTCTACACTGTCGGCTTATCATGATCTCCAACTAAATTGCTCTCAGCATCATGTGAGAATATTGTCAAATGCTATTGTAATGACAAATACGTAAATAAACCCATAAATAAATTAAGTTCACACTAATATTCACCTGCACAAATATAAATGCCACCGATTACGAACTATCGTCTATGATACACCAATTAAAGTAAATGTCTGTAAATATTCTACGAATTTACTAACTGATTGTTAGAGGATCGCAATCAACTATTACCAATGTTTTTTTTTTGGCAACCAAACTTCTGATAGATTATTACTGGCATTGTCGTGTAGGTGTGTATATTAGAAGTTTCTTGCGGTTACTTAATGAACTAATAAGACGGTGGCCGTCTTGTTAAAACTTTCCAGGGAGTTTTTGTGTCAAGTCAGAATCCATGCTCCGTGATATTCTTTCCCATCCACTTCACTTGTACACAATAACCGAACTATTTTACGTAAAACACTGCCAATATTACAAAATATAGAGCTAAATAACACAATATTATGAATAAAATGTAAAATCCACTATATGACAATGCAAGAACCAGTCAAAAGAAACGTATTACCAATGTTAACGTAATAATTAACCACTGGACTATGAAACCATAATGGTTTGAGCTCATAAGTGACTATAGACCTCATGAGGCACAGGTCAACAGACTGTTGGCAGCATAATTTTGAAATCTGGCTCCTATAAATCAGCCCAGGGGTTAGAATCCACAACATAATAGACTAGAATATATGAGTCGAAATTAATAAGGACCCTTTTCCCAAAAGATTGAAAGTAACTGTACCAAAGAGCAGATAAACTTACTGCGTCAACAGCTACGTATTCGACGTAAGTAGCGAAGCCTTCATTTAGCCACAGATCTCGCCACCACGATGGCGTCACCAAATTACCGAACCACTGATGTGCGATTTCGTGAGCCACAACAGTGGCCACGTGTACCTTGTCTGTCGTCGCTGATACTCCATTCTCGTATAGCATAGCTATTTCTCTAAAATTCAAATTAGTAATCAAACTTCATTTTTCATTTTATTTCATTAGTTTTCCTAATATGCATTGATAATAGCCGAAAGAGTAACATCAGATACAAGCAAAATGGACCTATATTAGTTTTATGAATAAATCAATATTTCAGAGGCTATTCATTTTCAACTTTTCATTGCAGGAGTTCGTTAAAATACAGCCTTTTATTTAAGAGTTATCAAATAAGTACGCCGTTTACAAGCCTTCCTATTATTTATATATTGCCGGTTCAAATAAACGTAGCAACTGACAATTGTAAAGGAAAATAAATGTACAAGGCAGCCAATTCTAATAAAACCTTCCCCTAAGCGCAGTACTATCCATCACGCCATCGTCCCAAATTTTCTTTTCATCCAATTGTATTTGGGTTGTTTTAATATTGTTTGTCAATTTGTTATCGTGTATATGTTACAGTCAAATGTTCTGTTTTAATACGTCCCTTAGGGTTGTGGACAATTCTTGTGCTAAAGTGACAATTATAAAACCATGTTTATTTCACACTTGATATTACATAAGGCACTTTGTAAAAGTTAAGATGATTAAGAATAAGAACTTCCCATATAACATTTGAGACGGAAACCTGACTGCAATTAATTTTGGACAGTATTTGATATATAGATATTAAAGAACGTAAATTCACAATCACAAAATATATCGTATCTAAACGAGTCCGTCATACAGGTATTACTATATTTTCCAATTATAAAAGGTGTGGATTTAACCATAAGAGCAACCCAGGAGGCATTAGTGAAATCAGATGTTTCAAATCTATTGTGCTATATTTTGCCTTACATACTTATACTACAAGAAAACTTATGTCGTTTGCCGCAACATTCGTCGATAGTTCAAACTAAAAATAAATATCTGATATATGTTTAGTAGCTAACCAATGGATATTGAACAGATATAACGTGATGTAGGATTAAAACGATAATCACGGAAACTTAGCAAAACAATTTCCTCATGATTTTCTGTTACAATAAAAAAATTACCTGAAAGTCAGAAGACCCCAATTTTCCATAGCACCGTTCTTAAAATCCGGCAAAGCGATCATGTCAATCTTAGGTAATGGAAACTTGATTTTATAATAATCTTCCAGGAACCTAAGTACCTTTGGACCAATTTCGAGGGCGAAGGTAGCTGAAGGTAGAGCTTCCTGCCGTGCCCATACGGAGAAGTTATTCTCTGTCATATTGTGGAAGTCAGTAACAGTAAACGCTACTAAATATGTTGACATCGGTAAGGACTCGGAGAAGTGGTCCCATTCGTAATCTTTTAAAGTCGCGCTGCAAATAACGGGATAACTTATTTAGTTAAATATACAATTATTTCCTATCGTAATCTAAAATAGTAATCACGTTCTAGATTCTCTCTGTTTTTCCGTCTGTATTTCTACATTTTACGTTGATGTGACTTTTTCGTTGGAATTACTAACAGCCAATTATAATTTATTCTATCTCTGAATATTACTAATCATCTGCCAACAGCAAATTACTTGGCTTGGCTACAACATTTGCTGAAAATGTAGATCCCTAATACAAAAGCAGGTACTATGAAATCAAGTATAATGAGGATCCATGGTTATAGCTTAGCTAGTTTAGCTTAGTAAGAATCGCGTTGTTGCATACAAGGCAACAGCCCAAACCGAGGTATGGCCACTTTGACAGCTTTGAGCTTGTTGCCAAGCGGCTGAGCGTCGTGAGCGCTCACTTCATTAGCCCGATGAAGCTGTGAAGGGCCATCGGGCGAATAGCGTATAGTTAATTAGAAAAACAAGGATCTATAGTAATTCGCTTTAAAATTTCAGAAAGTACTTTAGAACTAAGAAATACTTAGAAAGATAAATAAACAAAGATGATAAAAAATTACATTAATAAAATAATAGATGCAATGATGAGCAAAATAATGAATTCATACAATGATTTAATTATTCATTGGTAGGTTTAAAAACTTTACAGGATTAGATTCATTCTCATAATTTCCAGCAGGACTTACTGAGGTTCTCTCCGTTGTATGTCCATATTCGATAGGGAAGACATATTGATAGGCCTCGCTATGCTGATCGTAAACCGAGCCTTTAGAGCAGGCTCGTCCCAGCATGGAAAGGCTCTTCTAGCATCCATTGCTTGGAACTGAGTCACTGCTATCCACCTGGAAACATAATACACACTTGTGACGATTTTGATTGTACTATTAGCGCATTTTTCCACATCTTTTGTGTATTGTAACGTTTTAGTTTAAGCCAAGCGTCCGCCTGTTCATCCAATTATTTTAATTTTTTTAATTCTTTGTAGGTGTTAATGTTTGTCCACAATATTAACTGATGTTAAATGACGCTGTGGTCTATGGTGGTATACACATCAAACCTAAAGGGGACTGGCTCTCAAGTGCATTTACCGGAATACACCAACAGGTGCTTAGCGATATTTTTTCAACTTGAGGGAGGTAGCTAGCCAGTTGGACTTAGAAAAAACTCTATCATCTTGCTTTTGTTTCATCGCGATGTGTGCCTCTTGCTGCTTTAAGCCGCGATTTAGTTGTAAGTATTCGAACCTACATTTATCGACGCTGTTCACCGTATTCTTAGCTTAACACTGGTCGTAACACGATGTAACATAATAGTCCACTATTTTAATGAAATAATACAATCCTTGTAAATAATAACACAACCAAACGCGCTAAACCCCTTTGCTGTAAAGTGAAGCTGTCTCTCAGTTAGTACGCTGCCCCATTTCTTTAACATTGAGTTCTTCAAAAGTAACATGAAAGACATTTATGCTAGTCAGCATAGCGGGAGCAGGCGGTGTATTTTCAATTTCTCTATGATCTTTATTCTATCATTGTACATAAATACAAGAATCAAAGGAGTGTTAGAAAACAACTTCGGTACTCAAATTTTACCTACAACAGACAACAGATAAGAAATAAAGAAAAAGATAACGAGTAGTAAATCAAAAAATGTATATGATTAACCTTTTCTATGGGACGATTTAATTAGGGCTAACTAGGTAATAAAAAAAATAGTGCGTGGAGTCCCTCCGCGCGGAAGAAGTGAAACTTCATAATGTGGAAATGAAAATAGGAAGGGGGTAGAAATTGATTTTTAGTGAAATCATATTGTGTCTTTAAGACAAACTTTATTAATATTGCTTACTATTGATCACATCTTATAATTATCATTTTCGAGTGGAGAAATATTCAAATATATAACATTTACAATGGGCTTATTATAACTAAAGTAAGATACGAAATCTCTCTAGTCTCTTTCTAGTCCCCCTCTCCAGGAGCGTTGAACGTTTAACGTAACAGTGCTTTCATACCCCCTCCATGGTAGCGTTAAACGTTTAACGCAACCTTGTTGGAAGTCGCGTTAGAAGTTTCACTTGAAAATACAATCAAAACCTCTTTTCATTGTTTCTAACATAAGGCAATTTCCTTGCAAAATTACAAAGAAAATCTACAAAACCCGGCCATGATCACCCGTAATCTATATTATCAGACCTGATTTGTGTAACATTCTCAAATTCAGAAGAACTGTCAATGGAATATCACAGATTTCAAACCTCATACGTACGTAGTAAATACAATAATCAGTATTCTATTAATGTATTTATAGCGGACGTGTTCCGTGTAATATATGACCTCCCATAGTGGAATATTAAATAATAGTCTATTGTTGCAGTCTAACATTACTTTTAAATGTGCCCGTTAAATCAGTTAAATTTGCGATAAGTGTTTTCGCTGAAACTAGAGAAGTGAATAAATTATATATTTTATTTTAAAATGTACCATTAAAATAATGTACATTTAAATTTGTATGCATAAACTTATTTCAAATAATTGGTTATATTTCAAGTTTATGGATTACTTTTGTATAAGTTAGCATTTCCGCTCTATCCACTCTCTCTATTTTTGATGTCACTACATTGTTGAATTAGATCACATAATATATAACACTTTTGATTTCAATGTAATCTTCTCATTACACTTTGAATTCACTTTTCCTATTTACTTGTTGCGATAAAACAAAACACTTTCGGTGCTATTACAAAAAAGTTAAATACTTGCTTTAAAAATGTTTCGAATTGAATGCACCGCGGTCGCTGAATGTTCGCCATCTTGCTCTTTTGTCTCGCTTTAGTTACGTTAGGTTAGACTTGCGAAAAAGGATAACGCGAATTTGCCTCGGGCGAGCGCGGTGCATTTAATTCGAAACCGTTTTAAAGCAAGTATTTAACGTTTTTTGTAATAACACCGTTTATGTTATTTGGATCAAATGTCCATACTAATAATTCCATAAAAATCTGATTCAGCCAGAATACTGTAGAATGTGAATGCCGTTTATAAACAACTAGCTTTTGCCCACGACTTCGTTCACGTGAAGTAGTTACTTTGGACTAACGCTAACTTTAACTCGCGACTTCGTTTACGTATAAGGTGAAAATATTTTAAAATAATACATAAGTTAACTGCAATTTTGAAACATTCTTCATTGGTGCTCCGCTCCTATTGGTCTTAGCGTGATAATATATAGCCTATATCTTCGATAAATGAAATCTAACACAGAAAGAATTGTTCGAATCGAACCAGTAGTTCCTGAGATTAGAGCGTTCAAGCAAACAAACTCTTCAGTTTTATAATATTAGTATAGATAATTCATGTCAAGTACTAAATCACTGTGTATTGGTTCTAAAAACAGACTGCCAATAGTCAACAGTAAACTGAAAATTGTATTATTCAAAAAGTGAAATGAATAAACATAAACTCACCTCTTTACACCTTTGTATTCATACGAGCTTCTATAGAATCCGTGAAGGTTATCGTTGAGTATTCCTGTGTACGTTATATTTAGTACATATTGCTTCCCCACTTGTAAAGCCTCAGCTATTGATAGTATATGGAAATGCCTCAACGGCTCCTCTGTTCTCCTTGTTATCACGATCGCCTTACCGTCCTCTTTCCCATACAACTTCACTTCATGTAATATTAGTTCTACACCGTGGAACACAACTTGATCAATCTCGTTGACTACAGTTAGCACCACACTAACTTCACCGTCAAAGGTAAAGTTACCTTCGTAGAGGTACGGGGTAATTTGTAAATGATACCTCTCTGGCTTTACATTACCGGGTAAACGCAGTTCCAATGGAGATGGTACTGCAGGTGGTTCTGGGGTTGTTGTTTCTAATGGTACAACAACCTTACTCCGTTCTGTTGTTAACGGTAAAACAAAGAATTTTGATTGATTACAACGACATAATTCGTATTTCGTAACGTTCGCTAAATCGTCAGTACTCGGACACGCAGCGTAGTTGTAGACTAGGAGCGAAACAGTAACAAGAATTAAAGTGAAGATAACCAGGATCACAAACGCGAGCGGCTTGGAAAGATGAATACCGCGACTGGTCTTCGTTGAATAATCAGTTGTTGTGACGTCCATTATGTGCAGAGGCTCATGAACTTGAGTCATCACTTCACCATTAACTTGGCCTGTTTATAAAAAAATAATAGTCATTTTTTCTAAATAAAAACATCAGATGTGATTTAACCCTAGGACTACATTTCGCAACTGTGTAGAGACAAAACTAAGTCAATTATATAAATAGCAAGTACCTAACAAAAGACAAAATAATTTACAGAAGAACGCTTGTGATTATCAGTAGGTCACCATGAATAATAAATAGTTACCACATAAAATTAAAGGATTCAAAATCAAATGCAGGCACTTATTTAATTAACCCATATGAAGCGGGGAACTAAACAAATTTATCTCTTGAACAAACATTTGAAATTGTTATTAAACTTTGACCCAAATAAACGGTAAACCCATCCGATCTGTTTGTCGGTTGCATCATAAACGGTTTTATATATTTACTTGCATCTACGACTCACACTTGTATGTCTAACTTAATACTAATATGTGTGGTACAAAATATGAATGCGTAGAGTTTTGATATCGTATTCTTTTTTATCACGCTTTTATTAGCTTCACCTGTATGTATGTATGTAACCGACCCCTTTGAGCTCGATTTTATCCTACTTTGAACGAC
Organism: Antheraea yamamai; assembly: GCA_036509395.1. Taxonomy (NCBI): domain Eukaryota; kingdom Metazoa; phylum Arthropoda; class Insecta; order Lepidoptera; family Saturniidae; genus Antheraea; species Antheraea yamamai. Next base: position 3,187,354 of record AP028432.1, read on the forward strand.
CAGATTTAATTCAAACTTTGCACACCTATCAAAGGTCGATGACAATGCAATAATCCGTAAAAAAAAGTTAATAAAATTTAACTAAAAAATGAAAAATAAATAATAGTTTAAAAAACTAAAAAAACACGCTTTCATAAAAAATCCAACTAAAAAACAGAAAATAAAATTTAATAAATTTGGATTAAGAATAGTGTAAATTAGAAATAAATGTATATTTTTATAAAAAGTGACAAAAAATGATAAAAATACTGATGTCTGGAGGTCATTATCATTTTTTTGTCACTTTTTTATGAAATTATGAAAGCGTGTTTTTTTAGTTTATTTTAAACTATACTTTACAATTTTATTACCTTATGTTAAATGTCGATATAATCAAAGATTAATATTAGATCGGATAGCTCCTAAAGTGTTGCAGTCAAAACTCATTCATAAATGCTTAAAGACAGGTTTTTGATTTAAGAAAATTGAAAGACCTAGCCAAGCTTAGAAAATATTCTACAACCATGAGATATGACGTCAAAAATATTAGCATGACATAATAACTGTTACATAAGACAAAGATATCATTTAGTGAACGACTAACAAAAAGTGTAACTTCGTCTGCGTTAAATTACGACATAAAATATGCTTAACCTCACCTAGTGAAAAGTTAAAATAAAAAGGAGATCATAAAAACCTATATAAGTATTTGTTGTACAAACTTTTATGATGATTACTCAAACTGTGATGGAGCTCATCGATCTCAAGTATACCTTTTTTTTGAACTGACTACGCTATTGGCCTGACGGGCCTTCACAGCTTTACCGGACTAAAGCGAGCGCGCGCATAAGGCACTTCACCGCTTAGCAACAGGTTCAAGGGTGCTAGAGTGGCCGAACCTCAGCTTGGATTGTTGTCTTGAATGCAACTTCGTGAATCTGTTTAAGCTAAACTAAGCTAGGTATTCATACATATAAGAATTCTTGCGACACACATGTGTACTAACATGTGAGCCTCACGAATTCAAACGTGTATTTTGTTTATAACATCTAAGCTAATCTAAACTAACCAAATTCGAAAATATGTGAAAAAATACTCTTCCACGACATGTGTACCGGTGTGTATGTGTGCACGTATGTGGAGGTGACCTGTGTTGTGTTGTTCAACTAGTGATTGAAAATTTTCAGTGTCACTGTATCGCGATAGCTACGTACTCGAGGGTTCTACTCCGGGGGTCAGACCTAGGCTTAAACCGATGACGAGCCCCCCTCGCCCGGCGAATGTGGCTCAAGTATACCATAATCCGTTTATTGTATATAAATGTACGTATAAAATAATCAATGAATAGCAAGATACAGTATTATTAATATTGTTCATCGTTTAAAAATCTGGTACTTCTCGGCTCCATGGTAAAACGCACAAATCCTAACTAAACAAAAAAAAAACAAGGTAGTGTCGTAAAGACATACAATAGAAGTGAAACTTTTGTATTGCAGTAAAAAAACAACAAAAATCCAACGTCACGCAGTGTTCCTAGGTGATCACCCATCCACCACCCACCCAAAGATCGATGTAATTCAAAACCTAAACAAACCATTAACCAGGGTTTTTTGTGTACGAGTGCGATGGAGTTGAAGTTTATTTCTACATGCTAAGAGTTTGCTAAACGGATTTTTAATTTTTTGAAAATTATAATCGGGGTAAACTTTTTATCGATATAGAAGCCAAAAACAATCCTTTTACAATTTTTGTCTGTCTGTCCTGTATTTTTGTCCCATTAAACTCAAGGGGTTATCCAGGATAACGGACGAAAGTAAAAAAATGTAGTTTGAAATTCCTGACGGATTTTGGTAAATTTTATTTGTGCTATATATAGCAGACAGATTAGCTAAAAATGTAATCTATATTTCATCTCCCTATGCTACTTAAAAAAAATAACAAAAAAATGATCGTTGGGTTCCTAACCGACGCCTCTGTCGGTCCGTATAATGTGTAATACGTTATAATTGAGCTACAGCTACATGACGTTTCTTTGCGTAATTATCAATCAGTTGAATTAGAAGTATAAATTCTAACGATTAGGCTAAATTCTATCGATGTATGTGTTTGTCTCTTTGTCATAAAGCATTATTTTCCTTTGATTTTCAAACTATAACGACTCTAAACAAAGTGCACTTCAATAATAAACACCATGTCGATAATATCGAAAAATATGTGTAAATGTAACTATCACTTACATGTATTTTATTGTATAAAAAACGTTTGCTAAACAAAGCTAAACAAAAGACTTTTTCCTAAAACATAAACCTGCATAATAAGTTACATTGCATTGCAAAAGATAAATCTCAATTAGAATTCTGTCAGTAAGTGTGTTGTTTCGATATTTGATAAAATTAGTTTTCTGAATATTCTTGAAGTAGGCTCTACGCGAATAGTGAACGGGCGCGAAGTTAAGCGGCACAGGAGCAACCCAAGGGTAATGGGAAGACATTTATCAGCAATATATATAGATTAGTTTTTATTTTGATTGGACTCGGTAGGTGATGCTCCGAACGTATTCTAGGCTTATTTTAAAAGATTTTTCACATACCAACCGGGTATATGTTTGCTTGAGTCCCTGGATAGTTTGAATTCACAGTTGGAAGCGGTAGATGTCACTGCAATCGGGTTTTTAGGTGTTTTTTTTTTCGTTTATATATACAATTATAACCGCTAATAACCGATTTGGTGTAGAGTTGCACGGGTCAGCTAGTGAATAAAATAAAACTATATAAATCTAAATTAATGTAAAGCTATAAAAACTTTCTTACATCTATAAAATACTTAATTCTATTTCAATTAATTAAAATTTGATAATCCGATAGTACAGATTCGCTCAGTTCTTATTACTTGCGCCACAACCTAATGGGACAGTGATCATTTGTACAGATTTTAATCAGAGCTCACACGTATTTGTTTGTGGGAGGGATAGGGGCGAATAACACATTGAAATGTTTTTTTTTATAACTTATTATCATTTCAATTGTATTTTTATTGTCCCGTATTGTTTTAATAGAAAACGATATGGTATTTTTATGTGTGTGTCAAAAGTCGATTCTATTTTCTATTTTCAGTCTATTTTCTGCAATAATCGAAAAGCTATTATTTTTATAAATAGCATTATTAATATAAAATAATACTACTGAGAATGGTGTTATTATGTTGCACAGGAAACGAAATGGATTACACTGTCTGGAACAATGTAAAACAATTTAAAAAATAACCAGATTGATCAGTTATTTACTGGTAAAATATTTGTACTGAGCCCCGTTTTCCCCATTTTCAAATGCTTGTATTCACAAAGTTACACAAATACAGATAACATACTAAAACCACAGTTTGAAATATAGTTATAATTTCGGTAGTTCAAAACATACAATTTTATTCAAAGCAAAACTCACTCATAAGTATCAGAAATTTCACACTTACCTCTCTCGGAATACCATGTCACGCAATATTCTCACATTCCCAATTTAATCACATATTAACTTTGTATTTATTAGATATGTTTAAGTCAATGTTGTTATATTACTCATTATAAGAAATTGTGATATCTGTGATACGATTTTGAATCAGTGCAGATACCAACATTACTGTAAATTATGTACACATTGACTTGGAACAGTAACACACACACATAAAAAAAGTCTAAGCAACATGCGTGATATTACAAATTTTATCATTTATATTAATTAATTTCTAAGTATTTACTCAAACAAAGTGCGTAGGTAAGTAAACTTTTTTGTCATTGATGACATACTGGCTGGTTGTAAAAAAAAAATTTGATTATGTTTTGATTTTTTATAAAATTCAAATGACTGCGAATTTGTTTGAATTTAAGTGCGTTTTAATTGCTACGTTTAGTCTTGATTTTATAATTTTACCAACCATTTAAATAAAGTTAACGACAAAATTGAATTGTTAGATATTCTTTACGTCATGAAGCGACGTCATTTGATGGCAGATGAAATGCAAAGAGCTGTAGGGATGTTGCAAGCGGGAAGTAATCAATCTCAGGTATCTCGACATTTTGGCATTCATAGAAGTGTTATTTGTCGTCTTTGGCAGCGCTACAATAATACAGGAGAACCCGCTGAACAGCATCCAGGCCGTAAAAGGAGTACAACCACTCGGCAAGACCGGTACATACAACTGACTGCAAGACGTAGCCGATGTTAACCGCTCGAGAGATAAGTTTGAGGCTACAAATTTCAAGTGGTGTTGATGTAAGTCCTCAAACTGTGCGAAATCGACTGCATGAGTACGGCCTACGAGCTCGACGCCCAATCAGGTGCCCACCGATACGTCACGGGAATCGCGCTCGTCGATATGAATGGTGTAGAGAACGCATAACATGGACCCAGGAACAATGGGATAAAATTATGTTTTCCGATGAGTCGCGATTCGGGTTTAAGCCTGATACAAGAAGGGTGCGAATGTATCGTCGGCCCGGAAATACTGAAAGGCTCAGGTGCGTTTAGGAAGTTCATCCATACAGCGGCTCAACAGTTATGTTATGGGCGGGTATTATGAAGAACAGGCGAACTGAGCTCGTTTTTGTAAATGGAAACATGAATGCTGAAAATTACATTGAGGATATTCTCAGACCTTATGTCTACCCATTTGCACAAACCTTTGGCTCCGATTTTAGGTTAATGCATGACAATGCGCGTTCACATACAGCTCGGCGAACCAGTGAATACTTTGCAACGGAGAACATCCGGGTATTGCCCTGGCCTGCACAATCGCCAGATCTCAACCCCATCGAGCGCGCATGGGACATGCTCCAGAGACGTGTTTTGAAGGACTTGGACGGAGCGACAACAACCCAACAGCTGAAGGATTTGCTACAATTCCATTGGGAGCGAATACCGCAGAATGACATAAACAGTCTCATTAATTCAATGAATAATCGTTGCCGACAAGTTCTGAATAGCAGAGGAGCCCATACTTTGTATTAAATTATTCCATTCTTTCACAATAAATACATTTTCTTTAGAAATTTCATTTTGTAAGAAAAAAGTTTAGTTTCTTATGTATCTTAGTTTCTACAGTATATTCTAATATTGTTCATTTCTGTTATTAAAAGAACTTATAAAGACAACAGCTGTTATTTTTACATCATAGAACCCTAAAGATATTATTTTAAAAATAAAATACAACGTTAAAATGTGAAGAACCATCCTAAAATTTAAATTAGTACATGTTGCTTAGACTTTTTTGACGAGGTAGTATAACGAATATAATGTAAGAAAATATAATACATCTTAGCATCACCTAGTGACGAGTTATAGTAAATTAAATGTATATGTCTATAGGCGTGTTTCAATTATAGCCGAAAACAGGAATTGCCTAATTTATTCACTTGTATAGCCGTTTTGTCATAAAATGAAGCCCTTTTTCGCATAATACCCTCGCGTTTGCTTCCACGTCGCGATGGCTTCGAGGCCGTGTGGCTTCATAAAACTTTAATAAGTCCACGCTTTATTCGACGTTGAAGTTTTGCAAGCATTATACGCGCGGGAACACCTCCTGGTGTAGTTTCATTTAGTAAGGTAGTAGCAATTTGAAACCCGTTAAATTATTCTAACACTATTTAATTATTCCGCGATATACTACATCTGAAAAATAGCGTTATAAACTTAACAAAACCGTTTGAATTTTTCGCTATATTTAATTCTCATTTAGTGGCTACATAATATACATTTTTTTAAATACATTTTATTTTAAAAACAAAAAATAAATAACTATAAAGAAAACTATGTAACGAAAAAAAAAGTTCTAGAAATGATCATCGAATACTTAAAGAAACGTATAAATTTCTAGCCAATACTACAACTATTTTATTAAGCTACTAGCCGACCCGTGCCCACTTCGTTGGGCGGTAATAGGCATTATAAAGCTACAACTTTTCTCTAGAACTCAATCATATATCTCTCATAGTTAAGGCAGCGTTCGTAAGAAACGTTTTCGTTCGACCATTTTTTCTCCGACTCCTCAGATATTACCCCCTACAAACTCACAAACTTTACCTCTACGCATGGAATAGTTACTTTGGGCTAAGACGCAGCGGAATCTCTCAAAAGAAAAAAAAGCCCCGATTTTAAAACATTTTTCATTGTTGCTCCGCTCCTATTGGCATTAGCGTGATGATATGTAGTTTATAACACTCACAAATAACGTGGCTTTCTACTGGTAAAATAATTTTCAAAATCGGTTTAGTAGTTCCTGAGATTACCCCCTACAACGTCACAAACTCACAAACTTTACCTCTTTATAATATCATCATATAATATATTATAGTATAGACTAGCTGTGTCCGCTTGGAACCTATTCTAAAAAAATAGTGTCTAATAAGATCATCTGAATATATTAAGTCCATTCACTTATCTACTTTTCTCTCATACTTAAATCGCATCGTCACTAAAATTACAATAACTTTTGATAGAGTGAACCTATTTTAATGGAACTAAAGCTAAATGTTACCCGAGGATATATATGCCTTATGATTTTCTTGGTGAAATTTTATCGTGAACTCAGTACTTTAGCAGTGATGCGTGTTAAAACAAATAGACAGACAGACATTTCTAAAAATGATTAAAATATATTTTATTACTTATTACAAGACACCTGTAACAATATTTTTCATAAAAATTTAAAAAGAACAGAGACGTTAGATTTACATCTATACATATAATAAGAATGTAAATCTAATGAGTCCGTAGTTTCTAGATTTACTGCTAAAGTACTGTTAAAAAAGTTTGGTTACTTTCTTATTAAATGCACCGCGCACACCGACCGCTGCCGCAGCAACCCGCGTTATCCTTTTTCGCAAGTCTAACTTAACCTAACGAAAGCGAGATAAAAGGGCAGGATGTCGAACGTTCGGCGAGCGCGGAGCATTTAATACGAAAGTACCCAAACTTTTTTAAAGCAAGTATTCAATACGTATTTAACTTTTTTGTATTAACACGGCATTTCTTTAAGTTTGATCTATGTCAGGAAATTATGTACAATCAACTATTTATTGTATCCGTTTAGTTATACACATACGTGATAAAACCGATCCAATACAATATGAAACATAAGGTTACATACAATTCTTGTTTACCCTGACCAAGAAATCCACCGTACAGAGCTATCTAGTTTTATTTCTACCAATAGACTACCTATATTCAAATGCTACATTTGTTGTGAAATAGAATTTCTTATGTTTTTATATTTTGGAATATTTTATTTCAGTGAGTTTATTAAGTATTTTACTATACCAAAAATAAATTCTAAACTATATTTTATTAGCTAAATCTTCTTATACTTTTTGATTAGATGTTTTAAATCTATACTAATATTATAATGCTGGAGGGTTTTGTATGTTTGGTTGAAAGCGCTAATCTCAGGAACTACTGGTCCTAGCTCATTTATCAAGGAAGGCTGTAAGCTATATATCATTACGCTAATGCCAATAGGAGCACAGCGCCAATGAAGAATGTTTCAAAATCGTGTTCTTTTTTCTTTTGGAGAACTTCTGCTGCGTGTTAATGTTAACCCAAAGTAATTATTCCAAGCGGACAAAGTCGCGGGCAGAAGCTAGCATATAAATATAAATAAAATTTAAGTGTCTGATATTTTTGGGGCAAACCAAAAAGGGGAGGCAAAAGGGCAAAAGGATGAATCGATTTAGACTATAATTTCACTGAGCGATAAAAGACTTTTCACAACTTTGCAAAGGAAATACGTAAAAATGACACTATTTTACAGAGGTAACTAAAATAGATAAAAAAGGTCATAGGTGTTCAAAAGTGACAATAATATTATCATTACAAAGTACCATAAGTAACAAACCATCAGGATAAAGTAGTTAGTTCCCTCAAAATAGCAAACCTCTCTTAAGAACGAAGTCACGTGGACTAATATGATAAACATTTATAATAATAATTAAACTTAGATATGATCTCAACTCATAAAAGGCTATATTGGATACCGCACTCAGCAATAAACAAGATGACCAAGAAGCAAATAATAATCAACGTGATGTAAGACAATAAATATGTTTAGACTACAAAGTTATTTATAGTTTATTAAACATATCTAAAATCAAGTAATGTAGCAACTCTAGACACAAAAAGTAGAAATAGATACATTCGAAAATATCAACGAAGGCACACGATTACGAATAGCTTAATGAATTATGCATAATAACACATACATTGACAAATTTGTCTGGCAAATAAATAAATTTAATATATGGTGTGCTTAATAGTTATAAACTTGAACTATATCTGTTCATATAATAAGAATGTAAATCTAACGTGACTGTACTTTTTAGGCTTTTGTGAAGAAAATTGTTGCAGGTGTCATGGTATAAGTAATAAAATACATTACAATCATTTTTAAAAATGTCTGTCTGTTTGTTTGTATGAATACGCATCACTGCTAAAGTACTTACTGCGTTCATGATAAAACATCAACAAGAAAATCATAAAGCCTATTCTCTAGTAGCATTTAGTCTTAGTTTTATTATAATCGGTTCAATCTATCAAAAGTTATTGTAATTTTAATGACGACGCGACTTAAGTCCGAGAGAAAAGTAGTTAAGTAATAGACTTAATACATTCAGATAACTTTATTAGTCACTGTTTTTTTATATTAGGTTCCACGTGGACGAGGTCGCGGGTACAGCTAGTATTATTAAAAAATGAAATCCACTTATATAGAAACTAATTGCCGCCAAATCTCTTTATGATTTTCAAAATCCCAAATTAGTTGTCATATCTAAAGATGTTTATTACATTTAATTACTATCATGGTTATAATATCCATATAAGATCCTAGACTTCATATAGACCTAAAAATTTGCCTACGCTTCTGCAAAAAATTATACATGTATTTTTAGTCTCTGTAGAACATCACCTACGTACAAAAACACTATTGGATATGTCAGTCCGCATATCAATTTAGTTATGTCCACGACGCCGTCTGCGAGAACCTCATTGAATCGCAAATATGTGTAACCCCAATCGGCAAGACAAGTGACCTTCTAGAGTATGCATCAGAAGTTAAACAAGTAAACAAGGTTGCAAAATTGGTTTATTTCTTATTTTTCTAAATTATAGCAATCAATATCACAAATTTACGCCGTTTTTTATTGGAGGTCGAAAAACTTGTTTTTCAGAAATCAAAATCATAAATAATTTATTCAATTGATGCCTTGAGAAGGAGCTTATGAACGTCAAAGCTACCACCGATTCGAAGACAACCCATTGATATTGTAATTGAGAAGAACCGGCAACAAACTCGATCTGGTGGGTCATAGATAGTTACATTCATTTTTAGTGGAGCACAGAGAGGGATGTCATTTCCAGGCATCACCATCCTTCACATATTGATCTACCCTATAATAATAGCCTTTAGGTATTGAAACCAGCTTGACATTATGGTTGAACTCACTATCCGGCAAATCGGTAACGTTCTTTGGGACTTTGTTATAAAACCTAACACTGTTACCTAAAAAACTGTTTTTGGTCTTAGTGAGCCTGGAACGTGGAATGACCAATTTGTTGTTGTTTCTAGTATTTAAATTATGATGATCTTTGACTAAATCCAGCTTATCTAAGTTTTCGCGGACATACATTAAATTATCAAGAACATATTTATATCAGAATGAAATAAACTGAGGCATACTTGATTTCACCCGTACCGATACTTTTATCTTCAAATCACACTTAGAAATCCTTTAATAAGTGACAAGACCAGTTACGACCAAACAAAGAATAAAAAACGAATCCGTTAATAAAGAAGCCCGAGCTATCATAGAGAGATAAGGCGAAGCAATAAATAGAGCTAATAAATTCTCCGTTGCACTATCAAAACTGTAATGTTAGGAGGGCCCTAGTCTATTCCCTTGGGGGACCCCAATCTTCTTTTCATACGTTACCCTATTGTTACGCTGTAAAGGGCTTGTTGCCCTACGTGAGAGTCACAAAGGGCTTGAGCATGGGTCCGTACGGTGGTAGTAACAAAAACGATGAACCAAAGCTCTTTTATATGAAATTGAATCGTTCAGTTTGACATTTTGTATTAGCTGATAATTTTGTGGCAATTGTGTTAAAGCTAGGCAATATAAATCGTATTCTTTTCTACTGGAATACTTTTCAGTCTGCTCTAACTTGACTTCAAACAGGACCCGTTCTTTAAGCCGATCTGTTGAAAAATTGATATATACTAAGTGAGAGATTTTTAACAATAGTCAGTTAGTAAGTAACATTTCGATCATGACTCTCCAAGGACACTCAAACTCAATAACAGGGTTTGTACCCGCGTCCACCGGAACAACATACAAGTGTAAACATAGTGAACATAGAATAAATGTGCATACTGAGGTGCAATTGAATATCTCACGAAACGAAATTCAGTACGCGAATAAAGTTGGATAGTTATGTAATGATTATTTTGAAGTAACGGATAAGATAGTTGGCTTTCATCCATTTGGAGTCTGTTCATATTCATAAGTGCTAACACACACACACAAAGTCGGTTAAGAACAAAAAACGAACTTTTGTTAACGCGTCTGACTAATGTATTAGATGTAAGTTATTGTTTTGTGACTATTATACCAACGTGACTGACAACACGGTTAGTAGATTCATCGGGCCGTGGACGCCCCGGTGCGAGGCATTGTGAATTATAACCTAAAAATGGCCATAAAGGATCAAAATGCAACCACCATAAAGACAAAAACGTCATTAAAAAATCCGTCCTAAAATAGTTAATAGTTAAGTACAATAATAAATATAAAAACCCAATAGTTGGTCACAGATACACTGTTTGATGTAAATAACAAAATATAGGAACGTAGTCCGGTGAAGCTTTTAAGACCTCGCTAGGTCAATAGCGTAGTCAGTTCGAGAAAAAAATAAATAAAGGAAAGCAAAAAAAAAGGTGCGGACACAGAGTCTGCAGAATACGGAAAAAAAGTCATTGTTTGAGTTCGACAAAGTAATGAAAAGCCGATATCTTGTAAGACAAGTAAGTGTTCATCATGTGTTAGCAGAACCCGTTTTAAATATTTATTCCCCACATAACAATTCAAAAAACAATATTTTAGTACCAGCGAATGCGACAGTTACTCAAATGCACCAGAACACGCTATATTTGAATATATTGAGCAAATCGAATAAAATGAGAGAACAAATACCAAGAATGAAAAATTAGAAATGAACGTATTTTTTTAATACTTTGTATTTTTGTATTATTTAACAACAATTACGACTTATGTTAAAAGATGATATAGTATAAGGCGGTAATCACGCTAACCCTACAGGGCCAATGGCTCTCAGATGCAGCTCTCACGTCAACTTGGTGACAAATTTCCAACTTGAAAATGGTAGTTAACCAGACGTGCATAGAAATATCCCTACTATCATGCGAAACATATATCGTAAATGATAACAGATACAATGAAACTATAAGTATGCCAAGTTAAAAACAAATAATGTGCATAAAAGTGTAAAATAACTATATTAAACGCCCATGGTAGTACCACCCTCTCACCGAAAACCGACGTGAAGTAACAGTGCTTGCATTGTTGCGTTTCGTTCGGTCAGTCAGAGCGCCGGAGATCCATCTCTCCTCTCCTTCCCCCTTCCCTTCCTCTCCCTCCACCAAACACAGGATGGCAACGCAAATGTGACTCCCCTGGTGTTGCAAGTGTCTGTAGACGGTGGTTTCACTTAACATCAGGTAACCCACATGTTCGTTTGCCTCCTATGATATCAAAAAAAGAAGAAAAGAACATACTATACCTATCTAAAACACTTGGATATATACAACGGGCGGTGTGCAGAGGATATCCCAAAAATGAAAAAATTCAAAAGAGCTAAACTGAACTGAGAAACTGCCTAAAATAATAGAAACATAATACCAAATAATAGTAAAAAGGGAATAAAAAACCAGAAATAAAACCTTCAAGCGATCGGTAGACGATAGTAGCTGACAAAATATAATTTGGAGAAAATATAGGATGAACACATTATACAAGAAAAAAAGAATTTACTGTAAATCAAAAACTCTTGCGTATGAGTGGCTTGCAAAGGACATTCCAAAAAAATGAAAAATAATAAAGAGAGTATTAATATGACATTCTACGGAATACATCATCTGACTGAAGGGATAATTGGAATATAATACGAAATCATAATAAAGACGACGTGATCAATCATAATGAAGAAGACGTGAATATAAAAACAAAAATAAAAACTTAAAGCGATCGGTATCCATTTTTATTAACAGTTCAGTCACGGAATACTCGCGTAATTCGATTTTCGTATTCCAATCTTGCTTTAACCTCGACCTTATCTTCACTCAGATTTGCATTTTAGATATTTCATCTATCTTATAAAGACGATACGTTCTCTTCCGACTGAGAACTAATAAAACCTTATATATTGGGAACGCATACAAAACTCTTGATTTTTTTTCCTTGGAGGAAAAAAAACGCAAACGCATTTTAGTGCGACGATGGAATATGGCCTAAAGCCTATCGCTGTGATTTCCAAGGATGTTTATCAAACGAAACTAAAGGTCAGTTACGATTAGAATATCGGAAATGACTGAACAAGAACGAAGTAAATTCATTAAAACCATAATACATTATTGAAATTAATGTTCAGAGACTGAACAAGTTTTTGGAAATAACTCAATTACCTATTTACATAAGGTTCAATATTGAAAACATTATTGTTGTGTGGCCTATGAAAATTATCCCAAAATAATAGGTCTTTACTTATGAAATTGCCGTTCTGCAGTACTGGCCATTTCAAATCAAAATAATTTTTGTTTGGCTAAGAATTCTAATTTCAAATTAATTTTATTTTAAAAACATGGAATTCTTTTTCCAAATGTAGTCATTTGTTTATTGATTAATGTTACATTTTCATCGCATTTCAATCTTTTTTGTCATCATGGATACGTTAAAAATTCGAGTAATTATGGAATATGAGTACCGTTGTGGCAGCAACGCGGCACAAGCAGCACGCAACATCAACGACATTTACGGAGCTAACACTACAAACCAACGCACCACCTGTTATTGGTTTGCTCGCTTCCGTTCTGGGAATTTCGACCTGAAAAATGAACCTCGCGGTCGTCCTAAGACTTTGGTCGACAATGACGAATTAAAGGCGATTGTGGAAGCTGATGATACACAATCTACGGCTGAATTAGCAGCAGCTTTCGATGTCAGCGTCAAAACAGTATTGGTCCATTTGCGTCAAATTGGCAAGGTAAAAAAGCTTGACAAATGGGTGCCCCACGAACTCAATGATCGCCAGCGCGAAGTACGAGTCGAGACGTGCCTTGCACTGCTCAACAGACACACAAATGAAGGAATTTTGAACCGCATTGTTACCTGCGATGAAAAATGGATTCTGTTTGATAACCGCAAGCGCTTAGCAAGTTGGTTGGATCCTGGTTCAGCACCTAAACAATGCCCTAAACGAAAACTTACCCCTAGAAAAGTGATGGCCACTATTTGGTGGTCTAGCGCCGGTGTGATTCATCACAGCTTCTTACCAAACGGGGTGAGCATTACTGCAGATGTGTACTGTAAAGAACTGAACACAATGATGGAGAAGCTGGCACATCTCCAACCAGCATTGGTCAATCGCTAGTCTCCGCGGCTCCTGCACGACAACGCGCGACCTCATACTTCACAGCAGACGGTCTCCAAGTTGCAAGAACTGGGGTTGGAAGTTCTCCGTCATCCGCCCTACTCACCAGACCTTGCGCCTACAGACTACTACTTTTTCCAGAATTTGGATAACTCCTTGGCGGGAAAAAAATTCAATACCCGAGAGGCAGCACAAAATGCCTTTGAAGAATGTGTTGCCTCCCGTCCAGCTGATTTCTTTAAGAAGGGCATCAATAAACTGCCACTGCGTTGGCAAAGATGCATTGATTGCACGGGTGATTACTTCGATTAATACAAATATAAAATACATGAAAAAAATTCGTTTAAATTTTTTCATACAAAACGGCAATTTCATAGGTAAAGACCTAATATAATTAAAATCAATTAAAAAAAATATTGTCAAACTATAAATAATTACATTATTATCCTTACTGGTATTATAAATGGGAATGTAAATTTGTTACGCTTTCACGCTTTGACTACTCAATTAGTCATTATTAAATTTTATATAGATTATCAGGGATACACAAAAGGACTAGCAAATACTTTCATATTTGCTACTGACATTAAAAAATCTGGAAAACTGTAATAGATTTTGCAATATTATTTAAACAGAATAATATTCATTCCATAATATAGAATGGATCTAGGCTCCAAGGATGCGTATTAGGCCATGACGTTGAACAACATTAATTCACAAAATGAAGACGATGAAAACAAGATATTATATGTTAAAAGCCATCTAACCGTTTGCTCTACAAAGGGCACCAAAAAGATAACAGACACACAGCCGAAAAATGTTACCTTCTTTTTTCTAAAAACTAAACATTCACAAAATATTTATATTTAAATAGACGAAATTAAAAGAGTTCAGTATCTTTTTCTACTATTTTTGTCAACCGATTTTTTTTATTTGTATTTAGAAGCCAACGACCAGTTTTAGTGTTATCGACAAAAATATTATATAGCTTTTTCCCTACCTACAATCACGCACATATTCTAATTTTGTTGTCCTTAAATGACGAGATTGTTCGTTATGAAATTATCAACAGACAATAAGTTTTACGTATAAATTGCACTTGAATTTGAAAATCGAACATTATTTAATTAATTACATTCATTTCCTTTGGGATAATTTTCAATCATTATTGTGGTCGTAATTTCACTCATGAATTTTTAGTGTTAGCAATATGAAAAGTTTGGAAATAGTATTGTTTCCATGTCATCGACGAATTGAAGCTTTTCGTAGTCTATATTCGTTACGTCAAGCTTCCTGCTTCTATACATATAATAAGAATGCAAATCAAAGGCATCAATACTTTTTAGATTTTTGCGAAAATTGTTGCAGTTGTCTTGGAATAAGTGATAAAGTACATTTGAATCATTCTTAGAAATCTCTGCCTGTCTGTTTGTATGAACGCATCACTGCTAAAATACTGCGTTCACGATAAAACATATCCTCGGGTAATATTTAGTCTTGGTTTCATTAAAATGGGTTCACTCTATCAAAAGTTATTGTAATTTTAATGACGATGCGGCTTGAGTACGAGAAAAATGTAGATAAGTAAATTGACTTAATACATTCATACGATTGCATTAGTCACTGTTTTTTTACATTAGCTTCCACGCGGACGAAGTTGTCGGCACAGCTAGTCTGCAATATTTGTACAATAGTCAATACAGTTTTTGTCATTTACAAAAAAAAAAGTATAAGGATATACAAATAAAGTATCTATATATTAACCTGCGACGAAAATTATTTGCATGTAACTCACACGCAATAGACAAACTTTAAAAACCGAGAAGAGCGTATGTCTCACTGTTCTCCAATACCCGAAGGTAACTGAGGCATTGCTCCCTCTCTATCCGACACAGTGTTCACCCACACCACTCTTAGGCACACAAAAAGATTGCGGATTAGAATTTCCAAACTCCGTCATAGGAAATTTTACTTCAAAAACTTTGTATTACTAATTATGGTGAATTTTTGACCACAAGTAAACCTAAATACGTTATCGCTAGCCAAATTATTATAATTTTAATTTGTCTGCATTTCCCAAAGTATGGGCGAACATTAGGAGAGCTTGAAAAATAAAATCGTACGAACACCCCCGTTATCTTCATTTATACGAGTATATCTATTTCCCTTTTTTTTCAAGAAAATTAGGAGGCGTATTCCAAAAGAAGACTTTATTAGGCGAGTCGTGGCCTGTTCAACTTTAGGAAGCACTGTTCTAGTCCACTCTGATCTCACAACAGATAATTTTCCAGCACCACTTTAGTCATTGTTAGTACGAATAACCTTAGAAACCAAATAGAATTACGTAAAAGCCAACAAACACCAGCACAAAGAGATAAAACACCGCAAACCACAGTTATGTAAACAAAAGTTTAACAACAGTCATAACATTTTCACGGGCAGGAATAAAGTTTCAGTTTACGCCTTTACACGTTCAAATAAATCTTCCAAGAACACTGTTAGGGAAACTGTCAAACTGATATTCGGTTTTTTAAAATATCCGAACATACGTAACTGTTTGGTACAAAGGGATTTTTTATTTAACAACGTTAAGACTTGTTCTGAGTATTTGCTTATATTATTCGGTGTAAAGATGCGGTGGTCTAGCGGTTTGACCGGTGGAATATTATATTGATGTCCGCATGTTAGAACCCCGACTTGTACTAACGAATTTTTCGGGATTTGCGTATATTTACTAAATTAAATGGGTAACACTATCGGCTGACGGTGAAGAAAAAACATCATGAGGAAACTTGAACCTGAGAAATATTCTTGTAGTACTACTGTATCTGGGAAAACATAGAACTGTGAATTTCTCAGAGTCTGCAGTCGCTAATACGTTGTGGGCTGGCGTGGTTATTATGCCCATACCTTCCTTCGGGAAGAGGTCTATGTCCCTACAATGGATCTCTTACAGGGTGACAATGATAATGATGATTCTGTGTCATCATGTTTTAATTTTTCAATTCATTTTTAACGTGTTCTTTTCCTATAAATTTCTATAGCTATTGTCCATATTAGAGAGTGGTAAAGCATGTGTAAGGGTGGCAGTGGTAAGGTTCCACCGCGGAAATTTCACCACTGACCTCATTTCGAACACAAAGAAGCAATGGTTCGCGTCAGTATGTTCGGGTGTGAATAGAGTGAGTGACAACATGCATGTCACACAAGGAGTTCCGACTAATTCCTCAAAAGTAGCTATTATAACTGGCCTCAAGAATGCAGTACTTTTGAGATCAGTTATACGAAGCTATAGACAGCAAACTATTTCACATTATGAGGTTAGTGCGGTCATCAAAAACGACGTGCCAATTTCAGATTACAGGAATATTGGAAGTTTGTTTTGTATTACAATCTTAGCTGTATTACATGCAAACTCGAACTTATAGCTATATTCAGAGCGACCTAAAAAAAGTGTACAAATCAATAGGGCAATAAAGAATTTATTCATTAATTCATTCAAAGAAAAAAAATTAAATGACCTACATACCTGTTTGCTACCACCTTATGAAATAAAAAAACATTGCGTGTATCATTGTGTACACGCGGAGGAAGTCAAACTTCTTTGGTTTATATGTATTAAATTATATACAGAATCATTATTTTATTACATAGTATAAAACAAAGTCCCCTACCGCGTCTGTCTGTCTGTCTGTTCGCGATAAACTCAAAAACTACTCAACGGATTTTCAAGCGGTTTTCACCAATGGATAAAGTGATTCATGAGGAAGATTTTGTTATATAATTTGTTAAGGATTTTTTTTAATAATCAGAGCGGGACAGCGTCTAAGAGTGCTTATAAACTACATATTTATAAAGCGTATCATTAAATATGTTATCCTCTAAATGAACTTAAATTTATTTATACGTAGTGTACAATAAGAATAAGGGGATCCTACATTGTCAGTTGTAAAAATAATTTTAATCCATCAAGCGTCTCAATTGAGAAAAAGGGCCCGTTATTCCCATGGCGACAATTTGCTTGTAGTGGTTTTGATTTATATAAAAAAATCAAACGTGACTGACTGTAGACCGGTAATATAATGTTCCCCTTATCGAGACTGATTCGTTTTTATACCAATAATAAAGGATCATTTACAAATATGATCCATATCGTTTTTTTTTTTATTAGGTAACGTATAATATTTATTGAATTAAATGTAAGCATAGATAAAACTTAACAAACGGTAAATAATAAATTGAGGACTACTTCAAAACTTATAAGGTAATTTTGGATAACTATTCAAGACGTGAAAAGTAGTATTTAAGGATTTATTTTGACAAAATCACGTATATTATTATTTTGTATCAGAAAACGACATCATTAATTCATGTCTTTAAAAAGCATTTTTATTAGAAATTACACATAATATGTATAATTAACGAAACCCACGAAATAAAATTATATTTACAAAAATATTGGAAAAAAGCGCACACGTAATACTTTCTCACCTAAAACATTGTGTTTATTTATTTTTTAGTTAATCATCATGCAAAACAGGAGCTCAACCATCAATCCGAATTGAACGTATACATAATGCCTTAAACTCACTTAAAATCGTGACCTTCCGCCGTGTTTATCAGAAAAGCACCACTTTGTTTACACGTCACTACGCACGGAAAGTCATCTTACAACTGGCTAGGATAAAAAAACCTTTACCTCTCTGTGACGTGTGTTCCATTGTCTCGGCTAATTGCTGCGAGCGAGGTCCATGGCGCGTTGATACGAGTGGCGGGAATGTGTGCACTAGTAGGTAACGTGCGTCTCATACGGCGGTTGGGACGCAACTGCGGTCCCCGCCCAGCCTCACGGGATGAGCCTTCGATGGGGCAGTTATTTTATTGAATATACTAAAGTAACAGTACATCATGTTTTTTATTTCTATCTGATCAGTTAGATACTATAGCTTGAACGCAAAGATGGCGCTGTTATTTGACCAAATATACTATTGGAGTAACTATACTCCAAGTTTTGAAATGAAAACTTCTTTAGGCGCGTTGAGCACTTTTTTAGATGAACAAACATTATGGAACTCGGGTCATCGTTACCGAACGCTTTCCATGAGCTATGTGTATACTATGTACATAGATATACCTATATCTATCCGTGCGTTAATATATATATAATAGTATATATACATTATTATATAATATTTCAGTTTATAAATTATGAAATTCAAATAATTCACAGTATAATTAATTTAATAATTCAAAACAGAACACAGTTATTCCATTGTATTTAGTTTTCACTTCTGTCGGCAATCCTTATGACTGCCTCGTTTTTTTTTTAATTTATACTTTTGTTGAAGCACCGGGGAAACACACACCGATACCTAAATGCGACACCATGAAGTTAGTTGGTAATTGACTGTAAAGTTTTCGTGAATACTGATAACTATATACAAAATACTTATTCAAATATTTATATATCTCCAACACATGTTTTATATCAGTGAAGACAAAAAATATATTCATACATGGACATATAATATATTATATTTTGTATGATTGTAAACTACATATATATCGCAATGAATGATAATTGATTGTGAGTATTCGGAAAAAGTGTTTTTTTTTATATTATAAGCTTATTTAAGTGGGTATATAGATTTCATTTTTACGTAGTTGGTTTTCCCAAAATTCAAATCTTCACATATGATGTTTCACATTTCCTAGCTTTCATACTTCATGATCCCTTTGTCTCCTACTCTATAATATTTGTACCCTTTTTGGTAAAAAAAAAAACTAAAATATGAAAAAAAAATATTAAAACTTAAAGATTAATTAATTATGTCAAATCTGAACCATTGGACGCCCACTATTAATATACAGGATAGTCCAATTCCATCAAAATACCCAAATTTCGAAGTTAGCATACTGTACGACCATACCTTTAGTAATTTGCCCTTATAATAAAATCAGCCGCTAGTTGCGCGTCCTCACAAATTACGCCTGTATTCTCACAAAATTGTTGTTCGTGTTTCATTTGCCTCTAGGCTAGATCAGGGATTCCCAAACTGGGTTCTGCGAAACCTAGGGATTGCGTAGAATAGACTTCAGGGCTCCGCCAAAATTATTTATTATTAGTTATTACATAATACCACGGTTACAAATATTATTTTGAAATAGCGCAAAATATGTGATGAGAAGGCCTCATTACTTTTATGTAAATTGGTATATAGTTAGCAAGCATTCAGCCCGGACTATGTATCGCTCAGCAGCGCACGTAGCTGAAGACAATGCGCGAATAATGTGTTTCAATTATGTTTTCAATGATGTGGTTCCATAAAATAAAAGGTATTTGGTTGGTGTTCCGTTATCTTTAAAGTTTAGGAACCCCTGAACCAGATGATATTGTTTGCGATATCACCAGGCTAATTTTTTTATTGATTTATTTTCTTATATATTGTAGCTATATAGACTGTTATTTTTAGGAAATACTAATATCATGATAACTCAGTGGTAGCGCACTTTGAATTTGCATGAACAGAAACTTCGTGTCACCATACGTGATGCCATATTTCAGTTCTTAGATAGCCAGATAATCCACAAGAACCGTATTGTTGCCTAAATGTTCTATAATCGTGGAATACAGTGTCAATTTACATCAGCTGAGATTGTCCGTAAAAACTCATAAATCGAAACGAAAATTAAAACTTTACATTAATAAATAGGAATGCAACTTTTAAAAGTACATATCGCTACTTTCATAAAAACAAGACGTCTGTAACTCAAAAATTCAATAAATTTGTCCACGTGTACACGTTCAAATTAAATTTATTTAAAAAATACATTAAATCTAAAAGTAAGAATATGTAGTGTAATATTACTATTTGGTCGTTGTAGAATATCACACTTACCGTAACAAAAATACATTTAAATAACCATATAAAAAGTTCCTAGTTAATTCATTTTTTAGCGTAACAGAGTAACAGCGTAATGTACTGTAATAATTAGCATAAGCCTGAATTAAGCCGCAGTGTCACGGAAAAACAGCGTACATTTTTTTAACATAAAGTGACATAAATATGAATTAATGCATTTTTAAAATAAATGAAAGTAATTAAAATAATAACTTTTAATTAAAACATAGACTAATGTTAAAATCTTCGGAGGCCGAGTTTTTCACACGTTTAAATAAAAAAAAGAGTAACATCTATTTTCGTAGTTTCGATTGTATTGAAGTGGATGTTGAATTGGTGGTATTTTCTCGCAACGTTAATTAACTTTGTGGTGAAAACTCGAAAAACGTATATTTTGAATTAAACAGTTTTTTATTAAAATTAGCAATTATTAATCAAAAATAATAATAACAACGCTTTAACCTCAATTAGCCGATTTAGCAACACACTAATGAACACAGCTATATACCAAACTCGATATGGATGGGCCGACACTCCGCACGAGATTGACCCACGGTCCCATTTCTCTACGATCTTCACACGCCAACTCTTCCGACATGTCGGACATGTCAGGTCAGGTCAGGCTGGAAGGTCCTTCAGGAAGGCTGAGGCGGATGAGGAGTAAACCTCGATAAAAAATCAATCGTGTGACGGCGGCGGAGCGGCCTAGCCTCTCCGCTGCCAGCCGAACTCAGGGGGGAAGGGGCGGGGGTCCTGACTTCCCATTGCACGGGTTCGGCGGGCTGGGAGGCAGTCTTGTAACCGGGCTGCCTCAGCGGGTGCGGCGTGGGAAACGCCTGCCGCCGGGGGCGTCTCGGAGCTTGCTCACGCTACCCCGAGGCACTCCCATAGTGCGGCGTAGGTTATCGTGGAGTTTTTTAGTCGATTAAAGGTCGACTCAGTTCAGGACCTCCCCCGGGGACCTGGCAATGTCTGTGAAGAGGGTTCTCCACGTTAAAAAAAAAAAAAAAAAAAAAAAAAAGGTCAGGTCGAGTCGTAGATGTGGTATCCTCGACGGCGGCCTTCACCCTCGCTGGCTCCCTGCCCTGGGAGCTGGAGGCAGGAGTTCTCGCCGCCGTGTATGAATTCACGGTGTCGAGGAAGCGAAGTGGGGAGCCTCCGGCTCCCAGGGAGATAGAGGACAGGGGACGGCGTCTCAGACAAGACGTCGTCGAGAGATGGAGGCAGGACCTAGCGGACGCGCGGTTCCGGCGGTATACTGTAGACGCCGTCCGCCCGGTCCTGCGGGAGTGGATAGGTAGGAAGTGGGGCTCCCTGACGGTTCGACTGGTGCAGGTGTTCACCGGACACGGTTGTTTTGGGTGGTACCTGGTGAATAGCTCAACTGTCTGAGCGAAAATGTCCCTAATGCCTCGACCGACTCGCCTTTCATAGCATTAAGCCAATGTACGATCGGCCGATAACATCGACCAATGGCGTGGCAGATCAACAGTACCGACAGTTCTAATACAGTGTCTGCTAACAATATATAGATATCATCATTATATATTAATACGTGAAGCCAAAACTTTGTATCCCTTTTTAAGAGAATTGCGTGAATGGATGTACGTGAAATTTAGCATAGTTAAAGTTTATATGGATGAGAAGCGCACAAAGCTATTTTTTTTTATATAAAATGTATTACAAGCATATTAAATTAATTAAAATATATATTACTCACACTACTGCTTGAATTTTACAGAACATATACACACATTAAATGAAAAAGATGTTTCAAACATTCTTCATCCTTCTTACGTTCCAGTTACCTTTTAAATATTTTTAACATGACTGACGTTGCATGCCTTACAATATTTTCTTTGAAATCAACTGGTCAAATTGTAGGTTAATTTTAGAATAATATAATATGTAAATTCATAACATACATTAATATTAATTGATAAATTATTTTTCTATATCTTTATCTTTATTCTATATTTTTCTTTATCTTTAGTAAATTTATGGAACTACTGAAATAATTATTATTCTCTTTGGTTTTATTGAATGTCAAAATTTTTAGATGACAGACTACTTTCACTTCATGTCACTTTGCTTCATGTTGCCATAAGAGTAAAGCAATATTTCCAAAGTCAATGCCAATATTTTAATGTTTAGTATTTCTTTATGGTGTACTCAAATGATGATTCAATAAAAAATGAGCGAAAAATACTTTGTAAAATCAAAATAAGAAAAATTTGTTTGGTTATGAAAGTAATCCATGACTTACAACTCCGCGGTTACAATGATGCAGTTCAACTTGATGTAGCAATTATATTTAGTACAGTTGATGATGAATTATGAACAAAAATGAATTCATTTTCAAAAGTTAATGGTAAAAAACTATATTTAATTCAACATCACCCAGAAATTAATTGAAAATTGTGTGATGAGTTGCGATAAATTTCTTTATTTTCGTAAAGTTATTTCTTTCAAATTTATAATTAATTTCAATTTTCATTTAGACATCGATTTTTTTAAATGTTTATATAATTAAAAAAAAAAGTGGCAAATAACTGACTAGGCATGATGAAAGCCTTTGATAAAAGAACCCTAATAAAGTTCAAACTTTAAAAATTCAATGATCTATGGTCGAGTGTCGACCACTGAGCGCCCACTAGTTTAAATAAAGACATGAAAATAACGAAAAGCGATATATCATGTGTCTTAAATCGTAAATGTAGTCAGTCGTATTGACATCAGATTTATGGAATGGAACATCGAATACATACTGTTTGGAACTAGATGACAATAATTTGGACATATTTTTCCGTGTACCTATTACAATACTATATGACAGTGACTCTCTGACCTTTGCAAAAAAGTGTTCGACTGACACCGATGCGACGCCGTCACTATAGGTACATATGTTATGGCTACTTTGTGTAAAATGTTGTAGGAATCTTTGGTAACCGAAATGTAATCGAATTGGATTCGAAATTTTGAAGTCTTTTATATTTTTAGATGTTTAGTGCCCGCGCGCAATGCGGTGCGTTTCTTATTCCACATAGCTGTGACTGCGACTTCGTCCGCGTGGAATTTTATGTAAAAAAATATAGTGATTAATAAAGTCATCTAAATGTATTAACTTCATTTCCTTTTCTCTCGTACTTAAGTCAAAAGTTAAAATTACAATAACTTTTTTTTAGTATTTTTAAATTTCTTTAATTTTAATGAAACAAAGACTATATGTTACTCGAAAATATATTTTATCATTTTCTTGAAAAGGATTTATCATTAACGCAGTACCTTATTAGTGATACGTGTTCAAAGAAATAGACAGACAGATAGATAGACATTTCTAAAAATGATTGCAATGTTACTTATTCCTAGATACCTTGCACAATTTTTTTTTCAAACATCTAATAAGTAGAAACACGTTAGATTTACATTCTTATTATATATATAGATACAGATAGGAAAAAATCTGCAAGTATCGTTACGCGCTCTGCGGTAGAATTTTCGATAGTTTTGTTGTTCGTATTACGATCTCAATTCTTGTGAGAGAAACAAGGCTATGGACTCTAAAACCTAAGCCCCAATTTGCATTTCTTTTTTACTATAGTACACAAAAAGTAATGAGTACATTCATTAACTATTTTGATAATAAATCCTTTATTTTTAGAACTAGCGACCAACCCTGGCTCCGCAAATGTAAAAATTAAAAAGCCTCTGTGGTAAACCTTAACTTAAACTAAACTTAATACCGTGAAGAACTTCTTTAAGACAATTTTAATATGCACAACTCTGTAGTATATTATTTTTATATATATTTAGTTGAAGCAGCGTTATTAATGTAAGCACTTGAAAATTCCTGCATACAATCTCATTTAGATATATGTTTTCTTTTCTACTGTATATAAATATGATATACATGTATTATAAATGAAAACCTTAAAAAAATCTCTAAATTACAGTCAAAACTATGTCAGAATCCTCGCTTTGAAATTTCACTAAAAAAGTATTTAGATACTTTACAAATATTTTAGTGATATTCAACTAACTAGGGGCCACTCGTTAGAACTTTTCAGTGAGTTTTAGGGGCATCTCAGAGTTTATGATCCGTGCAATCATTTCCCATCCACTTCACTTATCCACCAAACTATATTACGTAAAATGCCACCAATATTACAAAATATGGAGTCAAATAACACAGGATTATGAATAAATATAAAAGCCACTACACGACAAACTAAGATTCTGTGAAAAACTCCGAGCACCGAGTTTAACTAGTGGAAATATCTAACTAATACAAGGCCGGATCCAAGTTTTATTTCTGGAAGTGATACAAGGATTAGATAAGTAAGAAGCGTCCGCTTTTTACTCTTTCGGACTAATTTTTTTATCGATGATATACATTGTAATTCAATAACTATAAGAATACTTGTAAATCTTACATTGTACAAAAGTGATGGAATAAAAATTACACACAAATTAATGATCTGTTTTCTGCTGAGCATCTAGTACTTCTTCATTACTTCTTCATTCGAAGTAATGTCTTAATGGACAATTATTAAGGGCAGTCTATTTAGATAATCTCTTCTTATATTGCTGCGAAGATATGTCTTTAACCGATTTGACGTAGACAAAAATCGCTCGGTAATTCTGATTGTTATAGGAAATGTGAAAAATAGATGACTCAATACTTTCATTAAATATTATAGTGGACTCCTAGACACTCACACAGAGAGTGCTGCGCGGTGTCCTCTGCAGCGCCGCATTCATGGCATGCGGCGGTTGCCCCCTTGCGAGCGATCTGATGCAGATATACCACCCGAAACAACCGTGTCCGGTGTGCACCTGCACCAGTCGCAACGTCAGAGAGCCCCACTTTCTTTTGCACCACTCCGGCAGGACCGGGCGAATGGCGTCTATCGTGTAACGCTCGAACCGCGCGTCCGCCAGGTCTTGCCTCCATCACACCATCGCTTCCTCTCTCCCCACCCGTCTTCTTTCCTCAATCTCCCTACAAGCCAGAGGCTCCCTACTACTCTTCCTCGACGGCGTGAACTTGTACACGGCGGCAAGAACTCCCACCTCCTGCTCCCAAGGCAGGGAGCCTCTGAGCGCAAAAGCCACCAAAAAACGGAGGCCACGGTGTGGTAGCCCCTTATTGCCCGCCATGCCGCTATACGCTGCGCCGGGCGCAGCGCCCGCATATTAGCGGCACCAAAGGTGTCGGCCCAACTAGGCAACAACCCAAGCCGAGATGTGCCATGCACCCTTGAGCTAGTTGTCAAAATAAAATCGGCCGAGTGCCTTAAGTGCTCGCCTTAGTAGTCCGGTGAAGCTGTTGAGCCCTTGCTAAGCCAATAGCGAAGTTTACCAAAAACCTTTAAAATTTGCCGCGAACATGTTTAATTCGATACTAAATAAAGGCATGAAGGCTGTGCGTACATAAATAACTCGTATGTACAAATTATTACAGAGTCCACACCCCTTACAAATAAGGGGTAGGTAGGTCAAGGTTTTATTGTGACCTTCACAGTCGCTTTATCAAGGATTCCATTACTTTATGAGACTAATCTAAAATAAGTTTTAAATGAAACGATTACTAATCATTAAATATCCTTGTAAACGCAAAACAATTACATATTAATTTGTTTAATTACAGATTGTTATAATAATTTATTTTACATCATCCGCCATAATAAGCAAATTAATTATGGTTTAATTAAGTAATTTATAATACAGACACCAATCAATCACTTCTATGATTGCGTCAGTATTTACCTGCATTTGCTCTTTTTTTATTATGATAGATAAATATTTCCCTATTTTAGTCTAAAACTCAAATTGATATATAGTTACAGCGACATCTCTACTAGATAGAACACACTGTTATATATATTAATTACATTCATTTTAATATGTTGCAAAAATGTCAATATAGATGACGCTATTATAAACGTCAGATAAAAATTATGAGAATACAAAATATTCTGTAATAAATGTCAACTTTTTTCTAATTGATGAAAACAGATAGGACACTAAATCATGTCGTGTTTTTTTATGAGATTCGGAATAAAAATTTTGTCACAAAATATAAGTTTTCAGCTTTTACTGCGTTCACTAATTTTATTTTGGAATCGCGATAGACAGCATAATTCAATTGCAATAATGTTGCTAAAAAAACAATAACAATAGTGAAGAGGTTGACTATAATTCATAAACTTACAAATATATTAGTAGATACAAAATTTATCAAATTAAAATTATGGACCGCAAATTATCAAAAAGTAGATTAAAAATTGATGTAATCTACATATGACCGCTGCCACCTAAACTAGGTAATCTTTTTTCTCAGGTGGCGTACACATTGTCACATTATAACTTTATTAATGAACGCGTTATACAACCGCAGTGGATAATATATTTTTAAATGCTATATACAAAAACAAGTGCATATTAACAACAATCTCAATGTATTTACATTTAAGAATTAGAGCTAAAATAGATTGTATATTAAATTTTGTTACAAAAATTCTTATTCTATAAAGTAAACATCTATATTTATTACATTTAATTATACCTGCGTGAAAAATTGAGCGTTGACAGTTACTTCTCTTTATATATCTGCCAGTAATATTTTTTCCGTTTCACCATAATCTAAGTTTTGAAGCCAATATACTGTACCTGTGATATATAGTGTACTATATAACGTAAACTGAATAGTATATCGATAATATATTGTTTAATTAAAAATAATATGTTAAACTAGCTCTGCTAAATACTATATTTAATTGTATCCTTTAACAATAATTGGCTATCCACAATATTTAATGTACTTTTCCTCCATTTTCCGTTTGTTTTTTCTTTTCAATATATTAGGTTGCACATTCAATAATAATACATAATATACATGATTCTCAATTTCAAATGCTCAAAACAACTCTATAGTCACCGGTGACTGTTTTTATATCAGAATTGAATATATTAATTCAACTAAATGATAAGTAGCAATTAGAACAGTGATGCAACATCACCAATTATTATCATGTACAAAGCATACTGAATGATAATGAACAGTAAGTATTTTAGTTTGAGATCAAAGTTAAGTTATTTTTATTTTAGGAAATGATAACGGAAGCATGTTCGGACAACGCATTGATCGATCTATATTTAAGCCGAGCTTTCGTTCAAAGAAAATCTACGCTAATATTATAAAGAGGTAAAGTTTGTGAGGTTGTAGGGGGTAATATCTGAATCTATTAGACCGATTTTGAAAATTTTTTTACAAATAGGAAGTCACGTTATTTGTGAGTAACATAGGCTGTATATTAATCCAAAAGATGAAAAGACTTTTTGTGGTAGTCGGATTTGTAAAGTAAGTCGGAGAAAAAAATAGTGTGTATGTACGCGTTAGAAGTTATACTTCTTTGACGTAACAAGATAAAAATCTTTTCAAAATTTTCAAAATTTCTTTCAAAATCTTTCGCCTTACTCTACGTTTGTAGTAAAAACGACACTAACAATAGAAAAAAGGTATTTAATACATTGAAAGTTTTAATACAAAGAAATACAAAGAAACAAAATATTGATTATAGCTAACTTCGGAGTGTCGATTTTTCGTGACGGTGTGCGTGCGCATCGTAAAAATTTAGTCTCATCATTTTTCCCTAACGCGCCAAAAGAGGTATAACTTCAAAAACGGTTGAACGAAAACGTTTCTTATGATCGCTGCCTTAACGATGAGAGATATATGATTGAGTTCTAGAGAAAAGATATAGAGACAGCATATGTCTAACTTTTATATTTAAGTCAGAAAAAGTAGTTTTTTTATATTAAAAAATAATTTAAATCGTTAAGTTATGGTAATTGGTCATATTATCAACAACAATTATGGATTCTTATCAATATGTATCGATATAATAACTGAGCTATAGCAACGCGTGGCCGGGTCAGCTAGTAAATATTGCTATAAAGCCATAGTAATATATATAGGCAAGCATTTATATTTCTGTTCCGGTAGTTATACTTGAGAACAATTTTAAAATTCGTGGCGTAAGTATGTGTAATTTATTATTTATTTCAAGCACATTATACATACTAGCTGATACCTATGCATAAAATAACCTTTAAATATATAAAAAAGTGTCAGTCTTAAGGACTACTGCCAGAAGTGAAAACTAAAAACAAAAATTTTAATTGTATTCTCTTTTGAATTATTAAATGAATTATAGTGTCAATTATTTAAGCGTTTTCGACGAAAGCTCCCAGACTTTTTTTAAGATTTTTTCAATGTTTATTGTTATATCTCAACCAATTCACAAAAAATCTTATATATACTTAAATCTTACTCGTAAATCACTCTATCTACTAATGAAAATCGCATTAAAATCCATTGTGCCGTTTTTGTGTTTATCGCGAACAGACAGACAGAGGCAGTGGAGGACTTTGATTTATAATATGTACCTAGTGATATTAAAGTCGCTGTGGGCTTACAAAATAATAATAAAAAAACGTAATACAAATGACTGATCGTTGTCCATTTAATACCAGTTGCTACATATTATATCTGTTTTACAACTCCTACTTGAATGTCTTGGTTAACCACACGGCTACTAAAGTGTACGTTTTTGATGTTATTTATTATAGAGATTTAATATATTACAATTTTTAATCTCATTTCTTGTTATATATTTACATACATCTCTATCTATATATATAATAAGAACGTAAAGCTAACGTAAATGTACTTTTTAGATTTTTGTAAAAAAAATGTTGCAGGTGTATTGGAATAAGTAATTAAATACATTTAACTCATTTTTTAATTATCTGTCTGTCTGTTTGTTTGAACACGCATCACTGCTTAAAGTGCTGCGTTTATGGTAAAACTTCTATCAAAAGTTATTGTAATATTAATGACGACGTGACATAAGTACGGGAGAAAAGTAGATAAGTAAATGGATTTAATACGTTCAGATGGTTGTATTAGTCACTGTTTCATCCCATTAGGTTCCACGCGGACGGAGTCGCGGGCACCACTATTACATAATAAGAATGTAAATCTAACGTGTTTGTACTTTTTAGATTTTCGCGAAAAAATTGTTGCAGGAATAAGTAATAAAATACATTAGCATCATTTTTTTTAAATATCTGCCTAGTTGTTCGACAGCTAAAGTACTACGTTCATAATAAGCCTCACCAAGAAAATCATCAAATATATCCTCGAGTAACATCATTTTAAGTATATTTTCATAACTTTTCGGACTGTCACTTCTCCATGGGTGACATTGTATATTGTACTGGTAAGAAATCTAATGTCATTTTTATCAAACAATAGCTTCTTGCTTCCTCTAGAAGAGAAATTCTCCAGAAATTACATGATCTCCATACAAACCATATAATAATGGCGTAGCGCGTTGCTCGTTAGTTATTTTTTTAAATTAAATAGAACAGGTGTCTTACAGTTCCTAAATTAAAATATTATAAGATTTATACAACATAAGGTAGTTAAACTAATTATATACATGCATTCAGTTGGCACGCCTGACCCGACCTACATTCTGGTCATATCGCCGATCTAAATTGGCCTTCTCCCCTCCCCGTAAAGGCTAATAATACTATGAGTTTAGACGCGATATAAAACACTTACGTGGTTCAAAATAGAATGGACGATACGTGTGTGACGTCGCTCACGCACGAATTTATTCCCGACTTGACTGTCGTATTGCAACTCTTTTAGTTTATATGTTTATTAATGTATATATTTTATCACAATTCTATTAATATTATAGATGAGAAAGTTATGTGGATGGATGTTTGTTATTCACGAAAGAAGTCGTAAACAGATTTTGATGAACATTTGCAGTACAGCTTTAACATCTGAATAACATAGGCAATTTACACGGGCTACCTTCCTCTTCTATCTATCTTCTATACAGATAATAATATATATTAACGTGTCTGTACCTACTTTTAAAACTCTTGTGAAAAAAAATAGTCAAGTAATCTATACTTCTAAACTAATATTATAAAGAGGTAAAGTTTGTGACGTTGTGAGTTTGTGACGTTGTGGCGTTGTAAGGGGTAATCTCAGGAACTACTGGTCCGATTTGAATAATTCTTTCAGTGTTATATAGCTCATTCATCAAGAATGGTTATAGGCTATATATCATCACGCTAAGGCCAGTAGGAGCGGAGCACAGATGAAAAATGTTTCAAAATCGAGATGTTTTTTTTTTGAGAGCTTCTGCTGTGTGTCAGCATTAGCCCAGAGAACTATTACTACGCGGACGAAGTCGCGGGCAGGGGCTATAATCTATATACTAATATTATAAAGAGGTAAAGTTTGTGAGTTTGTGACGTTGTAGAGGGTAATCTCAGGAACTACTAAACCAATTTCTTTTACCAATATAAAGCCACGTTATTTGTGAGTGTTATAGGCTATATATCATCACGCTAAGGGCAATATCAGCGGAGCTACAATGAAAAATGTTTTAAAATCGGGGCTTTTTTTCCTTTTGAGAGCTTCCGCTGCGTCTTAGCCCAAAATAACTATTCCACGCGTGCCAAGTCGCGGGCAGCAGCTATTAACTAATTATATTATCTATAATCTATACTAATATTATAAAGAGGTAAAGTTTGTGAGGTTGTAGGGGGTAATATCTGGGGAGTCGGAGAAAAATGGTCGAACGAAAACGTTTCTTACGAACGCTGCCTTTATTATGAGATATATATGATTGAGTTCTAGAGAAAAGTTGTAGCTTGATAATGCCTATTACCGCCCAATGAAGTGGGCACGGGTCGGCTAGTAAGTAATAAGATACATTTCGATCATTTTTAGAAATGCCTGTCTATCTATCCATCTGTCTGTTTGTATGGACACGCGTCACTGCTAAAGTACTGCGTTCACGACAAAACCTTACCAAGGAAATCATAAAGCAAATCCTCGAACAACATTTAGTCTTTGTTTCATTAAAATCGGTCTACTTTATCAAAAGTTATTTTAATTTTAATGACGACGCGACTTAATTACAAGCGAAAAGTAGATAAGTAAATGAACTTAATTTATTAATCACTGCTTTTTTAGATAAGGTTCCACGCGGACGAAGTCACGGGCACAGCTAGTTAATTATAAGGCTGGATGCAGGCGAAATCGTGGGCAGCTGTTAATGTGTTATAGTTACTCAACGACATATTTTATTTATGTTCCTTCATTTTATTTTCCATATTAAGTATATGTTAGTACAATTCTTTTTCTACATTAGTTTTATCAATTAAATGGAATGTATCTGTTCAATAATTTACCTGAACGCACCAAGTGTTGCCCTCTATCAAAAAACGTAGTACGTCGAAAGCGAGCGTAACTGCGTTAGGAAACCATTATAAAATCGGTAAAAATCTTTAAAAACTGTTTTAAAACAACTAGTGCCAGTGTAGACTACTACTCTGTTAACAAGATCAGCGACCTAAGCCACAAACTTAGCTGGGGTACCCCGAGGAAGAGCAATTTCATGTGCTGGTGAGTGGTTGATACATGTCCTCATAATTTAATTTCCTATACATTATACAACATACTTTTTTAAGGTTTTTCAAACTATAGCGAAAGTAGTAGCAAAAAGTAAACCACCAATTGTCATTACAGATTATAATACAAAGTCCTCTGCCACGTCTGCCTCTACAACACAAAACAACTAACTGCCTAAGTTTATTAAAATATGAGTCATGAAAAGATAAACCATATCGAGTTTCCTGCCAGTTCCTCTCGATGAAAGGGTTGTTTTCTGACCCAATGGTAGCTTTGATGTTCATAGGCGTCTTCTCAGGGCCGAAATTGAATAAAGTATATTTTGATTTTAATTTTTGAAATGCCAGTTTTAGATTCCTTAGCTTCTTATTGTAATATTTAACATTGTGTTGTATTAAGCTCTAGACTACATTATGCGGAAAGCCGAACTTGTGGCTACATTCAGAAAGGCCAAAAAGATTGGCTAGGACTGTCAGTTATTCACGGCACCAACAATAAATTAGGCTGGCACATATGTCAGCGGAACTTTCATGTAGTTTTGAATACCCCACCTTGACCGCTAAGACTAGACGACGTAACTGCGTAAATGGGACGGAATAATGCTTCGAAGAGCGAGTGTACAGCGTTCAAATTTCTACAATGCTTTATATGTGTTTGTAATGTATAAAAATATCTTAATACTAGCCTCTGCCCGGGACTTCGTCCGCGTGGAATATTTACTGTGGGCTAATGCTAACACGCAGCGGAAGCTCTCAAGAGGATACAAAACCCCGATTTCGAAACATTTTTCATTGGTGCTCCGCTGCTATTGGACTTAGCGTGATGATATAGCCTATAACACTGAAATAATTTTTCAAATCGGACCAGTAGTTCCTGTGATTACCCCCTACAACGTCACAAACTTACAAACTTTACCTCTTTATAATATTAGTATAGATTGTAGACCTAAGAAGCGTGAATTATGAGGAATAGAGATTTATAAATAAACGCTTCGATACATCTATAGTGTTCGAGACAAAGATAACTTTGTTATGTTTAATTATTAGTTGACTAATAATATTTATTTATATTGTTGATAGATGGTATTACAGTCGTGATTACTCGCGCTTTCTTTTGATTGTCTTTAAATAACATGTCCCTGCTGGTCCGTCGTCAACTCAGTTCTTAGTACTTCCTTTTTTAGGACTTTCATTTCGGCCTTACATACCTGTTTCGGCCATGGGGACCACTTTAACCCCTAGACTGAGATTGCGTACTCAGAGTCTAGTAGTGGAACTTATCAGATGCGCAAGATATATTTAGGTTCACATACGTACGCGCAAGACACATGTGCACATACTCATCCTTGTCCTTCTTGACCAAGTGGAACGGGGACCGTTACGACCAGAGAAGGACTCAGACAGATGGTACAATATCACGGTGAGAAAGTTACAGGGCATCATTACTATCTCGTACTCTCTTAGTCGCTTTTTACGATGCCCACGGGAAGACATGGGGTGGTGCTATTCCACTCTGCCAGCACCACACGATTATCGCGGAGTCGCGTTGTATTCACGGTAATAGCCCAGGTCGAGGTTCGATTACTCTGGCACTTTTGAGTTTGTTGCCATTCGGCTGAGTACCCTAAACGCTCGCCTTGAAAGCCCGGTGAAGCTGTGATGGCCATCAGGCCAATAGTTGTTAGTCAGTTCGAAAAAAAGACGTCAATTCAATTCACCTGATTTCCCAAATAATCAATTTACTTTTCGTTTGCGCATTGTAAAAAATATTTTTGTGTTGGCGTCCCATAGTCTTGGTCAAAAACACATCGTTCTTCAGGTCGACAAAATATCCGTAAACAGATGGTATGAAAAAATTAAATACTTTTAAATTTGTTATTGATAACACAATCATTTATTTTTCGAACTGACTACACTGTTAGCCTTGTAAGGCCTTCACATTTTCACCGGACTGAAGATAACACAACCGTCACTTTCTACTAAACATAAAAAATCGGGTAGCAAACAGAAGAGAAAGTGGTACTGAATTTTATTATTCGCCTATACGAGATATGTAGATACGTCAATTGGCCTTATGTGAGCTTGAATCCTCAAAAAGATTAACCTACGATGAAAGTAATGCTGTAAAACGAGTTATTATTAATTCCATGTATATATTGAACTCATATTAGTAAGAGTTATAGAAGTTGAGTGTTTATCGGACACCTACACGCAGAAAATACGTGTTGTGTTACATCACCGTAGGCAATTATCTGTCACTGTTCATTACACAGTTTAATTACGCCCAATGATTCACATAAGAGTACCATTTGTGAGAGAAAAAAAAAGCAAATGTAACAAAATAAACAAATAAATCGGTCAATTTATTAGCCACAGATCTCTTGAAACCCTGGTTTTGTAATAAGACTTAAAAGTAAAGAGAGAAGCGTTATTCACAGAATTAACATTAGTAAGTAATATATTGTTTCGTGTTATAACAAAGTCCTAAAGCACATTATCTATTTGCCGAATAGTGAGTTCAAGAACCATGTCAAGCGGGTTTTAACGTCTAAAGGTTATATTATAGGGTGGATCAATATGTGAACGATTGTGACGTCTGGAAATGATGCCCCTCTATGTGCATCCACTAAAAACAAATGTACCGCAGATGATTGATTTTTGTGTAATGAATTCGGAATCAAATGGATTTAAGTAAATAAGCATATTGCACACGTGTGAAGAGCGATCGGGTCCCTTGAACATTTCCCCCATTCCACCGGGCTGACCGCTATGCGGTTAAGAAATTCCCCACGTTAGTAAAAAAAAAAAAAAAAGGATAAATTATTTGGAAATAAATAATATAATGATTACTATGCAAGTTGAATATGTAGAACAACTGGTACTTCATATCCCACCACATCCTGAACTAAAATAAGGCAATACCGCAGCGGTTATTTACAAGGCGGACACAAACGGTATAAAGTCCAGTTGATGAAAATTTAGTGAATTCACTACATATACGTACTTAGATTTAGGTTCATCAATACATGGTGGCAGCGGATCAAGCCTAGGTCCGATCCCTCGGCGTGGAGCCCTTGAGTACGCTGCTCGCGCGATACGGTGACACAAAAGCTTACATCACTGCGACAACATTACACATATCACCTCCACGCACGTGCACGCATACACGCTTACACATGCAAGTGGAAGGGTTTTATTTTTTTCCCCTTATCAAACTGAAATAGTTTAGAATATTATCCGATACGAAATATATATAAGAGTTGTTGAGGTATGTATGCTTGGTACACATATATGTTTCAACAACTCATATATGTATGAATAGTTAGCTTAGCTTAGGTTAGCTCAGATAGGTCGCGAATTGCATGTATCAGGCAACAGCCAAAGCCGAGGTGTGCCGCGCATCCTTGAGCTAGTTGTCAAAATAAAATCGGCTGAGTGCCTTAAGCGCTCGCCTTAGTAGTCCGGTGAAGCTGTTAAGACCTTGCTTGGTCAATAGCGTAGTCAGTTCGAAAAAAAAAAAATCAATACATGAATTAAGATGGTATATATGAAGATGTAATGAAATTTGAAAAGCATTGTAGAAATTGCTGAGAATATTAAAAATGACTAAACCTTGAAGCGCGCTAAAAAATTCATATCGATTAAGGTGAGGACAAATTTTATATCTGTCTCTCGTATCACTTTTGCAGGACACAATTATTTGTAGGTATATTCAAGGATACTCACTACATATTATAAACCAAAGTCCTCTGCCACGTCTGTCTGTCTGGCTGTCTGTTCGCGATAAACTCAAAAACTACTGAATGGATTTTCAAGCGGTTTTCATCGGTAGGTAAAATGAATCATGAGGAAGGTTGAGGTATATAATTATTTAAGCTTTTGTGTAAATTGGTTGATATATGGCGTTTGAAATGTCTATCGTTGGAAATGTCGGAAAAATTCAAGCCGTCTGGGGGTTTTATTGAAAACGCTGCTTAATCTCCTTTAGATATAACAAAACAGTGCATGGTGGAATATTCCTCTTTTATAATTCTACAGAGAAATATAACTGCATTTATCTATATTTTAAGAATAACCCACTATACTTATTATATCTTCTAAAAAAGTGAATTCGAGAATGGCTTAGATTCACAATTGCACCCGATAGCTGGCACTGCGGTTTGATTCTAGGACTGATTTTATTATCAGGGCGGAACAACGTTCGCGGAGCCCGGTAGTTTATGCATATAAGTAAAATAAAGCCTTCGTCGATAAATGAGCTATCTAACACTGAAAGAATTTTTCAAATCGGACCTGTCATTCCAGAGATTAGCGCCTTCAAACAAACAAACAAACAAACGAACGAACGAACGAACGAACGAACGAACGAACAAACTCATCAGTTTTTCTTTTTAAATTATACGAATCATTAAAAAAACAGAGGTTCAGGAACTCGGTACTCTACCCTCCCAGTACATTCTTCATCTTGAAATGTCCGTAAAAACTTTGAAAAATTGAATTTTGTAAAGGACCGGCATGATCTAAATACTAGAAACTGTAACAAACTGGTCGTCCCATGTTTCAGACTTAGTAAAGTCAGTAATAGTTTCTTAGGTAATAGTATTAGGTTTTACAATAAAGTATCAAAACATATTACCGATTTGCCGGACTGTAAGTTTAAGCGCAACGTCAAGCGGGTTTTAGTGTCGAAAGGCTATTATAGAGTGGATCAATAGGTGAACGGTATATGTATATCAAAATGGTGATGTCTGGAATTGACTCCTCTCTGTGCATCTACTAAAAACGATTGTAACGTATAATGTATTCGAAATATATATATATACCTATGTTAAAAAGATGTACCCGATTCTTGCCGGCTCTTCTCGATGACTGGGTTTGGTTTCCGAACCGGTGGTAGTTTTTATGTTCATAAGCACCTTATTAGGGCCTAAACTTAATAAAGTATCTTTGATTTGATTTGATTGACATCCAATGCCAAGGGAAGACAATAGTATTCAAATCAATTCTGAAAGAGTGACGGCTCATTTGCACGACCACGACTGATACAATGAACCCCAGATATCAGTGAGGTAAACCATCGTGATACAATTATATTATCGTGGTAAGACATTTTCTAATATTTGCCTGACTGACTACCACTCTTGAAAATCTGTTGTCAAGTGCTTGTATGTGTGTTCCGGCACCTATACTTGATAGCCACTTCCTCTCTATGTTTAATGTGTTGCCATCTTAGTGACATTCTTACTTAACTCTAGCTGTACCCGCGAGTTCGTCCGCGTGGGACCTAATGTAAAAAAACAGTGACTAATAAAATCATCTGAATATATTGTCTATTCCCTTATCTACTTTTATCTCGTACTTAAGTCGCGTCGTTATTAAAAAAAATACGTGCGTGTATCAGTGTATACACGTAAGAAGTGAAACTTCTTTATGACATCATTTTTCGAAAAATGATCTACTATGTTTACAACTCTACAGAAAAAAAAAAACGGAATCTGATCATTGTGAGCGCACCTTTAGAAATAAACATGGCGCGTAACGGAAAAATGTACAGAAATTAAGATGGCGCGTAACCGAAAAACATTACATACGTTTTTACATGCTCTAAAGTTCCTCCCTACGTCGATAAATAAGTTTCACTTCAATTACAATAACTTTTGATAGAGTGAACCGATTTTAATAACACCAAGACTAAATGTTACTCACTCAAACAAACAGACAGATAGACAGACAGACATTTCTAAATCGTTTTGATTGCTTTCGCTGCGTGTTAACGTTAGTACTATATACGTTGCCATGGTAACGTGGTAAGTTTCTATCGCAAACATTTTCAAAGATTATTTTGTGTTTCTATTCAAAAAGATTATTCTACGTTAGTTTTGTTTCCAATTTTTTATTTGCAATCTATTACGTATTATAAAAATAAAGTGTGTGTATGTAAAAATAAATAATAACTTTTTAGTGAATGGATATAGCTACAAATAATTAAAAAAATGTTTTTATATTCGGTCGATATTTTTATATTATTATATTTTGTCTGTTTATTTGTTTGTTCCGGGTAACCTCCAAAACGGCTGGACGTATTTTAACGGGAATTTTACTGGCATATAGCCGAAATTATAGCGGTTGACATATTCTATGTTATTTGTCCGCGGCTTTGTCCGCATTGCTATTTCCAAAATGGTTGGACCAATTTTCACGGGATATTCACTGGTAGATAGCAGAACTCATAAAAAGTAATTTATGTTTTGTATTCGCCTTCGGCCGCAGTGGTATATCCGAAATGCTTGAACTGGATTTCATGGGACTTTCACTGGCAGATAACTAACTAATGAGCCATTTTATTATAAGCTAGCGGGCTACGCAGACGTCCCGCCCTGATAATAAAAAGAAAACCTTGACAAATTATACCTAAACCTTCGCCATGAACCGTTCTACCTACTGGTGAAAACGGCATGAAAATCCGTTCTGTAGTTTTTGACTTTATCGCGAACAGATAAACAGACAGACCAGAGGACTTTGTTCTTTTTACACTATGTAGTGATGAACTGTTACCTGTGCATTCGTTCGTATAAAATTGATCAAAAATAATTGGTTTACCGTAAACAAGCGCGTGAGACGTGCGTCCAGACTCCAATAATAAATGTATGTAATTCGAATTATATTATTATTTTGGTCAATTTGGCGGCCATTTTGTTTTATTTTCCGCGTTTGCATCTACATAACTCAGTGATTATAGCAACGTATAAGAAAGACTTAATTATAACGACAATATGGACATGTTATATCTATATAATAAAAAATTAACACATATTGTTCGATAATGTATAGTTTAAAATTTTCATTACTTTCTTATATGGTGTTAGTGAGCACTGAGGGTGGTATATAGTAGGTTAAAGTTTCAGGTATGTTGCTGATGATAAATCCCATCGCATTCGATATACTAATCATATTCACATATCTAATGTACACGTTACATGTTACAGTAGAGGGCGTGCGTGTCGTAGTTACAAATGTTTTTGAAAAAGCATTACTGTAATGTACACACCTACTTACAATTTTAGATTTCTTTAATACATTTAAAAAAAACGCGTGCGGAATCGCGGGTGACAGCTAGTTATATATAGATATAGAAGACAGGTGAGACTGTGGTACAAATAAATGAAGCCGATGATTGTGTTATTTGGACAAAATTTATATAAATAACATCATTGTTGCATGAAAACATAGCATATAAACTATTACGAAACACCGATAAAGGGGGCAAGGTCGATTATTATTGTAAACATCTTCATTGTTAATAAAGTCTAACGTTTGGTTATAAATTATATGTATGAAGTTGTTTATGTTCCGAGTATTCCAATATATTATTATATACACATTTTTCTTCTGACCGAACGCTGTCTAGTCGGGCGATAGACGCTCACCAAATTGGAAGACGAGATATAATGCTGGCATTTTCGGCGCGATTTCGATTGATCGTATCGTGTTTATTTTTAATCTACCAACTTATGTACGATATGTTATGCCATATTATGAAACAATGGTATTATTTTAAATCGAAAGTCTGGACAAGTGTACCTGACTTGTGGTATTTAGTTTTTTAATAAAATGGCTATTATTAAACATAATATAATTATGAGGATTATTCATAATGTTTTTAACAAATAATAAAGATACAATATTGAAAAAGATATGACCAATTTCGAATTTATGTGTCACGACCATATGAGTACGGGATTGGCAGTGGCAGATACGTCGTTCGCGCCAAATGATGCAAAAGATTGTACTCGAAGTGCATCTAAATAATGAAATTATAAACGTAATAATTCACTAAAAGCTATTTTTTTTTGTAACTAAAATGTTACTAATAAATAGATAACAATATATAGACAGTAAAGAGATAGGACTTAACAACAAGTCATCGCGTTTGACATGAGCTGTATAACAAATGAATTTGTACAAATCCACTGTCACCGGAAACAATGTTTAGGTACTTTCTAGCCGCAATAGTTCTGAAGTGGGGTCAACTCGAATGAATTCTGACATTGGTGAACACTTCAGAAGCGCCAAAATATGAAAAATAGGGTAATGTAATGTTTTACTATCGTATAACTATTGTACTGTCGCAAAACAGGGTTCGCTCTGCTAGATTCCAGTTTGAATGACATATGGTAACATAAAACACCACAAGATGTCTTTTAATACAATGCTTCGCAACGCGTTATTAATTACCCTTACTAATTTGTAATTAACTATAAGTAGCTATGCACTATAATAACCCCTAGAAAGAGACAAATAAAAATTACAAAAACTCCCTACAAATCAAGTTATTAATATTTTTTTGGATTTTACAATAACATAAAAATATAAAAGTGATATTTATTTTTAATGGAATTTCTCTATAAGAATTTCAAATAATATACAAGTTTCATTTATCAACAATTGTTATTTTACTTACGTCAAGTAAAAAAACTA
The DNA here is from genome assembly GCA_036509395.1 of Antheraea yamamai. Taxonomy (NCBI): domain Eukaryota; kingdom Metazoa; phylum Arthropoda; class Insecta; order Lepidoptera; family Saturniidae; genus Antheraea; species Antheraea yamamai. The sequence goes on from AP028432.1 coordinate 3,227,927, forward strand.
GTTCGTAACAACTTAACATACAGTGAAGTATGTAAGTCTAGGTTAAGAAAAAATTAAACCAATTTGCCAACGAAGACAAACATTCAAGCAAACCAACAGTGGGATGTCGCTCCTATAAATGAAGCGACAATCTTTGCATAATTTTTCCATAGTGAATATTTTATAGAATGATATTTCGAACATTCGATTTAATATTTCGCATAGCAACATTTCTCTCGTTACTGTAGAAACTATTTTTACCGTTACAACACTGAACATTTTGTCCGTTATCTACAGTTTAATTTATATAAAACCTATTTACCGATTTAAGCAATTAAATCGGCACCCGAGCTGATTGTCTATTGGTGTGTTAATGAATTTTATGAGCTGACACAAACATACACAAATTTTATATTAGTAGATTGGGAGCTCGCGGGTGGCAATCGCATTTGGCACAATACTAATTGATAGTGTTGCCAAGTATTCAACATATTCGGAAGTATTGGAAATATTTTCTAAATCACTTATTAATTTCATTGTAGTATTATATTATATATTTTTTAATTTTGTTAAACTTAAACGTGTAACTTGAACTTAAACTCACTAGATTTCATCGATTCCAGTCATATTATAATCAAGTAATATGTGACAATTTTTATGTTAGTATGAAAAATATTGCCTTGGAAACTATAAAGCACAAAAAAACATTGTTACTGGTGACGCCGCGGCGATGTCGACGTCACCAGAGGGGGTGCGGGTGCGGGTTTATCTTTGTTCAATTTAAGTGGACTGTATTTGCGGTGGTGCTATATTGATATTCAACTATTGCGATCAGTTACGATTAAGGAGAGAAAGGCAGGATGGAAGCTTGGCACATACCTTGCGGCGATACAGTCTCCACGTGGCTAGCCGGCTAGGTGTTTCTCGTTTCTTTCCACCGAGTCTTCTCTCACACAACACTTATTGTTCATAATAAATGTCGGCACGTATGTAGCGATGCGTTTATTTCTCACTCGAGCTTGCAAAAACTCAATATGTTAGCATGCGGCGCGGCTCGGCACGGACACTGTGTAAGCCGCGTAAACTACTCGACGATAGCGGACGAAGTAACACAACACAATGGCTGCCCCGCGTCCGACGCGCGCGGCGCGGCCCACCACAATCGAAACTAGCGGCGCGGCTCGGCGCGCTGACGAATTAGCATGTGCCATAGTTAAAGGGAACTGTGATTGGGCAAGGTAGATGGCGTGACCTGATCGCAATTAATTGGTCGGGCTTCAAAGTGACGCGATTTAATCCATAATGCGGGAATTTCCAAATATACATAAAGCGGCGCAACCAGTTACTATTAAATATTGATATATTAGGATAGATAATTTAATTACAGATTTATTCTTACCACAGTTTGAAATGAAGTTAAATGGCGTATACCCTCATTTCACGTCACATACATATTACATTATTGGCACAAATAAAATAGGTCAGTATTTTATTGAGTAGCTTTTACTGTTTATGTCTACATTACCACCTATTAAAAGTTTACTCACGGGTATACTATTAATAAAAACTAATAGAAAAGATAATGTATATGTCAGCGACTACCCACACTAATCGCGTCATTCAGTCACTTGTTTCTTTTTTTTTTTTTTTTTTTTATTGTAGCTCGGCAAAGTGACTGTACTGTGCCTGATGGTAAGCACAGTACAATCCAAAAACAATAGCGACCACCGAAAGACATACTATCCATCGCCGGTCGCCGCTGTCATGCCGGCCTGAAAGCGACCCAGTCAGGGACAGCTCCCCCCCCCCCGGTTGCTGGATATACACCGGCTGATCCCGGAACGCGACACGCCCAAACGTGCCACTATGGCGGGTGTTCCACCTAGTGTACGGTGGTCGCGATCCAGTCGGGTACAGACACCCTACCACCCCGCAAGTTTCGGTATAAAAGGAGTGGAGCGACCGCCGTTAAATCAGTCTTGGGTCTGACATCACGCGGTACACTTGTACTCTGCGAGTAGCTTATCCTAGACTCTGGATAATTAGTTTATGCAAACGAGTTAGTTATTATTTGTATAGACCCTTATTATTATTGTACTAGACCCTTTAACAACTAAGGGCATAGCCTCGTTAAATGTATTTTGTAATGAGTATCACACTAATTGTTCTGAGAATTTGTTTGGCTTTTCGCATTATGTTTCTTCTGCTACGAATGACATAATTGGTCTATTAATCTACATTTAACAAATAAATATTCATAATCTTAACTTTACCTATAATTAAACGCATAAGTCTGTCTCGAAAGTACAACTAGTATTCCTTAGATATTTTTAGATCCAGTAATATTACAGTCTTCAACGAACCGTCGAGAATATATTTTTGACTGTTTTTCGCTGTTGATTTTACTGGGCTGTATTTACACCTAAATGATGTGCATTTATTTTACTCAACTAGAATATATAAAAAATCATAACTGCTAAGCATGGCTTTTCTCACATACAGAAGATTATAAATTATTATTAACAAACGAGAACTAGTTTTTAATTTTAAACAATACTCAAGGTCGATTTAGTAAAACTCGACCAGAACAACAACAAATCGAAACGTTATTCACGATTGTTTTAATGAACGTCATAACCGTAAGAACACGCTGGCGGAATATTATATAACAAAATATTTAGCAATTAAAATGTATTCTCGGAATTTAACACCGCACGTCTGGTAACCCTATAAATAATTCCTGCAGTACCCGCGTATCGGGCGAGTGAAACGATCGTCCGGTTGGTTTGTGGTGACAAAAAAAAAACTAATAACCGAAACTATATAACAAATTTTATAGTGAACTAATGTGCTTCTCGATACTTTAATCGGATTTTCTTATTCCCTTGTAAGTAATTCAAACTTTAATAAAAATGTTTAAGTTATTAATAATATTTAACTGAGTTACATTGACTCGTTGAAAAAACGTATTGTTTACATATCAAAGATAAGGTATGAAGTAAAAATAAATTCGAATATATATTCCAAATTAATTATACAATCATCGGTTAATATTCGACTCAAAATTATCGAAATGGAATTTAAAATCTGTATCAATGGATGTCGGTGTAATAATTTCTGATAAATCACTGTGAGTACTATTTGGATGGTGTCCAGATATAAAAATACAATGCCTAGCGTCGTCTTGATGCAAGTCTGCCTGGGAATTGGGTCTGTGTTAATTCACGTCATCCGTTCGCTCGGCCGCCGACGTCTCAGTTAGAATTGGAATGATCTCAGAATTCGACTGATGATAGTGATGACGGAGCTTAAGTGTGGTCGTTTATTGATGATTTTGATGTTCTATGTTTATTCAAGGCTTACATTTTTAACTGTTTTATACTGTTGATGAATGTAACAAGTTAGCGCCAATATTAACTCGCTTTCGAGTGCCTATGCTGAAATAAAATATATATTTAAAGAATAAAAATTTGAGGGTACATAACCTTGTAAGATTGGACCGTAGGTTATCGATGCTTCGTTGACTTCGTTCTTTATTCTTTGACAATTTACATCAAAAAACCCTTATTTGATATCCGTACTTAGTGGATATAATTATTTAGTCGATTAAATATGTTTTTTATATCTAGATTTTATATATTTTATGTATTTACTATATAACAAATGATGGTTAGTATAGGATCATTTACCTATATTACACTAGGAACTGCGCGTGACTTCATCTGCGTTAAACTACAATATAAGAGTTAATAAGAAAATGTAACTCAACGTCTACCTTGTGTCGAGTTATACAATAATGTGTCCTTATGGTAAGACGAGTATCTCATCTGATTTAAAATAACGGATATGGTGTAGGATGATAAATATGCTAAAACTAGAGGGGGATTGGCTCTCAAGGGCAGTTACCGGAACACACTAACAAGTGCTTGGCAACTGATTTTCAGCATGAGGATGATAGCTAGCCAAGCATCCTTAGAAGAAACCCTAACACAATGTTTTCCTTCACCTTCACAAAAGCTCTCACTCGATTGCAAGGATTAGAACCTAATCAATCGACGCGGTGTCCGAAAACGCTAACAATTGAAGCATCATCACTTCAAATGGATTGTTACAGTTATTCATTTTGGCAATGTAACGTTTTCAAATTATAAAGTGTATAGCTATAGCAGAAAATGTATAGTGCATTTCAACAAAAAAAGTAGTTATTTATAAAATCCTAAGTGTGCTGTTTTATATTGATTGGATGAATAAAAATACCAGTGAAGTGGTGTTTTTATACAGTCATCAAGTATGACCACGAGACCAGAATGAACGTTTAATTTTTTTATATGTAGGCACTTTATTAGAACGAAAGATTGAGTTCTTAGCACCATGCATTGTCCATCATGTTGCAGAGTGAAGAGTCTGGGCCAATACTTAGGACTTACGACCCAAGTATAGATTTAGAGACAGTCATCCTAGGGATGGAATAGCGTTTACCTGTACTTCTCTCCCTAAGTTGTCAAATTAATTAAGAACCTAGTACGGCCGCTTTACGTATTGATTCCAATACGGAACTTTAAGGAATAAAGTCCAAGATCCATTGGTATTTTATGTACTATAATTTTTTCGAAGTGCAACTTTTTTCCATCGTTTCAAGTTTTTGGTTCATCTGTTGCATGTCGTATTACAGCCGGCGCATGTCGTATTACAGTCGGCGCCCGACCGCAGAGTAGGGGTAAAGTGAAAGTCGCTCGGCAGAGCAGCCAAGGCGTATATGTTGTATCATCTGAATGATTGTATATATTATGTATTCCGTACTATTATACGCGGATTGAAATTAAAATATATAGTTGGATATATTGTAGACTATTGATTTCCCATTATCATTAGCATCTTCCTATTATTAAGTTAAGGTTTAAAACGCGATTTTGATATCTTAAATCGAATAATTTTCTGAATATTTTCAATTAAATACCTACGATCCGAAAAAAGTAGTAGTAGTTCAGTAGGTGGTAGCAGCACGCTGAAGCTATTACTGGTTTCAGCATGAATGGGTCGGCTCGCCCGGGGTAATACCACCTGTTCGTTCGTTTGCCTCCTATGATATAAAAAAAAGTGTTTCAGCTACATCGTGGTTCCATAAAACCGCAAATGTTTTTTAATTACTGATATTTGTTAACTTTAATAGTTATTAAATGAAAACTAGTGATTGACTATTGATCGAAATTTGACCATAATAAGCTACAAAGTTTTTTCTCCACGTATTAATACATAGGTATTATTATTTGTATTTTATATTGTTTTTGTTTCAATCGTAGATAGTGTATAAAATATTGTAGACTTTAACAAACACAAGAGGCGTGAAGTATAACGAACAGAAAGTTATAAATAAACATAAGAAACTATCGTAGAAAAAAAACGATTTCCAAAATTTTTATTATTATCCCAAAAGCCCGTCAACAGCTACTAACAAAATAAAGAAAATCGGTTGACAAACAAATAAGAAATAGGTACTGAATCGTTTTATCTATCTTTGCCTTCATATATTTACATGTATAGATATACTAGCTCAGAACCACGACGTCGTCTGCATCATTTATTATCTCAAGTATTTTGTTATATCTCAAAGGGATTAGGCAGCGTTTTCGACGAAAGTTCCCAGGCGACTTGACTTTTTCCGCAACAATTATCGTTATATTTCAACCAATTTACACAAAATATTGGCAAATTATATACCTAAGCCATCCTCGTGAATCACTCTATCTATTAATGAAAACCGCATGAACTGAACAATATCTGTTCAGTAGTTTTTTAGTTTATCGCGAACAGACAGACGCAGCGACAGTCATTGTATTATAATATGTAATTGTACAAAACAATAGTTGAAAGTTACCCGCCGAACGGTATCTTATAACGGCTCCACAGTAATTCTGACGAGTCGGCGTTGTAAACATAAATTTGTAATTTTATTATGTATCAATATTAAATAAAATATGAATGGAAATTAAAGTTTAACAGGGAATAACATATCACTGGCGAAACAGTGATGTGTGTCGGGATAAATTCCTAATCACGAACGTAATATTGACTAATTATTTAATATTAAATATCGCGTGAATGTTATACATTTAGAGATTAACTATGTCACCCTATACAGATAGATGTAAATAACACACTGAAAATAGAGTTACATATGAATATAAGTTAAGGTTTATGTAATAAGATTATTATTGAGTTATATTATATTATAGAATTATAGAGTTTAGTGCAAAACGGCGCTTAATATAGAGATAACTTTGTTCATATGTAAGATAGATATAAGATGTAAATTTTAGAGTATAGATTTCATGCAAATAGATGATAAGAAATTTATATTATAGACTTTTTATATGTAAAAATATGATAAATAAATAGAAACGCGATTACCGAGCCAACGAATAGAGCCACGCCGTCTAACGGTATCGTCACCGGCCCAATTTTGCTTATAAGCACGGTCCGTGCGGTACTCCATCGTTTGCACATCTCATTGAGTAACATCGTAGTCTGATTGCTCAAGGCATCACAGTAACATCGAGTAGTTTGATTGCACATCTCATTGAGATAACATCGCGTAGTTCGATTGCACAAGTCATCACAATAACATCATAGTTTGATCGCACAGTTCATTGCGATAACATTGAATAGTTCATCGAGCAGTCTTCACTGATTGTCATTAGTAGTGCTCTGTTGGCTCGGGGACGCGGTCATTATACGAGAACCACGGTGTCTTCTTGCGACCACCCCGACTTCCGCTTCCAAATCTACCACCTTCATCGGCTGGGTCGTGCATCACATTGCACATCATCGAGGCCCATTCAAGACATCACCGGCATCCAACTGTCGTCACCGAGGCTACCGGCGCTCTCGCTACCACCTTCGAGAGTACTACGCCCGCCCATCGCCGGGGAACGTCGCCTCGCCTCACCTTACCTCATTTCCACCTCACCCCGCCTAACTGCGGGCCGGTGACGTATGAGAGTGAGAGGTGTCGCCATATTGATAGGCGGCGGCCCCAACACTATGTATATGTGTGACAGCAAAGCTACTGATAGATTATAAGTATTTTGGTGGGCACTGCTGTTTTGATATTTTACTATAGTCACCATGGTACTCAGTGGTAAGAATGTTCAGATAACACGTCATACTATACTTACCATGGCTGAGTGGTTAGAATGTGCGGACAACGTACGCTCGACGTAGGTTCTTGTGAATGCGCCTAAGCTATCGATGAAGGAAAATATAATGATTTAACCATAGTATGATGGTAGGTCTTTTTCTAAACCCTCCAGGCTAGCTATCACTTTCAAGTTAAAACTCTGTCGCCAAGTATCTTTAGGTGTTATCCGGTAGCTGCACTTTTGACCCATTCATCTAGGTTTAGCGTTTTTACCACCTTAGATCACGTCGTTATTTAACATCAGGTGATATTGTGGACAAACGATAAAACATATATAGTATTCAAAAATATACAATGTCGTCATTTTGTCATCATTACATAGTATAAAACAAAGTCCCCTACCGCGTCTGTCTGTTCGCGATAAACTCAAAAACTACCGAACGGGTTTTCATGCGCTTTTCACCGGTGGATAGAGTAATTGACTCCCCGCGTTTTAGTATATAATTTTTCAAGGATTTTTTCATAATCAGGGCGGGACATCGTCTGCCGGGCCCGCTAGTTCTACAATAAAAATGAAAAAAAAAAAACATTATACCACTACGAATTTAACATTACGGTTTTGTATACAGAATTCTATAGTAAGCGAATGCTTTGTTGAAGGTATACGTCGTGATGGAATCATGGCATTAAGGTATCTTCTAATCTCCTCCTAGCTAATAATTCTGTCACCTAATCCTTATAGACAAATTCCAACAGTTGCACTTAAGAGCAGCACTCGAAGCTTAACGTCTTCGAAAGTCAGGTTAAAAGAATCTTAAACTAGAATTAGTTCAAAAACAATCCAGACAAGGTTTGATATGCTAGCACCGCTATCACGTGATAAAATACAATATTTAGTTCTAATACCTCCCAATGCAACGTTAAATGACAAGATGTTAGGCAAGATTAAAAAGCCCATGTAAATTCTTATTAGTTCAATGCTTTCGTGGCAATGTTCATAACACGGCAACGTATTTATTCTTTATCAGTGCAATTTTTATTTACCGTTTCGTTAACAATGTAATAGTTTTTTTAATTTACTTATACGATTGGTTGATAGCATTCTATGAGCATTTTTAGGCAATTATTTGTGTCAAGTTGCGTTGCGTTGCGTAGTTTTCTTTCTGATTTTTACCTGTATTTTTATGTAACTCAGTACAAAACTAACGTTATATTTCCTATTACCAAAGAAGGCATTTAATAATAATGACATTATTTTAAAATAAATTAAAACTAATGTTATAAAAAAACATCACCAGAATGTGCTCATTTGACAGCGGTAGCTTTTTAGCCTTGTGTAGATTTACCCTCAACTGCTTTTTTGTACGTGACAATTCGAGATACTATCATTTCCATAGCTTATACTATAGTAACCAAATAAGTGGTATGCATTCTAAACGAATACATATTCCTATGAATTTGAAGCATAACAAAAAACATGTCCTGTTCAGGGAGCGATAAAATCTCTTTACTCGACAATAATCAAACATAGAACTGATTATATAGCAGATGATTATAGCAGAACTGTCTTAAACAACTGATATAAGATAGAGAAATAATTTGTCACAAAGCCAAATAGCGGTGAGTGCTGTAAGATCACTGCATTATGTCTGGATAGTCGCGAACATCCAAACGCGTGGGACGTCACGGCAATGTCTGGCCTAACTAACTGAACCACTTTATGTGAGGAATTCTCAATACCTAGCTCTACGGATTTAGATTAATTTTGACATTTGTTTTGTCTCGGGAATTTATTTGTTTGTGTTACTCGTCCGGTAATGTTCTCCGTATGTTTAACTGTAGATTAAGATTTAGTGTTCGAACGGTTAATGGTGTTATTTGATTTTAATGGCCGTTCTTCTAACAAATGTTCATCATTTGTTTTTTTATTTATTTGCAAATCATGTTCATTTCATTCGGGATGTAATGCAGACAGCTGATTTTCCCAATACTTTACACTTGGTATATTTATCTCTTTCCGTAATCCCAAAGTTTGGTCATCTTTACCCTGCATTAATAGTCTTTAACGTAGCAGATAAATCGTTTTTCCTAACTTCTTCTTACCCTTATCCCTCCCTATCCCACCTTATCAGATGTTCCCTCAGTATTCACAACTTTTAAACACATACAAGCGCACCCGGTGAACGTTATCCCGCCCTGATAATAAACAAAAACCTTGATAAATTATATACCTAAACCTTCCCCATGAATGACTTTATCTATTGGTGAAAACCGCATGAAAATCCGTTCAGTAATTTTTGAATTGATCGCGAACAGACAGACAGCTGTAGCAGAGGAATTTGTTTATAATATTTAGTGATAATTTTTCACACGATCCATCCTTATCTTTTCGGTCTTCCTTTACTCCTATATCCGTCCACTTTCATACTCAAAGTTTATCTAGATAGTTTTTCCTAACATCTCTCTATAATTGTTTTACTATTGATAAAAGTTACCTTAAACGGGACGAGAGTTTTCTTTATCGGGCATAAATAAGTACTTTACCACAATCTTACCTGATAAATGATAATGTGCCCAAGAGAGGTGACTGACTCTCAAGTGAAGCTACTTCAGTAGGTATGCCAGTAGATACTAAGGAGAAGGCTACAGTTACAGTTACAGCATCGTACTGGTAACTTCAAGGACTGTTAAATCAGCAGTTATACATCGTCTTAATTCATGGTGACCATTTTTAAATTTTCTCACTATATCGAAATTTAAAAGATAGATAAATATTACAATTTCAAAGCTGTAGAACATTGGTCTTAAATGTCCTTTTGTATTAGGTTCAATTTATATGATTTGTTATTTATGAGTACTAGACTAGTAGTCTAGTCAACAAGTTCAAAAACGTGAAAAATAGAGATAAAGGTCCTAAAAATATGAGCGATGGCTCATTCGATTCGGAATCACCTCTAGAAAAATGTTTTTGAAGGATTTTGGTGCAGGTTAAAAATTGCAATTGTTATTAACAAAATAAGATGAAAAAAAAATGATTATTCGTTTTTTGTTAATAACTTGAAAAATATTAACATTTAAGCAATTTTGAAAAAAGCTCGTTAAAGAGGAGAAAATTTCCAATAAAAAAGTCCTAACTCCCGGAACTCTATCTCCATTATATATAATTTTAATCAGACGTTGAAAATAGGGCTCCGCGCGGCTGTTACAGCATGCGCGCGCCGCCGCTAAAGAGAGTTTAGCAATAAAAATAATTTTCTTATAACATAAAATGTCATTTTAAAAATTTGAAAAAATTCTAGTATCTTCTTAACACTTGAAAGAATCGAGCCCTGAAGAAAAAAAAGTTTAATCATCATTTTTCAAAAAGTTATTCAATTGTTAACTAACAAATTTTTTCCCAATCTCCATTGGCATAAACAATGGAATGAAAGGTATAAATAATTGGCCTATAAATTTTAAACTTCGTGGAGCCCTTTTGATATATGTACTTTATAAGATCCTGCGGTTAATTTTCATTAAAGTTAATTAATTTGTTAATTATGATTTTTTATAACTATTGAAAAATTAAAAATCTAAAAAATGTTGATAAAAATTTTTCAACGTGAAAACAGGCATAGCTAAATATTAATTGAAAAAAAAATTTTATTTGTTATTATTAATTGCTTAAATGTTAATATTTTTCAAGTTATTAACAAAAAACGAATAATCATTTTTTTTTCATCTTATTTTGTTAATAACAATTGCAATTTTTAACCTGCACCAAAATCCTTCAAAAACATTTTTCTAGAGGTGATTCCGAATCGAATGAGCCATCGCTCATATTTTTAGGACCTTTATCTCTATTTTTCACGTTTTTGAACTTGTTGACTAGACTATAGGCTTTAGCAAACGCCATACCATCATACTATGCTACCGATGTGGTCTTTCTTTGACAATTTTTTTATTATTTTTTTTCACAGGTAAATAAGTACCTTACACGATGGACGGTATCTTCAGAAGTGAGGAGATGGTGCTCTGCCAGTTGTTCGTGCAACCAGAAGCAGCTTACGTATCAATGTACGAGCTCGGTGAGGCAGGCATAGCACAGTTCAGAGATGTGAGTACGATTTTTTTTCAACATTTGAAAGGTAAAAGGTAAAAGTAAAATACAGAATGAAATTGTTCTCTCACAGAATGAAAGCGATATTAACTTACTAGCGTTAGCTCGCGGCTTCGCTTGTATTAATATAGATTTGAAGTACCTATCGAGATCAATATAACTGTTTGTTCCCTTTACAAGGTGTAAGCAAAAGTTTATGATAATCGGTTGAGTAGTCTCGGCGTGAAAACAAAATAAACAAACTCACATTCGTATTTGTACAACGATATTATAAGTAAAAAGCTGTTGATATGTCATAAGCTCTTCGACAGCGCCTTGTTAAAACATGGCTAACTAGCTTGTGTTTGACGGCTGCCCCGTCAATCGGTCCCTATCTAAGCAACATATAAATACTTTTTTTCCACCACCGATATAAAGAATATGCCATCGTACTTCCACATTTTATCTAAGACAGTGTGGCGTTACAATATTACTTTACGTATGTGTGCGTTATCGTGCCATTTGTTTTGTCAAAATATCGTATTGGTAACGTATCTACAGCTTTTTAGTTATAACTAGCGGGCCCGGCAGACGTTGTCCCGCCCTGATTATAAAAAAATCCTGGACAAATTATATATCAAAACGTTCCTCGTGAATCACTTTATCCACTGTTGAAAACCGCATAAAGATCCATTCAGTAGTTTTTGAGTTTATCACCAACAGACAGACAGACAGACGCGTTAGGGGACTTTGTTTTATACTATGTAATGATATCATTGTATTTATAATATTAGTTATTTGACTTATTAAGTTTTAAGAAACAAGAGCTAAAATTACCGATAATTTAAATCAGCTCTTCGTTATTCCACTTATATATTACGTTCACATATATACCAAAGGTGAAGGAGGTATGCTAATAAAAAAAATGCAAATAAACACAGTTGTCACATACCGGTTTCTCTTTGAGCTTGAAGTCTCTCGTTCCGTTTGTAGCCTTGAAAATATAAGAGAATAAATTAACGAAAGTTCGGTTGATGCAAAATTGTGGCGTTACATTTCAAAATGAACTACATCCTATTTTAGCCGTTCCTAATATGTTACGTTAGTTCTCCAGATCTTAAAATAATGTACATTTAAAATATGGAGATCATAAAAATAAAACTAAAGAGACGAACTTCTTAGCATTCCATGGATTCACCGTTCGGGTGCCGGGTCCATCGTGTGGCCGAGGGAGAAACTCAGAGCAGTTCCCAGGACTTGCGACCCAGGTGTAGGTTTAAGGAGGCCCCCTTTGAGATGCGCATCAACGCTCACCTTCACTGCTCGACTTTCCCGCCCTGCCTAGCAAAATTTGGTAGGAACCTGTTAGTGCAGCCTTTGATACTCGTTCTAAAATAGAACTTACTGTAGTTCTGGACAGGCCAAGGTCCTTCAGGTCCTTATTGGACGGCAAAATTTGAACTTTGTTCTCAGTGTTTAAAAACTGGAAATCTTAAAAAAATTAAACGTGTCATATGAACGATTAAAATTGGATTTAGCTCATTCTGAAATGTAACGTTACATATAGATCATTTGTGATAATTCAGTGGGTCTCTCTATGTTATAGAATACACTAGTACATTATTATAAAGTATCTCCTAAGGTCTAGCCTTTTTTTTATAAACTTGGGGAAATACCTTATGGATACCCACCTTCCCGGGGGAGAGAGTGGGTTATGTCCGACTCGTATGGACTAAAACCCCACGGTGTACCGACTACCCGTATTTGTTGGGGCGGCAAGGGATCGTACTAGCTACTCAACCTTGGATAGCCGGTCCAACGGCCCGCCCGGCAGAAGATGACCACAGGGCTCCTGCCTAACAGGGAGCAGACTGAGTAGATTTCAGCTGCCTCTCCTCGTCAACCAGACCTGTGCAATGTGCATTACTATTTGATTATTATTATGATATATTTAATACTAGCGGACCCGGCAGACGTTGTCCCGCCCTGAGTATAAAAAAACCTTAACAAATTAAATACCAAAACGTTCCTGATGAATCACTTTATCGACTGGTGAAAACCGCTTGAAAATCCGTTCAGTAGTTTTTTAGTTTATCGCGAACAGACAGACAGACAGACGCGGTAGGGGACTTTGTTTTATACTATGTAATGATTTAGTCCCGCACAAAACACGTCCAATATTATCAATTATGTCATAAATAATACAATAAATTAACAAATACTCATATCATCGATTACATACATTTCGAACTATCTTACTTAATACTTACTTATAATGAAATGGAAGCGATAGTGTAAAAACAATGCAAGTCGGAGTCTTGAACGTTTTTGCTTATCAATAATTAAACATAGATAAGTCGTGTTGTATTTAGTAACGAATGATAATCGAGAACTCTGTGTGAACATCGGTCTTATTGACTATATGCTTTAAGACAGTGATTCCTAAGTACATTTCCCGGAATAAATAGTTCCGAGGAAGACACTAGGGTTCCGCGAATTACTTATTAGACAACTTTTTTTTGTTTTGCCTATTCTCAGTACATATCTATACCATTACATATTATAAAACAACATCCTCTGCCACGTCTGTCTGTCTGTTTGTTTGAACACGCATCATAAAGCATATCCTCGAGTAACATTTAGTCTTGGTTTAATTAAAATCGGTTCACTCTATGAAAAGTTATTATAATTTTAATGACGACGCGACTTAAGGACTAGAGAAAAGTAGATAAGAAATGGACTTAACACATTCAAATGATTTTATTAGTCACTGTTTTTTACATTAAATACTACGGGAATGGAGTCGCGGACACAGCTAGTATATTATAAAAGAGAAAGTACGTAAAGATGGATGGTTTTTTGTTACTTTTTCACGTAACAATTACTGAACGGAGTACAAAACTTTATAGTAATACAAATAAAATGGCAACTCAACGTCAATCTGTCAATTCTGTCGATATTTTTGAAGATCTCTACTGTCTTCTGTATCACCTATTCACGAATTTTGTTATTTGGCGAGTTTTCAACCCAAATTTTCTCACTTTTTCGTACGATTTTAGAAACTTTTTCTCATACAAACCGTGTCCTGACAATTGCACACACAACAGAATTAGCGAATATAGTTGCGGCTGCTCTAAAGTTACACGCCTACATATTGATTTATACACATTGATTAATATTAATACTAGTAGATACCCGCGACTTCATCTGCGTCGTTTATCTTAATTATTTTGTTATATCTCAATGGGATTAGGCAGCGTTTTCGACGAAAGCTCCCAGGCCGCTTGACTTCTTTCGATACTTCCAAGAATTATCGTTATATTTAAACTAATTTACATAAAATCTTAATCAATTATATACCTGAATCTTCCTCATGAATCACTTTATCTACTGGTGAAAACCGTATGAAAATCCGTGCAATAGTTTTTGAGTTTATCGCGAACAGACAGACAGACAGACGTGGCAGAGGACTTTGTTTGATACTATGTAATGACTTCAACCAATTTATACAAAATCTTGATAAATTATATATATAAACCTTTCTCGTGAATCACTCTATCGATTAATGAAATCCGCATGAAAATCTGTTGTGTAATTTTTGAGTTTATCGCGAACAGACGGACAGATAGCCGCGGGGGTGGACTTTGTTTTATAATATGTAGTGATAGGAAATTGTTAAATTGATAAATTATTACAAGATAGTTCACCGACATTGCAATGATTTTCCGTCAAGCGAAATTAAGGTCAGCCATAAACCACGAGTGTATCCCCTCGCACCCAATATGCTGTAATAGAAAAAGACACCTTTATCCTTGTTATCGCATCCTTGTCGTTATTGTCAAGTGTTTTATTATTTATGAACTAGTGTACGAGGTAGGGTTACCACACAATAAAAAGTGATACATAAAATGAGTCGAGTATACCTATATATGTCTAATGCTGTATTTTTTTGTTGTTTTGGCAAGCAATGTTTTAAAAGATTGTTACTGTCATTGTCTAGTAGGTAATGATATTAATGTTACAACTTTCCAGGGAGTTTTTGTTGCAAGTCGGAATCCATGCTCCGTGATATTATTCCCCATCCACTTCACATATCCACCAAACTATGTTACGTAAAACACCATCAATATTACACGATATAGAGCCAAATAACACAAGATTATGAATAAAACATAAAATCCACTACATGACATTCCAAGATCCCGCCGAAAACTCCAATACTACATTGACTAATATATTTTTACTCTTCGATTTTTTTTCTTGATTTGTCTGTCGCCAGTTATTGTTTATTTGGTACAAGTATTTCACATGTTTTTTTATCTTTTCATATCTTGAATGTGAAATCAAGTTAGAATAAATTTTAAATCACTGAATAGACTAAAGAATACGAAGGCCTGTGATAAGGTGCCATTTCGGTGCCATCTATTTCTACCACAAAATAACAGTGATCAATCTATTATATTCTGGCTAGAAAGGTGTAGTTGGCGATACAGTGACATGGAAGACACTCAAACGTAGTCTTAGTAACAACCTATTTTGAGAAGCCTTGCGACTGGGTACCAGGACAAAAAATTGTGGTAACACCGGGCTTAATCTTAATATCCACCTACTTTGAGAGGCCTTATGACTGGGTAGTAGGACATAAAATTGTGGTAACATGGGGTTTAGTCTTAATATCAACCTGTTTTGAGAGGCGCTATGACTGGGTAGTAGGACATAAAATAGTGGTAACATGGGGTTTAGTCTTAATATCAACCTATTCTGAGAGGCCTTATGACGGGGTAGTAGGACATAAAATTGTGATAACATCTGCTATAGCAACATGCCCAAGCGTGTCACAATCCAGGATGAACCTGTGTTTATTAAACGGAGTGTTCAAGAACTTCACCTGACTTGAATGTGGTCATTGGATCATGTTAAAGCGATCATAGCTCAATGGCTAATGCTTTAGATACTGCTGTGTAGTGTAAGACTATCATTAAACGCTAAAACCTGTGAAGTATAATAATAATTTGATAAAACAATAGTACTATTATCTTACTTTATTACGTTCCGGAGCCAACCAGTATATATTTAGCTACCAATGAATTGTGAATTTCTTGACGGTCGATTACAGTACAGTCACTTCACCGTACTCCAATAAAAATGTTATGTAGTTTTGTAAGCACATGAAAAGTTATACGTCTTCGGTGTGACTGTTAGAGAATCTTTGTACAGAATAGAGTCAGGAGTTCTGTCAATGAAATTAAATACTTAAATACATAACGTGTATGTTTAATAACTGCATAAAATCATAGCAAGTAGTATTTATACATAAATGTTATTGTTTCTATAATATAAAAAAAAGGATTGTGTGGTTTTATGAAACCACGGTAAAAGTGAAACTTTTTTTCACACTATAGACATTTAACTAATAATAGTCTATACACTACACGGTCAGCTGCTGCGAACTATAGGTGCCGCCATATTGGCCTTGGCTGCTCTGACAAGCGCCTTTCACTTTATCCCTACTCCACGGCCGACCATCACGCGACATGCAACACACAGACGAAAAAGTTTGAGACAATGTAATAAAAGTTTCACTTTAAAAATTGTTTATCGACTAACTTCATGATGTGTTTTACATCCAGCGCGCGCACCATTTATTTTAAATTAAATTCTCTGCGAACGATTTCTCATAAAGAAAGATTTCTCAAAAAGAAGTATAACTTTAGAGAGCAGAATTATTTACTTATTTGATACTTCATACCATAAAAATATTAAATCCAAAAGTTTACAACAAATGTATTATTCATCCATATATGTATAATGCCTACATATAGCCTTGAATTCTATCCATAAATACAAATTAATGTACCAAACAAAAGACGAAAGCAAATTCCATTAATAAAAATTAGTTTGATTCCGGCCAAGTTCCCTCTTTTTGGTGCATTATTTCATTTGGCCCTTTATCTTTATGAAAACATAATACATAATTATAAACTGGAGGTAAAATATTTTCCCCTCTGATTTCGCGTGCTAGCATAATTCCCGGCTAGAGGGAGTGTCTCTTTCGTGGCGTGCCATCCTATCGATTGAACTGGGTCTAACTCGTATTTCATTCAGCGTTCGCTCTAACTCAAAGGTCCCTCTGCAATTAACGGTCGGTTTTGATTGATACCGCCTTTATTATTCAGCGTCTGATGATGAATTATCAAAATTTGATCCAACGTTTTATACATTAACAAAGTTACTGATTCTTGTTACAATATTAAATAATAACTGATGCCCGTGACTCTACATTGTTTATCGTCTTAATAACCTTTTCAAAGAAGAAACAAAAATATACTTATAATTTTTTGCTTGTCCGTTTGTTGCACATGTCCCTTGTTCTGCACATGAGGTAAGGGCAAAAAAAACATACATCGCTGCACTAATACTGCTTATAATAATCATAGCTCTTTGAAACTTTAATAACTTCATTTTGTATGAAGATATTATGATTATAATAAGAAACTCGCTATTGCACACCTTAGAAGACATTTTATTTTCAAAATACCCGATGGCAATATAAAAATACACAAAAAAGTGTAAAGGCTACACAGAAAAAAATGTAATAATAATGCTAACATATAAATCTAATATATTAAAATATACTACACACACTGCATTATAAAAGTGCTAGTAAAAGTAAGTAAAATTATATTTTTTTTATAGCAAATTACTGTTTGAGAAAAAAAAAGATCGAAATGCATTTATTAGTCGGAGCCAGTTTAAATATTACCTACCAGCTTCTGCCCGCGACTTCATCCGCGTGTAATAGTTACTCTGGGCTAACGCTAACGCTCAGTGGAAGCTCTCAAAAGGAACAAGAAACGATTTTGAAACATTCTTCATTGGTGCTCCGCTGCTATTGGTCTTAGCGTGGATCACCACGGTTAAAGTTATCGACAGATCTAATGAGTTATTCAGGCCGTGATATTTACGCTTAGAAATTGTTACAATTAGTCGGAGTTCTTAGTTGATTGGTCCATGTCGATAGGTATTCAAAAGGTCGTTTTACATCATACTCGCTTCTTCCCGCGACTACGTCCGCGTGCAGTAGTAAGTTTGAGCTGATGCTAACACGCAGCAGAAGCTCTCAAAAGGAAAAACTCCCGATTTTGAAAGTGTTCATTGGTGCTGCGCTCCTATTAGTTTTAGTGTGTATAGCCTATAGCCATCCTCGATAAATGAGCTATATAACGCTGAAATAATTTTTCAACTATATGTTCAATAGTGATATGAACAATATGAACAATAGTTTCTGAGATTAACGCGTTCAACCAAACAAACAAACCCTCTAGCTTTATACGATTAGTATAGATTACTACTCTTCTCTCGTATTTAACACGAGTCGGCATTCATATTACAATAATTTTTGATAGAGTGGACCGATTTTAATGAAACAAAAACTGAGTTATACTCGACAATATGCTTTATGATCGTCTTGGGGCTTTATGGTGAACCTAGTGCATTAGCAGTGATGCGTGTTCATAAAAACAGACAAACAGACAGATATTTCTAAAAATGATTGAAATGTATTTTATTACTTACTTCTAGACACCTGCAACATTTTTTTTCACGAAAATCGAAAAACTACAGATACTTTAGATTTACATTCTTATTATATGAATAGAAAAAGATTTAGGTATGCTAATTTCGTTGGAATGGTATACATTTTGATACGTTTACAGCGTCACCAAGTGGTGAGTTATAATAAATAGGGTAACATAGAACTGTCTCCATAATATACACTTAGGTGCCAACTCTCATGGTAATTGGCATCCAAATGGCGTTGGATTTTATCTAGTTCAGACATATATTCTAACATTCGTTTTTCTGTGTATACCGACTAAGCGTCCGTTTACCATGATATGAAGACCCCATCGAAAATTGGCGCTGCAGTATATACTAACATTTGCAGAATGGGTTTGACAGTTGTTGGACTTTTATTTTCTTTTTTTTAATGTATCTTTTAAATTATTATGTAAATGCACTTCTTTCTTTATTTCCTTTCTTACTGTAACATGTGGTTTCATATACGTTCAGCCTGAAGTTTTAGAATTGTATAATGTTTTTATGTGAACAATCGAAGAGAATATAAAAAATCTGGCTGAAAATAAAATAAAACCTCGATACCGTTAACAGCGACATCTATCCGGTGCTACAAAAAATACATCAAAATCGGATAACCAATTATTAAAAACAAGAGTTATGACACATATACACTGGAATATTATATACTAGCTGTACCCGCAGCTCTGCACGCGTTTTTTTTTTTAATTGTATTAAATAATTATAAAATTGTGAGACTATGTACAATTATAGAAATGCTCTTTAATACCAATTGTAAGTACGACACGCACACCACTTACAGTAACATGTAACGTGTATTAGATATATAAATACTAACAGCGTGCCAAATGAGGTTTGTCATCAGCAACATATTAGGGACCTTAACCCACAATATAACTACCTCAGTGCTCACTTACACTGTATAAGGAACTAATGAAACAATAACTTAAAGTACTATTATAAAGATTTACATTTACATTACATTTGATACACATTGTCATTATAAATAAGATTTTGTGACTATACAAAAAATAAACGCTTGTCTGTTCCGCAAGAAATTGAATTATGGAACTCTTTACGTAATACGTTTCAAAGATCCTATTAGGAATCCATATCATTAAATTTATTAATAATTATAATGTCGAATTGTAAACAATAAGCTGATAATTATTTGTCTTTTTAAAAATAAAGAATGAGTTAAATTCTTGCTAAAATTTATGTAGACAAAGTTGCGGGTAACAGCCAGTCTAAAATAGAATAACCTCAATTACTTTTTATTATGTTCGCTATCTACCAATGAAAGTCCCGTGAAAATCGGTCTAACCGTTTTGGTAATAGCACAGCGGGCGTTGCCACGGTTAACAGCTAGTCTAAATTAAATTACTTTTTATGAGGTCCGCTATCTGTCAGTGAAAATCCTGTAAAAATTGGTCTAACCGTTTTGGAGAAAGCACTGTGGGCGAAACCGCGGTTAATAGCTAGTATAAACTAAAATTGCCTAAATTACTTTTCTAAAGTCAGCTATCTGCCAGTGAAAGTCTCGTGAAAATCGGTATAACCGTTTTGGAGATAGCACTGCAGGCGAAGCCACGGTTAACAGCTAGTATAAACTAAAATTGCTTGAATTACTTTTTATAAGGTCAGCTATCTGGCGGTGAAGGTCTCGTAAAAATCGGTCCAACCGTTTTGGAGATAGCATTGTAGACAAAGCCGCGGTTAATAGATAGTCTAATTTAGAGTAGCTTAAGTAACCCGCTGTTATTTAAGCTATCTGCGAGTGAAATTTCTGTCAAAATCGGTCCAACCGTTTCGGAGATTATCCGGAACAAACAGACAGACAGACAGACCGATAAAAATTTTAAAAATTGCATTTTTGTTATCAGTATGTGTATACTTTCGTACCCAATCAGTAATTTTTTTTTATTTTGATATTACATACAGACACTTCATTTTTATTATATGTATAGAAGAAGATATAGAACTCTTATTATAAACTGGAAAGTTTTTTGTGTGGTACCAATGCAAAGTCGCAAGCATTGACAGTTAATGATTCAGATAATTTATGCATTGCATAAGGAAGTAATTCCTAGTAATTCTTCCATTCCATTTATATTCTTTATTCTTCTTTTTTTAATACCTGAATTTAATTGGCCCGAGTAAGAATAAAATACAAATTAACCACAATTTTAAGTACACGGTTTTTAACACTGGTTATAAACAAACAAAGCAAAGAATAGTAATTATTATAATATTTCAAATCATGTGTTTTGATATTAATAGTTCAGGAAATTCTCCGTAAAACTCATTACATATTCCCAAATGAATAACATATTTAGAGTCACCGACCTAAAACACGTACAACGTATTTTAAAGTAAACATATTGTCTTACGCCCACGCAAATAATGGGATTGGTCGTCCGCCCTTGGCCAATATCATAATAAAATAAGGTAACCCTTTTACCCTTCCTTTCAGTGTCATCTAAACATATCTTAATATAATGTTAACTAGCGGATTTGGCAGACGTTGTCCCGCCCTGATTATAAAAAAATCCTTGACAAATTATATACCAAAACCTTCCTCATTAATCACTTTATTCACTGGTGAAAACCGCATGAAAATCCGTTCAGTAGTTTTTGAGTTTATCGCGAACAGACAGACAGACAGATGCGTTAGGGGACTTTGTTTTATACTATGTAATGATAGTTACTCTCAAGAAAGGGCTGGAAAAATTAAATTTACTGGTAATTAGATAGTACAGTAAAAATCAATATACCTGATAGAATACTTCTGTTAGAGACTACGTGTATTATTTTATTTTAATATTAGATCGTTTATTACAAATTGATCTACAATAATGAAAATAGAATTCCTTTGGGGCTCAATCACGCCAAAATTACTGAACGTAACGACATTGGACTATGACTATTCAGTTGCGAAATATAATGCGGAATTTTCATAGATGGTTGGTAACTTAATTTTTGGTCTGAAATCACCTATTGCCATTTTTTAAATTAAAGGTTTATTTATTGACAACGAAAAGGGCCATCTATCGGCTAGTACCACTGGTACACGTTAAACTTTATCTTTAGCCCACGTGTACCACCGGAAATTACTTATGTCATGTTATGTATGATGTTGTAACGTAATATTATATGATAATACGTGATGTAGTTCGGTGAAGCTGTGAAGACCCGTCAGGCCAATAGCGAAGACAGTACGAAGAAAATATATGATAATACATCTACTTTATGTCAAAATATGAAATGGCCTGAAGGACATGTCAGGCAAAAATGGATTGGCACGAAACGTGTTAACAAATATACACAAATATATAATAATATTTATTAAAAACAAAACAAATGACAAAGATAGTTACTTAATCTATGACACTGAATTTAATTGAATAACCTATGTATTAAGTATACTAGTTTATCATCAAATTGTATATGTATATATGTAAGGTAGATGTAATAAATAAGTGTAGCCTACAGTCAACTTTAACATGTTGCTGCAGGCTTACAAGTGCAAGCGTTGCTGCGTTATTCTGACAAGGGCTAACTCTACGAACGCACGAACGGAGTTATACAATTATTTTAAATAAATAATGTTCTAAACCAGGGATTCTCAAACTGGGTTCCGTGGAGCATAGGGGTTCCGTAGAATAGTCATCCGGGTTTCGCCAAATTTATATTTATACATTTAGATTGGATGCTACCCCAGATATACGCATCCAATTGTCGGACGTAATGCCGAACTATACGACAATTATTCATACAACAGTAAAACAATTTCATTCATCACATTAAAACTTTAAGTTACGCATAATGTGTTTCAATATTAAATTACATTACACATTTACATTACATTATATACGTTATATTACCCATTTTTGTAAATTATATTTAAAATTATAAAGAGGTAAAGTTGACGTTGTGAGTTTGTGACGTTGTAGGGGGTAATCTCAGGAACTTCTGGTCTGATTTGAAAAATTCTTTCAGTATTATATAGATCATTTATCGAGGAAGGTTATAGGCTATATATCATCACGCTAAGGCCAGTAGGAGCGGAGCACCAATGAAGAATGTTTCAAAATCGTGATTTTTTTTCCCCTCTTGAGAGCTTCTGCTGCGTGTTAGCGTTAGCCCAAAGTAACTATTCCACGCGGACGAAGTCGCGGGCAGAAGCTAGTCTTATATAATTTCAGTATTGATTTGTAATCATTCGATATGGGGTTCCATAAAATAAAAAGTATTTGGTTGGAGTTCCGTTATTTTTAAAGTTCAGGAACCCCTGTTCTAAACTATTAGGTACATGTATGTCACAATATATGTATAACCTACATACTACCTGTATTCAATACGTAAATTACGAAATTACATATTATTTACGAAATATCGCGCATTACTTGAAGAAAGATCACGTTTATGAATCAAATTAGTTACATTTTTGAATTTCCTTAATCTAATCTAACTCTTGCCATAATCCTTACTAATATTATAAATGTGATCGTGAGCTTGTTTGTTACACTTTAATGCTTCAACTACTCGACCGATCTAAAAAAAAACAGAAAAAATACTGTTTTCGAGGGCTAACTCACATCAACATTAACATGAGTGGAGCCGCGAGTAAAATGTAGTAATAAATTTTGCTTTGAAGCTCAAATTGGGGTAAAATTACGAACGGAAAATAATATTTCGCTTGTCGTTCCTACACTTTTTAAGCGTATATCTAAAATAATCACGAAAAGCTATTGTTGTATGTTGTGGGACAAGAGATATGTGTCAACGAGACCTTTTAAAGGATTTATTATGATCGCGGATCCATTAAAATTAAATATATAGGTAACTTGGTGTCTTGGTAGATATTATGCTAGATAATATACTGAGCACGTGTAGCTTTTGCCTCGCTTCCATTTTCAATACTTTAGATCTATACTTATCGTTTTAAAGTTACTTGTGTTGAACTTTATCACTATTACTCAGCCCCTATGGCAAAGCATAATTATATGCAGATTAGATGATACTCTGAAAAGTCATAAATGTACGAGAAAGAGTCTCGTGAAAATCTAGACCGAACAAACACTTCGATTTGATTTATATATACACACTGTATTTATTTTTGACATGGGCATTATATACGTTTATGAAAATCACGCTTTTTCTCTTTAACCCTTCTGTATTAAATATGTCTTAACATTCCTCTCTATCCTATACTATCTGTGTCTATACACAGTCTATACACTGTGTCTGACTGGGTCGCTTTCAGGCCGGCATGACAGCGGCGACCGGCGATAGATAGTATGTCTTTCGGTGGTCGCCATTGTTTTTGGATTGTACTGTGCTTACCATCAGGCACAGTACAGTCACTTTGCCGAGCTACAATAAAAAAAAAAAAAAAAAAAAAAAAAATTGTGGTAACACCGGGCTTAATCTTAATATCCACCTACTTTGAGAGGCCTTATGACTGGGTAGTAGGACATAAAATTGTGGTAACATGGGGTTTAGTCTTAATATCAACCTATTCTGAGAGGCCTTATGACTGGGTAGTAGGACATAAAATTGTGATAACATCTGCTATAGCAACATGCCCAAGCGTGTCACAATCCAGGATGGACCTATGTTTATTAAACGGAGTGTTCAAGAACTTCACCTGACTTGAATGTGGTCATTGGATCATGTTGAAGCGATCAGAGCTCAAGGGCTAATGCTTTGGATACTGCTGTGTAGTGTAAGACTATCATTAAACGCTAAAACCTGTGAAGTATAATAATAATTTGATAAACCAATAGTACTATTATCTTACTTTATTACGTTCCGGAGCCAACCAGTATATATTTAGCTACTAATGAATTGTGAATTTCTTGACGGTCGATTACAGTACAGTCACTTCACCGTACTCCAATAAAAATGTTATGTAGTTTTGTAAGCACATGAAAAGTTATACGTCTTCGGTGTGACTGTTAGAGAATCTTTGTACAGAATAGAGTCAGGAGTTCTGTCAATGAAATTAAATACTTAAATACATAACGTGTATGTTTAATAACTGCATAAAATCATATCAAGTAGTATTTATACTTAAATGTTATTGTTTCTATAATATAAAAAAAAGGATTGTGTGGTTTTATGAAACCACGGTAAAAGTGAAACTTTTTTTCACACTATAGACATTTAACTAATAATAGTCTATACACTACACGGTCAGCTGCTGCGAACTATAGGTGCCGCCATATTGGCCCTGGCTGCTCTGACGAGCGCCTTTCACTTTATCCCTACTGGATATTATACTTACCTACCTATGGACGGCCGACCATCACGCGACATGCAACACACAGACGAAAAAGTTTGAGACGATGTAATAAAAGTTTCACTTTAAAAATTGTTTATCGACTAACTTCATGATGTGTTTTACATCCAGCGCGCGCACCATTTATTTTAAATTAAAATTCTCTGTGAACGATTTCTCATAAAGAAAGATTTCTCAAAATGAAGTATAACTTTAGAGAGCAGAATTATTTACTTATTTGATACTTCATACCATAAAAATATTAAATCCAAAAGTTTACAACAAATGTATTATTCATCCATATATGTATAATGCCTAGATATAGCCTTGAATTCTATCCATAAATACAAATTAATGTACCAAACAAAAGACGAAAGCAAATTCCATTAATAAAAATTAGTTTAATTCCGGCCAAGTTCCCTCTTTTTGGCGCATTATTTCATTTGGGCCTTTATCTTTATGAAAACATTATACATAATTATAAACTGGAGGTAAAATATTTTCCCCTCTGATTTCGCGTGCTAGCATAATTCCCGGCTAGAGGGAGTGTCTCTTTCGTGACGTGCCATCCTATCGATTGAACTGGGTCTAACTCGTATTTCATTCAGCGTTCGCTCTAACTCAAAGGTCCCTCTGCAATTAACGGTCGGTTTTGATTGATACCGCCTTTATTATTCAGCGTCTGATGATGAATTATCAAAATTTGATCCAACGTTTTATACATTAACAAAGTTACTGATTCTTATTACAATATTAAATAATAACTGATGCCCGTGACTCTACGTCGTTTATCGTCTTAATAACCTTTTCAAAGAAGAAACAAAAATATACTTATAATTTTTTGCTTGTCCGTTTATTTCCATTGTTCTGCACATGAGGTAAGGGCAAAAAAACATACATCGCTGCACTAATACTGCTTATAATAATCATAGCTCTTTGAAACTTTAATAACTTCATTTTGTATGAAGATATTATGATTATAATAAGAAACTCGATATTTCACACCTTAGAAGACATTTTATTTTCAAAATACCCGATGGCAATATAAAAATACACAAAAAAGTGTAAAGGCTACACAGAAAAAAATGTAATAATAATGCTAACATATAAATCTAATATATTAAAATATACTACACACACGGTATTATAAAAGTGCTATTAAAAGTAAGTAAAATTATATTTTTTTATACCAAATTACTGTTTGAGAAAAAAAAGTACGAAATCTATTTATTAGTCGGAGCCAGTTTAAATATTACCTACCAGCCTCTGCCCGCGACTTCGTCCGCGTGTAATAGTTACTTTGGACTAACGCTAACACTCAGTGGAAGCTCTCAAAAGGAAAAAGAAACGATTTTGAAACATTCTTCATTGGTGCTCCGCTGCTATTGGTCTTAGCGTGGATCACCACGGTTAAAGTTACCGACAGATCTAATGAGTTATTCAGGCCGTGATATTTACGCTTAGAAATTGTTACAATTAGTCGGAGTTCTTAGTTGGTTAGTTCGTGTCGATAGGTATTCAAAAGGTCGTTTTACATCATACTCGCTTCTTCCCGCGACTACGTCCGCGTGCAATAGTAAGTTTAAGCTGATGCTAACACGCAACGGAAGTTCTCAAAAGGAAAAATCCCCGATTTTGAAACGTTGTTCATTGGTGCTGCGCTCCTATTAGTTTTAGTGTGTATAGCCTATAGCCTTCCTCGATAAATGAGCTATATAACGCTGAAATAATTTTTCAACTCGAATTTCAATAGTTTCTGATATTACCGCGTTCAACCAAACAAACAAACCCTCCAGCTTTATACGATTAGTATAGATTACTACTCTTCTCTCGTATTTAACACGAGTCGGCATTCATATTACAATAATTTTTGATAGAGTGGACCGATTTTAATGAAACAAAGACTAAGTTATACTGGAAAATATGCTTTATATGCTTTATGGTGAACCTAGTGCATTAGCAGTGATGCGTGTTCATAAAAACAGACAAACATACAGATATTTCTAAAAATGATTGAAATGTATTTTATTACTAATACTTACTCCTAGACACCTGCAACATTTTTTTTCACGAAAATCGAAAAACTACAGATACTTTAGATTTACATTCTTATTATATGAATAGAAAAAGATTTAGGTATGCTAATTTCGTTGGAATGGTATACATTTTGATACGTTTACAGCGTCACCTAGTGGTGAGTTATAATAAAAAGGGTAACATAGAACTGTCTCCATAATATACACTTAGGTGCCAACTCTCATGGTAATTGGCGTCCAAATGGCGTTGGATTTTATCTAGTTCAGACATATATTCTAACATTCGTTTTTATGTATATACCGACTAAGCGTCCGTTTACCATGATATGAAGACCCCATCGAAAATTGGCGCTGCAGTATATACTAACATTTGCAGAATGGGTTTGACAGTTGTTGGACTTTTATTTTCTTTTTTTTTTAATGTATCTTTTAAACTATTATGTAAATGCACTTCTTTCTTTATTTCCTTTCTAACTGTAACATGTGGTTTCATATACGTTCAGCCTGAAGTTTTAGAATTGTATAATGTTTTTATGTGAACAATCGAAGAGAATATAAAAAAATCTGGCTGAAAATAAAATAAAATGTCGATACTGTTAACAGCGACATCTATCTGGTGCTACAAAAAAGACATCAAAATCGGATAACCAATTATTAAAAACAAGAGTTATGACACATATACACTGGAATATTATATACTAGCTGTATCCGCAGCTCTGCACGCGTTTTTTTTTAATTGTATTAAATAATTATAAAATTGTGAGACTATGTACAATTAAAGAAATGCTCTTTAATACCAATTGTAAGTACGACACGCACACCACTTACAGTAACATGTAACGTGTATTAGATATATAAATACTAACAGCGTGTCAAATGAGGATTTTCATCAGCAACATATTAGGGACCTTGACCCACAATATAACTACCTCAGTGCTCACTTACTATTATTATTTACTTATAAGGAACTAATGAAACAATAACTTAAAGTACTATTATAAAGATTTACATTTACATTACATTTGATACACATTGTCATTATAAATAAGATTTTGTGACTATATAACAAATAAACGCTTGTCTGTTCCGCAAGAAATTGAATTATGGAACTCTTTACGTAATACGTTTCAAAGATCCTATTAGGAATCCATATCATTAAAGTTATTAATAATTATAATGTCGAATTGTAAACAATAAGCTGATAATTATTTGTCTTATTAAAAATAAAGAATAAGTTGAATTCTTGCTAAACTTTATGTAGACAAAGTTACGGGTAACAGCCAGTCTAAAATAGAATAACCTCGATTACTTTTTATTATGTTCGCTATCTACCAATGAAAGTCCCGTGAAAATCGGTCTAACCGTTTTGGTAATAGCACAGCGGGCGTTGCCACGGTTAACAGCTAGTCTAAATTAAATTACTTTTTATGAGGTCCGCTATCTGCCAGTGAAAATCCTGTGAAAATCGGTCTAACCGTTTTGGAGAAAGCACTGTAAGCGAAACCGCGGTTAATAGCTAGTATAAACTAAAATTCCCTAAATTACTTTTCTAAAGTCAGCTATCTGCCAGTGAAAGTCTCGTGAAAATCGGTATAACCGTTTTGGAGATAGCACTGCAGGCGAAGCCACGGTTAACAGCTAGTATAAACTAAAATTGCTTGAATTACTTTTTATAAGGTCAGCTATCTGGCGGTGAAGGTCTCGTAAAAATCGGTCCGACCGTTTTGGAGATAGCATTGCAGACAAAGCCGCGGTTAATAGGTAGTCTAATTTAGAGTAGCTTAAGTAACCCGCTGTTATTTAAGCTATCTACGAGTGAAATTTATATCAAAATCGGTCCAGCCGTTTCGGATATTATCCGGAACAAACAGACAGACAGACCGATAAAAATTTTAAAAATTGCATTTTTGTTATCAGTACGTGTATACTTTCGTACCCAATCAGTAATTTTTTTTTATTTTGATATTACATACAGACACTTCATTTTTATTATATGTATAGAAGAAGATATAGAACTCTTATTATAAACTGGAAAGTTTTTTGTATGGTATCATTACTTATAAAGGTACCAATGCAAAGTCGCAAGCATTGCCAGTTAATGATTCAGATAATTTATGCATTGCATAAGGAAGTAATTCCTAGTAATTCTTCCATTCCATTTATATTCTTTATTCTTCTTTTTTTAATACCTGAATTTAATTGGCCCGAGTAAGAATAAAATACAAATTAACCACAATTTTAAGTACACGGTTTTTAACACTGGTTATAAACAAACAAAGCAAAGAATAGTAATTATTATAATATTTCAAATCATGTGTTTTGATATTAATAGTTCAGGAAATTCTCCGTAAAACTCATTACATATTCCCAAATGAATAACATATTTAGAGTCACCGACCTAAAACACGTACAACGTATTTTAAAGTAAACATATTGTCTTACGCCCACGCAAATAATGGGATTGGTCGTCCGCCCTTGGCCAATATCATAATAAAATAAGGTAACCCTTTTACCCTTCCTTTCAGTGTCATCTAAACATATCTTAATATAATGTTAACTAGCGGATTTGGCAGACGTTTTCCCGCCTTGATTATAAAAAAATCCTTGACAAATTATATACCAAAACCTTCCTCATTAATCACTATATTCACTGGTGAAAACCGCATGAAAATCCGTTCAGTAGTTTTTGAGTTTATCGCGAACAGACAGACAGACAGATGCGTTAGGGGACTTTGTTTTATATTATGTAATGATAGTTACTCTAAAGAAAGGGCTGGAAAAATTAAATTTACTGGTAATTAGATAGTACAGTAAAAATCAATATACCTGATAGAATACTTCTGTTAGAGACTACGTGTATTATTTCATTTTAATTTTAGATCGTTTATTACAAATTGATCTACAATAATGAAAATAGAATTCCTTTGGGGCTCAATCACGCCAAAATTACTGAACGTAACGACACTGGACTATGATTATTCAGTTGCGAAATATAATGCGGAATTTTCATAGATGGTTGGTAACTTAATTTTTGGTCTGAAGTCACCTATTGCCATTTTTTAAATTAAAGGTTTATTTATTGACAACGAAAAGGGCCATCTATCGGCTAGTTAGCACGTACCGTGCCACGTGTACTACCACTGGTACACGTTAAACTTTATCTTTAGCCCACGTGTACCACCGGAAATTACTTATGTCATGTTATGTATGATGTTGTAACGTAATATTATATGATAATACGTGATGTAGTTCGGTGAAGCTGTGAAGACCCGTGAGGCCAATAGCGAAGACAGTACGAAGAAAATATATGATAATACATCTACTTTATGTCAAAATATGAAATGGCCTGAAGGACATGTCATGCAAAAATGGATTGGCACGGAACGTGTTAACAAATATACACAAATATATACTAATATTTATTAAAAACAAAACAAATGACAAAGATAGTTACTTAATCTATGACACTGAATTTAATTGAATAACCTATGTATTAAGTACACTAGTTTATCATCAAATTGTATATGTATATATGTAAGGTAGATGTAATAAATAAGTATAGCCTACAGTCAACTTTAACATGTTGCTGCAGGCTTACAAGTGCAAGCGTTGCTGCGTTATTCTGATAAGGGCTAACTCTACGAACGCACGAACGGAGTTATACAATTATTTTAAATAAATAATGTTCTAAACCAGGGATTCTCAAACTGGGTTCCGTGGAGCATAGGGGTTCCGTAGAATAGTCATCCGGGTTTCGCCAAATTTATATTTATACATTTAGATTGGATGCTACCCCAGATATACGCATCCAATTGTCGGACGTAATGCCGAACTATACGACAATTATTCATACAACAGTAAAACAATTTCATTCATCACATTAAAACTTTAAGTTACGCATAATGTGTTTCAATATTAAATTACATTACACATTTACATTACATTATATACGTTATATTACCCATTTTTGTAAATTATATTTAAAATTATAAAGAGGTAAAGTTGACGTTGTGAGTTTGTGACGTTGTAGGGGGTAATCTCAGGAACTTCTGGTCTGATTTGAAAAATTCTTTCAGTATTATATAGATCATTTATCGAGGAAGGTTATAGGCTATATATCATCACGCTAAGGCCAGTAGGAGCGGAGCACCAATGAAGAATGTTTCAAAATCGTGATTTTTTTTCCCCTCTTGAGAGCTTCTGCTGCGTGTTAGCGTTAGCCCAAAGTAACTATTCCACGCGGACGAAGTCGCGGGCAGAAGCTAGTCTTATATAATTTCAGTATTGATTTGTAATCATTCGATATGGGGTTCCATAAAATAAAAAGTATTTGGTTGGAGTTCCGTTATTTTTAAAGTTCAGGAACCCCTGTTCTAAACTATTAGGTACATGTATGTCACAATATATGTATAACCTACATACTACCTGTATTCAATACGTAAATTACGAAATTACATATTATTTACGAAATATCGCGCATTACTTGAAGAAAGATCACGTTTATGAATCAAATTAGTTACATTTTTGAATTTCCTTAATCTAATCTAACTCTTGCCATAATCCTTACTAATATTATAAATGTGATCGTGAGCTTGTTTGTTACACTTTAATGCTTCAACTACTCGACCGATCTAAAAAAAAACAGAAAAAATACTGTTTTCGAGGGCTAACTCACATCAACATTAACATGAGTGGAGCCGCGAGTAAAATGTAGTAATAAATTTTGCTTTGAAGCTCAAATTGGGGTAAAATTACGAACGGAAAATAATATTTCGCTTGTCGTTCCTACACTTTTTAAGCGTATATCTAAAATAATCACGAAAAGCTATTGTTGTATGTTGTGGGACAAGAGATATGTGTCAACGAGACCTTTTAAAGGATTTATTATGATCGCGGATCCATTAAAATTAAATATATAGGTAACTTGGTGTCTTGGTAGATATTATGCTAGATAATATACTGAGCACGTGTAGCTTTTGCCTCGCTTCCATTTTCAATACTTTAGATCTATACTTATCGTTTTAAAGTTACTTGTGTTGAACTTTATCACTATTACTCAGCCCCTATGGCAAAGCATAATTATATGCAGATTAGATGATACTCTGAAAAGTCATAAATGTACGAGAAAGAGTCTCGTGAAAATCTAGACCGAACAAACACTTCGATTTGATTTATATATACACACTGTATTTATTTTTGACATGGGCATTATATACGTTTATGAAAATCACGCTTTTTCTCTTTAACCCTTCTGTATTAAATATGTCTTAACATTCCTCTCTATCCTATACTATCTGTGTCTATACAAAATTCATTTGTTTTTATATGATTTATCACTGAACACATTTTCTTATATACAAAGACTAGAATCTCAATTAGAAATCGTAGCATAGACACATTAAAATTAAATGGCAATTCATGTCTTTGTTTATTACGACTACACTGGTGAATTGTCCACAATGGAATTTGGAATAAACACATCATGGAACCTCTTGAAAATATTCAAAAACATGCAAACAATTTCACGGAAAAACTGATTATGAAATAATAAGAAATGTACAAAAAAGATAACAGAGACAACATGTGCTCTCCAGGGGTACCATGTCACCAAGAGTGGTCTCATAAAGGGCGACTTCATATTAATTACTAGCTGTGCCCGCGCCTTCGTCCACGTGGAACCTGATGTGCACAACAATGAC
>AP028432.1:3268456-3675903 GCA_036509395.1 Antheraea yamamai
TTTTCATGTATATATGTTAAAAAATGATGGATTTTCATACAAAATTTTATACCCTATTGATGGGTCTAATTCTAAAAATTCTTTTGTTAATACTCACTTACAGTGTGTGCCAGCAAGTGCATATTATATATTTCCACAAACCTAGCGCCAATAGTTCAGGCTGTTTTGGTATGTCAGTCAGGCAGTAAATTATTCTTTTATATTCCTTTATTCTTAATGTAATATATATGTTACAACTAGCGGGGCCGGCCGACGTTGTTCCGCCGTGATTATAAAAAAATCCTTGACTAATTATATACCAAAACGTTCCTCATGAATCACTTTATCCACTGGTGAAAACCGCTTGAAAATCCGTTCAGTAATTTTTGAGTTTATCGCGAACAGACAGACAGACAGACGCGGTAGGGGACTTTGTTTTATACTATGTAATGGTAATGATTTGCATAATAGTTTGACTGCGAAATTAATCGATGTTCATTACTTCGACAGTTAACTCATTATGTCTAAATATCGTTAACGAAAGTTTCAAACAAACAAACCGTGTGTTATTATGACAAACGTTTCCTTTGAATTCAATAAACTGGTCACATTCATTATCAATATAATAATGATAGATATCATCTGAAATAATATACAGTTGTGAAATATAATGTTTGGATGTATGTCCGAGTGATAAATTTATCAAGGCGCCTCTGGACGTGGGAACGAGTGGGTTTAACTGGATCACACTGAAGCTTATAAACATTCTTAAGGCAATTCGTAATACTTATAAACAGAGAGACGACTTTTAAAATGGCAAATGTTAATGAATTAATTTAAAAGTTCGTTGCAACAGTGAGATAATGTACACTGTTTAATACGAGGCTATGGTGGACCTCTTTCGTAACTAAATAATTATGTCCCATTTCACATTACTCGTCGCTTAACCAATTTAAGCTTTTACAATCATGTCAGCAGAATTTGTATTAAATCAATGAACTAACAAACTGCTCGTAAATTCGTCTAGCTTTTGTATATTTCTAAATAACTACATATTTATTAATATAGATTACATAAAACATGTGATAATAAAGAAAGTCGATGCAGACATAAGGACTGCCGACAGAAGTGAAAACTCAAAATGGAATAACTGTGTGTTCTTTTTTGAATTTTTATATTAACTATAGTCAGAATTATTCCATAACTTGTATACCTATTTAAATTATTAACATTAGTCTGGTTTTCATACCTATTGGCACTCGGAGCAATTATTATAAACAATTTTATACAGTTTATTAAGTAACGAAACATATGATGGCCTGCACAGTCTTCGTACGAAATATCAATATTACATGCACACAGGCTGCTATACTACGCGTCGTTAGTCTGACGCAAGCCGCGCAAGCGCAATGCGGTCGGTCACGCTTACTAGCATGTCATGACGCGAAATCAGACGCTTATCTCCTGCCAAATACCGCTCAACGCACCTAAATAAATGTTGACTTCAAAAACAGAAATATTAAAATAGCGATACAGGCACATTAATGTATTTCCGATTTTTTATATGTAAACTAGCTTTTGCTCGCGGTTTCGCTCGTCTTAATGTAAATATCTATATCCCTCGGTACCAGTATTTTATTCTGCGTGAATAGTATACAACGTGTACAATTCATGATGATCTCATGAGTAGTTACTGCCTGAAAACGTTATAAACAAATAAACTCACTTTCGAATTCATAATATATGTTTCTAAAGATAAGCATTCTCTTTGAGTTATCATTAATTTTCTCCTATTATTATCATTGTTAATCTATTTTATTATTCCACTAGCGGACCCGACAGACGTTGTCCCGCCCTGATTATAAAAAAAAAACCTTGACAAATTATATACCAAAACGTTCCTCATGAATCACTTTATCGACTGGTGAAAACCGTTTGAAATCCGTTCAGTAGTTTTTGAGGTTATCGCGAACAGACAGACAGACGCGGTAGGGGACTTTGTTTTATACTATGTAATGATAATGTTTAATTTCTTTTTATTGTTTTAATATATAAAAAGTTTTTAAGATTAATTTCTGTCCAAGCATGCGACGGCTAAATATGACGGAATTTAATCTCCTTTCCTAAAGTGAAAGTTTTTGCCATCGTCTAAAATTTTTTCGTCCATCTATCGCATGTCGCATTACAAGCGATTGTGGCCGCGGAGTAAGGGTAAAGTGATAGGCGCTCGGCAGAGTAGCCACGGACATTATGGCGGCGCCCATGGCGCAATTCAAAATGATTCGATGATTTAAATAAATGTAGTGCTCAGTTTTTAACATGCATCTATCATCTTAATGATTGTATTCGTTATGTATTCCGTACTGTAATACGCACATTGGAATTAAAATGTATAGTTGGATATCTTGTCTACTATTGATTTCCCATTATCATTCCCTTTTCCAATTATTAAGTTGAGATTAAAAACGCGATGTTAATACCCTAATTCGAAAAATTTTCCGAAAATGTTCAATTGAATTCCTACGTTCCGAAAAAAGGTTTTACTTGCATCGTAAATTCATTAAATCACATTTTTTTTTAAATAAGATGGTAGAAATTTGCCGTTTTGTGCGCATCACGCAAAAACTATTGAATATATTTTTTAAACGAATTTCTCGAAAACTTGACCCTCATAAAAAAAACTAATTTTCACGATATCTTCATTTAATATACATTTATTTAAGTTATAAGAAACTGCCATTATTATATGCGTTACGTGTCCAGCGACGTACATTGTTTCCTGGTGAACAACAGTAAGCGGTATACTGGTCTAGCGCAGGACAACGCAGACGAAGTCTAGGTGATCAGCTAGTTTCACTATAACATTATTAGTAAAATATAACTAATGTGCTATCATCTTGATAACATATAATCACTTCCCATCGCACTCAAAAATATTGACACGACCAAACACCAAGCCAAACCTTCATAAGATGAACCCTAAGGACAAGGTTAGTCGAACAGCGCTTATAGTAACAATTTGACTAAACACCGAGATATTGATAGACTATAAAATTGCTCACGTGTTTATTTATTATAATTTTTGTAGACATTTTATAGTCTATTGAAATTTTTATTTATGGACACAGACTAAACAGTAAGTGATGTTTACACACGTGAACTAAATGTATCCTTATTATCCACAAGCTGATACTCACTCACTTAGGTGTATTAAACAAAATTTTAATTCTATAGTAATATTATAAAGAGGTAAAGTTTGTAAGTTTGTGACGTTGTAGGGGGTAATCTCAGGAACTACTAAACCGATTTCTTTTACCAATAGAAAGCCACGTTATTTGTGAGTGTCATAGGCTATATATCACCACGCTAAGACCAATAGGAGCGGAGCAACAATGAAAATAGTTGTAAAATCGGGGCTTTTTTCCTTTTGATAGCTTTTTATTATTTATACTAATATTATAAAGAGGTAAAGTTTGTGAGGTTGTAGGGGGTAATATCTGGGGATTCGAAGAAAAAATGGTCGAACGAAAACGTTTCTTACGAACGCTGCCTTAACGATGAGAGATATATGATTGAGTTCTAGAAAAAAGTTGTAGCTTGATCATTATCAACGGCATATAATAGGCATTCCTATTACCGCCCAACGAAGTGGGCACGGGTCGGCTAGTATATAAAATAAAAGCGTTTATGGAATCCAAAAAAAAATCCATAATAAGCAGTTTAGAACCGTCTACAGAAAACTGCAACAAATGGCATAGTCCTATGCCGAGTTGAGAAGTTCTGACGTGATAGGGCTTCAAAGGTACCGTATTTTCACCATATACATATATCTCTTTATATATAAATTTCTTCTGTACGTGTGTATGTCACTGAACTCCTCCTAAACGGCTGGATCGATTTTGATGAAATTCTGTGTGCGTATTTCAGTGGATCCGAGAATGATTTAGATTTACAATTGGACCCGGGAGGTGGCGCTGCGGTTGACTTTTAGAATTTTTTTTCATTATCAAGGCAGTACAACGTCCACCGGACTCGCTAGTATGTATATATAGATTAATAGAATACAAGCTGTTACCCGGTCACGCGTTGCTGTGACTCAGTTAATAAAAAAATGTTGAAATAAAATTATAATCAACTGTTTTCAAAATTAAAACTTGGCGTCAACTACGAGATGCCTATAACAGTCGGTCCTACAGTTCCCTGTCATCAAACTAATTTAAAGCGACATCTGTTCGAGACTGATGAAACTTACAATTAATAACAATAATCAACATTGACAATAATTTAATTTGTAATTGAAAAATATTGAGGCCACTCATTGATATACAAAAACACAAGATGCACACTTAGCGTCTAACAGCCGGCACATAAAAATGAGTGCATAATTCTGGATTATGCGCTCATTTCAAATAGTCTCGCATCGCTTACGTCCTTGTAAAAACAACTTTCAATCATTCAGGTAAGGTTGAATTTGCAAAATCATAAGTTTACCGCATAACTATAACGTATGTATATTGGAGAGTTTTTGCGGGATCGTTTTGAGCGCTACTTTTATTCGAGACTGTGTGTCTTGGGTTTTTATAAGTAATGTAGTTTCGGAGTTCGTCGTGGACAAACATCATGACACTGTATTTTTATATATTTAGACTTAGAATTTATACATATTTCACTTGTTTAAGTATCCTTAACAAACTGATAAAGTTTATTTGCAGGAATTAATATCCGGAACTAGTGATCCGATTCTATATACTGTTTCACAGACAGGTAACTACGTTCTACTCAAGTGAGATGTTATATTGTTACGCGAAGACAATCAAGGGCAGTTGCTAGTACATACAATTAGCTTGATGTATTCGCCAAAACTTATCATTAGGAATAAAAAAATACCTTATATATATATATAATTTAATGTCAATTTTCTGATGATTATAATATTGTGCCATAATGCCTTACCTTTTTTAAAGTGACTAGAAATAGGTATATTTATGGACAGAGTCGTTTCTAATGTACTAGACGCTATTAAGAAATCTTATTTAGAAAATATTACTTTTATAATCCAACAAAATGGAAGGAAATCTATTTCTTACAACGATGACTCCCATTTTTATTGATATGCCTATTTAACAACGATGTATTATTTGCATAAATATCATGAGGTACTCTCTGAAGTAATTTCGAACGAATTGTATTCATAAGGCACTGTTATTTAGATATAAAGAAAATGCTTTAAACTTTCAGGAAAGAATTGACTTCATCGAATCAGAGATACAAGAGATTACACGCAACGCAAGAAACTTAAAGAGCGATTACTTATCACTCCTCGAGCTCAAGATCCTCATAGAAAAGACCCAGACATTCTTCCAAGATCATAGCGCTCAAAGAAAGATCTCAGCCAACGTACAAATTTATAACAATGACGCTGTATTGGGCCATCTCGGATTCATAGCTGGTACCGTTGCAACGTCCAGGGTGCCGTCCTTCGAGAGAATGCTCTGGAGGATATCGCATGGCAATATATTTTTCAAGCAAGCTCAAATCGACGAACTTATGAAGGATCCTGTAACGGTAAGATTATTTTTGAAGTTACAACGTTTTATCATAACAAAATCAATTTAGCCTGATAAAGAATATGCTTTAAAATCTGGCTCTCTGAATATGATATAGCAAAAATCAGCACTGTTGATAAATGAACCATTATTTATTTGTCACATAGCTATTATTTTTACTTCTTCTCTCAATT
The DNA here is from genome assembly GCA_036509395.1 of Antheraea yamamai. Classification (NCBI taxonomy): domain Eukaryota; kingdom Metazoa; phylum Arthropoda; class Insecta; order Lepidoptera; family Saturniidae; genus Antheraea; species Antheraea yamamai. The sequence continues at coordinate 3,274,176 of AP028432.1, forward strand.
TTACGGGACTCTATTAAACCTGACTATGACGAACCCTTCAATTGTTGCTTAGAATATCTTACTAGCTGTTTAGCATTCCTTTCTTCGATTAAGATAATTTGTCCTAGCTTAAATGTCATCAAATAGCTTAAACTACACATAACCTATTTTTGAACGCAATAGAGTGAATCAGAATCAACCCTTGTTAATGTAACAAGTAATTCCCTACGGAAAGTTCCAATACCTTTTAAACAGTGGTCAATAAAAGCGATAGGAATCACCATACTAGTAGATCCACATTATAGCTTACCTGTATTTAAAAAGAAATTAGAACTGTAACAACCTTTTAATGGCGTGGAATATATGTTATTATATGTTATGTAGTTAGGGGAAAGCACAAGTGGTAGCCGGACATTGACCCTGCCATTTTTTATTGATTTTCTAGACGTTAACTATTGTCAAGCTTTTTATAACTATGAGTTATGTGAAGGATTTATGACTGCGGTTATATTTTAAACAATGAATAGTTTGAGTTATTTGGGCAACTTATTTAGACGACTTTATTCATTTATACAAAGACATACAAACACAGTGTAGATTGAAAATAAATGAGACATTATACCAAAACATTAGTTTTGAAAGTTATTCTTTACTCATAAATAAGATTATCTTATTAATTTGGCTTATTAAAGTAATTATCAAAATAAAATAGTCAACCATAAATCAAGTCCAATGACAATAATAAATTCATATCTCTTTAGTAATATGAAATATTTTCTTAATAGATATAAAATTATGTTCATAAATACATAAACTAAAATTGGGAATTTAAAATATTACTAACAATTGTTTTTAATTTAAATTAAAACCAAATCAGGTAAAATTTTATCTGATATAAATAATTGAGCATGATTAATGACTACAAAATGATATCGGGTAAAGCCAGAAATTAACATAAAACCCTAATTCAAGTTAAACACGAAATAGAGATTTTTCAGTACTATACCTTGGAAGGTTATTGCACCAATCCGCAGTTGGTAGGTAGTTGAACTCAAATAAAATAAGTAATTATATTTCGCGGAAATATTTATAAGTTTTTATACACAACCACCAGCGTTTTTACACATATGTTCGTATTTACATAGGTGTCAATAACTAACTATTGTACAAACTCCTCTTGCTAAGGAAGTATTGTGTTCCAAGCCCATTCTTGTTCATTCTTATACGATGATGGCTCAATTGATAGTGAGTTCAGACACCGCGTCGATTGGCGTAAGTGGTTGTTCAGCTTTTTCTAAGTTTACCTAGCTAGCTACCACACTCATGTTGGAAATTGGTTCGTTTGTTCCAGCAGCTGCACTTGGGAGTGAACCCCTTCTAAGTTTAGCGTGTTTACCATCTCAGAGCACATCGTCATTTAACATCAGATGAAATGGTGATCAAATGCTAAATACTTATAAAGTATAAAATAGTCTACAAATTCAAAAAAGAAATTAGATGTAATCGGTGATATTATCACAATAATTCCATACCGCTAGCAATTCTCACGTTCACATTGGTCCACTAATTTAATCTAAATTTGTAAACTTGACTTAGTTCCTAAATATTCGTTGATAAGTGTGATGGATACGGCCCTTCGTCAACAATACTTCCCTATGCTCTATAATAAACATACGTACATATAGACCAACCATTTTTATTTATTTCCTTTGGATTGTACTATCCTAATAATATTTCTTCACGATATTATTATTTAATCGTATGGCTAAATAGAGCATTCATATTTTACTATCGTCGATTGATTGATTACTATAATTGGTGCTGCAAGGTTCAATTTATGTGGAACAGTGCAGCGGCTAAAATTTTGTTACCCTTTAGGACTACCCAGGGAGCACATGCAGGGAAATGAGAGGTACACTTCCCGCAGACGTATATTCAACGTTGAATCGTTGGAAACCTTTGGCTTAAATAATTATATCCTACATTATACTCATTATAAATATATATAACATAATAATTAGATTGTACTTGTTCATTTCACTTTTGTTATGTTTTCAACTGTAATGACTAATTCAAAGCATGATACTAACAAATATACATACTTCTTATCTCTTCTAGAAGAACCATCTTATCGGCCTTTGTTATACATAAACCTCATGAGTACAATAAAACTGGAATTAATTGAATAATGTTCTAATAACCTTATCTTAAACTTCTTTGGTTTCAGGGTTACGAGCTCCAGAAATCCGTATTCGTGGTATTTTTCCACGGTGAACAGATAAAAATTCGAGTGAAGAAAGTGTGCCATGGATTTCAAGCAACATTGTACCCTTGTCCAGCAACTTACAAGGACCAACAAGAAATGCAAGCTGGAGTAGAATCAAGGATCAAAGATTTGGAAATGGTAATATATTTTGACTATAAAAATAAACACAAACTGTCAATATGAGTATGCAGTAACAGTTTTTTTTAATTCTCTTATATCTATACATTAGTTTTTAAGAGAAATTCAAAGGTATCTGAAGATGAAAATTAATCCAATGCACAAATATCTCATGCTAATTCATGAGATATTGAATATGGTGATTCATTGAATTATTCGGATTTTAAACTTTCCTTAACGTTCTTAATAATAGAAATTATTTACCAGGTTTTGGAACAAACGGAACAGCACAGGCGGTTAGTTTTAACCAATATAGCAAGAGACATAAGCACATGGATGTTGGTAGTGAAAAAAGAGAAAGCTATTTACCATACGCTCAACATGTTCAGTATGGACATTATAAAGAAGTGCCTTATAGCCGAGTGTTGGGTACCTAGAAGCGATTTGCACATCGTTCAGAAAGCGTTAGACGATGGTGTGGTAAGTAAATCAGTAGAATTATTGATTTGAAATATTTTAGAAAATATTATCACTTTTCTATCAAAACTTGTAAAAACCTGATATCATTATAGTTAAATTGTTAACAGTAAATAATCCACCTATTTGGTTTGTATAGTAAAAAGCAAAAAAACTACAACATTAGGATCTATTAGTAATATTGACACGTATCGCTTGTTATTGATTTTCTGTCAATTATGTATTTATGTTCAAACTATGTGATATTAGACTGTTAGTGTCGGATATTATTCAACTTTTTATAACGTTTCTTCGAATAGTATTTTATCACTAAAGTATTTAATTTTTTTGGTAGTGCCATTGAATATTTCAAAATATCTGTTATCTACTTTCCGAATTGTGAATAACAAACTCATGATTTGGATAAACTAGTTATTAAAGAAAACAATCTTCGTTTCTAGAAATCAAGCGGCAGTCCAATACCCTCAATTCTTCATTTTGTACCGACAAGAGAAGTTCCACCGACTTTCAACAGGACCAATAAGTTCACCAAGGGCTTCCAGAACCTTATCGATTCCTATGGGATTGCAAGTTACAGAGAAGTTAATCCAGGTACCACTAATTTAAGTTCTTTATACGTATTGGATATACCTGATAAGTCATGAATGAACAAAGAGAAAATCACGAGATAACTAAACTCATAATTTATATTGTTTAAACGTAAGTGACTTAAGTTAAAACTTTCAAAAAATATTTCTTATAACCCTAAACAAAAATGTAACTTGATCAATGTAGCAGATTTTTTTAAAGAAATTTATTTATTCACACAAGAGGGCAAAATATGGGAGCAAATAAAAAAACTGGATTTATACCGAACATATTAGATCTTCGATATGAACAGACAGTACTTGTATGATAAAATATAAATTTGAAATTTATATCAAAACATATGATCAGTTAAAATTAATAATGAAACAATTCAAACAAACAAACAGAAATCGAAGAATAAAGATGTAGCTGTGTGAATTGATACCACATACAATGATAAATAAACGGATGTCTTATCTATATTAAAATGGATGTTAATATATTTTAAATCAATAAACTTCAACACCGTTTGACTGATTTTTAAGAAAATTAGCACACCTATGTATTTTTTCATGAAAATTTTTATGCTAGCCAATTTACTAAAACTTGTCTACTAAATGGCGCTGGGCTGTATTTTTTCTTATTAAGATCTATGTTGTATTTAAAGTCGACGGTTAATAAAACTATTTTTATTTTATTTCAGCGTTATACACAATCATAACATTTCCATTTCTTTTCGCCGTGATGTTTGGCGACGTCGGCCACGGCATCATAATGACACTGTTCGCCGCCATCATAGTCCTCTACGAGAACAGACTCGCCCTAATCAAAACTGACAACGAAATATGGAATATATTCTTCGCCGGTCGCTACATAATCTTGCTCATGGGAATATTCTCAATGTATACCGGTTTGATTTACAACGATATGTTCTCAAAATCGCTGAACATATTCGGAAGCAGTTGGATGAATGTATATGATAATGAGACGTTGAGAGATCATAAAATGCTTGAATTGGATCCGGCTGTTGCGTACAAGCAAGTCCCTTATCCTTTTGGTATGGATCCCGCATGGCAGGTGAGCTTATAATTAAAAGCAAATCATCTTTCGAAATGAAGTTTTATTCTTATAAGTGCAAATTAGACACTTGCTGAAGTAGATGCTATGTATATACTAATATTAATTATTAAACTCGCCAATTTCCATCGATCAATTTATGTGTAAATTACTTATATCCAATACTGTTCAATAAATTTTACCAACAATTTTACTAGCAGATACAAGATTTTTCAAGAAAATTTCCAAAGGGAAGAAGCAATATTGTTAAAATTTTAGACAGTTATTTTAAAATCGGTGTAAGCCGTGATAGAATTACAACACAGCTCATATTGAATCCAAATATAACACAATGTTAAAAACATAATCATTATAATAAGAATGAAATCGTATACACCGAATCTTTAAATGAGTTTTTTTACGTGCTATGTCATTTTGCAATGGATGCATGTCATCTAGTCAAAATAGACCCATCCTTAATTCTATCAAATTGTGTAGTGATATGCCAAGATTACTTTACGATATAATTTTTATTTCCAGTTTGCAAAGAACAACATAATATTCCTTAACTCGTTCAAGATGAAATTGTCCATAATATTCGGAGTGTTACACATGGCCTTCGGGGTGACAATGAGTGTGGTAAACTTCAAGTAATTACTATATTCATAGAAATTAGTATTTGTAGAATTGTTTATAACGTTACTTAGAAATTTGTATATGGTAACAGCTTGTTATTTACCTTACAGTTTCTTCAGGAAACCGGAGATGGTATTCCTTCAGTATGTTCCACAGATAGTGTTCCTGCTGCTATTGTTTTGGTATCTGTGTATATTGATGTTTATGAAGTGGGTCATGTACTCCGCTATATCTGACGGTAAGTATATCTCGAACTTAATATGAGTACAATCCTAATTTAAGAAAAGAATGTGCTTGAAATGTTTCATTAGGGAATACTGTTGCTTTGTTTGTAGGCATTAGTATTTAATCGCAGTCACAGCTGATTTTAAGAGACGGTATGGCTTAATAACACCAGAAAGAAAGAACTAAAAGCCTTATCATCATTATATAATCTCAGCACGATGTTTTCGTTCATCAAACGATCAGGCAACAAGACTAAATTAATCGACGCAGTGTTCAAACACATTGAGTCAACGTGTGAATGATATCATTGAGTTCAGTTTAGATTGATGTTTAATTAACCTATTAAACAATTGGACGTCCTATTTTGTTTGTTGGTTTGGGTTATGAACCGAGCAGAAACAATGTTAATTATTTATCAGTATTTAGTCCATATAAAAATATAGATGAATTTACTAGCAGTAATTTAATGCAAAGTATTGTAAAAAGACAGTCGACTCCATATTGATTTAGATCAAATCTATGAGCATAATGATGAGCCTGCCACAAGACAATACAAGAAATAAATATTTTATATATTTTTCCCCTTATCGAAATTACTCCTAGCAGAAGAATATAATCGATGGATGACTTTTTGCACTTTATTTCAGATCCAGCTTACGGAACCTCTTGTGCCCCGTCAGTACTGATTATCTTCATCAACATGATGCTACAGAAGACGACCGAGGCGAAATCGCCATGCAAACCGTTCATGTTTGACGGTCAAGATGCTCTTCAGAAAACGTTTCTCGTGTTCGCTTTCCTTTGCGTTCCTGTTATGTTATTCGGGAAACCTGTGCATCAAATAATGATGGCTAAAAAACGAAAGGTATTTCATACATCACATTTCTGCACAACTTTATTATTGTATCTTTCCTATTACAAACATTTTACACCGTCATTATCGTCTTACCCTTATCTTCAGTATAACTTGCTATACTCTTCCACTCTCCTCTGTTAGCTTTTGTCTCAGTATACCTTTCTTCATTCACATATCATTCTTCAGATAATCCATCCATATATTTTCTACTCTTATATCCGTCCACGTTCATACTTAATACTTTTCTGTATCTATAAGTTTTGTCTCTCATCTTGACACGCTCATACTACGCTCATCTATGACTTCTCAACTTCTCTGTCATTGGTGCTATTTTCAAACTTCCTCTAATATACTCATTCCTAATCGTATCCATTACTGTTATATTACACATCCATCGTAACATTCATAGCTCTGTTTTTTTTCCATTCGTCTCATTTATAGCCGATTACTCAGATCCACACAGCCAGACAAGTTTTATAATACTTTTATGCACTTAATGACTTTCAAACATTTAACATATTGAGAAAAGGAACAGCTATATTGAAAACGAAAAATTACTTTACTTTTTTTTAAATTTTTATTTATCAATACAACAGACATACTATTAAAAAACTCACTTTCAAATGGTTACATTCACGAAATTACACAAATACAGAAAAATTATTATTACCACAATTTAAATTATAATTATAAATTCGGTAATTCAAATCATACACTTTTATTTAATAAACAATTCACTCATTACTATCATAAAACACTCATGTCTCACTCGGAATACCGTGTTACACAATAATCTCACATATTTAGTTAATTCAAATTAAGTTTTTATTTATTACATATGTTTAAGTCACTGTTTGTTTTAGTTCTCGTTGTATGAAATTGTGATATCTGCGATACGGTTTGTAACCAGTGCAGATACCAATATTACTGTTAATTATGTATACATTGACTTGGAACATTAAAATATTATTATTTTTTTTTTTATTATTATTATTTATCCAGCAATATCTTCAAAGCGTCGAAAGCGGTGACAGCACAGAACCAGAGGAAGACGCCGAAGAAGGAATGGGAGAAATGATGATCACACAAGCTATACATACTATTGAGTATGTTCTTGGAACTGTCTCCCATACTGCTTCGTATCTTCGACTTTGGGCGCTATCTCTTGCCCATGCTCGTAAGTATAACATTTCAAAAGGTCCTTTATGAGCCTCTATTGATTTTTGAAATTAAATGTTTAGACTCTTTTTTTATTTGTTTTTAATCTATAGGGTGCAATAGAGTATGCTTATTCATGCATGCATTTATAGTTAACCATAATATAATCTCTCATTCTTTATCCTTCGGATCGGAACCGTCAGAAAATGGTACGACAGTGATATATTACACACGTATTAGCGATCAAAAGCATGGCTTTAAAGAAACAAGTCGAAGAAAAAAAGTTTAGTGATATTTTAATTTTTTCAGAATTATCAGCTGTCCTATGGCAGCGAGTGCTGCGTATGGGTCTCGGAGGCGGATCTGAGATCAACTCTTTAGTACTGTACGTGATATTCGGAGTGTGGGCATTCTTCACAATCGCTATACTCGTGTTGATGGAAGGGTTGTCTGCCTTCTTACACACGCTGAGGCTTCATTGGTAAGTTGATTTAAATTCTCAAGGTACGAGATTTATGGTACACAACAGTAACTTTAATTTGAGTAAAGGTTTTATTAGAGGTGGTATAGCCACGCTGAAGCTATTACTGGTTTCAGCATGAATGGGTCGGCTCGCCCGGGGTACTACCACCCGACACACAGAAAACTGACGTGAAGTAACAGTGCTTGTATTGTTGCGTTTCGTTCGGTCAGTGAGAGCGTCGAAGGCCCACCTCCCCTCCCTTCTTCTCGTCCCCTCCCCCAAACACAGGCTGGCAACGCATTAGTGACACCCCTGGTGTTGTTAGTGTCTATGGACGGTGGTGATCACTTAACAGGTGACCCGCATGTTCGTTTGCCTCCTATGACATAAAAAAATAATTATAAAACATTTTTTGTATCGACTGACACATAACAGTACAACAAAAAACTCAAGTTCGATGGACCTCTTAAAATTAAAAGTTTGAGCTCGACTTCTAATAGGATTTTTTCAGGCATATCTTGCGATATGTTGGGCAGACAAAAAATAAATAATCGACCTAGTTTGGTACACTTTAATAAAACATGTGTATCTTCGTCATTCGCTAAGACACTACTTAATACCAAGAGAATTTCGCTTACCTAAAATTTGAGTGTTTTTATATCCGTGGCACAGTGGTAGTAAGCCTATCACCATTGGGAGAAGAAGTTGCAAGTGCAATCCTTGCACATTACTGACTTTTGTGTGACAAACATAATTACTTCTTTATCTATATACTAGCGGGTCCGGTGGACGTTGTCCCACCCTGATGATAAAAAAACCTTGACAAATGATATACCTAAACGTTCCTCATGAATCACTTTATCTACTGGCGAAAACCGCATGAAAATCCGTTCAGTCGATTTTGAGTTTATCGCAAACAGACGGACAAGCACATAGACGCGCTACGGGGCTTCGTTTTATACTATGTAATGATAAACTATGCTTAGAATTAAATGGCCATCTGTAACATGCATCCTGATATTTGTTTATACAGGGTGGAATTCATGAGCAAGTTCTACGAGGGACAAGGATATGCCTTTGTCCCCTTCTCCTTCTCAGCGATCCTTGAACAGGAAGATGAGAAGATAGTCGAAAAGAACGGTGGCCCGCCCGAGTGACGTCAACCACACTTTAACACTAATATATAGGGGAGTTTACACTGCCTTGCACATAGCGTAAAATGGTAAAAAGACAACCGTATATCAAAACAAAACCATCCATGTATATTGAACAAAATAATGTTAACGTATTAAACATTCTATGCTGATCACGCATACTATATGATTATGTTATATTATTGAGCTAAGTGTCAGCCGAATGGCATCAATATAATTTAGGAATTTGTCATCGATTAGTTAAAATTAAACGGGTTTTAAAGTATTATATCAATGACGTACAATCGCTTTACCATACAAATAAGAGAAATTAGAAATTACATAAGAGATTACGAATAATTTGAAGGATGTGTTATTCTAAGTAATTTAATAGTAACAATAAGGGTTCTAATTCGTCGCTTTAGGCAATATCAGCCATTGCAAAAACAAATAAATAACTCAGGTTAATTGGCAAAATTTATATCTTCTTTTCAAATAACGTATACGATTCTTAATTATCTTATCCTGTGTCTAATATATTCATCAGAACCGTAACATGACAATAATTGCCTAAAAAATATGACAAGAATTCGATGTTCGTTGTAATCTTTAACATATCAACTTAAAGATGGCGACAGATATAACTAATACAATACAAAAACTAATTACAAGTTACTAATAAAGTATGGACAGTTACAGTTACTAATAAAGTATGGAGGAATGTTATTTTTTCGAAAGACTACAAACATAAGAAGTTACAGGCTCACTAAATAGTAATAGGCCCTAACTATTTAAGAATTTAAATATATTTTGTTAAATTTTAAACCTGTGAAGGCTGGAACCGTAGCAGTAAAAATTTCGAGGAGAGGTGAGCTAAAACTTTAATTTGATTTTGTGTACGTACAAACAAATATCTGTATAGTATTTATAATAAATATTCATCTGTAAACCCGCGATAAAATTAAATCCACCACAAATCTGCAGCTATTATATATAACTCTTAGATCACAACAACAAATACACATAAAAAGTACAAATTATACGAAAAGACAATATAATAAATAAGAACGTGAATAAGTTACTAAGAGTTACGGTGCGAATTCAAACGGTGTTGTTATTCTAACCTACACCTTAGAACTTTAGAAATGTCTTAATTTCAATAACAGAAAAAAATATATGAAGAAATAGACACGCCATAAAACAAAAAGGAATGTGTGTAACGAGAATTAATAACGAAGTTAAATTCGTTACAAATGACATGACCATAACTGCCAGTTAAATATCTAAGCTTATTTTAATGGAAATATGACGATGAATATTTGAATATACTATTAATAAATATGATTACTAAAAATGTAAACTATATCACGACATAAAGATCATAATTTCAGCACTCGATTTCAGATAAATATTTAGTGTTAGTTTATACCCTTTATTTGCTAGATAATATAAATTATTCCATCAACAAAAGGAATATCCGATCGTTATTGATGTTTGTAGCACTGTACTAAACCGTAGTCCGGTGAAGCTGTTAAGGCCTTGATAGGCCAATAACGTAGTCAGTTTGAGAAAAAATAAACATTAACTAAACATAATAGAAAAAATTAATATGATGCCATGATTTTATGTGATTCTAACGAAATACCTTAAGATACTTTTTAGCCAAAGATTATAGTGTTTATCAAGTTTATTGTATGTTCGTTGACTATTTTGCGTGTAAATAAATATTATAACTCTAGTGCCTTCGAGTTGATATTAGGGTGTAAGTATTCAGTTTTAAATTAAGGAATGTTCATTTATATTTTAATACACTATATTATTAAAAGAAAATTATAAGCTCATAATCATTATAATCAATTATTTTATTTTTTATAATTTATTTTTATTTGATGTACTCATTCGATTGACTGGATGATCGAATTGACTAAAAAATAAACGAAGATGCCCATCACTACTGTGTGTTTCAAATATGAAGATAACTGTCAAACAGACTTTTTCGGTAATATTATACTACTCGAATAACAATGATATTTGTTATTATAAATGATCTTGTTACTTGACAGGCCATATCTTCAGGAAATACAAAATTTTATATTTTTATTAAAACTTTATTGTTACACGGTAGCGTAACTAGCGTCACACTAAAATATAATTGACACAAAATGGCTGCCGCTTGTTTATAAAACTATGGACACAGATGAGTCTTTGACGTTATATCCAAAATAAAGTTATTAAGTAGAGTTTAATTAGTTTATATATCTAGATACATTTATTTGTCTGTTATAGGAATTGAGATTTTTAATTTTATGTTTTTAATAAAAATAGAACATTTTGTTTTATTTTGTTGTTGTCGGCAATGCAATTTAATGGCGCGAACATGATTATCTTCTCATTTGGAACGCATAATACTATCTGTTATCGACATAAATCGCTCACGCACTGCGGATAAGTACAAACAGCTATTTTATTAAAGGTAACAAAGAAAAGTTTTAAAATGATTCGTTCATGAGATGACCAAGTTTTTTTGTACTATTGAAAAAGGTAAATAATACAAACCAGCAAAATGGATATGACTATTCTTCTCTGTGTGAGAAGTTAGCCCATATCTCTGTGAAATAAAATACTATATGCAATTTAACATGATGCAGCAGCTATAATGATGATGGGTGGGCTATTTTCACAAATATTATTCTTCTGCACGAACAACTTATATCAAACTTCGCCCCTTAAATGAAGTGTTTTATTTTAGCTGTTTTTACCTATCCGCATATGAATTCTTATTTAGTTCGATATATAACCAGTAAGAGTGCAATAATATTTGAGAATGTTTTTTTAATTAATTTTATATCATAATTTATTACTAACATTGACGGACCAATTTGTGGCCTTAAAGTATTGAGGCGGGCGCACATGATTGTACAACCGGACGGTGAAGCTTGCTAGACCAACAGCGTTGACAGTTCGTAAAAAATGGCTGTACGAAATATTTTCGTGACGTATACGGACAACTCGGTATACTCTGATAATCAAACGTATAAAACTAAACCGTTGACAATATGGCATCTGTATACTCAATAATACCATAGTATGAAAAAACACCGAAAAAGGTCTGTAATGTAATGTATTGTATGAAATTATAATCATACTTTGTTCAAGACAGATTATTGGTACAAGAAAACCATACATTAATCACCTATACACGATGTAAATTAAGAAGCAACATTTTAGCACCAAACCCGTGGACAAGATGACATCTGTATACGCAATCATACCATAGTAGATATCTTAATTTCATAAAATACATTAAAATTGGAAACCTTTCGGTTAAACGCGACATTAATGTCTCTGCGTCCAACTGCTGACTCGTGCTAAAATATTTTGAAATAACAGCCAACGCACTTTAGTCCTTATATTTTGTTATTGAACCCCATCTCTTAAACTTCTTTGTCCTATAGACTACTTGCCATGATTTTCGGTTATGTGTTGTACCCTGCTTAGCTGATATTGATTTTTTATCAATTCCTACATTTCAAATGTGTTTTGAAAATGTGATTGTATCAGTTATGTACAAAGATATGTCCTCATATTATAAAGAAGCAGTATGTAAGTAGATAGTGTATTGTTTCATGCAAGATAAGTCTAATTCAATTCACGACCTACTTCAATGAGATCATTATGGTTATTTGCATCTCATGGCCCCAAATTATTTTTCACTGACTTCAACCTAAGTCGTCATAGACCCCTGGGGTCGATATATACTACTTTAGGAATCGTAGATATGAATAACATATTTGATTCGCTCGTTGACTCGTTCTCCATTTGTTAGTCGCACGTTTGATATCAAATACCACAAATCAGTATGTTGTATTAATTCCTCTATCTCTAGCTTTCTCAGTACGAAAAAGAGATTAAAATGCAGCCTATATCTGTAAAAAGTTTGTCAGGAAAGTATTTAACATTTTTCTTGCAGACTTACCGTTTTAAATATCCCGTGTGCCACCATATGCGTCCGTCATTATTATAAGTGACTTGTACATATCACGTTTCCAAAAAAAAAAACATTATTATAGTAAATTCATATATCTTTATTAAAAACATTACTATCTACAATTTAAACGGCACATTGCATCTATATATTAAATTCTCACAGAAATATTTTAAGTCGATAGAAACGAAACTAAATTTTAAATAAATACTATTTTCACACCATTCCTCAATAAACGAATTTTATCCGATATATAGCGTTGTTTATTTTGAATTTACCTATCCTGATTATATAATTTAAATAAGTGTTATTAATAATTCTACCTCAGAAAGTACATTATAATTAGTTGTCGAAATTCAAAATTAAATATTTTTGTAACTTAAAAAACAAACATTAAATTGAATTATATTGAATATAATACACATAAAATATAGTTATCGTATTAAAATTATTAATTTACAAGTCATAGTTTCCAGTTTAGTAGTACATTGATTAAACATCAACAGATTATTTAAAAAATAAAATAAAAGAGTACTAATTATTGACTATCGATATTTTATATTATTATCCGATTATAAAAACTACATCGATTATTGATATTTCTTAATCTGATCGTAATCAAAATGATTACAATATTTATGATCATAATTATTACAAACCAAAATTATATTGAATGTTTCAAGAATCTGTTGCAAATACTCCGAGAGATCTTATAATATTTGAATTGAGTCCTTAATCAAGTAGCGATACACGAAGCGCAACAATTGAATCGATTATTCAAATAAATCGATAAATCTCAATAATTTTGTTAAGTGTACAATCTAATATTCTAGTAATGAATCGCATTCGGTTATTTGCCCGTATCTTACACTCCGTACATAGCGCACTGGACACTTTGACTATAGACTAAGGTCGTCTTAAGGCATTAAGGGCCTTGGGCACCAAATAACTTGGGGCAATAATTAGAAAAAAATGTTTATTCACAAGTATTTTTTTATTATTTATAATTATTAATTCTACAGATATTATTATAAGTTATAGAGTTAACTTGTCTGAATTCATTTTAGAAGGACTAAAATAAATCAGAACATTTAAGCGCCATTTTTAATATAATTGAGCTAATTTTTTTCGGGGGCACTGAGTTTGCCTTTAATGTTTCCTTATAGAAAAAACGCAACTGACGTCTCCGGGTATGGAAAGTTAACACGTTCCGTGTCAAGACATTTTTGCTTGACATGTCCTTCAGGCCATTTGATATTTTGACTAAAAAATAGCTGTATTCATACTTTTTTTTTTCGAATTGTCTACGCTATTGACCTGGTGGGCCTTCACAGCTTCATCATACATAACACGACATAAGTAATTCTTTAGTTTTCAATTGTTATCAAATCGTGTACCACCAGTGGTACACGTGGGCTAAAGATCAAGTTTAACGTGTACCACCGGTGGTTCGCGTGGCGTGGAACGTGTTAAGCGTTCCTCAGCGTACATAAAAGCGCTCGAAGCGCTTTGGCGCGGCGCTAGGAGCAGCCGTGCTTCTGCATCCAGGTGGTGTACTTGGCGACGTCCGCCTGCGACACCGTGCGGCGCGTCTTCCCCACCGAGGCGGCGAGGTCGTCGCACGACACCGGCGCCTCCAGCTCCGAGCGCTTCAACCGGCGTATCTGATCGGGACTCTTGCCGGCTATTTTCCTCCGCATCGTCATCATTGCAGCATCCCTTAAAGACATTCTTTTTTCATATTTGGTAACCAATCTTCTAGATTATTACTGCCATCGTCGAGTAGGTAAATAATATTACAAGTGTATTGTAATCAATTCAATGTTCTGACAAGATGGTGGCTCCCTTCGTTAGAACTTTCCATGGAGTTTTTGTGGCATCTCAGAATTTATAATCCGTCGTATTACTTCTCATACATTTGACTCATACATAGTAACCGAATCATATTCGGTAAAACGCCACCAATATTACAAAATATAGAGTCCAATAACACAAGATCATGAATAGAATATAAAAGCCACTACATAACAAATATAGCCAAATATTGTTTTAGAGTGTCAATTAGTTTTAGTATTTTATTTCTCTTTCTGTTTCAGTTTCCTTGTTTTTGTTTTATTATGTAAAAAAATTAAATATGTAAAATAGTTTAATATTTAGTTTTATTAATATTTAATTTATCATTGGAGCACGCCGTGGTTGTTTCTAAATATGACTACATTCATAATGTATCACGATACTCCTACTTTTTATATATTTACTAGTGTATTGTCATGTTGACGATCCTAAAATAAATAAATACTTAAATAACAGACTCAAATCCCTCTAAAAACTCTAAACAAAGACTTATTATGTCGTGTAATTTCTATGGTAGACATTAAAAAGTCCAATTTAATTCAAACTTTCCTCAGAATGAAGATATAGCTCTGGTCGTGTAATGTATAATTAAACTCGCTTCATATTTTATAGGTACTCAAGATTGGAATAAGGGATTAGAGCTACCTTTTACCTTTAAGAAAATAGGCCAAATCTGTACATTACATATTTTTTGAAAATTATAATCGAGCCAAATATAATCTATAATAATCTATTTACAATTTTTATCTCTCTATCTGTCTGTCTGTCGCTATGAGCACGTATCACTCTAAAAGTACTACTAGTACCAATATTGACAAAACTTGACACAGTGATAACTAATATTATAAAGTTACATCTAGGATACTTTTTGTCACATAAAACGCAAGGGATTCTCTAGGATAACGGACGAAAGTAAAAAATTTGTAGTTAATGAAATTATTGATGGATTTTAGTAAATTTTCTTTGTGTTGTATATAGCAGACAGATTAGCTAAAATTTAAGGTAGATTTCATCTCCCTATGCTTCTTAAAAAAAAAAATAACCAAAAAAATACTGTTGAGACCCGAACCGACGTCACCGTCGGTGTGTTTAATGTACGTTATAACGTTCTGATTGATTGATAATGGAACTACGGCGACATGACGTTTATTTGCGTAATTATCAATCAGTTGAATTAGAAGTATGAAATGTGGTAATAAGTAGGCCAAAATCTATTGATGTATCTGTTTGTCTCTTTGTCATGAATCATTTTGTTTCCATTGATCTTCAAATCATAACGATTGTAAACCCAACCCAAGGGCTACTGGGAAGATATTTATGGCACATATATGTAGGTTAGTTTTTATCTTAATTGGACTTGGTAGGTGATGCTGCGAACGGGTTCTAAGCTTATTTTAAAAGATTTCTCACATACCTGTTGGGTATATGTTTGAGTGAGTCCCTAGACAGTTTGGATTCACAATTGCAAACTGTTGGTGTCGCTGCAATCGGGTCTTAGGTTTATTAAGATTTTTCGCGTCAAAAAATACAATTAAAACCGGTAATAACCGATTTAGTGCGGACGAAGTTGCACGGGTTAGGTAGTATAATATGAAATGACCACTTTTTCTGCCCTGAGAGCTTCCTAGAAATGAGCAACATTTAATACATTTTCGATGAATACTCATGCAATAAGTAACGGACAGTTACTGCGCTGCATTGTATTGCTGAATTAAAATATTATAATTAAAATTTTGACTAATAAGAAAAACTTTAACCAATGTATCCTATTCAACTCTGACATAATCCCCTATTTCTATGTAATAAACATAAAAATAAGTTTGTGTATTCGTTTGTTTCTTACACCTTAACCAATTACCCATCGGGGAAAAATTCCGTTCCCGAAGGGTTAATAAAATTTACATTAACGTGGACACAGCTGCGGACAAACATTAGTGTTCTATAACAAAATGTTCATACAAGTACCTGCAAAGATTACAAATATCAGAACCGCTGTATCCATCAAGTTTCGCCGCCAGTTCTACGAGATCCACGTCATCGGCGAGTACCACCTCGCGGAGGCACAGTTTAAGTAGTTTTACTCTAGTTGATTCTAAAAAATGTACAAAACTGTAATAGTCACACAAAAATTACTTTTGTTTTGAGTATAGCCAGGCAATATGCATTCATGTTGTAGAATTAACACAACAAAAAAGTGTGTGTGTACTTATGTACACTCGTTAGAAGTTATACTTCTTTGGCGTAACAAGATAAAAATCTTTTGAAAAATTTTATCTTTCGCCTTATTCTACGTTTGTAGAAAAAACGACACTAACAATAGAAAAAAAAATTTAATACATTGAAAGTTTTAATACAAAGAAATACAAACAACAAATACAAAGAAACAAAATGTTGACTATAGCTAACTTCAGGGTGTTGGTTTTTCGTGACGGTGTGCGCGCGCATCGTAAAAATTTACTCTCATCATTTTCCCCTAACGCGCCAAAAGAAGTATAACTTCAAAAATATGGAATAAACGATTTCAATTCGACAGTTGAATAAACTAAAGTTGAAATTATAACCATATTGTCAATAGAAATTGTATTCTTTTCGATTCTGAACACATATTGACCTATATAATTTCTAATATTATATCACGAATTAAAAACGATTGTTATATAACACCAGTATCATTCGATTCACAAAATTATAACGCGAGCGTAATATTTCACTTCACCACATTCGCATCTGTAATCTATCTATACCTCAATTCATACGCCTGTTACATATGTGTAACTTAAAACTTTTGGATTGTTCTAGTCAATCCCCAAAACAAAGGTTAATCGTATGGAGAATCTTGGCATATTTAAATTTTTTATACATCTAGTGCCTAGACTTTACCCGCATTTCAAATACAACAGATTCCATTCATCACCTGTGAAATAGCACTGAAGAAACTTTAAAATCACTTCTATATAACTATATTAAAATAGTTATAATTTTCATACCTTAAGTAATTTATAAATTGATTTTTGGAACCCAGAAACAATTTAATAATAATAATATTGAAAACAAGTTATTAATAATACTATACACCAGGTGTTTGGTTAGTCGCTTACAGTATTCTAAGAGATGATGGTTCATGGCCACATTTAACATATAAAATAATAATATCAAAACAAATACTAATAAACAACAAAGAGAACATACGTTAAAGTTTGTTCTATGAGTTTCAAAAGTATAAACATAAACGTAATAAACCTAGGTGCAATGACCAGTGCCGAAATCTGTAAGGAGCGACCCGGAGTTAATAACCTTCGATAATAAAACGGACATTAAACCCTTTTGTTTTGTTCATGCTGTTCCCACGTTCACTTTCAAGTGAAAGTGAAGTCACCCGACGGTCATTGACACTGTGCTTTGACATAAACGCGTAGACGATTGCGTATAATTTTTGTATTTTTCTACATAATGAAGTCAAATATTGAGCACCAACTTTTTTAATTAATTTAAAACGAGAACCGAGTGCAGAGTATCTTCCATAAATATTGCTACTGTCTAAACTTTCAGCCTGTATAATTAAAATAAATCTTACCGTCCGGCAGACCAATATATATTCTTTTTTCGAAACGTCTCCTAAACGCTTCATCGATATCCCACGGGTGGTTCGTTGCGGCCAACACCATTATAATTTTATCCTGATTACTGTAAGAGCAAAATTAAATTTATAAAAAAAATATTTGAATACGTATAGTATATATGGAAAAACTTTTTGGAGAAGGCGTCTAATAAATGCACTATGGTTTAAGCCGTTACCGGTTTTAAGCAACAACAGATATGCTTATTTTTTTTAAATTATATAAATGTTAATGAACAATCTCATTTTGTAATACGATCTTTTCAACAATTTCATAACGTTGCTAACAAAGCAGTTAAAAGTAAAAAATGAGTGCGTGTAACCCTCACACGCGATTGAAGTCAAACTTCTTTGGCGTTATAAGAGATGGCGATTAAGTTAAAAATAAATACATCATATGAGAATTTAAAAAGGTATTAATTGATGATGTAACTTATAAAAAAGAGTTACTAATAATATTTTCTGTGTTATTTAAGTTACGAATTACTACAGATAATAAAGCTTTGATTTAATTCGTTACTTACTTACATTGAAACCAGATGGCATTAATTCTATTGTATAATTTTTATTATTATTCAATTAAATATGTTATTATTTTTTTTACAAAAAGTTTTGATTGATTTTTGTATAAACTATTAATTGACAAAATGAAATATTAAAATCCGGTGGTACAGAAATGTGACACCATACTGCCGTAACGGACTTCCGTTGTATCGTCGTCCAGTTACGTCCTAGTCGCGCCTAAAGAAGTTTTACTTAACTTTTAAAAACTTTAACTATTAAAAATTATATTTACAGAAAAAAAATGTATTAAAATTAGTTAACTGAAATAATATATGCACGTAACAGAATGAAATTGAAATCCAGTCAAATAATTTATTTAAAAAACTATCATAATATTTATAATGCGTCTAGGATTATAAGGTAAACTGTGAAAAGATTTTAATTATATCAAAACATCTGGTCTGGACCTGGTTAATAATTACATATTATGTACCTTCTAAATCCTTTATATTATTATGTATGTAAATGAAGATCATTTAAATCTTTATTTGAATTTCTTTTTTATTTATTGAAATATTTATGTTTTTTTAAACTCTGTATTATCTATGGTAGAGTCATGCAGGATTAGCTATGGAATAATGACAATTAGATGCCATTTTGTAACGTTCACGTTGTATCGTTTGTTGTATCGTTGTGAAGCAATAGCTTTGAATGTTGTTTCTCTATTACAGGTATTTAAACTTTATTTATAATTAGTAAGATAGGTTAAGAAGATTACTGTATTTGATATAATATTGTAATTTTTATTGTTGTCTAACAAAATAAATTCTCTATTACAGAGCAACTTATTCGGCCTATTGTTTAAAACAAAACGATATACCCAACCACACAACTCATTACAAAACAACATTCTTTATAGCTATTGGCAAAAATGTCAAAGTTAAAATTTGAATTTTTGGTAAAAGCAAGTGATGATCCGAAGACAAATATGATCTGCTTAATCTCAATCACAAATGATGACAAACAAGTTTTTGCTATTCCGGAACATCTACAAGCAATAAGACTACATGAGAAGATAATGAAAACCCAAACTTTTCAAAAAGTAAGAGCTACACTACAAAGAAGACATGAAAAGAGACAAGTGTGGATTACCATGACGCCAGAAACTTACAACGAATATGTAGATGAAGACGGAAATATGCAGTTTAGTGGTTATTTACTGGAGGAGATTACTTCGAAGACACAGCAGCAGACTTCATCGTCTGAAATTTCAGTAGATGCTCTTGCAAAAATCTTGGAAAATATTACTGAAATGAAGAAGAACTCTAACCAATGCAGTTTAAGGAATTTATCAGAGAAACTAGTAATAGAAAAATTCAGTAGGAAAACATCAAGTGTGTTGCAGTGGATGGTTATCTTTGAAGCAGAATGTGAACGTGTAGGAATTAATGAAGACATACAGAAAATTGAAATTTTTAGATTGTTTTTAGAAGACTCTTGCCTAGATTGGTATAATTCTATGCTTATAAAAAATACAGTAAATTCAGAATGGACTATTTGGAAAAGGAACTTCTGTGAAACTTATGCGAACAAAGGTTGGACACCAATAAGGTATGCAATGTTTTTTAAATACAGACAGGGCTCGTTATTGGATTATGCCATAAAGAAAGAAAAGCTCCTATTAGAGATAAACAAGTCAATAGATAAATCAACTTTAATTGATTTAATTGCTACTGGGTTGCCAAACTTTATAGCCGATAGAATTGATAGAAATAGTTTAAAAGAGACTGAGGATCTATTTAATAACATAAGAGGCTTAGAACATTTGGTAAATAAAAAGTTTGGTGAGAAAAAGACAATAGTCTTTGAAAGTAAATTAAAAGAAAAAAATGTAAAACCATGCAAAATCTGTGAAAGAGAAAATAAAGGAAGCCGATATCATCCGGAATCTGTATGTTGGTTCAAAGATAAGGACATAGACCGTTCTAAAAATCAAATTAGAAGTGTTAATAATTCACAATTAGAAATGGAATTAAACGAAATAGATCCAAAAAACTAGTAATTCCACCATTAATCAAAATTAAATTAAAAATAAATGATACTTTAGAAACTTTGGGGATTTATGATTCAGGCTCAAATGTAAGTTTAATAAATTCAAAATTATTATCTTTACAAAATAAACCAATTAATGATAACCATAAAAAGGCAAATTTAAAAACGATTAATGGTGTAAAAAAATCTATAGGAATAGTAACGGTAAAGGTAAAGATTTTTGCAATTGAAAAGATTATTGATGTTTTTGTTATAGATGAGCAGAACTTTGATTATGATTTTTTAATTGGATTAGATAGTATTAAAAATTTTCAATTAATTCAAGATGAAAAATTGGAAATTAAACAAAAGCTGTACAAAGAAATAAATAATAATAACAAAATAATTCCTGGCTACACAGGTAAAAAAATTGAAAGACTAAATTTAGGGATAGAAAATAATGGTGAAGACATTGCAATGATAAATAAAGTAGATAAACATGATGAGTGTAAAATAAATTTTAATGAACACATAAAAAGTGCAGAATTCAATATTTTAGTAAACCATTTAAGTATTCAGCAACAGTCTGAAATAAATGAATTAATATGCAAATACAAATCCCTTTTTGCTAAAGATAAATATGATGTAGGCACAGTGAAAGGTTATGAAGCACGTATTGATTTAATAGTAGATAGATATTGTAGCAAAAGACCATACCGGTGCACTGTTCAGGATAAAAAGGAAATAGAACGACAAGTATCAAAATTATTAGAAAGAAACCTAATTGAAGAATCTTATAGTCCCTTTGGAGCTCCTGTCACATTGGCCTATAAAAAAGAGGAGGGAAGAAAATCCAGATTATGTATAGATTTTCGTGATTTAAATAAAATTATAGTTCCTCAAACACACCCTTTTCCACTAATAGAAGATTTAATGTTAAAAACAAGAAACTGTACATACTTCTCAACACTTGACATAAACTCAGCATTCTGGTCAATACCCTTAAGAATTGAAGACAGAAAGAAAACGGCATTTGTTACCCAGGAAAATCATTTTCAATGGACTTGTTTACCATTTGGCTTAAAAACCGCTCCTGCAATTTTTCAAAGAATACTTTGTAGCATTATTAGAAAAAATGAACTAACAGATTTCACGGTGAATTTCATCGATGATATTTTGGTTTTCTCACGAACATTCTCAGATCATATTCAACACTTATCATTGTTATTAAATGCAATCTCAAAGGAGGGGTTTAGATTGAAATTCTCTAAGTGTAAATTTGCACAAGACTCTGTGAAATACTTAGGCCATATAATAAAAAATAACACAATCACTCCACTGAAGGATAATCTAATTGCTATAAAAGATTTTCCTATCCCTAAAACACAGAAAAACGTTCGTCAGTTTTTGGGAAAGATAAATTTTTATGGAAAATATATACCCAACATATCAATCATACTAGATCCCTTACACAATTTATTACGTAAAGATCAAAAATTTAATTGGACAGGAAAATGTCAAAAATCATTTGATACAATAAAAAAATTGCTTTGCTTAAAGCCTATTTTAGCAATATATGACCCAGATCTAGAAATACACATTTATACAGATGCGAGTATACAGGGTCTAGGTGCTGTCTTAAAACAACCACAACGAAATGGAGAAGAGAAACCTTGTGCATATTTTTCCAAAAAATTAAATGACAGTCAAAAAAAGAAAAAAGCCATTTATCTGGAATGTTTAGCAATAAAAGAAGCTGTAAAATATTGGCAGCACTGGCTCATAGGGAAAAAGTTTAAAGTATACTCTGATCATAAACCTCTAGAAAAAATGAATATTAAAGCAAGACCAGATGAAGAATTAGGAGACCTCACATATTATCTATCACAATTTAATTTTGAAATAATATATTCTCCAGGTAAATACAACTTAGAAGCTGATAGTCTGAGCAGAAACCCAGTATTAGAATCACACACTAATCAAGAAGAAATTATCAAAATTGTAAATTTCATTAAACTAAAAGACATCCAAAATGACCAAGATAAAAATGAAGATATTATAAAGAATAAAAATAAATTAAAAGTAAAAGATAATATATACTTTAAAAAGACAGGGAGAAAGGAAAAGATTATATTAACTGAAGATTTTAGTAAACAAGTTATAAAAACTATACATTATACATACTGTCATATAGGAATAAGGCAAGTGGAAAATAAAATTAAACCATATTTTATAGCAAAGAATTTAACATTCAATATAAAGAAAATATGTGATTCCTGTGAAATATGTATACAAAATAAATCTAGGACTAAATATAAATATGGGCTAATGTCACATCTGGGGCCTGCTATTCGCCCTTTTGAAATCATGTCTATAGATACTATTGGTGGATTTGGTGGCTCGCGTTCTACAAAAACTTATTTACACCTTTTGGTAGATCATTTCACAAGATACGCCTATATATTGACATCAAAAACGCAAACTTCAAATGATTTTATAAAGCTTGTAAAAAAAGTAACTTCAGAAAACAAGATTGGTATAATCCTTTCAGATCAGTACCCAGGTATAAATTCAAAAGAATTCAAGCACTTCTTGGAAAACGAAAATATACCCATTATTTTCACGGCAGTGAATGCACCATTTTCTAATGGCCTGAATGAGAGACTGAACCAGACTTTGGTTAATAAAATAAGATGTAGGGTTAACGAAAATAACCAGAAATTAGCCTGGACTAGTATAGCTCATGAATGTACAAAAAAATACAATGAGACAGAACACACCGTAACAGGTTTTTCTCCAAAATACTTATTGGAAGGAAAAACTATTAATATTTTACCAGATGAGCTAAAACAAGAGACAACACATAACGAATTATTACAAGATAGGAAAATAGCATTGGGAAGAACCATAAAATCGCATAACTATAATAAACAACAATATGACAGAAATAGAAAAGAATGCCAACTAAAAGTAGGAGACTTGGTGTATATTGAAAATGGAAATCGATTGAATAGAAAAAAACTAGATCAATTGAAAATTGGACCTTTCAAAATTTTGGAAAAATTGTCAAACTCAATCTATAGGATTAACACAGGGCATAAAAAAATAGAATCAAACCTTTTCCACCTAACAAAAATTATTCCGGTACCCGATGATATGTAACATTCTATGGGGGGGGGGGAGATGTAAATGAAGATCATTTAAATCTTTATTTGAATTTCTTTTTTATTTATTGAAATATTTATGTTTTTTTAAACTCTGTATTATCTATGGTAGAGTCATGCAGGATTAGCTATGGAATAATGACAATTAGATGCCATTTTGTAACGTTCACGTTGTATCGTTTGTTGTATCGTTGTGAAGCAATAGCTTTGAATGTTGTTTCTCTATTACAGGTATTTAAACTTTATTTATAATTAGTAAGATAGGTTAAGAAGATTACTGTATTTGATATAATATTGTAATTTTTATTGTTGTCTAACAAAATAAATTCTCTATTACAGAGCAACTTATTCGGCCTATTGTTTAAAACAAAACGATATACCCAACCACACAACTCATTACATGTATATTATATGACTTATTTGTTTTCACAATTCACTTGCATAAACATTCTTTCAAGCCAAGAAACTCCTTAATTTACTTTTTTTATTACAAGAATATAAGATCTGCACAAATTCCGTTACAGACACACGGATTGAAAAATCTTTTATTGTGTACTAACAGGCCCGGCGGACGTTGCCCTGCCTTAATAATAAAAAAAATCTAAAAGTCAACCGCAACGCCACCTACCAGATCCAATTGTGAATCTAAACCATTATTGAATCCACATGAAAAGACACAACAAATCATAAAAATCTGTACAGCCGTTTAGGAGGAGTTCAGTCACATACACGTGGACCTACTTATGACTACTCGAGAAAAAAAATCTTAATTTCTTTTTAATTAGGAAAAGAAAGCGAAACCCTTAAAAAATGACCACACTTATTATATTTTAAGTACCAATGCTACAATTGTACAAATACTTCTGTATTTTTTAAGTAAAACTTCCTTAGGCGCGACTAGGAAGTAACTGGACGACAATGCAACCAAAGTCCGTTCGTACAATAAATAGTATATAAACAAATATATCAAAAATTTTAAATTATACAGTAGAATTAATTATGTGTATATGGGCGCGCGACCGTGCTGCCATCTGGTTTCAATGTAAGTATGTAACAAATGAAATCAAAGCTTCATTATCTGTAGTGCCATCTATCAGCTAATTGGGAACTTAAATAACACAGGAAATATTATTAGCAACTCTTTGTTATAAAGTAAATAAAATATAACAAAGTACGAACGGATCACTATGATAAGTAACGAATTTGATTAATTATGATTTAATAGAAGTCGTCATCTTATAACGCCAAAGAAGTTTCACTTCAATCACGTGTGACGATTACACGCACTCATTTTTTTTCTTAAATTATGTGGGATTTCGACTTTCATTTCACATTCACACATCGTGATGACAAAGAACAGTATTGACACAACTATAGCAAAATTTTAAAAAATTGCCGTATCTAGGTACCATTTCAAAATGGTATATAATATTCTAGGCAAATTAGTCACAAAATTAGTTAGTAGTAGCATAATATTATGTTGGCATACAATGCTGCCGCGAGTCCGTCCATCTGTATAAGAAGCTCTGCCTTGAACCTTCTGGAAGCTTCGTGCTCCGAATCTGCTCCACGGACGGCGCACAGGGAGTCCACCTCATCGAGAAATATTGTACTGGGCGCATGAAAAGCCGCCTGAAAGAAGACATTCTTTTTATGCCAAAGGGCAGCAAATAGGCAGACGGCCCATCTGATTTTAAATGATGACCGCCATCTATGGACAACTGCAACACCAGGGGCATCACTGTTGTGTTTCCGACCTTGAAGAGCATGTTTCAATCCATTTTTGAGGAGCCCCATGTCATAACCCTGGAGGAACACTGTACCAGGTAACGGTACTCGTTCCACAACACTAACGTACGCATAATAAAGCTTCTAGATAACTTTACGTTTGTTGCCATTTTACTGGGTTTTGTGGTATAGTACGGTAGGTGGATGAGCAACCAGTCGTGGTGCGAGTTTGGAACCGCGATGAGGGTACCATATCAAAACGTTCTTCAGAACACTCTCTGTTATACATGCGATAGAGAACACATAGAGAACCAATGTCTCTGCGGAACTCTGATGACTCTAGAACGCACGTCAATTCGGGATCATCAACAATGCGATAGCGACATTCCAATAAACATTCATAAATAATCCAAACAGCACTCTTTAGAAAGCTGAAGAAAAATAACTTACCATATCGAACAATAAACGGACGAGTTTTTCGGAATCACCACGATACTTAGAGGTTAGTGTAGCTGATGAAACGTTGAAGAATGTTGTTCGACATTCGGTCGCGACCGCTCGCGCTAACAACGTTTTGCCTGTCCCCGGAGGACCTGTTAGCAACACGCCTTTCCAAGGGCGTCGGATACCCTGTAATATAGATTCAATAAAACATGAGAATTCGTTGGATATTTGACCAATCTTGTTCAGTAGGATCACTAAGATTATATTGATAAATCTGTGATAATTGAGCACAGCGAATTAATCTTTATTATTCTCCAACTACATTAAATATTCACCATCAATTGATAATGTACTTATTTTGTCGTCTTACCATACCAACAAAAATGCCTTTGAATTTGCAATTGACGCAATAAAAACACTATAGAATGAGGTATGTCTGTAGAATGAGATAGGTCTATGAGAGATAAATATTGAGCAAGATACAACTGAGATCGATATCTCTGCTGTAAAGTAGTATTGTTTTATTCCGATGAATATTAGGAATTAATATACATAAGGACTTCCAAATCAGTTCTCAGGGATAACGTTTATTAACTAATGGCATCAGTTTAGACTGACGTAGGTTACTAATAAATATACCTTGTTATAACTACTTAATATAAAATTAATCGCATGCATGCGATTTAATAACATAAAATTGTAGGTGGTAGAGCCACGCTGAAACTATTACTGGTTTCAGCATGAATGGGTCGGCTCGTCCGGGGTAGTACCACCCTCTCATAGAAAACCGACGTGAAGTAACAGTGCTTTCATTGTTGCATTTCGTTCGGTCAGTGAGAGCGCCGGAAGCCAAACTCCCCGCTCTCCCCTTCCCCTCCCACCACTCCATATCCTATCCCCCTCCCCCCAAACACAGGTTGGCAACGCACTTGCGTTGCGCACCCCTGGTGTTGCTAGTGTCCATGGGCGGCGGTGCTCACTTAACATCAGGTGACCCGTCTGTTCGTTTGCCTCCAATGACAAAAAAAAACGTAACCATAATCACTGTTTCTTGGCAAATTTTAATAATGCCCTTATCAGAATCACTGTTGTCAAAATTTATATAACCCAGTTATATACGCAACAAAACACGAGACGTATGTAATAATGATTGATTCTCATATATCAAGGATAAACCTGCAATCCATGTTATTGTCCGAGCCCTAATTGTACTATTTGTAATGTCATTCTACAGTCCACGTTCAAGGCTTTTTTTTCAATACACAATGTCGATTGTGACATGAACATACTCCTATTATATATGCGTACATGAAGTTATGTAAGCAACTATTGGATTACTTTAATTATTTCACTCTCTAAATCTTTTAGTGTAAAATGAATGGATAAGAAGCCTTCGATCTATATAATTTACGGCAACAGTGTGACATTAGTAAAACATAAGGTGGCCAGGATAGTGTACATCTTATTAATAATTGCAACGTCCAAAAACACATTACAGGTACAGTCCGTTAGTGGTATCCGCCACAAAATACGAACCTGTACCAAACGCTGCGCGTTGTAAAAGACGTCCGCGACATATTTTTACCGACCCTCCCGATGAAATAACGGCAGTGAACGATCAGTACCAGCCTGTCTCTCCAAACAGAGCGTGCTCACGCCCACGCCCGCGTAACCACAGATCACGCCGCCGTGGTCTGGGGGTAAATTTCGCTCCCGCACACCAGACTAGGCCCCCCTCGGCAGCGGCTCAAGCCTAGGTCCGTTCCCTCGGCGTGGAGCCCTTGAGTGCGCTGCTCGCGCGATACAGTGACACAAAATCTTACATCACTGCGACAACATTACACATATCACCTCCACGCACGTGCACACATACACGCTTACACATGCAAGTGGAAGGGTTTTATTTTTTTCCCTTATCAAACTGAAATAGTTTAGAATATTATCCGATACGAAATATATATAAGAGTTGTTGAGGTATGTATGCTTGGTACACATATATGTTTCAACAACTCATATATGTATGAATAGTTAGCTTAGCTTAGGTTAGCTCAGATAGGTCGCGAATTGCATGTATCAGGCAACAGCCAAAGCCGAGGTGTGCCGCGCATCCTTGAGCTAGTTGTCAAAATAAAATCGGCTGAGTGCCTTAAGCGCTCGCCTTAGTAGTCCGGTGAAGCTGTTAAGACCTAGCTTGGTCAATAGCGTAGTCAGTTCGAAAAAAAAAAAAAAAAAAACACATTACAGGTACCCGACCCGACCCGACAATATCACTCACGCAAACTACCGATTTAATGTAGGTTAAAGATGTCTGATTACTTACACAATCTTTCATTTTAACGCCAAAAGTGAAAATTTTTAGGATGCCTTTATTGTTTCATTGTTGACTGTCTTCAGTCAGCGCATTTAGTTATTAATAAACTAGCATCTGCCGCGACTTCGTACGCGTGGAATAGTTACTTTGAGCTAACTTTAACTCGCGAATTCCTTTACATAGAAAGTGAAAATATTTTTAATTATGTGTATGTTAACCCCGATTTTGAAATATTCTCCTTTGGTGCTCAGCTCCTATTAGTCTTAGCGTGATAACATATAGCATTCCTCGATAGCTATCTATCTATAGATAAGCTATCTAACGCTGAAAGAATTTTCGAATCGGACCAGTAGTTCCTGAAATTAGCGCGTTCAAGCAAACAAACTCTTCAGTTTTATAACATTAGTATAGATGGAACATAAATCGTAGAAACTGAACATTGTACCATTATTTATCATTGAACAAAGTTAAGCTTCAATTTCTTAACTTTACGATTTAGAGAATTCCTGATAGCTAACATTTTCAAAACGATACATTACCCATAGAGTTATATCATCAAAATCGTCTCCAGAACTTTCCTGCATACAACTGAAAATGTCCTTAAAATGAAAAAATAAGGCGTAGAAAATTGCGTTCATAACGTTACCTTAAAATAATCAGGCATTACAAGCGGCAGTACCATTGCTTCTTGTAAAACTGACTTTGCATCGTCCAAACCAATCACGTCTTTCCAGCGTACGTCAGGATTCTTCTGTAGTATGTCTCTCTCCAAAGTCTCAACTAGATGTAATTCATAACCAGTTGGATCGAAAACTTTTTCATCTTTCTCTAATATCGTTACATCTACTCCTTCTGAAGGTACATCTGTTTTTCTAACCATCGGTTTGATAGGGGCTAATTGTCTACCCTTTGTTCTTGGTATTCGTTCAACTGATCTGGTCTTTCGTCCACTGCCCACGGATGATGTTGACGAGGTTTTTCGAGTTATAATTGAAGGTAGGGTGGGCTGTATATCAGGGTCTCTTCTGCGCAGTGTTCCTGCCCATTTCTCAGTTGTGGGATCTGCCTGTTTAGCTTGGTCTGATGGTTGTTCTTGGAATGTACTTGCCTGTGTAGGTTTTACCACTGTGAAAGAGGTAATTACTGTTAATAGAAAGATTTTTTTTTGCAATTACACTATTTTCTCCATTAAACAAAACAAATTTATTACTTTACTAAGTGACCCGTGCAACTTTGTCTGCGCCAAGTCGGTTATCACCTCTTCCAATTGTATTTTCAAAAGTAAAAAACCTAAAATAAATCTAGGAACCGATTGCGGCGTCATCTACCGGGTCCAATTGAGATAAAAACTACCCTATATATATCTCAAGTTGGACCAAGTTACATACGTGTGTAAAATTTTATAAACTTCGTATAAGTAGTTTTGGAGTTTATGCGAGACAAACACCGATACACGTAATTTATGTTATATATGGTGCCGCGGATTTTTTTGCAAAGCTAAAAATAATCAATATTTTTGTTATAGATTTTATTCCCTTATTTCAAACCGTTAATGCAGCTCTTTTCGCATTATAGATTTTTTACTGACTTCAATTACATTTATTGTGATTAATTATTAAATATATATTTACTTTTACCAAAATAAAAGTAGTCTATAGCACTGAACAATAATATACCTTTCTAACATTTAATTACCCCGAACATCCAAACTTACAAACTTTACCTCTTTATAATATTAGTATAGATAGCCTGCCAACTATTACTATATTATTTGAAATTACCTTGTGTAGGTGGATGTCTAGTGCCATTTGCAGCGTGTGTGTCCGGAGGTTGATGCTTAGCTTTCTCCCTCCTCGCTTCACTCCGTTCAGTGCGGAGCCCGTCGCGAGGAGGATCCTGGCTATCCTGGTTATTGCCACTCCGTCGCGTCGTCATTCTCGCGAAGCCGAACGGGTGGAGGCTCTCCACCATCATCCGGTCCATCATTCGGGCCATTTGGTGGAATCCAGATGATGGACTGTGGATAGTTAAACGTTATATTTAAAAGAACAATTTATATTTTAATTCCATCTTTGGAGAATGTTGCGAGGAATATGGAGCACAAGCTCATATGTCTTTTGCAGGTTTATTTCTGTTTCGGTTTTATATTTTCCTAACTGCGCTCCACAGTTTCTCTCCCATACGGCCTTTGTCTTTGTGTACTCTGTCATACGGCCCGCACGCACTATAACTTCGGTCTCTCTTAGTTTACTTTCATACCTTCATTTTATAGGATTATTGTACCGATTCTAAGGTTTATAGTGTAATATAATATGAGATAAGCTGTGAGGCCTTTCTCGATAAATAGACTAGACAATGTAAAATGAATCGTTTAAATTTGCTTTTAACTTCCAAAGGCCAAAGCGTTAAAAAATATAAATTGATTCTTATTACCTCATATTATACCTTTCTTCACAAAAGTGTGTAATTAGAGTCCGCAATGCGCATCATTGTATAAAAAAGGAGAAACATATATATGTGATGTATCACTTTGGGATAGATTGCTGCATTTGGAAATTTATATCAAGGGAGACCAAACAGACATTTTAAAGTATATCTGAAACCGTGGCATACTACGACAGAGAAATTTACTGATATGGTGTAGAAATACTACTAAACTGCATCATGACTACAGAAGACGTGTACACAGATAAACTCGAGTATTATTTTACAATCAATCACTATGTATATTTTTTTAAAAGCGCGGTATATATTGGCCAGAACATTGATGAACTTTGTGTCTCGGCAATTGTAGTTTTTTTTTGACAACCTATTTTCTAGTAGATTTTTACTGGCATTGTCGACTAGGTAATGAAAATGATATTATAAGTCTCTTGCCATCATTTCAATGAACTAACAAGGTGATGGCTGTCTTGTTAGAACTTTCCACGGAGTTTTTGTGGCAAGTGAGTTTCCAAAACCCATGGTATTATTTCCAATCCATCTAACTTGTGCACAATAACCAAACTATATTACGTAAGATACCACCAATATTCTATATAGAGCGAAATAACACAAGATTATGTATCAAATATAAACTTCACTATATGGCATTCCAAGGTCCCGCCAAAAACTACGACAATTATAGTTATTCACTTAACGTTTCCTTGACATCTAAGGAAACTTGAAATCCAAATTGTCAGGTCACTTCTGAATTCAGCTTCCAGGAAATGATAAACCAGTTATGGCTTTGAAATTAATTGAAGAATGAAACGGTTATTTCCAACTTCTACGCCGTGTAAAGTAATTGGCTAAATTGTTTCGACTTTGCTCAACGCGACTGATCCTTTGTTGTTGATCTCGGTAACTCGAAGCGAATGACCTCAAGACCTTAGACAGATAAAATAAACAAACTCCATTCGGGCAATTTAATCACAATCTATACTAATATTATAAAGCTGAAGAGTTTGTTTGCTTCAACGCGCTGATCTCAGGAACTACTGGTCCGATTTGAAATATTCTTTCAGTGTTAGATAGCTCCTTTATCGAGGAAGGCTATATCATCACGCTACGACCTATAGGAGGGGAGCACCAATGACGAATGTTTCAAAATCGTTCTTTTTTCCTTTTGATAAATTCCGCTGCATGTTAGCACTAGCCCAAAGTAACTATTCCACGCGGACGAAGTCGCGGGCAGAAACAAGTGTCGATATAAATTTGTATGCTACATAACGCAATTCACGTTTCCTTTGCCAAGAATTGAATACATTTGTTTGGATCCCTCAAATTATTAATACAGTTGTAGTTTTTAGTAAATTTGATTAATTCGTCAAATCTGATCTCAATTGTCTATGATAACATTGAAGTATGTAGATGTTAAAACAATGCATTCCTTAATGACATATACAGACCTTAAAGTGTCGATTCAGACGTACACTGAACACGTAAACTTATCTTACGAAACTGAGAAAATAATAATACCATATAACCCAATTATTTACGGTTCAGCTATAGACAAGGTCGGCCACTCCCTGGCAGACCTACATATTCCAAGGTTACATTTGTGCGTGCATACGCTTTTGTATAATGAAGTTGAACATAATGCGTGTCCACTCTATGGGGTGTTTGGAATGTTGTTAATGGGTTTTAGAACTTGGCCACTATCTTGCCTGATGTTCAATGCTTTTTGACATGGAAACTTCTTTAGACGCGTTGAGCGGGATTTAAGGCAGGAGATAAATTTATAATTAGCTAGTAAGCACGACCAATCGCACTGCGCTTGTGAGACTTGCATCAGACTAGCGACGCGTGGTATAGGAGCTTGTGTATACTTAATGTGAATATTTTGTATGGAGATTGTGTAGCTTATCATATATCTGAGTAATTAATGAAATGTACAAAAATTTATATAATTATGTTCGAAGTACCAATAGATGAAAATTTTCAAATCATGAAACTTAAATAATCCACTCCATAAATAATTAATATAAAATTCAAAACAGAACACAGTTATTCTATTGTATTGAGTCTTCACTTCTATCGGCAGTCCTTATGACTGCCTCGATTTTTTACCAATGTAGAGTTCCCTCTCTTAAATGTTCTCATTATTGATTAGTACTTATAGCGAGGAGTGATATCCTGGAAAATCCTCTATGTGCCTGTAGAAATCACATTAAAATCGATTCAGCTATTTCTGCGAATAGTCCGAACAAGCAACAGACAGTATAATTTTATTTATATAACATTTATTTACAACACTACATTCTAAGCAATATTATTGTAACTACGCTGGCTTTATTTAGCACAGTCGTTTACGTACCCAAATAGAGAATCTTGTTCAAAAAACTGCCTAAGCCCCCCAACGTTGGGGTACAAGAAATTACCGAATCCAAAATCCATTGCTCGTCGTAAAACTCTGGGAACAGCCGACAATAACATGTGAATTTTCAATGCAACATCGACTGGGGTCACTTCAGGTCGAAATTATCTATCAATATGTGTGTCATTACTAGGTTGGAAAATTGTGCGGTCTAGCGTTTGTTTACCGGTCTCGTTGCTATGGCAACACGTAGCATAAATTCGCAGCCAAGCTTGACCGCCAGGTTTAACCAAAAAGTTTGTACCATCAAATAAACCCTTTTCACGTGAAACTGAGCCTTATAGTGTACGCAATAAGAAAATATCGAGTATATTTGTAAGGTAAAAACTTAATAGCCCGGGGTCCTTGACTGGACTACTTTTTGGTGTACGTATAAAACCCAATCTTCTACACGCAATTTCCTATTTGTGTTGTTAACATATATTTTGATTCTAACAATAATGTGTAACTCGTTACCATTTCTCATGTCTTCTTCAGAATATGTTAAAGTATGGTCATATAATTAAATAAAATGAGTACTGAGTGTCAATCTGTCAATACTTTGGAGATACGCTACAATGTTATATCTCCTTTACACACTTTCTACATTCAGATTTTGGTATCCAATTTTTTCAGTTATCCGTACGATTTTTTAAATATTTCTATCCGCACTAACCTTATATTAAAAATATAAATACAACAAAGAAAGTAATAGCCAAATAGGTGCGTTCTTTCTGAAGCAGTTTTGAAGCAGTCTTTATATCCATTGGGCAACAGTTTTTTTCTATTGATAGTATCCAACATTGCGTAGATTTTTTTTTTGGGTGAATGATTGCCACCCCTCGTCAGATCACCTCTACCATGGGTGGGCAGAGACATTTTTGGGACTTTTTTTTTGCCAAGGTTTTCACCAATTGTTTTTTCCCACTATTTCCTTCTTCCAGCGTCCAGCACTCTTTATCTTTTCTTCTTATCTTTTTTCCATTGCTACTTGCGACTATAATAAATAGTGGTCCTGAGCAATGTCTTTTCTTATTCCTACTGTTCTTATGCCTTGGTGATTTGCTCCTCCGATGTTAATTTAGATCGTTCCAATGCTTCAGGATATTTTCTCCCATGTTTTGTATACTTTCCGTTTACTTCTTCTCCACTTGTGTTAAAAAATTGCTTTGTCTATTTCTTTCCGAGTTTATTTTAGCCTTGTCGTTTTGTTGTTGGTGTTCCTTTTAGGTCCGGCTCACTCCGTTCTTCTGCCTTTCTGATTTATGGTAGGTCCAGAAAACTGCTTATTTTTCATTTTAGGTCCTAGTTCATTTGGTCGAACTCATCTTTTGGCGTATTTGTCCATTTTTGTGTTCCTTTTTCCTTTAGTTCATCTGTGTTTGTCCTTTTTACTTCCATTAAGAAATAAGTCCACAATCAAATGACCATCTCAATTGAGGTATTTACGCTATTTTCTGAACTGTCTTCCGCTTCCTTCTGATTTACCTAAATGGGCTCTGACCCAACATTGCGTAGATTCTCTTAATTCGCATTCCTTTCTATAAATATTAAAATAATTTTCGACTAACTTACAATGAAGGATAGTGAATACACGCTAAGGTAAACATTTTAAGAAACCAGAACTCTTATATAATTAAAAAGTACATTGACAACTTTTGTCATTGTCTGTCTGTCCGATAGTGTACTTGTAACTCGGAAACAACTAAACCGGCTGTTCGCGATGAACTCAAAAACTACTGAACGTATTTTCATGCGGTTTTCACCAGTAGATAAAGTAGATTCATGAGGAAGCTGCAAGTATATAATTTGTCTATTTTTTTTTAATTATCAGGGCAGGACAATGTCCGCCGGACCCGCTAGTATTATTTAAATAAAAACTAAAAACGTTAAATGCAACATGCAATATATTAATTTTGTGATCACAACTCTTTAACTAACTCATTTTTTGATTATTCATATATTCTATTAGAAAAAGGCCAAAACATCAATACATAACCATCTAGTGTAAACTTAGCTGAAATCCTTAACAATAATATATAGATTCCCACAAGTGAAGTCGCAAGCATAGGTAATATATTTGATGGTCATACGTAACATATTTGAATTTAATTTAGGTATAGGAATTAAGCTTCAGGAATGTTTCTTAAACTCACCTCTTTAAGTATGAAATAAGGTATGGAAAATTTTATCATACACCCTTTTTAAACATAACTGTGTTATAGATTATAAACATAAAATATAGCACAATTATTTATGTATGGTATTGACTATAAAAATATTTCGCTAAAGTTCTAGAAGATAGTGGCATTGCATAATTCGTAGCCTGTTGAAGTAAATATTAACCTTTTCTTATAAAAATAACTACGCTTATATAGAATCACGAATCACTGTAGTTTCTTCTTTATCGTAAAAAAGTTTAAAAAGATTTTAATAATCGTCATATGGTGTTTACAACTTCGTTCAAGTAATATGTGGAAGCATTTATTACAAAAACTTTGAGTTATTACAAAAACTTTTGTTAAAAACAGCAACTTGACGAGTCTGTGTACATTACAAAAACAGTGTGAAGTTTAGCTTAAAGGACAGGCCGGTGACCTTACCAAATTAAAAAAATACCTTGAAAATTACAAATGGACGACTCGTCATTATACCAATTTAATTACAGTATATTATATAATTACTGTCCAGTACAAGTAATTCGTGTTATTGTATATCCCTCGACGGTAGGTTAAACTTGATAAAGTTCAAGCCTAAACTATGTCAAAGTTCATTGGCTTGTCAATGAAAAGACAAGCTACATATGGCCGATGGGTCGTCGACCTCGTACCCTCACTATTATTAATACAGCCGATCGGAAAATATATATGGAAAAATGTGCAATCAATGGTGGTTTAGTTAATTTCTGAACGGAAAATCATTCGCCAAGTATCTATTTTTTTGTTCTAACAGTTGCACTTAATAGCCACTTCTCATCTATACTAATATTATAAAGTTGAAGAGTTTGTTTGCTTAAACGCGCTAATCTCAGGAACTACTGGTCTGATTTGAATTATTTCAGTGTTAGATAGCTCATTTGTCGCTGTATGTATCTACGAATGGAGGAGTGATACACATGATGTGACACAGAGTGATCCTTCACAATAGGAGTGAAGCACTAATGAAAAATGTTTCAAAATCGAGGTATTTTTTCTTTATGAGAGCTTCCGCTGCGTGTTAGCGTTAGCCCAAAGGAACTATTCCACGCGGACGAAGTTAAAATAAGCAAGTTATCTTTTTCCATTTACACTATAAAGTCTTCATAACGAAACTTAATAGACTAAACCTTTTTTTCATTATCAAAAGTGTCCAACATAACTTTTACCAAAGCAACTTGTTAATCAACACTTCTTTTGTTTGTCTTGTTAACAATTTCAATGTTATTTTTTATAAAGACCTAAGATGCCTGGTGTTTTCAGTAACTGAGATCAAAATTCCCTAGAGATACTTCAATCCCTGAGTGTTCTGTTCTAGGTAATTAACAATAGGTAGGTAGCGACCGCAGATGTCTTTCTTAAGAACTAGTGCACCTCCAAGGTTTAGTTGGGGCCTTTTGTAAACAGATAACGTACAGAATATTTTTTTATACCCTTTTAGTGAAACTAAACATGTACCAACAGTTTAAAACCACAGACAACATAAAGTTAGTAGTTCAGTTTGGCGGAAAAATCAAACAGTAGGACAGAACTGAAACAGCAGGAATAGGCCTACGTATCAAGTAATACACTAACTATTGTACATTGTGTATTGTCCTCTAAATTGTGAACATATTGGCATTGTAGCTCTATAACACTAGAATGTCATCTTTTGCAGACTGGATGAAACGTTTAAATTTCGAATATGTCATTCTAACAATTGAAAGATCTCTTGTAATTGTAAATACCATATACGAGTTTTTGGCGGGATTTTGGTCTGTCATGTATTGGATTTTATATTTTATTCATAGTCTTATGTTACTTGACTCTATATTGTGTAAAATTGGTGGTGTTTTATGTAATATTGTTTGTTATTAGTATTATATATTATATTAGTATTATATATTAGTATGAATTCTGAGATGCCACAAAAACTCCATGGAAAGTTCTAACAAGATGGCCACCATCTTGTTAGTTCATTGAAATTATATCAAGAAACTTGTAATATTGATACTCACTTGACAATGGCAGTAATAGTCTACTAGAAGACTGGTTGCCAAAAATGGAATGGAAGAAGAACTTGTAATATTATTAACTACTCGACAATGGCAGTAATAATCTAAAAGATTGGGTGCCAAATATAAAGTAAAAAAAAACCATATATGAGGTTAAATATACTAGGTTACTAGCAGGCCCGGGGGACGTTGTCGCGCCCTAATCATAAAAATAAACTTTGACAAATTACATACCTAAACCTTCCTCATTAATCACTTTGGCTACTGGTGGAAACCGCATGAAAATCCGTTGAGTAGTTTTTGAGTTTATCGCGAACAGACAGACAGACGGACGGACGTAGCAGAGGATTTTTTTTATAATATGTAGTGATTTTATACACACCGATATCATGCTCTCCAAGTCAGTCTAGGCTTCTGCGACATCTTTCGTTATAGAGAAACGCTGTTACGCTGCAACTAGTATATCAATATACTAGCGACCCCGGCAGACGTTGTCCCGCACTGATTATGAATATATCCTTAACAAATTATATACTAAAACGTTCCTCGTCAATCACTCTATCCACCAGTGAAAACCGCATGAAAATCCGTTCGGTAGTTTTTGAGTTTATCGCGAACAGACAGACAGACAGACGCGGTAGGGACTTTGTTTTATACTATGTAATGATTGGTTTTAGGTAAATCAACCAAATTGAACTTCTACGTTATAAGACGTTTTCTGTTATAACGGGTTTACACTGCTTAAACGGTTTAAATCCACGGACTGTACTCGAATATTGGATACCACTTATTAGTAGTCAACAGCAACGCTACGATCAGTTTTCATTGTTGATTTCTACAGCTAATTTCAGGTAAAAACGTGTTTTTTTTGTAATTTTACCATTAGTATATTTTTTTCATTACTGATAAGCCCAATGGAAAAACTTAATTACAAATAATCCGAAAAAGTATATATCTGTCGATAACAGTTTTGTCGAAATTGCTCCAGCCGTTACGAACATTCGCCGGAATAAATAACGGACGCTTAAATTGGTGTTAACAAAATGGCGCCTCAACGGTCATCTCACATGTAAAAATCATAGGCGAGGATGTATCCCACGCAGGACGAGCGTGGCGTAACGATTGCAAATTGAGTCGTGTAGGCGTACTCTGAAACCAGATCTACAATTTGTTCACGTCCTTTGCTTTATGATAGATATACGTATAGTATTAGAGAATATTCTGTACGCTGTTGTATGTTCTTTGAGCCATTTAAAGCCAAATAGATAATTGTTTTCACCCAACTAAGCAGAATGTACGTACGTGTATATATGTATCTATGGAGCAAGATTTTAAGACACTAGTCGTCGAAATTCGATAGTAATTAATTTTTTTGTACATTTGATCATTACTCTGGTTTTTTTATACATTCAATATATCCTAAGTACCTTACTGTATATATCTATGATAGATTCGTAGAAATTCCATGCGCATATTGCGATTCACTCGGCAAAGGCACAAAGTCTCATTCATAAAACTATTAAAGATTTCTGGCCCTTTATTTACTCATTTTGTCAGTTTGGTCATTCAAAGCAACTCTGAAAATGGAATACACCTTACAGCGTATACAAAAAACTAAACTCAACAATGCACTATAAAAGTACCTAAACATAACACTTGGTTTGCTTGTCGTTTTGAAGGCTTCCTGGGAGGATTGCTCTATAATAAAGCAAATACTATACTACAAATTAATCAATACAACAGTCATAATATTAAAAAACTCACTTATAAATGGTTACAATCACAAAATTACACAAATACAGAAAAATTAGTTATACCACAATCATTACATAGTATAAAACAAAGTCTCCTACAGCGTCTGTCTGTCTGTCTGTCTGTTCGCGATAAACTCAAAAACTACTGAACGGATTTTCAAGCGGTTTTCACCAGTGTATAAAGTGATTAATGAGGAACGTTTTGGTATATAATTTGTCAAGGATTTATAATCAGGGCAGGACAACGTCTGCCGGGCGCGCTAGTTTAAATTATAATTATAAATTCGGTAGTTCAAATCATACATTTTTATTTAAAAAACAATTCACTCATTACTATCATAAAACACTCTTGTCTCACTCGGAATACTGTGTTACACAATAATCTCACATGTTTAGTTAATTCAAATTAAGTTTTTATTTATTACACATGTTTAAGTCATTGTTTGTTTTATATGAAATTGTGACATCTGCGATACGGTTTGTAACCAGTACAGATACCAATATCACTGTAAATTATTTACACATTGAGTTGGAACATTAAAATATTATTATTATTATTACTATAACACATTTTTCTCAATAACACCGGTGTATGACATGCATACATACATAGTTTAACAAATAAACATTTCTATACTAATATTATAAACAGGTATAGTTGTGAGATTGTAGGGGGCTATCTCAGGAACTACTGATCAGATTTGCAAAATTAGTTCAGTTATCGAGGAAGGCTATATGCTATATATCATCATGCTAAGACCAATAGGCGCGGAGCACCGATGAAGAATGTTTCAAAATGTTTTTTTTTTTCTTTTGAGAGCTTCCACTGCGTGTTAATTAGTCCAAAGTGACTATTCCACGCGGACGAAGTACGAAGCTAGTATAAATATATGTACATAACTCTCTGCTATTTTGAATATAGAGACTTCCACACACAGCAACGAAATTTAAGTAGTCCCACGTCATTATAACCGAAATCCACTGTGATATATTTATAGACTAACTACAAAAAGTTAATGCAAAATATCGTATTTTTTCTTCAAGGTAACAAATAACTACAAAGTACATTAATAATAACCCTAAGTGCAATATTCATAACACGTTACCACCACTTTTCAAACAAAGGTTAATGAAAAGCTTGTCTGTAGAGCGTAATTAAAAACGTAACACTGGTAGCGTCCAATGTATTCTGTAATTGATGCATAAGTGTCAGGCGATGGCATTTAATCATTGTCTATAAAATAATAGATGTTAATAATACTCTAATGTGCTATTGGAAAAAAAGAAATATAATTAATGTGTCTCGCACACATTAGTCATCCCTCTGGATCTGGACTAACTAATGACTAACATATCAATCAACACAACCCAAATTACTGAGGACAGGGCAGTGAAAATTTTTATGCAGGTTCCTTTTACACTGCAGGTGAGCACTAACGAGGAATTTCTTGAATTTCAACAACTAACGTGGTGAAAAAGGAGACGAGAATTTATATAAAAATTCGTTATTTTGTGTTATTCATAATGTTAGAATAATCTACGAAAATTCCGCATCGAAAAGTTTTGACGCGACGAAGCCACAAAGGAAATGTGTATTTTCATCACCACATATTATAAAATAAAGTCTTCCGCCGCGTCTATCTGTCTTTTCGCGATAAACTCAAAAACTATTGAACGGATTTTCACGTATTTTTAATTATAGATAGAATGATTCACGAGGAAGGTTTAGGAATATAATTTGATACATTTTTTTGCAAATATAACGATAATTGTTGGAAGTGTCGGAAGAAGGCAAGCTGGCTGGGAGCTTTCATCGAAAACGTTGCCTGATCCGTTTGAGATATAACAAAACGGTTGAGAAAATAAACGACGCAAACGAAGTCGCGGCTATCAGCTAGTATAATATGTTAAATGATGCATAAAGAAATATTAGTAGATGTATTTATTGTTTGTTGGGAATATTTTGAATTTTCCGGATAAAAACGTTTAGCTCGTACTGCAGTTAGAAGTATATTAGGGTGTCCGTTATTTCTCGTTGTTTTTTTTCAAACTGCCTTTATTTTTCCGTTTATATCCTAAAATAAATATCAGACCCAAATAAGACTCTACCATTTATATTCACCCGTGTCTAAATCACATTTCCCATTAAAATAACATGGGCTTTTTGCTTTTTTTTCTTTGAATCGATACAACCAAAATCAAGGCATATTTTTATAGGAAATTAAACGCTCTACAAAAAAACGATTCTTAATTAATTTTTTTTGATAAATTCTTCATTAATTATTTAAGGATAAAGTAGCGTTCTTCATAAAATTCAATGTGTTTTTTTTATAATTACCGCTATAATTCTCACTTATTTTGATAATCAATATATACTGTTATCTTTTAATATAATATTAGCAAAGTTTGATCCTAAATGACGAATATTATCACTACATATAATAAAACAAAGTCCTCTGCCACATCTGTCTGTTCGCGATAAACTCAAAAACTACTGAACGGATTTTCATGCAGTTTTTACAAGTAGATAAAGTGAATCATGAGGTAGGTGTAGGTATATAAGTTGTCAAGGTTTTTTTGTTATCAGAGCGGGACAACGTCCTCCGGACCTGCCTAGTTTCTTATAATTAATATTACGAAGATATTTCTTGCCGGTTCTTCTCGATGACTGGGTAAAATTTGTATAAGTGCCTTCTTAGGGCCTAAATTGTATAAAATAATTTTTAATTTTGAAACTGCAGAGATTTAATCGAGTCTAAAAAATAAGTAGCCTAGAACCATTAACGAAAAATTCCCCAACAAATGATCACACTCCTATACCAATACCTTCAGTAGTTTTTACGTGATTGAGCCTAAAAGAAAATGTATCTTCATTGAATATGTACATAGGTTTTCACAGCATGAGATTTCTGATGCCTTTACACACGTTAACGAAATCTTATGGCTTCCAGCTTATGTAAGGAGGTTCAAGTGATGCTTTAAATTAAATTTCATTTCATTTATTATGTTTATTAAAAGATATTTATATTAAAAAAAAAATCTTTATACGAGTGCTCATCCAGTGGTGAAGCTTCGGTCATCCAGAAAAAAAAACCCAATTTTTCATTCATAACACTAAAGCTTGTCAATAGCTACTCAAAATGAATGAAGAAAATCGGATGATAAACAGAGGAGGGTGTTCTTAACCCTTTCCCTACTGCCTTGTTATATATAGATTAGATCCATAGACCATAAGAGACAGCGGTCGGCGAGTGCACTGCGTTTTTTATATTAGCAACTTGATGGTTTTTAAGTTTAAACAAAACAGTTTCGTCTCGGATTGGTTATGTTAGGTTAGACTTGCGAAGAAAGATAACGCGAGCCGACCGCGGCAACGGTCGGCGAGCGCGGTGGTGTTATTACGTAAGTATCAAAGTTAGTTATATATACCTATGCATGTCAGTTCAAACAGTGAATTATATTAAGTTTCTTGTAAAATTCACAGTTAAATTTAGAACTTAGAGAAGGTATATTATTCTCTTTATTTCTGGCAATTAAGTACCTTTTAAAAGTAATTTCGTTTAATTTTCTATTGTAACTCGATATTATTTTCATAATGTCACTGTTGGCAGCCCTTGGCAGTTTTATCGCGGACGTGATCTAAGGTTACAAGTAAAATGGGTCGTAAATGTAGTCCGCCCCTTAAGCCAGTTACATACGTAACTGCATAGGTAACAGATATATTTCTACAGGCATTTTTCATGCATATATAAAAAAAATCGTGCACGCGTGCAATCAATGCGCTAATATAGATATACCTGTTTAGCTTTATACGAAATATTTCAAAAATAACACTACACAAATTTAATAAACTAATTAAAAAATATATTTTCACATGGAAACTTTACTACTGGATAGTCTGTCACGTTTGAACTAAACTTCGTCATTAATTATTGTTGAATCGGTTTTCAGGTTTCCAATTTTCTTTTTTTATAACCGTTATTTAAAATCAGCAGAAAAACATCAGCGTATGTAATAAAATCTAGTTCAGTTTCATATAAATATAACATTCAATATATATAAGCGAAAGCCATAGACAAAATAGTATGTAGTTAGATAAAACAAAAATAACCTAAACGTCGCAGGTCTGACACTTATTCGAAGCGGATTTTTATTGCAATAAAAAAACGCTAATAAAAAAATATGTAGTAGTCTATCTGATGAGTAGAAATATCGACATGCTTATAGAGTAAGGTAAAACTTATGACTATCCTTGTAAATTTAAAAAATAGGAAATTTTCTTTTTAATAGAATGTATGTATTTAGCATTTAATTTAGAAACAAATAAACGTTTATAAATTCCCGATGAAAATTGTAATTGTTAACCGATAAATATTTTAATCGCCAACAACTCAA
The DNA here is from genome assembly GCA_036509395.1 of Antheraea yamamai. Lineage (NCBI taxonomy): Eukaryota > Metazoa > Arthropoda > Insecta > Lepidoptera > Saturniidae > Antheraea > Antheraea yamamai. The sequence continues at coordinate 3,317,921 of AP028432.1, forward strand.
AAGTCATCCATTTTCCAACCCCTTCACCTTTATGAATTTTCAAAATTCCTGTCTTAGTATTTCCTACGTTATATAAGGAACTCGCATGTAAAATTTCTTACTTCTAGATCCACCAATTTAAGCAGTGCTATCTGCACCAGTAGGTTTACGACCCTTTAAACCTGGGGAATGTTGTGCAAGCTTGGACTGCAGAGACCACTATTACAAATATCTTCCGCAAGGTAACGGTGCTTGCTTTGTATTCCAGTTTCAAAAGTGTGGTAATATACAGAAGAATTGTTCCAACTCCTCAAGAGTAGCAACACATTATAGCTGGTCTCATGATTATGGCTTTATCGAAGTTAGTTATACACAACTTTACTGCTACTGTACGAAAATATATGTATCTAACTAAAACACAAGGTGGAGAAAAGTCGCAAAATCTGTGGATATATGTGGATATAATCTGCAGAGGAAAGAAAGAAAAAAAATGGTATACTATATATATACTACATATACTATAACTCACCAGCCCATATTCCAGGAGGAGTGGAAACTAGGATGTGCACTCATAGCGCCGAGGGGAACTCCGAAACCAAACTCTATCTTGACGTCATCTGACCTTCGAGGCCAAGGGCCAGTAGATTCCTGAGGTCCGGTACCAGTGTTCATATCATTCGTCATATTACTCGATATCAGCCTAATATACCTAAATATACTTATTACGTATATAAATATGTTAAATCTTTGCGACAATCCAAAGTTGTTTTATAAATGTCACACAGTTCGAAGCATTTTATTCATTTGTCTTTAAAATAGATTTTCATTCCTATCTACAATTATATGCTTAAAATTGTTGTACAGATCGAATTCGAATAATAATTAGAAATTTATCTATCACAATGAAAAAAAGATATTTTTTCTTTATTCAAAAAAATTACTAGGTACCACAAAACCAGAATTACCCAATTTTAAAATACAAAAAAAGTTTATGTAATTGTGTTTAATAGACAATGTGTGCAAAAGAGATTCGCTTCTAAAAATTTCGTATCAAAATTGTGTTACATTTGAAGTAATAGTAAAAAACGTATGGAATAATTTAATAAACAACGACTATTTTTTGTGAAAGTTATTTAAATTTTATGAACAGTATACAAATCATCACTTCGGATTATCAACTTTGAATACCTCAGACATTCTCTTTGAAATATTTTGAAGAAATTGAAATATAGACACTCCAATCTTTTACTCCCTACATATATTAATTATTGTAGCAAAAGACGAACGGAACGTAGTATGTCTACAGCGCTACAACACCTGAAGGCTACGAGACTACAGCCGCTCGGCGCGGTAAGCCGCGTTTTACTGACTCGAATGGTCATATTGTAGTGATATTGTATCCGACGCGTGACGTGCGAGTTGCCACTCAATTAAAATACAATAAACTCATAGAAAAAATAAATAATTCTTGAAAAATAAATAGCTGTGCATTGGCAAACGGATGTATTGAGACATAATCATTAATGCGGTATACAGGAGTTCCATAACTTTGGAAATGATAGAAATAGTAGAATTGATAAATTATCTGTTACATTTTATTTAAATAAATGATAAAATCAACTCTTACGCGCATCGATTGAGTTTGAATAATAGAGAATACCTAACATAAATAAAACAGCTGATACAGTCTTCATATGCGATATATAACCAGTTAATACTTAATCCAAAAACAAAATCAAAAATGCTTTATTCAGGTTAGGCCATCGGCGCTTATGAATGTCAAAACTACTACTGGTTCGGAAAAAGAACTCAGTCATCGAGAAGACCGACCACGAAGCTTGATCAGGTTTATCTTTATAACGTACATATTTTTATAAAAGTAAATTAAAATCACGATCATTTTAGCGTATGCACACATGAGGATGTTAATTCTAGAAATCACCATCGTTCACATATTGATCCACCCTATATAACATTTCGACGTAACCCAATGATATTATAACTAAAAATCTGTAGAAACGTCATAAGCGCTTTAACAATGCCTTGTTAAAACTTGTCTAGCTAACAAACGTGATCTAGCCCCGTCAAGTTAAGCAACATATAACTATTTCGTTTTCACCGCCGATATTGAGAATATGCCATCTTACTTCCACATTTTATCTAAGACAGTGTGACGTTACCATATTACTTTACGTATGTGTGCGTTATCGTGCCATTTGTTTTGTCAAAATATCATGTAGGTAACGTATCTACAACTTTTTAGTTATATTAATATCATTGACATAGCCCGCGTGACATTGTGCTTGAACTTGCATTCCGGCAATCTGAAGATATAACTTCTTAGCGAAGTGTATTTTGCTGATTTAAATTGATAGTTTTGGCAAATTTACCTAAGTTAATGTACACAAAAGTACCTAATTGAACAGTTAATGTTATCGAAATTTTAAATCATTTAAAAGTTGGTAACCGCCATCAAACAATAGGCCGATGACCGTTACACCGCGTCAACCCAGCAATGTACTATTTCATTCATGTCCTAAATCTCGTTGTAACTAAAATCATTTGAATAAATTACGATTTAACATGGTTTTGTTGTCTAAAAAAATACTATGTCGTAAATCGACGTGGTAAAATTTAAATGAACAGTGCGTGTATCAGTGTGCATACGCGGAGTAAGTGAAACTTCTTTGGCTTATATAATTTACTTTGTAATGTAACGATTGTAACGACTAATGTAACTAATGTAAAAAAAACAGTGACTAATAAAATTATCTGAATGTATTAAGTCCATTTACTTATTTACTTTTCTCTCGTACTTAAGTCACGTCGTCATTAAAATTACAATAACTTTTGATAGAGTGAACCGATTTTAATGAAACCAAGACTAAATGTTACTCGAGGATACGCTTTATGATTTTCGTTCAGTTTTATCGTGAACGCAGTACTTTAGCAATAATGTGTGTTCAAACAAACACAGTCAGACAGACATTTCTAAAAATGATTGAAATCCAAGAGACCTGCAACAATTGTTTTCACAGAAATCTATAAAGTACAGACACGTTAGATTTACATTCTTATTATATACTAGCTGTACCCGCAGCTCCGCACGCGTTGTTTTAAAATTGTATTAAAGAAATATGAAATTGTGAGACCATGTACAATTATAGAAACGCTCTTTAAAACAATTGTAAGTACGACACGTACACCACCTACATGTAACGTATACATTAGATATATAAATATTAACAGAGTGTCAAATGAGTTTTATCGTCAGCAACATATTTGGAACCTTAACCCACCATGTAACTACCTCAGAGCTCACTTACACTGTATAAGGAACTAATGAAACAATGACTTAAAGATGTTATTATGATGATATAATATGCCCATATTGTCGTATAAGTAATACGTTTATGGTCTTTTTATCTTATCTTTTTAGAAAGACCCTTTCTATCTTCAAATTTCCTATTAACAATTATAATGTTGAATTGTATACAATGAATGAGCTGACGTCTTGAAATCTTGCATGAATATAAATCAAGATATAAAACTTTATATCTGTCTAAGCAGTTTATAATATTCGACAATTTAAATAGTGCACATTCACTTGGGTACAATATTCTTATATGTTACTATGGTTGAGTTATGAAGACGAAAGCGCGGTAAATAAAGCAAAATGATCGAAAAGACAATAAAATTACATACATAGATACAGATATATGAATTTCAATTATACTTATGCTTGGAGTCCACTACAACGCACATCTTACGCACATGTTTACAGTGAATAACATATTTTTGCTAAATTTCATGCGGACAAAGTCGCGAGTAATAGCTAGTCTAAAATAGAATAACTTAAATTACTTCCTATAAGGTCAGCTATATGCCAGTGTAAGTCCCATGAAAGTTGGTCAAACCGTTTTGGACAGAGCACTGCGGGCGAAGCCACGGTTGAGCTAGTCTAAATTAAAATACACTAAATGACTTTTTATAATGTCCGCTATCTGCCGGTGAAAGTCCCGTTAAAAACGGTCGAGCCGTTTTGGAGATAGTACTGCGGGCGAAGCCACGGTTAACATTTAGTCTAAATTAAAATACACCAAATAACTTTTTATAATGTCCGTTATCTGCCGGTGAAAGTCCCGTAAAAAACGGTCAAGCCGTTTTGGAGATAGTACTGCGAACAAAGCCACGGTTAACAGCTAGTATAAATTAAAACTACTTGCATTACTTTTTATAGGATCAGCTATTTGCCAGTGAAAGTGTCATTCCACTGTAAATATTTATTATTTGTATGTAATAAGTAAGTAATAAAGTCGTAATGATCGAGTGGTATGACCGGTGGAATATCTATCCGAAGTCCGCAGGTGCGAACCGCGGCATGTAGCATTGTATTTTTCGGAATTCACTTACAGTTACTAATTTAAATCGGTAACACTATCGATTGACGATGAAGGAAACCATTATGAGGAAGCCTGTACCTGAGAAATGTTCTTGTGGTACCACCGTATGTGGGAGAAATATAGAACTGTGGATTTCTTAGAGTTTGAAATCGCCTATACGTCGTGATCTGACGTTGTGATTACGCCCATACCTTCCTTCGGGAAGAGGCCTATGGTCCTGCAGAGGGCCTCTTACAAGCTGATGATGTCGATGTTTATTAATTAATAGATATGTTCCTAAATACATTTTACTAAAATCGAAAACATTGCATATAAAAAATCACGCCGTTATCTGATCAAAGTAAACCAAAAAACTAAACGATATAATTTTGGTACTAATATTGTGTTATATATACTCGATCCTTCTACCCTCTAACAAACAGATATTAGACGACATTGCTAAAAAACCGTGATCCACCAAAATCAAACTCGACCAACGACTAAGAAACCGGGCCACTAATTACAAATAAAATTATCAAAAGTTCAAAGAACCATACGCCGTTGTGCCCCGAATAAAGATTATTATACTTGAATGAAGGTTATAATTAGCAGAGACAACAAACAACAATACGGTTAAAGTTATCGACAGATCTAATGAGTTATTCAGGCCGTGATATTTACGCTTAGAAATTGTTACGATTAGTCGGAGTTCTTAGTTGGTTGGTTCGTGTCAATAGGTATTCAATCGTAGGTATTCAATGATCGTTTTTTATATCATACTAGCTTCTTCCCGCGACTATGTCCGCGTGCAATAGTAACTTTGGGCTGATGCTAACACGCAACGGAAGCTCTCAAAAGGAAAAATCCCCGATTTTGAAACGTTGTGCATTGGTGCTGCGCTCCTATTAGTTTTAGTGTGTATAGCCTATAGCCTTCCTCGATAAACGAACTATCTAACACCGAAATAATTTTCAAATCGAACCAGTAGTTCTTGAGATTAGCGCGTTCAACCATACAAACAAACTCTTCAGCTTTATATATTAGTATAGATTAGGTTCATTTTTCTTATTTATGCAACTTTTACATAATACTCGAAACTTACCGTGACTTAAATAACATTAATTACAATTTAAATAATAATAAAATATAGCCTATGTGACCCTAATAGAACGTAGTTTTCTGTCAGTAGAGATACCATCAATTCGTTTTAGACAATTAGAAAACTAGATTATCAAAGAACCAGTGTTGCATACTCATGACACTTCCATTGTATAACTATAGTTTTTATGAAGATTAAGGTGATCCAGTATTTCGTTATAAGAATAGTGTGTATTAGAAAAAAATCTTTAGCTAATGGGAAATTAATTAATTGGTTTCACTTCCGTACAACGTATTCTCTGATGCCACAAAGAGGTAGATAAGACCGGTAGGTCAATCTGATACAAAATAAGCCAAAATTAACTCTTGCCCCTATTCCAAAATATGTATTTAGAAATGAAATAAGATATCCCATAGGGAACCTTTTTAAAATTTTATAAAAGAGTACTATTCAAAAAACTTTATTTACAAAAATCAAAAACATAACATATAAAAATAAATACACACAGAAGCTGCTAATGAAAAACTAGAAGTTTCAATTACCCTACATCCATTTGCAGATTTCCCTAACATCCCATCTTCATACTGTTTCAAATACGGCATATAACGAAGTACCATATTGAGCATGGGACCCCTTTCAATGGTTCTATTACGATCTAATTCTTCAGGTGAGACGTTGCTATTACCAGGGTCTGATATTTTATTCTCAACTACATCCATTTCTTCAGGTAAGTCTCTCAAGTCTCTTCTTACCTGAAGAACAACATTATAATCTTTTGAAAGATTTTTTTTTATTTATTTAAGGGATTTTAATGTTGAATCAACTCAATAGCAACCTTATTTTAATTTCATCATCATCATCATCATCAGCCTGTAAGGGACCCACTGCAGGGCCATAGGCCTCTTCCCGAAGGAAGGTATGGGCGTAATCACCACGCCAGCCCACTATGTATTGGTGATTTCAAACTCTGAGAAATCTACAATTCTATATTTTTCCCACATACAGTAGTACTACAAGAACATTTCTCAGGTTCAGGTTTCCTCACGATGTTTTCCTTCACCGTCAGCCGATAGTGTTACCAATTTAAATTAGTAAATGTACGCGAATTCCAAAAAATTCGTTGGTACATGCCGCCGGGTTCGAACCTGCGGACATCGAAATAATATTCCACCGTTCAAACCACTAGGCCACCACGACTTCATTTAATTTACACATTTACACGCTGAATAATATTAAGAAATCAAACTATTAAAAATGGACCGCACGGGAGGGTCACTGATGACAACTCAACAACTGAAAAGACTCAAAACTTAAAAGAATTTGAAAGTTGTATTTTTCTCTAATATAAGCAACGTTGATTATCACATACGACTAAATAGAAATAAAATAAAGCTGCAATACATTTCACCTGACATCATTAACGATAAGGTCTAAGGTCCTAAAGTGCTTAAATGCCAATTTGTAAGAACTGACTCTCAAATACAGCTACCAAAACTTCTATATATGTTTGGTGACATATTTTCAAATTCAGGTTGATAGTTACTAGCTACCCAGACGAACATTAGGAAAAGCCCTATGACCATGCTACGGTTCCATCACATTTTTTTTTTCTTCAGCTCTTCATAACGAGATCGAATGATTCGATGCTACTACTGAGCCATAATTATTTTGTTTTTGAGTTTCCTTCAAATCAAACTGAAATGTTACATACCTTTCCTAGTGATCCACGAAATGTTGGCTCCAACGTTTGTTCCATACGGTCCAAAGCTTCTTGCAACTCGCGAACTGTTTCAGCTGTGAATTAAAATAATTTTATCATTTGAAGTTTGTCTCATTTGCGTTGCTTTACGCATTCCTAGTTATAGTATATTTCTTTTAATATATCTATATTTATTATAGATAACCAATGTATTTATTATTATCACCATGCCATTACCATTATCACTTGCTTATTCACACTTACAATCGTTAACAAAATGTTCCAGGTTTTCTATAACTTCAAGTGACTTATTAAACGACGGACTCATAATTGCAACGTCACCACTTATTGTTATTTCTATATTAGTGCCACTGATAGTTTTTAATGAACTCATGATTTCAGTTGTAGTTGTTTCTGCAATTTAACGAATCATTTTAAAACTTTGAATATTTCATAGCCTTAATTCATTTATTTACACACCATGGAAATGTGACTCAACAGATGATGTCAAATTTTCATTTTCTATATTTATAACATCGTATTCTGCGTAAAGTACATCCTTTTCTCTTTGTAACGCTCCTTCAACGTTATTTTCAATGACATCTGTAACATACAATGGAATATCTTTTGAAATCAGCTTATTTTTTGTATAATTTTCAAAAGAAACAACTTACTTTGTGTACTGAGTTCATCTTTTACATCATTTAAATCTTCTATATTATAGGATTTCGGTCTACCAATAAAACTTAGCCTTCTTTTTAAGCTTTTACTGTTCTTAGTAGCATTATCTTCTTGTATCTTATTTACAACAGCACTAATGTTTTGAAGAATATTTTTATTTGGTACAATTTTGTAAACATCAGCTTTTGCATCTTCCAGTAAAATAAACTCTGCAATATCTCGCTTTTGAACAGAAATATAATATGGTGTACTTGTGTCAATCTTTTCCATGGTAATCATAGCTAACTTTGTCAGATATAATTCATCTAGACTTCCTTGGTAATTTAAATCACCCTTGCCTTCCATTTCTAGGACTGCATTTAGAGTGATATGTTCTTCTAGTGTCATAGAATTGTCTAGATCATGAGTCTCATCTAATTCTGGTTCTGAAAATCATTATTCCATATTGAATTATATCAATAAATACTTGCCAAAACGTATTAATATCTGCATCTTGATATTAATTATTATTATCATCATTTTCTCTGATATCTGTTATTATCGAGGTAGCCTTTATTGTTGCTGATACAAATTGTAGATCATGAAGAGTGTCTTGGAGTAAACATTTTTTTTATAAAAAAATACATTGATTTCTATAACCATTTTAATAAATTACTTTATGTACAGTAAAAAGCTACCTTTGATGAAAAAATACGGGAGAAGGAATTACTAAAAACAATTATTAAATAAGTGCCGCAAACCGTAATTTAATTTTTTTCATGACAAATATTATTTTAACTGAAATATAGTTAATTACGTAAAATAGGTTATTAAAAATTACAACAATTGCATATTTAATGAGAGATTTGTAATGATATTATAACTGAAAAGCTGTAGATACGTCAAAAGCGCTTCGGCAGCGCCTTGTTAAAACTCGGCTAACTAGCTTATTTTTGGCGGCCGCCCCGTCAATCAGCGCTTATCTATATTATAACATACAACTATTTCTTTTTCACTGTCGATATTAAGAATATGCCATCTTACTTCCACATTTTATCTATGACAGTGTGGTGTTACAATATTACTTTACGTATGGGTTCGTTATCGTGCCATTTATTTTTCCGTAGTCCCGTAAAGTTGTAAAGACCTTGCCAAGTCAATAGCGTAGTCAGTTCGAAAAAAAAAGTCATTAGTTTTGTCAAAATATCATGTAGGTAACGTATCTACAGCTTTTTAGTTATAACATCGTTGTAAATTTGAGTAACACGGTTATATCAAAAAATTACTTCAGTTTCTAAAAGTAATTTAGTTTACCTTTAGTATTTTATAAGATGTATTAATTTATATTAAGAATGTTAATATGAGGTCAAATAAATACATTTATTATTATTATTGAAGAACTTTTTTACTCCCTTTTTTTCATCAAAAAGAAGCAGAGTGTCAGAATGGATTTAATTATTATCTACCAGTTTAATACCACCAGTCCAATGTGATATAATAATGATACCATAAAGGAAATCAAAAGATGGCAGGGATAAGATCGGAAACATAAGCCTGAGAATTGATACTAACGGTAGGTGCATAGAGCGGTTAGGACGCGGTCGGGCTCGGACCGAGAGCTGCACGCGGACGCTGGCAATGCAGGTGACCACAAAGCACGTGACGGCGGTGGACCTCGAGGAGCAAAATTACACACCAACCGCTCCACGCTTCGAAGACGACCTTGTGACGGAGCCTATATTTTTATATTACATGATTAATTCAATAAGCCCAGTTATAATATTCGAAATAATAATATTTTCTCCTTTATTGCATTGTAACAGCAGCATATTGGTGAATGGAGTTGCCGATTTGTATATATTTTTCATTCGTCTATATGTTAAGTAAGTTTTTTTTATTATATCATTCCTATTGCATTCCACTACTGGGCTGATTTATTCCATAAATAAAATATGATAACATACGGTACTATTCTTCAATAGTTAAAATCTACTGCGGATTACTTTCTCTTTGCCAGCGACTCATAATGTAATTAAAATTAACGAAAATTAGTGCATATGAATTATAGAGAATATGGCCTCAAAAACAATCTTAACCATGCGACCATAGTAATCGAAATCATGACATTTTATTATTCTCTAACCATGAAACGGCTTCTTCCACACCCGACCATGTATGTATTCGCCCAGAGTATCTGCCCGAAATCACCATAGAAACCGTTGTAGTTCGGAGGGCTAAAACATTTTAAATTAAGTTTTATAATCATTTCCACTGCAAAACCCGTTTTGTTTAAAGATCTGTCCTAGCAATTTTAACAAATTTAACACTTGTAATGTAAAATTAGGTAACTAGAATAAGAGCAACACCTTTGATCAGTACAATTTTACACTAGCTGTGCCCGCGATTTCGTCCGTGTAAAACCTTATGTAAAATAAACAGCGACTAATAAAGTCAGCCGAATGTCTTTTATTTACTTATCTACTTTTCTCTCGTACTTAAGTCGCGTCGTCATTGAAAATACAATAACTTTTAATAGACCCAACCGATTTTAATGAAACAAAGAGTAAATATTATTCGAAGATATGCTTTGTGATTTTTTGAAGAGGTTTTGTCATGAACGCAGTATTTTACCAGTGATGCGTGTTCATACAAACAGACAGGCATTTCTAAAATTGGTTGAAATGCATTTTATTACTTATCCCTATACACCTGCAACATTTTTTGCACAAAAATCTAAAAAGTACAGATACGTCAGATTTACTTTCTTGTTATATGTATAGATTAACGTATCATTAGCCTCAAGTAACTATTGTTATTTTGACATGGGTTGATATTTACAGTTTATAAGAGGTAACATTTCCCTTGTAATGTATGTTCTGCATGTACCACATATCAACCATAGATTCAACACGAAGTCCAGGCGCTTCTCCAACAACGGAAGCAACGCACTGTCCGACTGTCGTCGAATCTAAAAGTATAGAACGTTATTTTCACATCAAGTAATCCAATTTGCCATCATCGCATACAATAAAATTTGTGTGGTTTTATAAAACCACGATGCAAGTGAAACTTATTTTCGGATCGTAGCTATATAACTGGAAATTATTCGATTTAGGGTATTAAAATCGAGTTTTTAACCTTGACCCGATGATTAAACAATGGGAATGATAACGGGAAATCAATAGTAGACAAGATATCCAATAAATAGAATCATTCAGATGATAGACGCATTTTAAATAATAAGCACAATTGAATCCTTTTCATTTGAGCCATGGGCACCACCATATTGTCGTTGGCTGCTCTACTGAGCGCCTTTCACTTTACCCCTACCCCGCAGTCGGCTGTAATGCGACATGCGATAGATGGACGTAAAAAATGACACGATGGAAAAAGTTTCACTTTAATAACTAAATAATATATCCTGATAAATAATACAAATATATCTTGATGTAACATCATGTATTGTTTAAATTAAAATCAGCTTTACAAACATAAATCGCGGCAAACGTCGTGTTCCTCCGGAATTCGCGGTATCCGGCATTGGTCTGCCCACAGCTGAGCTTCGCGCGCAAGCTCTTCAACCCAACGCTGTGGAACAAAACCCAATAATTCTTACGGTCGTATTAAAATAAATAATATAAAATTCGAATTAATAAAACAGTAGTGCTTTTAGAGGATTAAATATTATCAGTGATTGCAGTTATATGCAAGATTGATTATTTTATGTTCTACTATCCTTTCGGTGCCTGCTATTTCATTCTCGTGAAAATAGTCTTCATTTTCCATGGAAATTACATATTTTATTGCATCATTGTGTATTATTATATTATTTTTTCTAGTTATAATTTTATAATTACTACTTAACTCCTAAAACGCTTTTACGATTTTATTTTCTTAAATTTCTATATCGTACGGGAAAACGTAATGAAAATTAACTTGATAATCTACTTTAAAAAATCCTTTTTCTGTAGGTTAAAGTCTTGTCAAATCGGTTCAATAATTTCAAAGATTAATCCCGACATACTACAAACATTTGATTATGTGTAGATTAATAAGGATCCCAGAATTTATATCGTTAAAAAAATAACATAAACTTTCAAATATATAGCGTCTATGGTCACACATATTTCGTAACGCATTACTATAAGGTCTTCTCACACCTACATGTATTGCGACTATAGATAAAACATCGAGGAAATACACGCAGGTATGGGAGTAGCATAACGCCAAGCCATAGTAAAACATTCGCTTCGCTCAGACAGCGCGGTCAGATAATTTTAGTTATTCGTTATAGAGAGTAGATGTAAGGAGAACTATCTCATATGGGAGACATGTCGAAAAAGTGACCAGCTCTAAGCACTAAACAAAAGTTCCAAAACTCTCCAAAATGGCGCTAGTATAAACAAAGGATATAGTTAGTCCGAAATAATTTTGATAATAAAACTTCAAATAACTGCTGTTGGAAAACGTGGAGAGTGATAGAATATGATAGCGAACTTTGAATAATAAGTTTCATAACATTCAAGAGTGTTTACTGTTATGAAACTTTTTAAATGACTGAACAATATTGAACCCTGTTGCTACTGTAGCGCCACCCTAATTTAGCACATATTGACGGACACATTTTAAAATTGTTTGTGTACCGGAATTGTAAGAAAGTGTTTTAACAAAGTCTCCTTTTCTATAATACGTGAATGTTAGACAGTGTAATGCACATTAAAATAATAGTTTATACCAATTTAAGCATATTCCCAGCTGGAGGGAACCCGCGAAGTTGACCGCTAGCAGCTTCGCTTCGCCTACGGTTCAGTCTTGCCATAACCCGTGCTTTCTCTTCCTTTGTTAACGGCGATTCAATATATCCCATACAGTTTGGACCGGGACCCTCCTTGGGAGATTCGAGGAATTGTATTACGTGTAACACCTTGTTAATTATTGTGGGCACAGTAATATCATAAAGTGATGTATCTATATTCCAATTGTAGGATAACCACGGCAGTCTTACATGCACGCTTTAGCTACAACAATGGAGAAAGTAACAAGAGAAACGAGGCGAAGAAGCAGGAAGTAAGGTGGACAGATACAACAATTATGCTTGTATGTAACCCAACATAGTCTGTGTAGAGAATTGACTTCAATATATCGCAGGAATCAAGCAGTATATATCCATATGGAGTTGCAATATGATAGGATTAAAGACTGGGGCACTATAGGTATGTAGATCCCTATTTCTTGGACCCTCAGATCTTTGACTGTATGTTACTTGAATAAAGAAATTACTTGGCCGAGGCAATTTGCAATTGCACTGAAATCACACGCCTGTTCCAAGTTTCGAGCAATAACGCAACTTACGTTTTTAGGACATACATATACCATTTAACTTGACACGTTAATAGCTGTAATAATTATATCATGACATTTAATATTACGATAATGACTTTGCTTCGGTAGCTGTATTGTTTATACCGCTATTTAAAAGGACGAACCTACAGAAATACAGTGTTTCTCAAGAGAAAGTTTATTTTTATTTAGCTTACTGAGTTAACCCTATTATCCCAGAGGGATACCATGTACGCCAATGGGTAGCTTGGGTTTTGGGAATTTACGTAATTTTATAATATAGTGTATTATCTCTATCAGTAGCTATGAAACGCTTGTAGAAAGTGAACTGCGCGTTATGCGCGAGGGTTTTAGAAAAAGGATGGGAAGAATTCTCCACCTTACGAGATTTTACCGTCAGCACATAGTTTTAATGTGACATAGATATTATTTGATAACAAAAACATGATGAATGTACTATTACTCTATTACTTACTCGGAATTGGCAGAATGTGTGAGCGTTAGTATTGGCGCACATCCTCGCCCCACAGTAATTCACAGAGCTGGTAATGACCGAAGCCATCAAATTACACAGAAGTAAAACAAGAGTCCACATTATTTTACAGTTCACAATTAATTTCGAATATCTTTTTATCTTTTTCATACTGTGTGAATACATTGTGACGTATAACTACATGTCTCTGATAATATGAGTTTTGTCATTTTGAACAAACTTTTTACTTTTACTACGAAGAGGGAACTCGAAGTATTCCTTCTTTTATAAAATACTTCATACTTCAGACTCGAACCCTCCATGCAACTTTGTCACTCTCTCTGTCTCTTTTTATTCTATTAAAGTATGGACGCGTGAGTCTCTTCAAAACATTTTTCTTATTTAGCATTTTCTATATAATTTATAATTCACTATTTAATATGCAATTTTTAACAGATGAATATTTTTCCTACAATATTAAATGAAACATTGATATGATTCCTATTTTTATGTCAAACCTTTTATATATAAGTATATAATGACGATACTGAATGAGATAATGCCGATAGTCCATATATATCCATATCAAATTACTTTCGGATACAAAACCTAAAAAACTTCTTTACTAAAGCCAGCTACACACGTAACGATATATCGTAGCGATTTCAGACTTTGCAGATAAATCGATCGTTCCTAGTGTCTTCACACGACCCCGATATCGGCCTCAATCGTCAGTACTCCGCAGAAGCTTACGCAAGAAACATGTCATCCAGGATGGAAAATGATGATGCGCTTGCGATATATTATTAAACAATAATATAAGATAATTATAATTTTATTAAGCTCTTTTTATAGGTAGTTCTAAAATTATCAATCTTCTTAACCACTATAATCCTGTTGGCATTTGGATCTATGGCTTTGTATTTTTCGACTAGCCTATTGTAGCTAGCATTCTTTTTTTGTCACGATCATGGTAATTTTGGTCTTCCAAAGGCAAGTTGCGCTTCTGTAGCTTTCTATGAACTTGCAGTTGTTCGCGGTGTCCACCTCTTTCTTCTTCCGACATGTTGCAAAGAGAGCGATCCGCACTTGCGCATACAAGCGAGCTCCGGAAAGTACTGCCGAAATGAGAGATGGCCATCCACAAGCGACGATAAAACTGTGCAAACGCAATCGATAATTTATCTAATAGAAATTGCAATTGCCATGGTTGAACGATAATCTACGACGATTTTTTATACATACGATCGATAAATCTGCGTAAATCGGTTTACACAGATAAATCGCTACGATATATCGTTACGTGTGTAGCCGGCATAACAGGAGTGCCTTAACGATTTTTAACTACACATTAAAATACTGGTCGGCCATATTTGTTTACTTTTGTGTCAAGTCCCAACAACAGAGTTAAAAACTAATTCAAACTCTAAAAGTTTTATTTATTTGTATTTGAAACAGAAATTAAATTATTTAAATATCATAATTGAAGGATCTTAAATAAAAACGAACAGATAATAATCATATATTTTATTAATAACCATCACAATACAAAATAAACAATAAATAATCAAAAATACTAAACAATAATTAGTCTCTTATACCAAAAAACAGCCGAAAAATTATGTCCATAAATTGAACTGTGATATTTTATTACTTACATTCGTTTCATTATAAAATTAGTATTATTGGAACGAAGTTCCTTACGGCAGGCTTGGAGGAGATAGGGATTTTGCTGCGCGACCGAACTGAAAAAAATGTGATAGTAAAACCGTAAGAAAAAGTCCGTGGAATAAAACCGTTAAATGAGACGTGCGCAGGCGCGACAGTCGTATACACAAGCGAGTAAATCGCAGTGTATAATACCTTTCTCTTTCTCCTTCTTTCTTTTCGTTCTCTCATCCCTTCTCTCTCTATTACCACAATAAGAATTACTTATAATAATAATAAACTTTTTTTGTAATTATTTCTATGTAATTTTATGTTGTCAAACAAAAATAAAGAGACATATTTTGTTATTTTAATTGATAATTTGAATTACGATTTTTTTTTATTTTACGTAATTTATTATTACCTAAAATACTGAATTTCCTAAATACTTTCCTGTACTTAAATAAAAACTAATCAGCAAAATTTAAGAGAAAAATCAAGAAAACCTACATAAAATTGAGCACGATTTTTTTTTTGCAAATTGTGTCGATTCTACATTAGCCGAAGGAACTTCGTTCCTACCTGGTGTCCCACGACACCACATCTTTTTATATTAACCTTTAAGTATATCACAAAATTAAGAATTCAACGAGTCCCTTTACCGCTTAACATAATCATCAACAAACGCTGAGACGATCACTTCAAACCATCAATTTCTATGTAAGCTACGTTGATTAATACAACCAACTGATAAGAACTTTACTGACCATAATTTAGCGTCAATTGAAAACGGTTCAATAAGATTCAGCGATAACACGTTATATTATAATTTCAGGTTAAAATTTGATCCATTTTGTTGCATATTTCTGTCACAATAACCTAAAACTGATTAAAATAAGG
This sequence comes from Antheraea yamamai, assembly GCA_036509395.1. Classification (NCBI taxonomy): domain Eukaryota; kingdom Metazoa; phylum Arthropoda; class Insecta; order Lepidoptera; family Saturniidae; genus Antheraea; species Antheraea yamamai. Next base: position 3,334,099 of record AP028432.1, read on the forward strand.
ACAGAACTATTTATGATTAAATAGCCCTTTTCTTGAGTATAGTTAGGTTATGATAGCGAGTGGCTACATCGTCTGTACTGACCGATTGGTTTTTGGTAATGCCACTTATTTTATTTTATGTTTGCATTATTCTCGACGAATATTCAGTGAAAACGTTTCAAGTAAAACTTCTAATTTAAACGGAATAAATGCAATTCAAAACGTTAATAAAAGATTGCGTGCCATGACTTTAGCGTGTGGATTGTAAACTGAAATCCATGTTATGCGACTAAATATATCCGATTCAAAATTATATAAACAAATAATTTAACTGCCTTTACCAGGTAATCATAGAAAAAAATAGATACAGTTCTATATAAAGAGTTAAAAAAAGATTTAATAAACTAATTTAAAAAAGGCATCTTGAGTCAGTAATTCCGATCATACGATCAAAATTTAACAGAAAATCAAACGCCTTCATTTTCTTCTATACATTGAATTGCAAGTGTAAAATTAATTGTTTCAATTAATCATCTCAATTCGTAAGAAAACATCTCAGCATAAGTTAACATACTCTAGTAAAAATAATTTACTAGATTATTTATTTATTTATTTATTTATTTAAGGTCCACAAAACTGAGTTCTATGAACAAAAAAGGACACGAACCCTTTTATATGTGAACACAGCATGCATAATATAAGAAGACAAAGTCATAGTATTAATACAAAGAAAAATTAAATTATATTAAACATTTAAATACATTTTTTTTTCTAATTGAGGCCAAAGAAACACAAAAAAATATATCGAATTTGAAACGTAAACTATTACAAAAAGAAAGCATGCGATATAAAGGGCAATGTTGGCCTGCGTTAGTTCTTGCTAATGGTAGATGAAAAGTTTGCCTGTTAAGTAAACGACTGCCTATACGTGGGACACTCAAGGGTATTTTTTGAAGAAAATCTGAAGATTCTAGGAAATATAAAAAAAATATATAAAAGTAATAACTATCTACAAGCTTAAAGAATGATAAAGTTATGGTTTAGTACAACTGTAACTCTTTGATGAAACAATGAGAAAAAAAAATAAAGACAAGAAAAAACCGTTGCATTTTAAACTTTAAAAAATCAATAGACAAACAAGCGCCATAGTCATTATGATTTATAATTAAAGATAATGGTCATTTAATCTTTGTCACGCGTAAAGAAAGGCAATTAATAATGGAATCAGTAACAGCTTAAGTATCAATATATGCCTCATGCAATAAAATAAAGCTTACAATTAACCGAATATTCGACCATCGACAATATACAAATAGACTATTAATTGTTTGAAATAGATAATTGTTAAAAATAATCCAATTGTCAAAAAGAATATGACTGCCAAAATAAATAAATAAATAAGAAAATAGAAAGAGCTGTGATTTTTTTTTATTGTTCCTATAATATTTAGCTTCCGCTTTCCAGAAACTTCGAAAGCTTTCCATTTTTATTAGATAAGTTCTATGTGTCAACAAAACGTGTCTCTAGCAAAAATCATTTGGAATGGCAAAATTAACAAATTAATAACTAATGATTTAAATTAAATTACCTTCTTCGATTTAAAAAAAAATAACATTTTTAAATCATTCAAAATTAGCAGAAAGGTATAGATGAGAGAATACATTTCAAATCCAGTTTTAGACGTTCATAAGATTTAAAGCTTTTTCATATATCTCATATTTTAAGCATTAAAACTTAAATATAAAAGTAAACTTAAAAGTTATACCAATATCATAAAATGATGAATGGCAAAATTTGGACTTCGTTTACGGTTATAAAGACTGCAAATTTAAAAAAAAAATCACATATCAGCGATTAAAATTGGACTTGCCTCCTTTTGACACATAACAACTGATATACATATACCACGTGACTGGTTAAAGAGTTGCAATACATTCACAAGTTATTAAGTACTCGCTTCTCGTTCTGAATCAATTAAAAAAATAGGTGCTTAATATTTGACTTAATTATGTCGAGAAAAACAAAACTTACATACGCTTCTAACGCTTAGTTTACGTAGAGACGAGCGGGGTCTGTAATAAATACCGAGGCGGTGACGTCACGCGCCTCAGCACATCCAGTGTGCGTGCTACCCGCCCCTCCGTCGAAAGAGAGGGTTTACGCGTTACGTAATGTTAAGGTTATGAACCGCAGATGCGCCCTCGCGATTCACCTTCTCTTTCGCTCATTGAGTGTTTCAATTTTGTTTCCATACTTTTAAAAGACTTAGAACAAACTCTAACTAAGGTTCTCTTTGTTGTTTATTAATATTTGTTTCGATATTATTATTTTATACGTTAAATGTGACCATGCACTACCATACGATTGAACGGTGTCACCCTTTAAACAATTCACCTGGTATAAGAATGCCCTATGAAAAAAAAAAATTAGAATTGAAAGAGCTTTATGCGACGCTACAATCCTGGTGTTTCGCTTCATACAGAATTCTGGAATAAGAACTTTCCGAATTTCGCGAATCGATTGGCAATCATAATTATAACCTAAATACAATAACACTTTATTACCCAATACCTAAAACTTTAAATTGTACAGTACGATATAAATAAATTCACCGCCATATATAATCCAAACGTATTGCAAAAACTCATCTATAAAATAGCTTTAAAATAATTGTAATTCTCAATTATATGCATTGCATCAATATTTGAACAGGAATAAATATTTCAAAATGAATCTTCCTATGTATAATCACTCTGTATAATTTACAAGAAATTTAAAATTATCAAGAAGTTTAAAGCAGCCAAGAAGTTTAAAGCGGACAAGAAGTTTAAACATATGATTTCTGACCGTACTGCACAGTTTTTTTGGGTAAAACGTAATTAATATTTATTCATCGCTCGGTTTCGGTAAATAATACATAGAATCAATGAAATATTTGGTGATGTCTGAAACGAGGCTTCTGTCGGATATTTCTTGTGCTACTCCGTATATCGCCATCTGCAATAGTCAAGATTATTTATATACAGTAATTAATTAATTATTTATTTATTTAGATACAATTGAATAATACATGTATCATATTATAATCTAAGTCTAATGTATAACCTATGCAAGGAATTGTGGAAGTATCAATATTAAAGTAACAATCATCGCCATGCTGTTTAAAATCAAAGGTTTATATACATTGTATAGACTATGGACCTTTCGAATTATTTACAAAAAGCCACAACATACTCATAATTTAACATCAGTTGGATTCTACACCTGTTTGCCACTTCAAAGTATAAAAAATCAGTCCATTGTTATTACCTAATTCCGAAACGTAACGATGTGAATTAATATGACAGGTTTTTCAGCAATTGCAATCCCCATTCCATCACAAATACATACCATTTTCTATCTATCGATACTACTATCGGTACTATTCCTATGAAAAATTAGTCTCTTTGCTTGATTCCATAATTTACCTTAATAAAAATAAGCGCTCCGTAACTACGTGCAAGAAGTTTAAAGTAGTCAAAAAGTTTTAAAATATTCAAGAAGATTAAAACAGCAAAGAAAATTAAAACGGTCACATTTTGTAGGAGTCTCTTGGTTGGTAGTGGTAATAATGTAGTTATATCTGAAACCACTTAACTGATTTTGAAAATTATTTTACTTATAGAAGGCTACTTTTTTCTACGAGTTATTTATTTATTTGTTAATAGACGAGCAGCATAATTGCTATATCACACAATGTCGACATTTTTGGATTTTTGGTCACTGTAAAAGTTCACTTACTAAAGTGAGTTTATTCGTTCGGAGCCAGTTGTCGAGTAGGTTTTAAAAACCTTGTACAGAATTAGCAAATACTATTTTGTCAGGCAATCAGTTCCAGGCATGCAGGCTATGTTTTACTTCTATTGGTTTTGACATTACAGTTACTACGTAGGAAGTTGCTAGTTTTATTAAAGTTATAAATAGTAAATTCCATATAATGTAGGTGACAAAACGTAACTTTATGCGGAGAGATGAGAGTACGTACCTTGCCTTCTACCGGCGTGGAGGCGGAGCGGAGACACGCTAGCGCCGTCTCCCTCACGTCCGATACAAACCTCTCCTTCACTCCGGGCGTAGTGTGCGCGTGCGTCACACATATATGCACTCTGTCACAAATACACATTTAATGTCCACTGGTTTGTTCACATCTCTACTAATATTTTAGGAGGAGATAGGAGCATTGATATACAAAACCCGAGATGCACACTTAATGTCTCACAGCCGGCACACAAAAATGAGTGCATAATTTTGGATTATGCAGTCTTTTCAAATAGTCTCGCGTCGCTTGCGTCCTTGAAAAAACAACTTTCAAAAGTCATTCCAGTAGGATTGAATTCGCAAAATCATAATTTTATCGCATACTATGACAACGTATGATTTTACGGGACGATTTTGAGCGCTACTTTTATTCGAGACTGTGCGTCTTGGGTTTTTATATGTCAATGGATAGGAGTTACTATTTGTGATAATTTTAACCACCGTATGCATTATGCAAAAGAGAACCATTTTTGAGTTATCATGTTTTTTTAGTTTTTTTTCAAACTAAGTCAAAAATGCAACATCTTTTGATCAACAATTTTTTTTTTGAAGTATCAATTTAAATCTAATTTTTCATCTGATTAATAAACGCGATTAAACACTAGTTAATTATCAACACTAACACGGCATTTACCGATCCAAATTTAAATTGCGAAACGAAAAATAACATTATTTGAATATTTTATGATATTTTTTCTACTAAAATAGCTTAAAAATAAAACGTTATGAAACTTAGCTTGTAGATTATTTTAAAAACAACCGTTTTCTTAGCTCTCCATTGTCGGACTACAAACAACTAGAAACGTATTAGAAAGAAATTAAAAAAAATGATCGCAAAAAGAGCAGGCGGAAATTCGTATTCGAACTTAAGTTTAAGTTTAGTTTATGAAATTTCCACAAATTTAATTCTATCAATGTTTATCTTCAATAGTTCGAGATAGTTAAGTATTTAAGTTAGTAATATTATTGATTATAAAGTGTTAGGATTGAAAATATGTCATATTACTTATAACTCACCCCGAGGGAAACTGGAGCGCGTTTAAACTCCAACCCTTCTTATGTAACAGTTCAGCCATTTTGAAAATATCGAAATTATTCGAGCCAAAAGCTATGACAGTTGTCGCCGGCTTCCCGAATATATAGATACCATCGATACGACGCAACCTGAAGTAGTTTTATTTACGTATAATATTTACGAATGTTATAAAAAGGAGGCAAACAAACAGGCGGGTCATCTGACGGTAAGTGATCACCGCCGTCCATAGACACTAGCAACACCAGGGGACTCGCAAGTGCATTGCCGGCCTCTTTTTTACTCTGTTTTACTTTTAGCTCTGTGGAGTAAAGTGACATTTCATGTGCATTTTTTGGCGGGATCACGGAATGTCATGCAGTGGATTTTATATGTTATTCATAATCTTGTTTCATTTGGATCTATATTTTGTAATATTGGTGGTGGTTTACATAAAGTAGTTCGGTTATTGTGCACAAGTGAGGTGGATGGGAAATGAGACCACGAAGCATGGATTCTGACAACTCCCTGAAAAGTTCTAACAAGACGGCCACCATTTTCTTAGTTCATTGAGATGATCGCAAGAAACTTGTAATATCTTTACCTACTCGACAATGGCAGTAATAATCTATTAGAAGACTGTTTTTTTTATTATTATTCATTTAGGAGCCTTTTATGACTGTCAGCCCTATAGCAACCTCAAATTAATTTACATATTCTAGTACTATAATTTAAAATAAAACAATTGTATATGTCAAAGTGGAAACATCCGGAAGTCCAAATTTACATAGATTCACCCTGTGAATATAAAATGTAATCCTTTTTATCGCAGGTGTTTGCTAACAACGCCATCTATAGCGCCATCTATTATTCTCTACGTTAGCCAATCCTGGCGATGTATTGCTAATGCACTTCTGTTTTATTATTATTAATGTGGTTTATTCTAAATTAATCAATAATTTAAATTGGATAAAACTGTTCACAACTTTTAGATTTCCATCTGTTTTCCACATAAGCAATGATAAAAATTGAGCCGTCACAGGACGCCTGGCAGATGTGAACATTTAAATTGTTTTGCATAAGTAATATGCCTAGAAGAACAGATTACGACAGGAATCAGCTATGGAATTATGAAAAGATAAGGCATTACAAATTTGTTCCCTAAAATAAGACTGATTATTTATTTTATTACATAAATATTCATTTTTATTAAATACAAAAATTCAATTAGGCGCAGGCGCGGTGTGTTTGGCGGCATTTATCAAAGGGCGCTAAGTCATCGGCGCGTGCCGCGTAATACTAGTAGAACGAGTGGCCGACAAAACAATTTGAATCTTATGTTTATATAGATAGTGTTGCAAATGTTTTTGAGTATTTCGTTAATAGTGCAAAGTTCGTGTTTTGCGTCACCACGTCTCGCCACGCCAACAATCCGGTTTACCCGCGCCTATATATGTTTCACATTAATAAGTAAATAAACTGGGTCATGTCGCACACGCGACCTCTTAACAAAATGTGGCGTCGCTCTTCGGTCCAGATGTTAATCGACAAAACAAAGTTATGAACAGTTTAATCCAATTTAAATGACTCAATAATATACAATACACCTCAATTACAATAATTAAATAGAAGTGCATTAACAATACTTCGCCAGTATTGATTAACATAGAAAATAATAGATGGCGCTGTTAAAAGAATGACATTTTTCGAATCTTCACAAGATGGATTTCTGTAATTTTCGACTGCTGGATGCTCCCAATATGAATCCTTCATAATATATATATTATGAAGTGATGGCGACAGAGTAGTTAGCGTTTCTGGTTACCGCGGCGATGGACGTAGGTTCAAATCTATTCAATAAACATGAGATTACATTGAAGAAAAAAATCGTGATGAAGAAATAGCATGGTAGTAGACCTATTTCTAAGTTGATCTGACTAGCTACCACGCTCAAATGGAAGATCTGTCGCGAAGCACCTACTATATGTATGTTCCGGCAACTGCATTTTTAGTCCCTGTCTAAATTTAACGTCTTTACCATACTATACCACATCGTCGTTTAACGTTAGGTGAGATATTGATCAATTCTATAGATAAAGAAAAATACTCACTCCTCCTCAATATATCTCGCTGTTTTTATGATCTCGTCTGTCATTTGCACGTATCTCTCCTTACCGATGTACATCATAGTGGCCCAACACGCTGCTATCAAACCTCCAGCTCTACTGCCTAGAATTAAAAATATATCGAGTGACTGGTTAGTCGCTCGCAATATTTATACAGGTCCTTCAGTATTCTATTTTCGTTCTAAATTAGTTAAAACAATAGGTACTTAATATTTGACCTTATTATATAGAGAAATATAAAAATTATATTCAATCCCAGGTACTTATATGTATAAAACAATGAAGGTGTATAACTCTAAGATACTCTAAAGATTTAATGATAAAATCTATCCCAAGGGAAACACGACGGCAACTCATCGCGCATCGACTATTTTAAACAACGAGGAATCCATAATGATATTACCTTTCTAGGCCACGCGTTGCTGTGGCTCAGTTATTACAATTTTGATAAACTATTTGGTTATTAAGGTATAATAAGTCTGCCTAAAAACTTGATACAAAAGCGAGGTTACGTAGTAAATAGATTAACAGAACACGTGCACCGTAAAATAAATATGAATTGAAAAAAAAAATGTGGTGTGGCTGTCATGACACGGCCGTTTGTTGTACGTGAATACGTCTCGTAACGGGCGATATTTTCTATATAAATTATTATTATTTATGTATGTCATAATCATAATGGAAGCCCTCCGGGTTTCCATGTTTTGTTTATGATGGCAACTGTTCCATATAAAGGGTTTAGGAAATAAATCAACCTAACAAATAATTACTATGTTTAACTTTAAACTTTATTAATTATAGGTCTGTGTGATCCGCTCGGCCGCATTCGCTTTTTTACGTTGCCTCCACTGCTTGACTCGGTCATATAGTATTTTATTGGTACCATTCGATTGGTTTTGAGATGCTCTCTCCAACCCTATACGATTTCTGTATTTGGATTTGGCTTTTCGACGCGTATAGGCTGACATTATATATTTATTTCGTTTTAACGCCTTATTATATACACAGTGACGATTTCACACTAATGTTTTATATATAATCGATAGACTTTGACAAGAGCTGTCGACTGAAACTTCAAAAATCGTGGTAGCTTCACCGACTCGAAAGTTATACTAAATGGAAATCTGAAAACGCAGCAGAATTACCCAAAATGGCGGCGCTTCCCCCTACACCGCGTGCGATGTGTTACAGTCCTGACTTAGCGTAATGAATTCTTTGATCTTTTAGCTATTCAATGGTATAGTTTTTAGATGCAGAGAATATATTCGAAACTACATTGCCAAACTGTATCCCCCGTTTTTGTTATCACTAGGTTTTTTGGATTACTTCTGTAAGTCAAAATCAAAATCAAAACTGTGAATGCCTATGCCAGCGAGTTACCATACATAAAGATAAGTTACGTATTCGATTGTAAAGATATAATTAGTTACCATTAACGGTGGGTGATCCGTAGACACCTCCGGGCCACTCTGTCGTCACAGTGTACTGGTAGTGCCTGTACTCCGGCTTCCTGTACAGGATCACAGAAGTACCCTTCGGCGCGTATCCATACTGCAACACCAAGACACATCTCAATGTGTACTATTTATATAGTTATTGTTTCCTGCTTATAGCTGATTTAATATACATTCCCATCAGATGCAGTAATAAAAAGAAATGAAAATAATACAAATATATTTGTTTATTTTAGAAGTGTTCTAAACGAGTGAATTTTGTCTATGTAAAATATCTAACAGCATAATTTGTGATAAAATCATCCGTTTTAAAAGCCATCTATCGGTCATTATTTATACTACATTCAACTCTCATCCAAAAAAAATTATAATGCTATAACGTAAGTGAAACATCCAGCAAAAGCTAATTTCTTATAACAGCAAATTTATCTTTAAGATGAAGTGATAGTGGCTTAGAAGTATTTTTTTTTTATATTATAGGCGGCAAACGAGCAGGTGGGTCACCGGATGTTAAGTGGTCATCACCGTCCATAGAACCTAGCCACACCGGGGGAGTCGTAAGTGCGTTGCCAGCCAATGTTTGGGGAATAAGGAGGGGGGGAGGGGGCAGGAGGAAGGAAGTTAGGCCTCCGGCGCTCTCACTGACCGAACGAAACGCACAAATGCGTGCACTTTAGTTGGCGTGGTTGTTTCTGTGTGTCGGGTGGTAGTACCGGGGGCGAGCCGACACATTCATGCTGAAACCAGTAATAGCTTCAGCTTGGCTCTACCACCCACTATGTGTGTCGGGTGGTAGTACCGGGGGCGAGCCAACACATTCATGCTGAAACCAGTAATAGCTTCAGCTTGGCTCTACCACCCACTATGTGTGTCGGGTGGTAGTACCGGGGGCGAGCCGACACATTCATGCTGAAACCAGTAATAGCTTCAGCTTGGATCTACCACCCACTCTGTGTGTCGGGTGGTAGTACCGGGGGCGAGCCGACACATTCATGCTGAAACCAGTAATAGCTTCAGCTTGGCTCTACCACCTACTCTGTGTGTCGGGTGGTAGTACCGGGGGCGAGCCGACACATTCATGCTGAAACCAGTAATAGCTTCAGCTTGGCTCTACCACCCACTCTGTGTGTCGGGTGGTAGTACCGGGGGCGAGCCAACACATTCATGCTGAAACCAGTAATAGCTTCAGCTTGGCTCTACCACCTACTCTGTGTGTCGGGTGGTAGTACCGGGGGCGAGCCGACACATTCATGCTGAAACCAGTAATAGCTTCAGCTTGGCTCTACCACCTACTCTGTGTGTCGGGTGGTAGTACCGGGGGCGAGCCGACACATTCATGCTGAAACCAGTAATAGCTTCAGCTTGGCTCTACCACCTACTCTGTGTGTCGGGTGGTAGTACCGGGGGCGAGCCGACACATTCATGCTGAAACCAGTAATAGCTTCAGCTTGGCTCTACCACCTACTCTGTGTGTCGGGTGGTAGTACCGGGGGCGAGCCGACACATTCATGCTGAAACCAGTAATAGCTTCAGCTTGGCTCTACCACCTACTCTGTGTGTCGGGTGGTAGTACCGGGGGCGAGCCGACACATTCATGCTGAAACCAGTAATAGCTTCAGCTTGGCTCTACCACCTACTATGTGTGTCGGGTGGTAGTACCGGGGGCGAGCCGACACATTCATGCTGAAACCAGTAATAGCTTCAGCTTGGCTCTACCACCTACTCTTGTGTCGGGTGGTAGTACCGGGGGCGAGCCGACACATTCATGCTGAAACCAGTAATAGCTTCAGCTTGGCTCTACCACCTACTATGTGTGTCGGGTGGTAGTACCGGGGGAAAACGAGCCGACACATTCATGCTGAAACCAGTAATAGCTTCAGCTTGGCTCTACCACCTACTATGTGTGTCGGGTGGTAGTACCGGGGGCGAGCCGACACATTCATGCTGAAACCAATAATAGCTTCAGCGTGCGTTTATCACCTACAAGTAGTGTGTTTATACACTGTAACCTGGTAGTTACGATTCGAATATGCTGAAATATATGAAGGCTAAATCCCCCTTATAGATTTAGCGTGTTTACCATCAAGACCCACGTCGTCGTTTAACATCAGATGAGATTGTGGTCATAACGCTACAACCTATAAAATGAAAGAAATGTAATTTATGTTCTAATTTATAGACACGAAATTAATGAATACTATGCTCACAGTGATTATATTAATAGAAAAATTAATGAATATTTGCCAATTTAAGTGTCCTTCAATAATAATCAGAACCGATGTCTAACATCTGTCAGGTGTCTCATAGTAAATCATTAAATTTTTATTTGTATTACTTTATTTGATTTGCTCGGCTTAATTATTTAAAAAATTAACAATAGAATATATACTTTTGAAATTAAATTAAATGGGAGGGTTTCGAAATTGTGATCGGCAACCTTTTTGTATGACGAAAAGTGGTGTGGATAAACATTGTGTCAGATAGTGTTGAAAACATCAGTGTCCGGTCATATTTTTGTTTCTCTTCCCCCCCCCCCTCCCGGCCGCTCCCCTCTTCTTCTGCTGCCCCCTCCCCCCCCCCCCCCCCCCCCCCCCCCCTCCCTCCCCCCCCCTGGCCCTCCGCCCCCCGGCCCTCCCCCCCCCCCCCCCCCCCCCCCCCCCCCCCTCCCCCCCCCTGTGCGTTCTCTCCCCCCCCTCCTCTCTCCCGAAAAAAGAGGGGGGAACTCTTTTCCCTCGGGGGGGGGAGGGCGCCCGGGACGCGCGGGGTGCAGGCCCCCGGCCGCCGCCCCCCCGGCCCCCTCGCCCCCCCCCCCCCCCCCCCGGTTTTGGGGGGGATGGGGGGCCCCGTCCTCTCCCTTTTCTGGCCTCCGCACCTCTCTTGTTTGTCTTCCCTCCCCCCTCCCCCGCCGCGCCCCCCCCCCCCCCCGTCCCCGGCCCGCCCTGACCCCCGCCCCCCCCCCCCCCTTTCTTTTTCTTTGGGCACGCCCCCCCCCCCCCGGGGGGTGGGTTTTTTCTCTTCCTCTGGTTTCTTCCTCCCCCCCCCGCACGGGCCTACCCCTTCCTCCCGGGGTACCCCCTAAAGGAGGCGGCGGGGGGGCCCGCGCCGAGCCCCTCTCCCCCCCCCCCCCCCGGAGGGAGGGGGCCCCCCCCCCCCCCCCAGAGGCCCCCCCCCCGGTTCCAAAGGCCCCCCCCCGGGGGGCTAAGTTGATAAGATCCTCCCCCCAAATCCTTGTACCGTAGGGTTTAGTCTCGGACATAGCCCACTCTCTCCCCCGAGAGGGTGGGTATCCATAAGGGATAACCCCACGTTAAAAAAAAAAAGGTCAGTAGTGAGAATGAGTACTCGCTTGGAAACACTCTGTGACGTTGGCTTTAGTTGTATGTTTTTAATGAAAATGTTTCCCTGTAATACAAAGGTTTCACTCCTGTCGTGTTTCTTAGCGACACATCCTGTTTTTTATCGATATCTAAGAAGTTTCTGACTTAAGTAATAGTACTATGGGGTCATTCAAGTATCACGTAAACACTGATGGGGTGGGAAGGTCCTTGACTTGCTTGTTTTTTGTGACATAGACGGTGGGGCGTTTAGATGGTGAATATGTCAGCAATATTTATTTATTTAACCATTTGTGTACGTAAGCGTGTATGGAGAGGGGGGGGAGAGCATTGCTTACTTTTGCTGACCAGAGGGAGGTGACGGTCAGAAATCACAAAAAGACTGCTTACGAAATACTTGAACGGCCTCTGTAATATTTGAAAGGGGTATTATTAGACCAAGATCCCAGAGTTGCCAGACCTAACTTATTTTTAAATGGATGAAACCTTATGTTTTGAGTAGTCTTGTATGTATTTATAACGCTTTCGCACTCACGGAGTTCGAGACTGGGGGCGATGTATAGATATCAGGATTCAAAGGTGATTAAAAATAGGTACTACTTTATTTATTTTTAAATAGCTGTCTGCTTCAAAGCGTCTGCCAGAAGTTGTGCCTCCGGTTAGATGCCTCGCGACACTGGTTCCTGCTTCAGAATAATATTATATACAACATATATAAAAATCATCCGTTTAAAAATAAGTAAAGTAGCACCTATTTTTAGTCACCTTTGAGTCCTTATATCTATCCATCGCACCCAGTTACAAAAACGTTATAAGTACGTAAAAGACCACTGAAAACATAAGGTTTCATCCATTTAAAAATAAGTTAGGTCTGGCAGCTCTGGGATCTTGGTCTATATTGTTTAGTAAGGATTAGCGATCAGTTCTGGAAAGATCGAAAGGTGTCCACCTTGTGCGTGTCGGCGGAGATGCTGGCGACCCCGGGGAGGGCGAAGTCGAAGGGGGGCAGGGGGTGTCCTGCGGCCGGCATGAAGGCGGCCGCGAGCCCCCCGAGGCAGGCGTCCACGTGCAGCGGCACGCAGTACTCCGCCGCGAGCTCCGACAGCGACGCTATGTCGTCCATCGTACCGTACGGGAAGTTCGGTGCTGAACCCACGATCTACACACGATCATATTATAACTAGCTTCTGCCCGCAACTTCGTCCACGTCGTATACTTACTTAGAGCTAACGCTAAAAAACATTTTTTGAAACACTCTTTATTGGTGCTCCGCTTCTGTAGGTCTTGATGACATATAGCCTAGAGCCTTCCTCGATAAATGAGCTATCTAATATTGATTTTTTTTTTCAAATCGGACCAGTAATTCCTGAGATTAACGCGTTCAACCAAACAAACAAACCTTCCAACTTTATAATATTTGTATACAAGTATAGATCAGTCGTTACATTTCAATATGAGCTAAATCCAAATTTAGCCGTTCATAATATTTTAAGTTATTTGTCAAGATCTACAGATTTTGTACATGTAAAATATGAGGATTTAAAAAAAATACTAAAAATTTTAACTTCGTTCTCGATATAATAAACTGGAAATATTACAGAAATTAACATATTATATGTACGATTAAAATTGACTTTAGCTCATTTTGATTTATAACTACACATATGTGAAAACGTATAGATTACTTACGTGACATTTTGACAAAACAAGTGTCGCAATAACGCGCATATACATAGAATATTATAATATCAACATACAATAAACTTGTATCATCAGCGTAAAGTGTTATTTGCCTTGAGAATCCCAATTCACCAACACCATCAAGAAAAATATTAAAAAGTAGAAGTCTTATAATATAGCTACTGGGAACTACTTAAACACAAATTTATTTTTAATATTTCTAAAATTACTTTTTATTAGTTAACTCTGTGAAAGTTTCGGTCCGTGTACAGTTATGTCTCGTCGGTTTATGAAACTAATTAATCAATTAACTATTCGTGACGTAACGTATCCTTTAAAGTTTCTGATATTTACCAAATCTATATTTTTTACTAAATGTCTACTATATTTTGCCAAAAGCCAATTTTTTACCAAATGTCTCTTCATTACTTGTCTATTCTTATTCCAAATATCTATCCCTTACCAAATTTATCTTTTTTACTAAATGTCTATGTTTTATCCAAATTTCTGTTTTTTACTAAAAGTTCTATTTTTTAACAAACTTCTCTTCTTTACCAGGTGTCTATTTTTATTATGCAAAATCCTATTTTTTACCAAGTTTATCTTCTTTACTAAATGTCTATTTTTTTTAATGGCTACATTTTACTAAAGAACTCACCATACAAGTTCTCCTGCCTATCGCCCTCTTGATTTTCTCGACATCGACCGTCATCGTGTCGGGTTCCACGGGCACGGTGACGACGGACAGCCCCAGGTACTGGGCCGCCTTGTCGAACGCGGAGTGCGCCGTCGACGGCAACACGATCTGAGGGTTCGCGATCCCCTTGCTGTGCGCGAGATCACGGAACGCCTTGCAAGCCATCATGATGGACTCCGTGCCACCGGTCGTTACCTGTTAAGTCACTATTATAGAAACTGACAAAAAAAAAACCGACAACGAGTCTAAGGAGTTTGCAGGAATCTAAAAGATCAGCCAATTCTTGCCTTGCCTCTAAGAACCTAATTTTTTTATTGTTATCAAAGTGACTACCGCTATAGGCCGGAATGCTGTTCAACAGCTTCATCGGGTTTTAAGAACCCCGACGCGCCTTTTCACTGATCACACCGCTGTAGTCGGGCGATCATCTTTGCTTCCGCATACCTGCCGCCGCCCCCGGTTCGATCCTCCGGGAATAAGTAATATAGATAGAGATATAGTTACATGTGAATAATGAAATCGTTTTTTTTGGGACTTAATTAGGCGTATCTTTACTTATACAAATAGAAGACGACATACCTACATAGTCAGTTTCTATTTACCACCTGTAAAGTAACAAGGGTGAACAAATAAATCATTCCACTGCTATATATTAATTACACCAAAAATAAATATTTTACATTTCCGCTTTCTTATACACAGCTTTATTTATGAAAGCCTAAAATCCATGGCTAAATGTTGATATGTTGAGAAATAAAAAAAAAATTGTTCCAGAGAGATCTTTTATTGCTGTGAATGAGTATAAATGTTGTAAAACAGAACCTTCATTTAAACAAATAGAAACAATGTTATTTGGACTACGTACCGTGCCACAACAGTCCTCATCGCCATGGAAAAGGTTCACAGCCATCCTGACAATCTCGGCTTCCATTTTATTAATACCGGGAAACACGTCCGCATGTAACGGGTTCGTGTACGCAGTGAGTGCGTACGCGTCGCACGCGACCATACTGATCTCCTCAGAGAGGTGGTACACGGCGCCGGACACTGAACCGTTTCGCCAATTGTAATTACCTGAAATATACCACTATCGCATCATAATGCTGCTGTGTAAAATTCTACCAGATGCACCACTACCATCCTGACTAACCATGGTTGCTTTAGCAAATATCTGTTTATCAGAGCACGCGCCAGTCCTAATTACCTAGGATGATGCTGTGCCAGATTTTATCAAGTGCACCAAACTCCACACCCACTTTTGTTGCCAAATATCTCAGCCGTTAAGGCCACTATAGGGTGGATCGATAAGTCGTTACATGACTTAAAATGAGCGAAATCAATTTTAATCATTATTCATATGAAATACTAGCTTCTGTCCGCGACTTTGTCCGCGTGAAATAGGTACTTTAGGCTAACTCTAACACGCAGCAGAAGCGAAAAAGGAAAAAAACCGAAATTGAAACATTCTTCATTGGTGCTCCGCTCTTATTGGTCTTAGCGTGATCATATATAGGATATAGCCTTTCTCGATAAATGATCTATCTAATACTGAAATAATTTTTCAAATCGGATCAGAGTAGTTCCTGAGATTAGCGCGATCAACCAACTAAACAAACAAACCCTCCTTTATAATATTACTACTCTTCTCTCGTACTTAGCTCGAGCCGTCATTCAAATTACAATAACTTAATGAATTTCTTGATGAACTTTTATTGTGAACCCAGTACTTTATCAATGCGTTCATACAAACAGACAGACAGACAGACATTTCTAAAAATGATTGAAATGTATTCTATTGTTTATCCCTAAACACCTACAACATTTTTTCTCACTAAAATCGAAAAAGTACAGACTATTTATATTTACATTCTTATTATATGTATAGATTTCATTTTTAATAAAGTTTAAATTTTACCGTTCATAAGGTTTTTAGTTATTTTTTTCATATTTATTTACTTCATATTTACATTTACAAAATTTTAAGATCTTGAAAAAATACGTAAAAATATTAGGAAACAGCTAAAATTGGTTTCAGATAATTTTGAAACACCCGTCTCTGTGCATTCACTGGAATCAAATGTAACTATCTGTTTTGTAAAAATATATAAAATGAAATGATAAACTATATCAAGTTTCTTCTCGATGACTGGGTTGTTTTTCAAATCAAATCAAATCAAAAATACTTTATTCAGTTTAGGCCCTAATAAGACGCTTATGAACGTCAAAACTACCACCGGTTCGGAAAACAACCCACTCATCGAGAAGAACCAGCAAGAAACTCGATTGGGTACATCATCAGGTTTGTACGAACCGGTGGTAGCTTTGACATTCCTAAGCGCCTAAATTAAATACAGTTGTAGCTACCGAGAATGTCATCCTCTCTGGCAGACTGGCTGAAACTTTTGTAAATATTGTAAATAGAATATCGTTCAAACAATTGAACAAATAAATGAAATGTCGCATGTCTGTATAAATACCTTTTATGATCATTTTTAATAAACAGTCTATTTTACGTTCTCCGAGTATTATTATTACGCTGTCCATGTTAGTCTAGAATATTCTAGTAGTGAGCCGAAGCTCCTACACAGTATTGTTGATTGATTGATTTTGTATTCTTTATAAGTTTTTGATCACAATGTCACCTCATTTATTTACTTAATTGTATGTCTAAATAAAGTACCCCATCTTTTATCACAGTTGAGTATTTAATCCTTTCAGGCAGTTTAGGGCATCATCGGCAAGAATAATCATGTCATTTGGGGTACCGTTATATTTTCTAAGTGGGTATTACTGTATAATGTGTTCTATTGATTAATGGCCTCTGCACTGCAAATCTTATACGGTTGGTTGTACATAGCCATAGGACACCGTGACCACTTAACATCAGGTAGTCTACGTGCCTGTTTGCTGCTTCATTAATTATTACTATCCAATCACTTTTTGTAATATGAAATACTAGTTTTCAGTCGCGGCTTCGCTCGTATCAATATAAAATTGATATATCACTTAAGAATATTTTTTTTTGTAATGAAAGGTATCCAATGTCCTTTTCTGTATACTTGACAACTTATATGAAAAAAGATATAATGCTCTGTTTAATAGGCGTGAAAATATAATAAACTCACATTTGTGTGTATAATATTAGTTAGAACTTGTAATAATGCCTCAATTCATAAAAAATAGTTTGTTTCATTGGAGAAAATGACATTAGAATATAATAATTTAAAAGCAATATACCAACAGAAAAGCATGATTTAACCAGTGTAACATCTTTAAAATTAGTATATAGATGAAGATAGTAGCAGATTTATCAATTTATAAAGTTATGAATGTACTATAGTCTACTGCAATGATTAAGTCCTTCCTAAAGAGATAGTTATTCATCATACTCATAACAAGTGTTCGTTACACTTACAGAGATATAAAACATTTATACTCAAAGTAATAAAGATAATACATACCTAAGTTGACATGATCTCTTACTTCACTTGCAATTTGTTCAGGGTCTAACCCTTTTTCTGGCAATTCTCGTCTAATCGTAACTCCAGCCAGCCGCTTGTTGACATCTTTTTTAAAGTCACTGTTTATTTGTGTCATCTTCTCTTCTATCTTACGTCTAACTATTGGTACTTGACGAAGCCATCTGAAGAATTCTTTTCGCAGTCGTGTTGTAACATCTTATCAAAAAAATTATACATATAATCCTTATATCAGCTTGTAAGACACAGTCATAGTCCTCTTACTGAAGGAAGGTACGGGTATAGTCACCATGCCTGCCCTTGCGATTGATTTCAAACACAGATTTTTTTTCCAACTGACATGCTATTGGCCTGGCTAGAACTTAACAGCATCACTTTGAAACACAGAGAAATCCACAATTGTATATTTTCCCATATATAGTGGAACTACAAGAACGTTTCTCAGATTCAGGTTTCCTCACAATATTTTCCTTCAGTATTAGCCAATAGTGTAACTAATTTGAATGGGTACATATATGCAAAATTTAAAAAAATTGTTGATGCCTGCCAGTGTTTGAATCTACAGACATTGAAAGGACATTCTGTTAGTCAAACCACTAAGCCACTTTGACATTCTATACTTTAATACTTTTTAATGAAACACATTTTTAATATATTTCTTTAAGGAATATAGAATAACTAGCGCGCCCGGCAGACGCTGTACCGCCCTGATTATAAAAAAAAATCCTTGACAAATTATATACCAAAATGTTCCTCATGAATCACTTTATCCACTGGTGAAAACCGCTTAAAAATCCGTTCAGTAGTTTTTGAGTTTACCGCGAACAGACAGACAGACAGACGCGGTAGGGGACTTTGTTTTATACTATGTAATGATACTTTTTAATAAAACATATTTTTAATATACTATTTTAAGAAATATAGAATAATAACAGGTCCGGTGCATGTTGTCCTGCCTTGATAATAAAAAAAATCCTGAAAGTCAACCGCAGCGCCACCTACCAAGTCTAATTGTGAATGTAAACGATTCTCGGATCAACTGGAACATGCACACAAAATTTCATCATAATCAGGCCAACCGTTTAGGAGTTAAGTGACATACACACATACAGAAGAAATTTACATATAAAGATTAACTACCCCTGGCTTTGGCTTCATATCTTTGCAATTTATGGTCATCATGAAAATTTTTTGCAAATACTATTGGTAATTGAGTTTATTATTCTCAGATATAATACCAACATCCAACTTAAAATATATATAAAAGGTTTTGTAAATTGTTACTTACTCTCCCTAGCGTTATAAAGACTATGTGCCCAAACTATGGCCAGTACTGAAGAAGCAGTCATGGTAACAATCTGCCATGGTTCTTTGCCTTCAAACAGTCTGTTTATGGCCTTGAGAAGCCGCGGTCTCTCACTCATGACTAGAATAAGTTCAGGGAAGACTGAAAAAAAATGAAACATTTACACAAAATAAAAAGTAAATTAAGCCATTATGGGACTCTAAAGAGTATATGAAAAATCACGAGTATACTTGAATGACTCAATCAAATGTGATGCGTATTTTTTTTTTTTATTTTTTTTTTTTTTTTTTTTTTTTTTTTTTTTTTTTTTTTTTTTTTTTTTTTTTTTTTTTTTTTTTTTTTTTTTTTTTTTTTTTTTTTTTTTTTTTTTTTTTTTTTTTTTTTTTTTTTTTTTTTTTTTTTTTTTTTTTTCTTATTTTTTTTTTTTTTTTTTTTTTTTTTTTTTTTTTTTTTTTATTTAAAATTCCCTTTTTTTTTATTTTTTTTTAAAATTTAAAATTCTAAATCTCTAAAATAAATTTTCTCTCTAAAAATTTTTTTTTAGTAATCAACAATTCTACATACAAATCAAGTGACATCAGGTAATTGCTTTTGTAACAAAATTAAATACAAGTGTTAAGGTCAACCTTATATTTATACTGTGTTAATGGATGTAGATTCAAAATTAGCAATAAACTGAAGTTTTTGGTAAGGGTATAGCATAGTAGTACATCACAATAAAAGTACTAGTGTGATGATGATGGTAGTCCGGTAAAGCTGTTAAGACCTCACTAGATCAATAGCGTAATCAGTTCGAGAAAAAAAAAACTAGTGTGATGATACATTTTTTATAATATCCATTTGATCAGTTAGCATCCTCAAGTTGGAAATCTATTACAAGATCCTACAATCAAACACTAAAATCTTCAAAGTATTAAAAAATGAAATCATAAATTTTATATCAGTGAAAGAACCAAGAAATAAAATTTTTACATAAGAAAATATGTTATGAATCAATCTATTGTTCCAATGGTATCCTATGACATGGTTCCTAAACCACATCAGCATTACTCAAGGTAACAATGACAATATATCTGTATGTATTTGAAAGTCAAGTTTTAATTTACTCACTAAAAAATTAAACAAACTTTCAAAATCTTATTTGCCAATATTATTGTAAAACAAAGGACTTTCCTTTTGAAATTTCTACAATCAACAACTGTGATGAAAATTTAATCATTATTGTGGATTTTAAGAGACATATTATCTGTATTTATTTACTAGTAGCCTGCAGCTTTTTTCTCATTGGTACTATATGTTTTGTTTGGATAAATTGCAAGCTACCTTTTGTTTATAATTTGTAATTATGTTACTGTTACATGACCTCTATAATTTTTTAAAATTCGAAGTTATAAAAGTTTAGCTCATATGAAAAATTGCAATATATGTAGCCTATATAATACTATATAAACTCCTCTATCTGCCTGTAAAACTCTTCTCACATGTATTAAGATGTTACACAGTATTTAGATAAGGAATTGTCATGTGCTTATAGTACAATATACTGTTCAACATATTCTAGAGATAAGAATGAAGCTATCACAATTAACACATAGAATCATAATACCTTTAAATAGTTATAATCATTATTACTTAGTATCTTCCCAAAAACATAAAATGCACATTTTAAATTTTGCCAGGTATAAGGAGAGGTAATAACCATCTTGTTTTCATATTAAAAAACCCATTAAAGTTTGCTGTAGTTTCTATGAAACTTAATTATACTCCATAATAATTCACTCTTTATGATAAAAGGAAAAATAGTTCATTAACACTCATTGGGAAAAAAACCGGTTCAGTTGAATCAGAAACTACGTGAAATGATGTAGCAAAAAGATTAAACAATGCAATATAACTCTTTACCTTGAACATAACAATAAAAAAATACGTAACAACATTCCATAACACATACTGATGACAGTTAATTACATAGATTTATGTCACATACTATTAGCTAATTGTAGCCTTACCGATAACAATTTCACCAGAGGTTAAGGACACTCGAACTTGAATTTTATAACGAGACAAAAAAATATCTTATCGGACTTCGACCTATTACAATACACGGACAATACATTTAATACTAAGATACGTAATGTTATATGATTGTATGGAATATATTACAAAATTACTTACCTAAAATATATAATTTGGACTAGAAAAAGGAATAATTCGCCAAAGTTTTATGTGTAGTGCTAAGATTTGTCCTTATCACAGGTCTAACAGATCCTTCAATCAGTTTGCTTGACAATTCATAATCGTGATAATAGCGTTGATAACGTTAATCCAAAATCAAATAATTATGAAAGCACCAAGATTCGAATAGGTACATTCAAATATTTCTCTTGTTATTATTGAAACAAAGCCCAGTGATATTTGATAAGCGATAACAGAACAATGTTGCCAGATGAAATCTCAAAAACCTTGAATAGATTTGTATATAATTATAAAAAAAGTGAATTTCCTTTTAACCTCATAATTAAGTTTTTGGCGGGATTTTGGTATGTCATGTAGTGGATTTTATATTTTATTCATAATCTTGTGTTACTTGAATCTATATTGTGTAAAGTTGGTGGTGCTTTATGTAATATAGTTTGTTTATTGTGCATAAGAGAAGTGAATGGAAAATAATACCACGGACCATGAATTCTGAGATGTCACAAAAACACCATGGAAATTCTAACAAGATGGCCACCATCTTGTTAGTTCATTGAAATTATATCAAGAAACTTGTAATATCGATACTCACTTGACAATGGCAGTAATAGTCTACTAGAAGACTGGTTGCCAAAAATGGAATCGAAGAAGAACTTGTAACGTTAACTACTCGACAATGGCAGTAATAATCTAAAACATTGGTTGCCAAAAATAAAGTAAAAAAAAACCTCATAATTCATTTTTCATAGAAAGTACGAGAAATTAAAAAGTGTATTTAAATGTGTATGGATATTACAATATAAGCGAGCATCGCTTCGCACCAGTATTAGCCTAAACACATTATTATTTAATTAAAATCTTAACTAATATCATAATTGCAAAAGTGTTTTTGTTTGTTTATGTTACGATGACGGTGAAATTTTGCACACGTGTTGTTAGGGGTACATAAAGGACATATGGTACGTTTCATATAGAAATAATGTGCTATTGACTAGGTACGAATCAAATTTCCATTCAGATGAATGAAGCTGCATGTAAAAGCTAATGTAGTATATAATATCTTACTATGAAAATATCCTTATTGTGAGTTAAGACACAAATTATGCATTTGTAGCGACACACATACCCACAGAAAACGTAATATGTGTATACTACAATCATTCATACGTAAAAGCAGAAGCGGCAGAATCCACTGAAGAAAGATTCTTTGTTCCATGGTAAAATATTAAACTATAAGTATATCTACTATCTTTTTTATTCAATGCCCTAAATAGTTATTACCAAAGATGTTAGGAATATATAACAAACGAAATTTATGACCACGAATGAATTAATATTATATTATTTAATTATTGTTCATGCTAAAGATATGCTAAAAATGTATAAGAAACGCAACTTTACGTAGAGGAAGGAAAAACATCTGTTGATATTATGAGTCATCAACCCCCAGTTTCTTGTATTCCGAACACAGGAAAGATGTCGAAGGCTAAAAAAGTTATCGAAGAAGCAAAAGAAATTAATAATCCTGAAATAGATTTAGTGGATAAGGGTATATCTAGCCTCGAGGAGATACCTGGACTGTGTGAGTTCCCAGAAACCGGTTTTTTACTTATTTGGATGCAAAACTTGTTTTGATGAAGCAATCGTTAAAAACTATCCCATATTTTTTAAGAGTATTAAATTAAATATAAAAAATCTATGTCGTTCGTGTTAGATAATATAAATGGGAATATATAATACCTAAATAATTATTGTTATGTTTATATACATAATATATACATACATGTTTAGATAATAATGTTATCTTTTACCTTAGCTATTACCTTCATAATAAGTACAATCTATAATTTGTATACATATTTCTGTTGCATGGGAAGCACAAGGCCTTTTAAATTAAAGAATGACATCATGTATATAGTTATAACCCACGAGATTCGAAATGGGAACGTTTTCCTTATTTTTTAATTAATGTCCTATTTCGATAATACAATACCGAAGCTAAGGCGTGGTTTACGATGGAAGAGTTTTACTCAGAAATGACAATACAGTTTAAGTATTAAAAAAATAAAATTAATCCAAATGAAGCTTATCATAACCATAGAATATTGTTGTTTTATTTCTACAAGAATAACTATTTATTATACTTAATGCAAATAAAAGCAGAGCTACTTTTAATTAATATGTTATTTGACTGATTTTTTTAAGTTACATATTTATCTTTTATTTATACCAACTTTTACAAATGTTCCAACAATGCTTTATATACATATATATTTCCTGTAGATTAACTAAACAAAGATGGAGCACAAAATAGCGTTAAATCATATAATTTTGCTAAACTGATATATATACTTCTGTCAAAACTGGAAATTTCAAATCGTAAAGTAACTATCCAATTTGTCTGCTGATTTCTGTACTAAATCAATTTTGTAATCAAAATGTTAGATGACTGGAAGTCAATAACCGCCACTTATAGAGTTCGTTATTAGAGGGAATGTAGTGTATTTAGTATTCAACAAACTACATGCAGCATATTTTTTTTTATACATAATTAATGAAATTTGTCTGCTAATATCTGAAAATGATAGCCAAATTTTTCACAACATTTTAGAAAGAGACATTTTTATGTCTACTGATAACTTATCAAAGTATTGTGTAGCCTAGATATTTTTACATTTTTATATGATATTATAAGATTCAATAAATTGGTAATAAGATTTTAGAAATTAGGCAGCATTAATAACTAAAATAGTAGTAACAAAGTATCAAAAATTATAAAAAAACTAATAATAAATGACAGCCCACAAAAAAATCTGAAAAAAGGAGGTTCTAAACAATAAAATTGAAATTGTATGATGTAAAGGATATTCTAGGAGTTTTTGGCGGGATCTTGGTCTATCATGTAGTGGATTTTATTTTTTATTCATAATCTTGTGTTACTTGACTCTATATTGTGTAAAATTGGTGGTGTTTTATGTAATATAGTTTGTTTATTGTGCATAAGTGAAGTGAATGGAAAATAATACCACGGACCATGAATTCTGAGATGCCACAAAAATTCCATGGAAAGTTCTAACAAGATAACCACCATCTTGTTAGTTCATTGAAATTATATCAAGAAGCTTGTAATATTGATACTCACTTGACAATGGCAGTAATAGTCTACTAGAAGACTGGTTGCCAAAATGGAATGGAAGAAGAACTTGAAATACTATTAACTACTCGACAATGGCATTAATTGAAATAATATCAAGAAACTTGTAATATCGATACTCACTTGATAATGGCAGTAATAGTCTACTAGAAGACTGGTTGCCGAAAATGGAATGGAAGAAGAACTTGTAATACTATTAACTACTCGACAATGGCAGTAATAATCTAAAAGATTGGTTGCCAAAAATAAAGTTAAAAAAAAAAAACAATAAAACAATTTTTGTGTAGAAAAGTCACAGGTGTCAGCTGCTAGTATTATATAAACATGCAGCTAACTAGAATGAATAATTAATTTTAATATACACATTTTAAAAACTTATTATCATATCGACATTAATAAACAATGGGACATTGATTTTATTAAAATTTCTATTACAGTTACTCTTAGCAATATAACTCGTCTGTCCTTGAGTCATAATAAAATACAAGTGGTTCCTGCTGCTTTGGCCAATCTCACCAATTTGGAGATACTGAATCTCGCCAATAATCACATCCAGGAGCTGCCAGTCAGTCTGTCATCATTACTAAAGCTGAGAATACTCAATGTCTCCCTTAACAGACTGTATAGTTTGCCAAGAGGTTTTGGATCGTTCCCGGTACTCGAAATATTGGATTTGACTTACAATAACTTGAATGAGAAAAATCTGCCTGGAAATTTCTTTATAATGGGTAAGTTGTCATCTTTGGAAGAAGCTTAGATTAATCTTGTAAGAATTATAACCCACTTACCATGTGTATTTAAATTATATCTCAATTTTTCTTTCAGTATTAAATACCACCAAGGCTATAATTTTTTTTTGTGGCAGAATAAATCCCATTACATTTTTTTTGCATTACAAAATAATATCTATACTAATATATAAAGATGAAGAGTTTGTTTGGTTGAACGTGCTAATCTCAGGAACTACTGGACCGATTTGAAAAAATCTTTCGGTTTTAGATAGCTCATTCACCGAGGAAGGCTTTAGGCTATATATCATCACGCTAAGATCAATAGGAGTGGAGCGCCAATGAAGAATGATTCAGAATTGGTTATTTCTTTCGTTTTGACTGCTTTCGCTGCGTGTTAGCGTTAGTATTATATATGTTGCCATGGTAACCTGGTAAGTTTCTGTCGCAAACATTTTCAAAGATTATTTTGTGTTCCTATTCAAAAAGTTTCTTCTACATTAGTTTTGTTTCCAATTTTTTATTTGCAATTTTATAAAATATTACGTAATTATAAAAATATTTCACTATTATATTTTGTTTATTACCATAAGAATATATTATTTTTCTGTGAATAAAATCTGTAATTTTTTATTTAACCTTCTTTTATGGATATTTTGTAATTCATTGATTTTAATTAATTATCTATAATTTTATTTATTATTAATTATAATTATAATTTGTTTTTATAAGTGTGTGTATGTAAAATTAAATAATAACTTTTTTTTTTTAATCTTTTTGTTTATTTTTTTTTTTTTTTTATGTTTTTTTTGATTTTTTATTTATTTTTTGTTTTTTTTAATGTTTTTTTTAAGGCGGTCATATAGCATTCACCGGGACCTTTGTTCTAGGTTATTATAACTGGCATGTTGTTCTAAACTATGTCGCAGTAAAGGGTTTTGACTGTAGCTACAAATAACAAAAAACGATGTTTTTATATTTGGTCGATATTGTTATATTTTGTCTGTTTGTTTGTTTGTTCCGGGTAATCTCCAAAACGGCTGGACCTATTTTAACGGGAATTTTACTGGCAGATAGCTGAAATTATAGGGGTTGAGATATTCTATTTTACTTGTCCACATTGCTATTTCCAAAATGGTTGGACCTATTGTCACGATATATTCACTGGTAGATAGCAGACCTCATAAAAAATAATTTAGGTTTTTATTCGCCTTCGGCCGTATTGGAATATCCGAAATGCTTGAACTGATATTCACGGGACTTTTACTGGCAGATAACTAACTAATGAGCTATTTTATTTTAAGCTAGCGGGCTCGACAAGCATTGTCCCACCCTGATAATAAAAAGAAAACCTTGACAAATTATACCTAAACCTTCCTCATGAACTGTTCTACCTACTGGTGAAAACGGCATGAAAATCCGTTCTGTAGTTTTTGACTTTATCGCGAACAGATAAACAGACAGACCAGAGGACTTTTTTTACACTATGTAGTGATGAACCTGTGCATTCGTTCGTGTAATTTGTTTACTGTAAACAAGCGCGTGAAACGTGCGCTTTACTGCACTCCAAGAATGTAATGTAATATAAATGTATAAATAGTAATGTGTAAGTAATTTGAATTATATTATCATTTTGATCAATTTGGCGGCCATTTTGTTTCATTTACCGCGTTTGCATCGATATAACTCAGTGGTTATAGCAACGTATAAGAATAACACAATTGTATCAACAATATGGGCATGTTATATCTATATAATAAAAAATGTAACACATATTGTTCAATAATGTATAGTTTCAAATTTTCATTACTTTCTTATATAGTGTTAATGAGCACTGAGGGTGGTATATTAGGTTAAAGTTCCAGGTATGTTGCTGATAATAAATCCCATCCCATTCAATATACTATTCGTATTCACATAATATCTAATGTACACGTTACATGTTACAGTAGATGGCGTGCGTGTCGTAGTTACAGATGTTTTTGAAAAAGCATTTCTGTAATGTACACACCCACTCACAATTTTACATTTCTTTAATACATATTAAAAAAAAGCGTGCGGAGCCGCGGGGCACAGCTAGTAACTAATACAATGCATTTCAATTTATTTTAGAAATATCTGCCTGTCTGTCTATCTGTGTTTGTTAAAGTAAAGTATTGCGTGTGGTAAACTATTTGTATATACATTTTAAAAAAAACGCGTGCCGAGCAGCGGGTAACAACTAGTATGAAATATTTATGAAGATTTGTGATTAAATTCTTTTACTATTATTTATTAAATAAAAAATTGTACGAAGTAGAAGATTAGATCTTTTATTTATATTTTTATCAATTTAATCATAATTTATGAATTCATGAGAATACTTTGTTTTTACATAATTGCAGACAGTCTCCGTGCCCTGTACCTCGGAGACAATGACTTTGAATATTTACCACCAGAAATTGGAAATTTGAAGAACTTACAAATTGTTAGTATAATTTTCTGTATGATCCTTTAATTTTCAGGTTATATCTATATAATTATAGGTACCTCTGAGAGTACACACCGAGAGTCTGAGAGTTTACACCTGTAAAATTTTTAGTATTGTTATCTACTGTACATTTAGTATCAGGTGCGAATCTCTTTTCTTCTATTGTTACTAGTATCTTAAGGTTTGGGAGGAATTATTAATATCACATACCCATTATAAAAAAAAAGTAGTTAGGAAATAACCTTAGTTCTTTTATTTAGTATGATGAAAGAAATTGCAAGTTGTATATTTCTAAACTTAGAATCACAAATAGATTGTGATTATGTACAACTAGTTTGTAATGAAACTCGAACTTTCTCTTAACGTGATAGACCAATAATAAAAATAGAAAATAATAAAAATAACTCTCTCTTAAATAATCCATTTATTCTCTATTTAGATGATTCTTAGTAAAATTTTAACATGACAAATTATATTAGTATACATAAATTTAGTGTATATCGCAAATGGACCTACAATTAGGATAAAATTACGTATTTAGATAATGTATTGTTTTTTAAGTTTATCTATATAGGTGTCAAGCGTAAAAAACTTCGCTTTTACACAAAAAAAACATTTTTTACAATAATAGAGCCTATCTCATATAGCGCCATCTCGTGAAGTTTTGTAGTACTTGCATCTTTGCTAAGGGACGATTACCTACCTATTGGTACTATGAAAATTTGCAAGATGGCGCTAAGACATTCTCCGCATAGGAATACGTTCGGCTTACATTCAACAGCAACAAAGCCATTATTGTGTACACTTGGATCTTAAATGAGAAACTTAGAAGTATCTACTAGGTTAGCCATCTATTTCTATATATAATAAAGTACATATCAATCATTTTTAGATATTTCTGTCTGTTAGTTTGTTCGGACATGTTTCACTGCTAAATTCTGCGTTCACGATAAAGCCTAATCATATATATCATATTTAAAGCATATGCAGTAATATTTAATCTTGGTTTCATTAAAATCGGTTCACTCTATCAAAAGTTATTGTCATTATAATGACGACGCGACTTAGTATGAGAGAAAACTAAATAAACTTAATATATTTATATGATTTTATTAATAACTGTTTTTTTTTTAAATAAGGTTCCACCCGGACACAGTCGCGGGCACAGCTAGTTTAAAATAAAGTAGGTTAATGTTTTTAATATTTCACAATATTTTCAATATTTTTTATATGTTTTAGCTATCAATGCGAGAGAATGATTTGATAGAGGTGCCTCGTGAACTGGGTCAGTTGTCTCGTTTGAGAGAACTTCACCTCCAAGGGAACAGACTGGTTGTGTTACCTCCTGAAATTGGTATTTTTTTTTAATATAGATAATTATTATACTTATGTACAGTGTACAGTACAGTGGTATATTCTAATTCCAGGGTCTCTTGACTTGGCAAGTAATAAGTCGGTACTGCGTTTAGAAGGTAATTTCTGGGTACCGCCCATTGAAGATCAACTCAAGTTGGGACCATCACATGTACTGGACTATTTACGTTCTGAAACATATAAAGTGTAAGTTTCAAAATTTAATTCATAAAAAAAATTTCTTCTAATAGGTTACCTTACATAAACCAAAGCAGATTAATTATATAATTACTATACGAAAGTTAGGCGTTAATTTTATTATAATTCTTATTGAACTATGCACATACGTTTCTCCCGAATGTATGTGATGTTGGACATATCACTGTTTGCAGAGAAGTCTAATTCTTTAGTACTGCTTTCGGAGCTGATATATGTTTGTAAACAAATAGTTAACTTGAATATGATAATTAAACCCGGAAGTACCACAAATATTACTAGTATTTTTTGCTATTATCACTACATAGTATAGAACAAAGTCGCTTTCTCTGTCCCTATATCCCTATGTATGCTTAAATCTTTAAAACTACGCAACGGGTTTTGATGCGGTTTTTTTAATAGATAGAGTGATTGAAGAGGAAGGTGTATATCTATAATAACATCCATTAAATAGTGGAGAAATACTGTTATTTTTGAGGTTTCTAATGTGATGTTGTAAATAATTACATTTTTTCCGCTTACATTGCAACAAACGCAGGCGGGCCACGGGCAGTAATGAATAAATCAAAACTACTGGATCGTTTTTAATCATTTTTCAGTGAATGACATAGGTTATATATTTTATACCCGTGCGAAGCCGGAGCGGGCCGCTAGTTAAATCATAAAGTACAGCTTTTATTTCTGTTTCTTATTGTACCTGCTGTCACGGGCAGATTTGTTTTAATGCCATCTATCCGTTCTTTCTCTGTACTAGTAGTAAATGTCTATTATTGACATTTACATTCTGTCTGTTGAGTGAAAAAGAGTTCAAAATGAGCTAATCCAATTTTAGCCTTTTGTAATATTCTGCGATTTTTTTCAACATCTTCAAATTTTGTACGTGTAAAATATGAAGATTATAAAAGAAACCTTATGAACAGCAAAATTTCAACTTCGTTCTCTGTGTATAAAAACTGGAAATCTTATAAAAATTTAATATAGTTTAATATAATCTTATAAAATAAAACATAGTATTGAAATAGTTGTAATGTAACATAAAAAACATAGTAATGATTGAAATTGGATTTAGCTCGTTTTGAAATGCAAAGACGTAAATATTGCATTTTATTAATTCCGAAGATTTTATTCTACAATTGTTGCTTTTCGTTGGGTCGTTAAATCAAAATAGAATGTAATTCGATTTGTCATTAATGTAAAAAAAAATGTTTAATTCTATCAAGTGCCTTTCAGTGGCAATATTTGACATTTGCAGGAGTCCCACGGCGGCTTATTTTTTTATTTATACATAAATGTTATTTTTTCAGTTTGTACAGCCGGCACATGTCCGCCAAGCCTCCTCCTCCGCCGCAGACACTCGACAAAAGCAAGAAAGCGAGTCGCGCTGCTTAACCTCAGCATTTATAATCAACTAACGCTTTATTAGCAAAGAGATTACAAATAATTTATATTTATTATGTGTCACTAATATACTAATTAATATTGAA
This sequence comes from Antheraea yamamai, assembly GCA_036509395.1. NCBI lineage: Eukaryota > Metazoa > Arthropoda > Insecta > Lepidoptera > Saturniidae > Antheraea > Antheraea yamamai. The sequence continues at coordinate 3,364,845 of AP028432.1, forward strand.
AAGTGGTAAAAAATATTAATATCACATATAAAATTTCTCAAAAATTAAAAAAAAATCGATTCTTATAGAGATGCGACAAAAATATGTTGATTATTTTTCTGGTTCATATTATCCAAAGATATACTCTTTTTTTAATTTTATTTATTTAGGAAAACTTACAGCTAATACTAATGAAATAACAAATAAATAACGTACAAAGGCTAATTACAAATCCATGGCATTATATCTGACCTGAGGTCGTTATCTTCTATATTTTGAGCCTTGCGTGAAATTTATTAAGTATATTACTATTGGAAATCATTTTCACTCGTAACATTATAATGGTAAAAAGAGCATAAAAATAGCTTTTTCTACAGTTTATTTTATAATTTACTTCAGTAAAAATTGTATTAATTAAATATCGAAGTCTACATTTTCCAAATACTGTCTTGTTTTTAATGCTTTTAAGAACATAAAGAAAATACAAATATTTCGCAAACAACGTTTATTATTATAATAAAATGAACAAATTATTTATTACACAACAATTGTAACAAAATTACAATTCAATATCATAAATAAATATGTACTAATTATTTTTGTATCCATGTGACAACGTTTTGTACTGTACTAATTTTATGAGTAAAGTTAAAGATACGAAAAGAACAGATAAATGTTATAGATTATTTGAAAATATTTCGTCTTTATTCTATTTATGTAATTGTCATAGAATGATGGGACAAACACAATAAATTCAAATTATTTCAATTAATGACGCATTTATGGAAAGCAAATTAATAAAAAGAATTATTATTTACATTTACCACTGACATGCAAATCTAAAATTCACACAAAATACAAAAAAAATCGAATGGAAAATTAATTTTAATAATCTAGAAAATATCAAACTGGTGCTATGAATTCGTAGTATAACTTATTTTATACTTGTATATTAATAAAAATACAATTAAAGTTATAACTAACAGCTTTTGTATTATTATTAAAAAAATATATTCCTTACGTTCAGTCGATTTAATATCTATTTACTAAAAGACACTTCATTATTAATGGACATATGATTCTTACAAAATTGGTAAAATATGGTGACATCACTATCCATTCCATTTTTGTCACTTGATTTCACTCAGTTTCCTAAGGATGTAAATAGGTATATACTCTATAGTAGCGGTACGCTATGGCGGCCGTTTTGACACACTACAATAGTGACGTAAAATATCGATTTATTTTCACAAAAAAAAATATAATCAAATACTGCCTTGTTATGTGCATTAAGCATCGGCGCGTGGTAATTATGCTGGCCAGCGATTCTCTATATACCTATAGTCATATATAAGACAATTATACCTATAATACTGAATCTTGAAAAATATATATACCGAACTGTGTTGTAGATAAGTAAATTAATAATTCAACTCCATTACCGATCTTGTCAAACGGCGTTTTTTTGTGACCGAAATGATTTATCATATACTTAGATATAGTAGTAGTTGGATACATATCTAAAACCTCTAAATTTGTAATTTAGAAATCAGTGTACTAAAAATAATTTTTTCTGTCCTAAAATTATACATTCGGTAAATTTTTGGACTAATAGCATGTGACTATTGACAATAAAGAACAACAGTTTGATCCTTCAAACGTAGTTGTTAATTTATAAGATATTTCATGAGCGGACAATCGTCAAAACGGCCATCATAGCGTGCCGCTATTATATATCAAAACACTTGATATATTAAAAGCTATAAAAGTTTATAGGAAGCATTAATGGGATTAAAAAATCATTCAATCAACGAATTTTAGAGGGTATTAATTTTTCATTCTTAAATTATAAATTAATGAGAAAGCATTTTTTGCTTTGCTAATGAAAATATAAACATGCCGTTTTTGCTTTATAATATAAACCTTTCACACTGGGCTATAAAGCAAACGATAGTCGCACACCGGAGTAGATTTCAATACATTGTATATATTCTGTTTCTATTTGAAACCATATTCACTGAAAGACAACCAACTATATTGAATGAGATCATAATTAAAATTAAAAAAAAATTAATTTGTAAGTACAAATCATATACACAACATTAATGAAAATTATAGGGCCCGAACACATGGATGTAAAATGAATATTAACTCAAAATAAACCCAAAGTTAAATAAGTATTGATTATAATTATTAATGTCAATAACACATTTGGACAACATTTTTACACCCGAGTTGAGAACTCATCAACGTTGAGAATGAACTCCACAGTCCGTTCCTTACACACCTTTCTTCTTTCTTCACCAAATATGTTCATCTCAAGTGATCACCGCTTCAATCTTCATCACTGTCGATGTCGTCATCATCATCATCATCAGATATCTCCATGTGGTTCCTCGTCGAGTTGGACACACTTGGTTTGTGAGTTCCATTTATGGAGAAGGCATAAGCTTCGTAATCCATGACCTCGTCGTCGCTGAGATGCGAGTTGCCTTCAACGAAACTTGCAAACCTGTGGAATAATATCATTACATAGTATAAAACAAAGTCCCCTACCGCGTCTGTCTGTCTGTCTGTTCGCGATAAACTCAAAAACTACTGAACAGATATTTATGCGGTTTTCACCAGTGGATGCAGTGATTCACGAGGAACGTTTTGGTATATAATTTATCCAGGAATTTTTTATAATCAGGGCGGGACAACGTCTGCCGGGCCCGCTAGTTATATACATAAATAGGCGGAGATAAAAAGGTTCAGTCATCTTTCTCTTTTTTTACTTTTAGTCTATGGCCCCTGTGTAAAATTCTACAATTTTGCCAGTGTCATGCAATTTTTTAACAAATTCAACGAAAGAAATTTGAAGTTTAATAAGTGTTAATAAGCTGTAATGTTACCAATAAAAAACAACGCAAAGTTTTTTTTTCGTCACATCACTGAGCATACATCACAAAAAATTGAAGTCTGTGGTTATAAGTCTTTTAAGTTATTTGTCATACTTCACGATATTTAAGTCTACTAATCCTTACTAATATCATATGCGAATATGAGTTTGTTTGTTACACTTTCATATGCTTTAACGATTCAACCGATCGTAATGAAATTGTGTATACACGTTGTTAGGAGTACAAAAAAGGCCATAGGGTAGAAATCAATCAAATCTACATTAGCGAAGTTGAAACCGCGGGTAAAAGCTAGTAGTGTATTTTTTTTTGTTATGTATAAATCTGACTGGCAAGTAAGTGCATGTGCCAGAATACACTTATAGGTTCTTGGAGTCAGATTTTTAACTTGAGGGTGGTGGAATAAAGTGTGTTTATTATTATTATTATTATTACAATAGTCGTGGTGGTCTGGTGGTTTAACCGGTGAAATATCAAACCAATGTCCGCAGTTTCGAACCCCAGTATGTAGCGACGAATTTTTCGGAATTCGCCTACATTTACTAATTGAAATTAGTAACACTATCGGTTGACGGTAAAGGAAAATATCGCTATGTAATCTGAACCTGAGAAATACTGTAGTACTACTGTATGTGGGATAACATATAACTGTGGAGTTCTCAGAGTTCGAAATCGCCGATACGTCGTGGACTGTCGCGGTGATTGTGCCCGTACCTTGCTTCGAGAAGACGCTCTGCAGTGGCTCTCTTACAGGCCGATAATAAAATGTTTATAGCGGCGGAGCTACTATTGACCTGCATCTGTGCTATTGATTATTTCGGAGGAGTTACTAATGACCTCAAACACTATTCGTGGAAGGTATCAGCTGTTAATGTCTCTTGATTATTATTGGCTGTCAGCTTTAGCTGAATATGTTAAAAAGCGACCGACAACTAGATACTGGGCCAACTCCAAACAAAAATCGGCCGAGTGCCTTAAACGCTCGCCTTAGTAGTCCGGTGAAGTTGTTAAGACCTTGCTAGGTCAATAGCATAGTCAATTCGAAAAAAAAAACTACTGGGCCAATAATACTGGGCCATCGCTCAGACTGTTGGGGTAGTCACATCTACGGATATTTTGTTACTACCTATAGTGTTGCCTTTCTCTATCGGCTAGTTTTAGTCGATTGTTCTTGATTGATCGATTAAATCATACTCATGTCGTCACTATGGATGAAGTCATACTTTCACATGGACGCCATTTTATCTATTCCCCGAGATATAGTTACCTTTTCGAGTCGTTGAGTTTGAGCATGATGCTCCACTGAGCGCAGTCAGGACTTGCGCAGTACTTCCTCAGGTTCTCCAGAGCGTTCTTCGTCTCTCGAGCACCTTCCTCGTAGTATTCTTCATTATTCAACAGCCTACGTTTCGGGGGAAACTTTCGGCACCTACACAAACAGAGGTACCTTACACTTGTTAACTCGCATTCTGACTACTAAATTATATATCAAATAATAAGCACTAGAACGCATGATTTTATTATATTTTTATCACTGAATGCTGTTTTCAGCGTAATCTCAGATTTGGTCATAAAAATAATGTGAAGAGATATATTAAACAGACAAAATAATAATAATCCATATGAATAAAATAGAAAAATATTTACTTAAAGAAACTACTATTTGTAATTTATTTTCTTTCTTACATTACATATAAAAAATTCTCTTAGATGTTTTCAAACAATTGTAGTAATTATTACTCATTGATGCCGTTTTAATTTAATTTTTTTTTTGTAAAAAACCGAATACATGCTTTAAATTTAAACTAGCTTTTACTGATAATGTAATTTTTGTCCTAATATTTACAAATTAGTAAAACTCACCAATATCCACGAATTCTATAAAGTAGGGACTCTGGGAAATATTTAACTGTAAGCGATATGATTATTATCGCGGCGGAAGCTTCCTGATATTCACTGCTAAATAATATCATCATAACCCCAATGCCCTGTAACCATATATAAATATAAAATAAATAATAATATAAGATATTATTATTACTCATACTTCTAACACAGATTCCTGAAATATATGTATACTAGCGGACCTGGCGGACGTCGTCCTGCCTTGATAATAAAAAATATAAATCCTAAAAGTCAACCACAGCGCCACCTACCGGGTCCAATTGTGAATCTAAACCATTCTCGGGTCCACTGGAACACGCACAAAAAATTTCATCAAAATCGGTCCAGTCGTTTAGGAAGACTTCAGTCACATACACACGCACACAAGAAATATATATATTAAGATTGATTCTCATATGTACACACATACTCAGCCATAACACACACACATAACATACTAAGCATTAGTACAATTTCTTTTTGGTGCGATAGGAAGTGAATTTTGACATATTCTGTATTTTAAGTAATTGTATTTGTTGGTAGATTTTTTATTTGAAATGTTTATTTTTTTTTTTTTTCAATTACGTTTTTAACTATTTTTTTGGTGTTAGGCATTCGGATAAGAAAGTGGAAGTCGAATTATGACAGACCTCCTAGAGTTTTTGGCGGGATATTATCTTCATGTAGTGGATTTTGTATTTTATTCATTCTTGTTTATTTGCCTCTGTATTTGTAGTACTTAATTGTAGTTTGTTGGTAGATTTTGTTATTTGATAAATGGTGAATGAAATAATCCAAATATTCTTAATTCCACAAAAACCCCTTAAAAGTTCTACAAGAGAGCCACCATCTTGTTGAAAATTGAAATAATCACACGACAATTTTTTTTTAATTGTTGTACTTCATTAAAAAACTTACGTCCTGCAAAAAAAAAGAAAGACCCTCTTTTTTTTTTTTTTTTTTTTAATAATTTTTTAATAAATTTCAATTTTTTTTTTTAATATTATTTTAATAAAATATTTCCTAAATATTTTTCGTTATGGGAATAATTTTTAGTTTTTGAATTTAATAGTCCGTGTATCCGATAATCGCAATCCATACTGAGGGCAATTTATATAATATAATTTAGTCAACAATAAAAGATTTAAAGCATCTTCAAAGAGAAATTCTAGAATTGAAATAATAAGGCTCAATAATAACATATTAATATATTGCACTGATCAATATAGGTTTGTACTCAACAATGGGCTTGAAGTTGCGATACATTGAACCGAATCCGAGTTCACAATACAAAGGAAGAAAACGTTTTCTGCTGACTCTGTTCATGTGGGGTAAAACCAAGAAAGAAATTAAACAGAATAAGCTAAAGGACTACGTAATCAATTTTACAAGTCACCTGTAAAATCCACATAACAAGGTTCTTGCTTCTCTCATTCTTCGGTGGACCGATTCTGTAACACACGAGGAAACTGACAAAGCTCACTATCACAGTATACCAGAACATGTAAGTCTGGTACGAAATCAACAGACTCCGTATGTTCTCCCATATTTGTTGGAGCACGTACACACCAACCGTCCAACCACCTATGAGTATTCCATATGTCAAGGTTTTCTGAAAATAAAATATAGTCTATATATTGTTTGTTCTTCAAACCCTATGGTATATAACAGTAAAAATGTTACAAAAAGGGAAAAGCAACTAAAAACAAAAAAATAAGGCAGTAAAAGATGAGAAAAATCGTAACAATAAATATTCTAGAAATAAATAGTTCATTGTGAAAAGAATAATCTTCATCTATACGTATAATAAGAGGGTCAGAGGAGAATGAGGGTTCCCCCTCTGGCGGTGGCTTCTCTCTCGTCCCGCTTACCGGGGGTGCCTTGTGTGGTGGATTTCACGCCCGTAGTGCGGTTTCTTCCGGGTTTGTATCAACTCTCTATTTCCCTTCTTCCGGCGGTGGTAGCAGGTATGATTGAGCCGGCGTTAGGTGTTCTATGCAAGCTAGGCGTTCTTTGTGTCTGGGGTAGTTTGACATCAGACTTGCCCATACCTCGTTTATTCGGCGTCTCTCTTCCGCTTCTTTTGGCGTATTCTCTCTGCAGGCGTAGGCTTCCTCCAGTCTTCGCACTGGGCTTCGTGTGACGGCAGGCATTCTTTTAGTCTCATTCTGGTTTTCCTTGGATCCCTTAGAAGGGGGATCGCTGGGCGGGGCCATAAGGCACGCTGCCGCAGTCTCTGTGACTGTCTTCTGTGCCGGCCTGACCTCCGACTTGCGTCCGGGATCACTGGACAGGGCTGCGGTGCCTGCACGGCGGTTTCTAAACTTCCGCTTGAACACGGAGTAGCGCATCTTATTATTAGCTGTGTGGGCGCCCCAGCAGTTGGCGCAGGTCGCCGGCACATCTCTAGGACAATCACAGTGGCGGACGAAGTGCGGCCCCCGGCACCGCACGCAGGCTCTCTGTCTGTGACAATGTAGAGAGGAGTGATGGAATTGCTGGCATCTGAAGCACTGAGCAAGTCGGCGTTCTCCTCTCTAGGCTTCTATTTGCACTGTCAAACTCGATAGGTGATTAACTTCGTAGATAGCGGGTATTAACTCGGGCGTACGCTTGAGGACGACGAAGTAGACGCATCCGGGTCTACCACGTCGTCCGTTTATTGCCGGGCGTACTCTGGTAAGAAGCCCTTCTCGTGACGAGCCTCGAGAACGACTTGCGGGCTGTTGCCGCATGGTAGGCCACGGATCGCGACCTTGAGGCCTTGTTGAGAGGGGGGAATGTATGTAAACCACCTCACCCCCAATTGCTTTTCTAGGAAATCTGTGGTAATTCTATGCTCTTCGGCGTCTTCGGGTATGATTCGTAGCCCCCACCATAGCCGCGGATGTTGGGTCAACGCCCCTTCTTTTCCGCCAACTGTGGGAGTTGCACAGCCCAGTCGGGGAGGCTCTCGACCACTATCGGCGGAAAACGCAGGCCCCTCGCGTCGTGTGAGGCAGGCGTCTCTGATTGGTCCGTCAATGTAGTGGCAGCAACACTGTCTCCTGAGGTTGCCTTTTTACGGTTCCTTAGGCAGGTGGTCGACTTAGTTGGTGGCTCTACTGTACATGGCGCTGCGATCGTCGCGTACGAGGACTGCTCGCAGGCAGCCCTTCGCGACGGAGCTGGCGCGAGCGAAGTGCCGACGCCTGCGCCGGCTGTGGTTTCGCGGATAACGCGCAGATTTCTCTACGCACGTCTTCTTTGCTTGCGGAGATTGGGCGTCTGATGTAAACATGGCGGTGTCGCGCGATTCGCGGCAGGCCCGGCTTCAGGTTCACTGCGATTGCGGCGCAGCGCTCGACCGATCGGGCTGAACGTGTTGTCGGGAATCGCGGGCGGCTCGTTCAAGCGCCGCCGCGTCGTCCGCGGAAAGCAGTTGGCCCTCGGTTGCGGCTTCCTGGATGCGCAGGTACAGCGCCACCTCCTCCGACAAAGCCCCAGCTGTAATCAGCTGGGCAAGAGTAAGAACATCACTCTCGTACGCTTCTGTCGAAGTTGACGGCCCGCCAGACGGCCTCTATCGCGCATCCGCAGGCTGCGGGCGAGATGCAGGCACGGAGGTGCGGAGTCCGGTGTGAGATGCGTTGGTCATCGCTTGTTAGGCGGCGGGTTCCTTGGACAAGCTCATGATCGTACGTCGTGAAGACGTAGGGGTCTCTGGTTGGCCCTGAAAAGAGCCTTTGTTGGTTCGTCGATTCGACGTTGCCGAAGTCGACGAGGCGGCGTTAATAGAGCGCATCGTCGCGTAGGTCGACATCGGATTCTCGGAAGACCTCGAACGCGTAGATGATGGGACCGTCTGACGTTTTTTTTTTTTTCTTCAGTTTTTTCCTAAGGGGGCCTTAAGGCCCCCCCTTTTTTTTTGGGATGACTTAAGGGGTGCTCCGCTACTTTTATACCGAAACAAGTCGAGTGGTAGGGAGAGTGGCATGACTGAATGACGCGTTTCATGTGGGCAAGCGCCGACAATTACTAAAGGGACTCATAGTTTTAAGTTGGCTGTAAGTTGTGAAATTATACTATAGTAGATATAATAAGCATAGCACCACAAAAATGTATGGACCAGTAGTCTATAATGGGTTAAAAAAACTCAAAAACGATACTGTTCGTTCTGATAGAAAAGATCATTATGATAGTACAAAATTCCTTTTTTCTTAGATTTGAGAGTGTAATTCAATGTAATCATTACATATTATAAAACAAAATCCTCTGCCAGGTCTGTCTGTCCGTTCGCGATAAAACCACTGAACGGATTTTCAGGTGCTTTTCACCAGTATATAAAGTGATTCATGAGGAAGGTTTAGGTATATAATTTGCCAAAGTTTTTTTTTTATCAGGGCAGGATAACGTCCACCGGGCCTGCTAGTTTACATATATAAAAAACATCAATTGCCAGATGTATGTGTATGTACATAGGTGCTATTTGATCATATTTTTGTTTTTAATTGTCAGGACAAGATTTGTATGAAACAAATGTTTGAAAACTCATTCAGGAAAGTGAAAAATTTGGATGAAAAAGTCTCTATACAAAAATGTGAGTGGGTGAGGCAAAACACAGTAAGGATATCTTCAAAATATTGATAAAATTAATGTTTAGTTGACATTTTTTTTCATTACATAGTCATACTATATAGGGATCACAATTTCTTTGGTAGGATACCCTGTGAAGTCAAGGCAAGTAGCTAGTATTGCAATATTTATTGTACTATATCATATACTAGCGCATCATGTGTAACATAAGACAGCACATAAAATCTTCAAATATTACTGATTCCTAAACGTAACCTCCAAAACACACTAATAGGAGTCATAGCAATATCTTAAACAATAGTGATAAAGAGATTACTGAACAATAGAAAATGCATATAAATACACAGTGAAATTATGATTTATAACTTACCTTAGGTAATATCTTGCTGAAATAGTACACCAGTATCATGAACGATGCGAACACTCCAACGAAAACACCACAGAGGTAGAAGAACACAGGATTCCCGCTTAGAGCTTTAGATGAGAATATCAGTCCAATACCGAGGAACATCAAAAGCACACGCCAAATATCCACTCCTTACAAAATAAATTTCAATAAAATGTTAATATATCGTATAAATATAAAAATAATAATAAATATCAGAGTTTATTATTAAAGTAAATTCAAGATCTCTATAGCCATCTGCAATTTTGTTGGCATTTATACCTTTATAAAGGATTGCATCTAGAGAAAAACTTCTTTTTAACATAAGTAACCTAAGATATTGCGTATGATATCAGCTACCAAAACTAGTCCAACTATTAGAGAATTAGCCAGAAGAAACAGACAGGCAGACAAAAATTTAGACTCTTCAATTTTATTTATTTTAATAGATGTATAGAAGATGAATACAATGCTGATTACATTTTCCAAAACGAAAAAAGAAACCGCAAATAGAAGATTAAATACTACAAATTTTCATGGGGTATAAAATTTACAAATATTTTCTTAATTTTAATTGATATTTCCTCAGATATTCCCGAGCAAAATGTCATGCTTATAGACACCAGTTTTTAATTGTTCCTTGTCTTAATGAGTTTATTAAGTAGATTATGGAAATATTCAATATTTAAACAGTAGCTGTATGAAAGTTAGGTATATTCTAGTCTTCTTTAATTAATAAAGCTATACATAAAACACAAACTTTCATAGGTACTTACTCTGTACTTGTAAATCTATGCTATGTCTCTCTTTAGTATTTATTGCTAAGCATGTTGGCTCAAACAAACCAACAGACACGGTCTTCTGTGTTTTCTTTTGAAATGGATTGATCACTGACCAACCGTAACTATCTTCTGTGTACGCATTATAGACATCTTCTGGACTACCACCAACATACTTACGGAATTCATCATTCTTAATTTTTATATTAAACTGAAATAGTAATACATTTTTCATTTTATTTTATTTAGGGACTTTTAACATTTATGTTATGTCAGTTTTACATAACCTATATCTTATCACAACTAAAAATCATAAATTTAAAAAAGACATAAGAGTAAGGTACTTTATCAAACTACACAGCATTTTGGAAGAATTAGTACACTAATTTAGAATAAAGTTTGTAGTAAAATGATACTAAAAATTTGTGCATTATATATATATATATAAGATAAAGATTAAAGCTATAATAAACTGCTCAAAAATACTAGAAAAACTATCTTAATGTAATTCTTAAAACCTACACCTGTCATTAAAATTATTTTACTGAGATAAAAGTATTTATAAAGGAGGTATGCATAATAATTTACCATAGAAGTAAATAAACAGATATTTTCTATTAATTTATATAGCTAGAACACAATAGACCTTATAGAACCAATTTGCTTTTTGTGTCAATTTCTGCATTTCTTTAGTTCTTCCAAGCTATGTAATATTTCAATAATGTTTTCACTAACATTGAGAGAATCTCTTCTGGAAGGTTTATATGTCTAATATGTGCACTATACTTATACAAACTAAAGAAAGATTAATATAGGTATGTTTTAATGAAATTGTAATATCTTGGAGGATCTCAATACTAATGCTGGCTAAACATTACAAGATACATAAAATAATATGGAAATGCATCGATGGAATATACCTTAACAGTTTGCCACAGAGTGAATAAATTCTTGGATGTCCCAGTATAACAGTATACGTCAATAGCTTGTTTTGATAAAGATGGTGTATCTTTTTCAATAGTCGAGGGACCACTAAGCCAATGAACTGAAATAAGAGAGTTTTAAATATACAATTAATTATTATTTTGAACAAAAACAATACAATCATAATAATTTGTAAATTAGATATATTTATACTATTATTAATTAAAGGTAACTTGAAAATTATTTCAAATCATAATAAGGCTACATTATTGGCACGTAATATGGGCTGTAATTGATTTTGAAAATCGACTGTTTAATGTAAATGTATATTAGCAACTTGATGATTTTTAAGTTAAAACAGAACAGTTATGTCTCGGTTTGGTTAGGTTAGGTGAGACTTGCAAAAAAAGATAATGCGAACCGGCCACAACAGCGGTCGACGAGCATGGTGCATTTAATACTTATGTTCCAGAATGAACTGTATTTAAGTTGAATTTATATATATCACATAATACCAATAAAACATAAACCTAAAAGCATTTGAGTGACTCTAATAGTTATCAAACTAAAATCTTTAAACAAATATTAGCCGCCTTCTAAATAAAACTAACTAACATTTCCAGTGTACTTTTCCAGGGCACAGGCTACTTTTTATCAGATTTCATTATAATATGTTAAATTTCGCGAAAAAGTACGAACCGATCGGTAAGATTTGCATTTATAATATGAAGTGTGGATTTACAAAAGTAAGTTTAGTAACTATATGGTTAATAAAAAAAAATATTTTTTTTTTTTTTTTCTCTTAATATATAATTTACACCCCCCTAAAACTCCCCCCCCACAATTTTTTTTTTTTTTTGGGAACCCCCCCCCCATTTTTTTTTTATAAAATTTTTTTTTCCTCTCCCTAAAATAATTTTTCTTTTTTTTTTATATTAATTAATTTCTATACACACTCTTTTTTTTCTCCTTCATTTTAATGTTATTATTATTTTTTTTATTTTTTTTTTTTTTTTTTTTTTATTTTTTTTATTATTTTAATTATTATATTATTTTTTTTTTTTTATTTTTTATTTTTTTTTTTTTTTTTATTACTTATTTTCTCATATTTTTTTTTTTTTTTATTTTTTTTTTTTTTTTTAATTTATTAAATTTAATTTTTTTTTATTAATTTTATTTTTTTTTTTTTTTTTTTTTTTTTTTTTTTTTTGTTTTTTTATAAAATTTTTTTTTATTTATTTATTTTTTTTTTTTTCTTTTTCTTTTTTTTTTTTTTTTTTTTATTTTAATTTATTTTTTATTTTTATTGGATTATATGATGTATTGAGATTGATTAAAATTTTTTTTTTCAAAAAGAATTAATACCCCCCCAAATTTTTTTTTTTTTAAAATAACTCCATTAATTTACCATTTTAATTTATTATTAAATAAAAAAAAAAAATTATTTATATCTTTTTTTTTAAATTTATTTAATTTTTTTTTCTCCAAAAATTTTTTTTTTTTTATAAAATTTTTATTTTTTTATTCCCATTTTTTTTTTTTTTAAATTTTCACTTTTTTTTTTTCTTCATTTTTTTTTTTTTATATTTTTTTTTATAAAAAAAAATAAAAATTTCCCCCCCAAAACCTTTCTTTCTTTTCTCTTTTTCAACAAAAAAAAAAATTTTTTCTTTTTTTTAATCCCCTAAATATATATACATTTATATCACCCCTATAGTCAAAGTCCCACGTTCGCGTTTCAGTGTCCACATATCTACGTTTATATACAACAAACCATAAAACTATTTTTCATGAATCAAAACAAATACTATAAACACTGTATGTAATAAACTCTCTTGTGCAATATATACACACAGTTCTGATAAACTTACCGTCATACAACAATGAGTTTCCCCGGGTAAACACCGCAATCAATAACAAAAATATAGCACCAGTTCGGGATAATGTATCCATGTTGCATTTATGAAAAGTTATATGAAATGTATAAAGTATCTCTTTACATACTATAGTTACGAACAATTAAAATAAACTCTCATCTTACACTGAGAATATATTCTCCTTTGCAATTCAATTGAAGTTGGCGTAAAATTCACAGAGGATTGCAATCGAATCTAAAAATAATAAGATTTGTCAAAAGTGTCAAAGTAAAACTAAAGATAGGTCGAGACGTTTTTTTAATATTATAATATCTGAATACATGTTTTTTAAGTTTAATGTCACATCACGTTGTACCAAGGAATAAAGAGATAAGTGAATTTGGTGCCCTGAGTAAGGGACTGGTGTCGGCACAATTACACAAACAAAATATATAACTATTAATGCAAAACCAGTCATGTTTCAAAAGTAATATTAATGTAAAACAAATTTTAATTAACATTCATATCTAAAATATTTAAGCTCTTCGCTTCGGCATAAGACTTAATTATATTTTGCTTGAAATATAGAATAATACTATAAGACACTTTTAATTCAAGGCTTAAATAGAATACAAATAAGCAACAAATACCGCAACTTGCAACCAAACATGTTTTAACAATGTTGCCTTAAAACATGTAAAGCATATGTTAGATCGAGTTTCTATATAATTACGGTTGTCGTTAGCAAAGAATATTTAACATATATATTTATATAAAAATAAATTACAGTTACATCAACTTGGATGCACAGAGAGGGGTGATAATTCCAGACATGAACATCGTTCACATATTACCAATGTTTATGTGTTTTGAATTAATTGCCTTGGTAAACCGATCAATATTATCAAAGACTTTCTGAGTTGTAATATTACTTTTCTTGAAATTTGCTAAAATGAAATAATGATTGACCTTTAAAAAAAATCGCTGGCCTGACTATTGTATGAAGTATGGCAAAAAATCATAAATAATTAGTATTATAACCGTATGAAAGGATATTACGGTTTTTTTAGGTTTCAGAGATATCCTGATTTTATATGACAACTTCATACATTCTTCATTCAAGAGCTTCAGCTCATTCTTCATACAAATAAATAGTATATAACTTGTCAGTTTTTAAGCCAAATGACCTCAAATAAATTTACACCGTACACCGAAGTTATTTCAAACAAAAAAAAACACTTCAAAATAAAAGTCCCTAAGTCTATGAAAGCCGATTTTCAGCCCAGTGTGCGTCGCGTCGCGTCGTACCAATGTTTTCTATTCCTTAGTGTTTTAGGCATAATATCCATTATATTCCTACAACTGTACCACAATTTTGACACTGTTCTGGGATTTTTGTTTTCAACTGTAGAATAAAATATAGATACATACATAGATAATACACTACACACTGGAGTTATTTCAGTCATTTAGAGAGTAGGTATCACAGAATAATAATACTCCTAGCGGAATGAAAATAGTTAATTCCACATAACTTGAATTTACTAGGGTTTATTTTACACAAATCTATACTAATATATACTAATATTATAAAGAGGTAAAGTTTGTGAGTTTGTGACGTTGTGGCGTTGTAAGGGGTAATCTCAGGAACTACTGGTCCGATTTGAATAATTCTTTCAGTGTTATATAGCTCATTCATCGAGAATGGTTATAGGCTATATATCATCACGCTAAGGCCAATAGGAGCGGAGCACAGATGAAACATGTTTCAAAATCGAGACATTTTTTTCTTTTTGAGAGCTTCTGCTGTGTGTCAGCGTTAGCCCAGAGTAGTAACTATTACTACGCGGACGAAGTCGCGGGCAGGGGCTATAATCTATATACTAATATTATAAAGAGGTAAAGTTTGTGACGTTGTGGCGTTGTAGGGGGTAATCTCAAGAACTATTGATCCGATTTTGAATAATTCTTTTACCAATAGTTATATAGCTCACGTTCATCGAGAGTGGTTATAGGCTATATATCATCACGCTAAGGCCAATAGGAGCGGAGCACAGATGAAAAATGTTTCAAAATCGGGATGTTTTACTTTCTTTTTGAAGCTTCTGCTGTGTGTCAGCGTTAGCCCAAGTAGTAACTATTACTACGCGGACGAAGTCGCGGGCAGGGGCTATTAACATTATATTATCTATAAACTAACTAATATTATAAAGAGGTAAAGTTTGTGAGTTTGTGACGTTGTAGGGGGTAATCTCAAGAACTATTAAACCGATTTTGAAAATTATTTTACCAATAGAAAGTCACGTTATTTGTGAGTGTTATAAGCTATATATCATCACGTTAATGCCAATAGGAGCGGAGCACAGATGAAAAATGTTTCAAAATCGAGATGTTTTTTTCTTTTTAAGCTTCTGCTGTGTGTCAGCGTTAGCCCAGAGTAGTAACTATTACTACGCGGACGAAGTCGCGGGCAGGGGTTATAATCTATATACTAATATTATAAAGAGGTAAAGTTTGTGAGTTTGTGACGTTGTAGGGGGTAATCTCAAGAACTATTAAACCGATTTTGAAAATTATTTTACCAATAGAAAGTCACGTTATTTGTGAGTGTTATAAGCTATATATCATCACGCTAAGGGAAATAGGAGCGGAACAACAATGAAAAATGTTTTAAAATCGGGGCTTTACTTTCCTTTTGAGAGCTTCCGCTGCCTCTTAACCCAAAATAACTATTCCACACGTGCGAAGTCGCGGGCAGAATCTATTAACTAATTATATTATCTATAATCTATACTAATATTATAAAGAGTTTTTTTTTTTTTTGGTAAAGTTTTGATGAGGTTGTGAAAGGGGGTAATATCCCTGGGGCCCAGTTCGAGGGGGTCCAGTTCCGACAACGGCCCAGCGGAAAATATAAGTTTAGATTTGCATCAAATAAGTAACCAAATTAAAATAAAACATATGAATATGTGTGCTACTTAGAGATGTATTGGAAGTCGGTGCCAACCGAAAATCATATCATCTACATAGGTACAAAGTTTAAGTCCACTCTCGCGTCTCTGTAATACATTTCTATCTGGAACAAATTTGAAATTTCGGTTGGCACCGACTTCTAATACATCTCTAGATAGCACACATATTCATATGTTTTATTTAATTTGATATAAACTATTTATTTTCCGCTTTTTAGTGCCTTATGGGTTTTTGATTGATATTGAAGTCGGTTAATACTTTTTTTGAAAATTTATCCTTAATAATATGATGTTTTTATTTTGATACGAACTACTCGTATTTCTTGTATTTAATGTATTACCTTCATTCCGGTAAAAAGTGAAACTCTAATCACAAAAAAAAAGAAAAAAAATGTATGGGCAATCACTCGTGACCATTCTCTTATAGTCTTCAATTCAATCTAGTTTCTGGTACATCAATAACGTGGTTGGTTTGTTTTATTAATTTTGGATCAATTGAACTTATGACTTAAATACAAATATGATCTATTATATCTATTACCTTGAATTGTTAAATATCAGTTTTCATAGCTGATGGATAAACCTCGGAAATGGTGTTCCACATAGCCTTAGTTTTATCTCAAGTCTTATGGGTTATGGGGATAAACCACATTTATTAATTTTTGGTAGGAAGATAATAAAACGAATAATCAAATAAATTCTCTCTTTATTTGGTAAAGCATAAATATTACATTTATAAGATACAATAGTCATGTACTTAAATTACAAAATTGTATGCACGACAATAAGGCACTCGCATGTTTATGTTTTTACCACATTGTACTCTATATAATATAAAATTAACTAACATAATACATAATGGTTTATATCTCACTTAGATGGAATAATATACATAGGAATGTAAATATCGAATATTGTCTGAGAAAACTTTGCAAAATCCTGATGGGAAGACTTTTAAATACTTTTAAAAACTTGCGATTTCTGATACGGTGTAAAAACTCTTTATAACGAATTTCAAGAGATCGACCTATTTTTTTCGTTATACGGAGGGAAGAGGAGAAATAAATGGTATTGTGGTAAACCAACCAAATTGAACTGGTTTCTACGTTATAGATAGTTTTTTGTTATAGCGAACGACGTTTGGTATATTGTCATCCATGTAACGAACATTTTTTTTATATAATTCATAGCCAATAATAATTCTGTACCAGTAATGAAATGCACCAATTCTCATGCGAGAATAAATTTCGGGATAAAATACTTTAATAATATTTATAAAAATGTATATTAAAAATATTCTATCAATGAACTGACCACAAAACAAAATTTTGCAATTTTATTTAAGAAAAAATAGAGAATAAGTTTATTTCTATGTCTAATGAATTCTTCGTTAAATAAAAAAAAAAATCAATCATGGAATTAACTATCAATTCAATTATGGACATTATATAATCTATACTGAAGATTGTTTAACCATCCACAATGTATTAAACACTCTAAAATAATGTTCCGTTAAAGAGAGTATACAACAATTTCATAACACGAGTATCATCCATTTTGTATGGAAAATTGCAAAGACTGTTTTTAATATTACATTAACCAGTATTTATCTGTCTTGGTAATTTAAAAACAATATACAATAAATCTAGTTTACTCCAAACTCCAATATGATCTCATCGCAGCTAGAGAATAAGTTATAAAATAATAGAAACAGCTGCCACCGATACTTCTAACTAGGTATGTCCACTATTGATTATGAATTTAATACCTATACGTTAGAATTAGTGATTATATCTAATTTTATATTAGTTTTACTTTTTAATACTTTATAGGCCGTCTCATCAACATTTCAGCTGATGTTTAATTAATGAATATGGCCAATGATGGTATCACTCTAAGCTTAGCTTAGACTTAGCTAAGACTGGTTGTCCAGCGTAGCCAAAATAAACTTATACCATATGTATACGTGATAGATTTTCACCTAGATAGTGGTTGGTGACAAGATAGGTATTTTAGACATATTCTACAACACTAATCAATTGGGATTTTGAAAAAAAAAACCGATATTTTGAATATACAATAAAACTTGCATTGATAGTCAATGAGGAAAGCTTAAAATAATTTAATTATAAACAAATTAAAATTAATGAATTTTTAAGAAGTACATGTCTGGGAACTCGCCCCCTCGTTGATCATTTGTGACGTCATTATGTCAATATAATTACAAGATAGTACAATGTTAACGTTTCTATGCGTATATTAAAAAAATGGTTGCATGTTGAGCACATAAACATTGTGACGTCACGACGTCACGCGCTAGGCTTTATTCAGAAACTTTAGGGGTGTCATACTGTATTTAAAAACTAATTTTTCAATTAACTTTTTAAATTTACGTAAAAAAAAACAAATATGGTCGTTATAAAATCTTTAAATTAATTTAAAAAAACACGTTTTTCAAAAACCCAATTGATATTTCATAATTGTCTTACATTTTGTCTACAATTTTTCTAATTACATTAGTTTCTCTATAGAACGATAAAATATATGTACTATATATTATATTCTTGTACAATGTTTTTTAAAGTGATCACATTTCATTTACCGTCTACATTTCATATCGATCATTATATCGATTATAATTAAATCGATTAAAATGCATTAATTAGAGCATAGTGTACATCTAATATAAAAATTTATTATATAAATAAAAAAGGCACCCAACAACTATAGAAAGTGACATGGCGTCTTTAGAAGGGCCGCAAAATATATACTGCATATAATATATATCATATTTTTTGTGTTTATATTTTTGATCAATCATTGTATTAAAAAAAATTAAAACCCATTTTTTTTATATCTATATATTGTGTCTTTCACGAATCACCTAAAAATTACATAGAACCGAATAAAACTTTAAAATATTTCCTTTTATATATTTTTGCTTAGTAATAATTCCATCAATTCGATACTAGATAATTATTTTTTTCTTAAATTATTTAATTAGCTACAATAGTGCACGATTAATATACACACTCAATTATTGTACTTTTGAATTTGTATAATCGAAATATTTATATTCAAAATTAATATGGCTAAATTGAATAAAATATAAA
The DNA here is from genome assembly GCA_036509395.1 of Antheraea yamamai. Classification (NCBI taxonomy): domain Eukaryota; kingdom Metazoa; phylum Arthropoda; class Insecta; order Lepidoptera; family Saturniidae; genus Antheraea; species Antheraea yamamai. Next base: position 3,384,212 of record AP028432.1, read on the forward strand.
GATATATTTTAGTTACTATAAAGTTAAGGCGTTTCTCAATTTAAATACAATCATTATTAAAGCCACCATTCATATTTAAAGATAGTGGCGTATTTTAAAATTTGTTAATTGGACCTCCCACCCCATAGAGTAACGAAAAAGCACGTTAAAAATTATGGAATGTTACTAGAAGACTTTAAGTTTTTTGGAATGACTTTAAGTATATTTTTCTGGAACGTTCTAGAACAAAAACGTTTATAAAAATCAACAAAAAAGTGATTCCAAGTCCCACACAATATTTTTCTGCTTTAACCCAGAGCTATTACATGGTTAAACTAATTTAGAATGTCCATTACCTATTAATGAAATAATCATGTAAACCTAACTCGATACTATTTCACATTATTGTTGATCTTATAGTGGAAATAGTAGATGAATAGGAACTTGATGGAATTATAAAGAGATAAATCAAAGTTGCTTGATTTTAAGTTGTCACCAAACACAAATAAAGACTAATTTCATATGTCTTACTGGATGAACGTTCAACTTAATTTTTTAAGTTACGAACATATAGAATAGCAGTCTATAGCGAAGAACGACTGAATTCAAAGTGTATGACTTCGTATTATCGACAATTATTAATAGAGACTATATTGGAACGACATCGGATATAAAATCAGGTCTAATCAAATAGCTACTATTTTACTCCACAGGCGATTATATTGTCAGAATAATTGATAAATGGGAGATCCATAGAAGAGATAAATAGATAATCCTGATAACTGTAAGCGAGCCATATTAAATTAGAATCATATTTCTAAACTACGATCAAAATTTCTAAACTAAAAATTACGGTGGCCTTCTATATTGCACTTAATGCATCTAGGAACCTACGAAGGCACATTTTAAAAGCACTACATCGTACGCGAATACTAAGAACTTAAAGTATAGTCTTTCTTATACACCTCTACTGCTGTTCTCGATAATGGGAATGTCGAAATCTGAAAGAAATTGTAATTATTGACAACGTTAGTATATGACGGATTGTACTTATTTACGTGAGTACATTATAACTTAACAGATGATTAATTTATCTTTATTTCATTATCCAGATTATGTTTTGAAAAATATATTGTATCTGGATCGAGGACATATATATTGTACAACATAATGAAATATTACTAAAATCGAAAATATCAACATTATTATTATTATTCATTATGTATAAAATAGTCAATTACAAACAGTTACAATATTACAAAAAAAATTATTAACATATAATTTGCAAATTTATTTAGTGTTGTTATCGTTCAATAAATAATTATATGAATGCTAGTAACATTTCGTTCCTGTCTGCTTCACGTGAAAAACCTCATTCTATAGTAAGTCTTATAAATCTATATTAGTCAAAATAAATCGTCTGTTCTGCCTGCAAATATTTGACTGTTTTATTTTGTTATATGTGTAATTCTTTGGGCAAGGTTTGTATGAAAGAAAATGATTTAAAATCACGTGGTAAATAAAAAACACAAATAATGTCTCCATATAAAAATGTGGGTGAGTGAGGCAGAACACAACAGAGAGATTTTTAAAATACTGCCGGACTGACGGACAGTAGTTATTTTATTTTATCGCATGATCGTATTTTAAAGGGAAGTGAATTTCATTTTTTTTGTCAGTACACCGATGCGAAGTCGGGACGGGTAAGTAATGTATATGGTGAGTCGGGGTTAGCGTTAAAGTGCGTGAGTGAGTGTGCGACTGAGTGAGTGGGTGATGGGTGAGTGAGTTTGCGAGTGGGTGAGTGTGCGAGTGAGTGGATGGGTGATTGGGTGAGTGTGCGAGTGAGTGGGTGGGTAGGTGCGTGAGTGTACGGTTACCTAGCGCTTGCGGAGGTCTGGCGTGAGGTAGACGGTGCCGCCGTGACGCGCCCACTCGCGCTCGAACTCGTGCTCGAGTATCTCTGCGCCGCGCTTGCGCGTCAGCCCCGTCTCCTCCAGGCTCAGCTCGCACATCTGCATGTCGTCCACGCCTGCACAAGCAACACCATTCACTTATTACAACACAACCCTCTATACTCCCTCTTACACACTCTCACAGACAACGATGGTTCATATCACAATCGAATTACAACAGCAACAACCAAATTATGAACAATTGGACGCAGCGACTACCCTTCCGTCTCTACACTATGACATCATTTTACCTATAAATTTATACAATGAAAATAGCATCTTAGAAGCTGGTGCACGTCGTGAACTGTAATTGTAGGCTACTTATATTTCGCATTATGTAGTAACCTTTTTGTCATTTATCGTTGTCTACGACGAGTCGACGCGTTGCTGTTACTTAGTTATTACATGACAACACATGCACCATAAAATAAACTGCAGTTCAAAAAAAGATTCAAAATTCAAACGCAGCGCCATCTGTGAGATATCTATAACAGTGGGTCCTACAGTTTTCTGTCAACAAACTACTTTAAAGCGCCATCTATTCGAGACTAATGAAACTTACAATTAATAACAATAATCAACATTTTCAATCATTTATTTCGTAATTAAAGAATATTGAAGCCGTTAATCGAAGTACAAATTATCCTATCTCTTAAGTTGGATCAAATAATACATAAATGCCGACCTTCGTTAAGTATGGTTTAGTAGTTTCGGAGTTCATCGTGTACAAACAACATGACATTGGATTTTTCATCAAGTATTGTAATAATGAGTACGTGTGGAGTGTATGTGTGCGTGTGTACGTACCGGCCTGCAGTAAGACGGGCGTCTTGTCGGGGTGCAGTTCCATCTGCCTGGCGACGTACTGCCCGTCGAAGTGCGCGTACCACCAGCCGCGCCGGTCCGCGCCCTCCGCCGCGCCCGCGCCCGCGCCCGCGTTGCGCACGAACGGGATGCGGAAGTAGCGGTGCCGCGCCCCCAGGATCTCACCCTTCTGCGTGACGCGCGGCGTGCGTGCTGCACACACAAACTCACACCTTGCACTCTTACTCACTTGCACACAAACTCACTTTTACTCTTACTCGCTCGCACACAGACATTCACATATGTAACATTTTTTTTATTTTTGACAACCAATCAAGTCTAGTGAATTATTACTGCCTCTTTCGAACAGATAATGATATTACAAGTTTATTGCGATCATTTCAATGAACTTACAATATGATGTCCATCTTGTTAGAAAAATTGTTTTAGATAAAACTCTCCAGTCTCCAGAATAAATGTAGATTTTCACTTAGATTATACATTATTAAAATAGAATCTTGTCATGAAAAGTTCATTGGAATCAATAATTTCATTTAGCGAAAAGGCCAATATTAAACCGCTTATACATTTCCAAATATAATTTAATCGAGTAATGAAATGTTTAAATTGTGGTTTAGCCATAGTGATGCATGAACTCACAAAAAAAACACGTCACATCATATTATAATTTACTTAAGTTTAGTAATGTACTATTAAAATGTTCTAAGGGAAATCCCCACGAATAGTAATCCATGCCGTTACAATATATCCGACTGATTCTGTCAGATGATAAATCTTATTGCTTATGTTAACTTTACTTATATAAACAATGTATATTTTGTTGCAACATCGCTAGTTAACAAAGTAGCATAATATCTTAAAGCCAAATCGGGAGAAGGACTATTTTAACCGTTCAGAGCAGGGGTAAGTACATTAATTAACTTCACCTGCATCCATAATTGACTGTGGAGCGCGTTCCTGATCGGTCATGGTGGTTTTGCGAGCGTTCTTTGCCTTCCAAGCGTGGTACACCTTCAGCCGTCGGTGGAACTCGTGACGGCATGCCTGACATAAACAATATTCCAATCAAACTTTATCGCTAGATCTTAATATGATATATATATTAATATGTCATGATTATGGGGATGGCGTTCTGAGATCTATTAATCGATTCTTAGACATAGTGAAATCGGTTATATCAACATTGAATCGATTTCTGACATTATAAAATAGTGATTCGATTTTCTTATGGAAATCTTATATATTAATACGTGAAGCCAAAACTTTGCGCGAATTGCACGAACGGATGAACTTGAAATTTAGAATAGTTAAAGTTTATATGGCAGAGAAGTGCACAAAGCTATTTTTTTTATATAAAATGCATCACAGGCATATTAAATTAATTAAAATATACATTACTCACACTGCTGCTTGAATTTTACACAACGTATACACACATGTAAGTGAAAAAGACGTTTCGAACATCCTTCATCCTTCTTACGTTCCAATTACCTTTTAAATATTTTTAACATGACTGATGTTGCATGCCTTACAATATGCCCTTTGAGATCAACTGGTCAAATTGTAGGTTAATTTTATAATAATATAATACGTAAATTCATAATATACTTTAATAATTAATTGATAAATAATTTATCTTTAGTAAATTTATGGAACCACTGAAATAATTATTATTCTCTTTGGTTTTATTGAATGTCAAAATTTTTAAGTGACAGGACTTGGGGAACGTGGGGAAATCCCTTATGGATACCCACCCTCCCGGGGGAGAGAGTAGGTTATGTCCGACTCGCACGGACTAAAACCCCACGGTGTACCGACAGACCGTTGTGTGGGGGCGGCAAGGGATCGTACATGCTACTCAACCTTGTAGAGCCGCCCCCACGGTCCGCCCGGCGGAAGGTGACCGCCGGGCTCCTACCTATAGAGGGACAGACCGGGTACACACCGGCTGCCCCCCCTCGTCCGCCGGACCTGTGCAATGAGGAGATGGGCCCCCCGGCCCACCCCCTCAGGTCCGGCTACGGTGGCAGGAGGAGTTGAGCGAAGCGCCGCCTCCTCCCGCCTGTCCTCCTTTGGCGGAGAGGGCCACTTTGAGGATCTGCCTCGCGGGCCCTCTCCGCCTCCTCCTTCTGCGAGATGACGTCCTCGCAGAAGGAGGACATCGCTCGCCAAGCCTGTTCGCTGCCGAGCATGGCCGAAACCACGCTCGGCAGCGTTAAGTCCGTTCCCACCGCCGCTGCCAGAATGCGGCGCTGCTCCCCCCACGCAGCACACTCAGACAGAGTGTGCTGCGCGGTATCTTCGACAGCGCCGCACTCGTGACAGGCGGCGGTCGGCTCCCTGCGTGCGATCCGGTGCAGGTACCACCCGAAACAACCGTGTCCGGTGAGTACCTGCACCATTCGGAACGGCAGGGAGCCCCACTCCCTTGATATCCACTCCCGCAGGACCGGGCGGACGGCGTCTATAGTGTACCGCCCGAACCGCTCGTCCGCCAGGTCCTGCTTCCATCTTTCGACGGCGTCCCCCCTGAGACGCCGTCTCTCCGCCTCTACCTCCCTGGGAGCCGGAGGCTCCTCCCTTCGTTTCCTCGCCGCCGTGAACTCGTACACGGCGGCGAGAACTCCTGCCTCCAGCTCCCAGGGCAGGGAGCCGGCGAGCACAAAGGCCGCCGCCGAGGACACCGTCCGGTACGCCCGGATCGCCCTCAGTGCCACCGTGCGCTGCGCGCTTCGTAGTGCGCGCACGTTGGTGGCACCGAGGGCGTCGGCCCAGACCGGTGCCCCATAGGCGGCCATTGCTCGCACGACTCCCATATAGAGTCGACGGCACCCGGCGCCCGGCCCCCCTATATTCGGGAGCAACCGGCAGAGTGCCGCCGCCGCCCCAGCAATTCGCGGTCCGAGCCCCGCAAAATGGGGCTCGAACCGCCAGCGCCCGTCCAGGGTGAGGCCCAGATATTTCATCTGGGTCCCCACCCTGATCCGGGCGCCCTCCACCACAATGTGAGCCCCAGGTGGTGGCCCCCGCCGAGGCCCATGAAAGAGTAGGGCCTCGGTCTTCTCGAGGGCCACCCTGAGGCCCAACCTCCTGATGCGCCTGACCACGAGGGTTGTGGCCATCGTGGCCAGGCGCTCCACCTCCCTCCACTCCCCCCCCCCGGGCTACGACTAGGGTGTCATCCGCGTAACATATGAGGCGTGCCCCATATGGGAGCACGCCGCGGAGCACCCAGTCGTAGCCCATGTTCCACAGGAGCGGCCCCAATGCCGACCCCTGTGGAACCCCCCGCCTTGTAGCCCGCTTGATCATACGCCCGTCGCCGTCTACGTAGGCGACCTCCCTACCCTCTAGGTACGCCTCCAACACCCGCCGCAGGTACGGGGGCACTCCGAAATACCGGAGCGCCTCCCGGATGACCCCGTGCGGCAGGGTGTTGAAGGCGTTGGCGATGTCGAGGGACACCGCCAAAACCCTATCCCCCTGGGAGGTCGTCTCCGCAGACAGCGACTTCAGGAGGGACAGGGCGTCCACCGTGGAACGCCCTGTCCGGAAGCCATACTGCGCGTCCGCCAGATTCGGCCCCACGCCCTCTAGGTGCTGGACGACCCGGGAGGAGATAATCCTCTCCAGCACCTTCCCGGTGTCGTCCAGCAGGACGAGGGGCCGGTACGCGGACGCGCAGTCAGCAGGGCGGCCTGCCTTTTCCATGAGGCAGAGCCGCCCTAGCTTCCAGGGCTTCGGGAACTGCCCGACCGAAAGACACCGGTCGAACAGCTCCCGAAGCCACCCCCCTAATTGGCCCAAGGCGAGGCCGAGCACCCGACCCAGGACCCCATCAGGGCCGGGCGCTCTACGCCGGCTGAGGAGGCGCTCGACTGCCCTCCCCATCTCCTCCTCCGTTATCGGAGGGGGGGGGACCTTCGAGCACCTCCTCAACTACCTCGCGAGGCGGAGGCATGGGAGGAGCCGGTAGCATCGGAGGGTCGGGGAATAGCTCTCCCACGACCCTCGCTACCACCTCCGGCTGGAGGGTCTCCGTCGCCGGGGGCGCCCAGGATCGCAACTTCTTGCGTACGATCCGGTATGGGCGCCCCCAAGGATCCCCCTCCAGCGTCTGGAGTAACTCCTCCCATGCTGCTTCTTTCGCCCGGCTGATGGCAGCCTGCAGGGTCTTCCTACACTCCCTGTAGCTGCCATACAGCCGGGCGAGTGACAGGACTGCTTTCACTTCATGTCACTTTACTTCATGTTGCCAATAGAGTAAAGCAATATTTCCAAAGTCAATGTCAATATTTTAATGGTCACCATAAACAAGGTGAACTCACTTCAAATGATGATTCAATAAAAAAATGAGCGAAAAATACTTTGTTAAAATCAAAATAAGAAAATTTGTTTGGTCATGAAAGTAATCCATGACTTACATCTCCGCGGTTACAATGATCTAGTTCAACTTGATGTAGCAATTATATTTAGTACAGTTGAGGATGAATTATGAACAAAAATGAATTCATTTTCAAAAGATAATGGTAGTATTAAAACCATTTTTGTTTTGGATTCATCATTTGATTCTATTGTGTACCCATTACTTTTCCAAATGATGATACTGGGAATATTGGCATATTGATTATAGAGGTTATACCCTTTGATAATAGAGCCCTAATAAAGTTCAAACTTTAAAAATCCAAATCAGGTAAAAAATCAGAGTATACCGTGATTACGAAAATTTTGTAGAATCGACACTTTGTTTTTGACTAAGACTGCGAAACGACAACAAAATGATGATCCAAACAATGAACAGACAAGAGGACAAGTAATTATTTTGGATATCTGATTAATTAACTTTTTTTTCTCGAACTGACTACGCTATTGACCTAGCAAGGTCTTAACAGCTTCACCGGACTACTTAAAATTTATTGGATCGACAGCCGCATGCCATTAAAAGACGGCGACCACATGAAAGCGCGAGCTATCTATACTGTGGCGCCATCTCTGAACGACAAACTAAATCTTATGTGATTAAATGTATTGCAGAAGTTAGTTTTGTCTCGAACGTACTGCATAAATTTTCGTTGATTGACCATATTGACAGCATTCTGTCACAATACATTTTGTGCACCAAATAAAGTGGATACCAAATAACATGGAAAATTAAGTCTGCGATTTGAAGTATCAGTCATAGTCTATGTTTAGCGTATTATCATCAACTATATCTTTATTTAATTAATCATGAGATATGTGCTTAAATGATAAAACCAATAAAGAATATTAAACTCGATACGACTTGATCTTTTCAAGAATAATGAAAATAACTATATGATTTGATTGATTGCATGTTGTCTGCTCATTGAATCACCCGATACAGGCGAAATAGTGTCCTGTAAAATGTAATTAGTTTAAAAAAACACTGACCTCCAGCAACTCGATATCGCATGATGTGTTTATAGTATCTCGTAGCTCTGAATACTTCCACTTCGATAGATCGTACTTCTGCTTGCCCTGCATCGCCTGCTGCATCCTGACGCGTTCCGATCTGTCGTTATATTACCAAATCATCCTGAAGTATTTCAATATAGCCTATTCTTCTACATTATTAATTCTACCACCAAGTATTTTGTATATTTTTTTGCAATTCCTAACAATATTGTTAAGTTCTTACACACAGTTTAACATTACAGTACCTGGAGTTTGATTTGGCACGTCGGAGACAAGAGTAAGAAGTTGAACTAATTTCGGCTTACTTCGGTTTTGTAAAGCGTTGTCTCTATCGCAGAGCGCAACGACTACGATATACAAAGATAACGCTATACGAAACCGAACTCAGCCAGCTATCTCAGTCTTCTACCCGACATGCCAAATCAAAAGCAGGATACTATAAAAACTATATTTTTATTTGACTTATATAGACTCTGAAAATGCATAAAACTTATCTATACATATAAATAACATAATGTCAGTGTGACCCACTACCTTACCAGAATATTGGTTTATTAACTACTGTCAAAGTTACAATGATTTAGTAATTAATTAACATTGTAAAATTTGTAGGGTACGTCCATCTATTGTTGGCATTTCGCTAATTTATTAGCATGCTAAAGTTTTACAACAACAAAAATTGACCACCAGTACCATACCGTAATTATAAACACTTTGGTAAGAAATAAATACTTGTTTCTACATTCATACTACTTGCAACACATAGACGCTCAAGTTATAGTTATATTTTTAACGAGTACTGAGCAATTAAAAATACAACTTTTTAAACTATGCCATTAATACAACGGCGACCACTTCAAATGAACTGATCAAATACAATTCAAAATACACGATACTTTCTGGAAACTTCCAGAACTTTATAAGGAAAATAAATTAGAATGGATTATAAAAAATGATTGTTTTTTTTTCGACATAACAAGAACTTGAACGTCGATACATTGCGGTTTTAGAAATTATAAACAATAAATAAAGAAAAAATAAAAAATAAATTAACGTGCAGTTTGTAAACAGGTAAGCCGTCAGCCACAAGGGTTAGGAGAGTTAGTGAGCGCGTAAACAAAAATAAAATCCTCTTTCAAAGTATACCTATATCTTTCTTCATTACGTCATAAGTCTTTGAGTACATTATATTGACAGCTATCATACATCAATCATACAAAATATTTGATAGGAGACAATTTTCAATTATTTTTTTACATAAGTTTTTAAGATTAATTTACTCAAAGAATCGATGTTGGAAATCTAAATTAATTAGCGTGATATAAGAGTAATTTAAACTTTTTATGACAGTAATTAAGGGTCATTTTACAATAACTTTGTTAGAGGATTTGAGTGAGACAGCGTGCAGAGTTATAGAAACATTAGTGGGGGCTATCACACAGAAGTACCTGTTCAATTTATTCTCTCCGTTCACTGACTCCATTGCAGAGAAACTGTGCGAACATCAAACCATAATTACTTCAATGCTATATCGATTTATTATCAACGATACCCGATTACATTTGATTAGGAAATTATTGAAAATATCTAAAATATAAAACTATAGTTTGTAATTATATCTAGAATGTCATCTTTCGGTTGCATTCTACCATGAGAATGACGTCACATTCTATTTCTCTGTGCCAAAAGAAAACTTCTTATGTATTTTACTAGTGCTTCGTTCTTGTAATAAAGTTTGTACACAATTATGAAAAAAAAGATCACATTTTTTTATTACGATACTTTATCGATACAATTGGGTATATCGATATAGGGTTATCTCTAGTTATTATTAACATTTTATTATTACTCTCTATAATCCGCATAATATGGTTTAAAACAACATGATTGTCGATGATTTCTAACATCCAGCGTAATTCACGAGTACAAATTACACGTCTAATTTTATTAATATAAGAAAGAACATAGAAAAAATCGCTTCTAATTCCAATCGATTTACGGTCAAATGTAGTCGAGTCTTATTTCTGTTTCTATTATATCCCTATGATAGGACAGAGACAGAAGACGTCGAAGTGAATCCAGTGTGAAGCTACTATATACAGGAAGGGAACTCGCAGAGACGGTGTGCGACAAACGATTATACAGTGTTTAGACCACACAGTAGTGTAACACGGAACACAAATGGGTATACAGGTTCTGTTCCAGCTTTTTCTGGTTTTTAAAAAAAGGCTGTTTTTTTACTAACAACAACTAACAATGTTTGAAAATATGTTGTGCCATTATAATCGCAAAATATAAGAGTTCCTAATTTCGATGTTTTTTTGTTTAAGATTGAATATACATAAAAGATTTTGTGATAGGGTTTTATTCGATGTCTTTTAACCTAATTAAGCTCTGGATGAATATTTAATTACATCTTTACAGAAATGTGGAGACAGGGTGGGGCCCTTAGGCTTAGGCCCATTAGGGGGAATGTATTTTTGAATGAAAAGTATCGATGTATCTCTGATATACGAATTTATTTGATTAATTCCATCCAACAGAATGAAGAGGGAGGAGTGATGTGATGTATTATCGACACAAAAAATAACGATATTTCATGGGATATACAAGCTTATTTGACTAATTCCACACAACAGAATAAAGAGAGGAGTGTTGATGCGGTGGATTATCGACATAAAAATATCGATATTTCTCGGTATATAGGAAATGATGTGACTAATTTCACACAACAGAATGAAGAGGGGAGGGGTTAATGTATTGTATTATCGACATAAAAATATCGATATTTCTTGGGATATAGGAGCTTATTCGAGTAATTTGACACAACAGAATGAAGAGGGGTGGGGAATAGTATCGATACGTTTGTGATATGTTGATTTATTTAATGAATTGAACATAGTAACGGAATAGTATGTAGATACCTGCGTAGCTGCGGCGGTGACCCTTCCACATGTCCATTGGTCTCGTTGGCGAGCCGCACCGCCATCTCGTGGTCTCTCCTCTCTTGTTCCAATCTGCGATACAGATTAGTCTCTATTAATACAGAGAGTTAATATTTTCACAGTGTACTTAAGGGACGTACTATTATTGATAGATTACAATGTTAATAAAAATGAAATATGTTGGGGATTTTCTAATTTCATTTCGCTTTTTCAAAATCGTTATTCTTTGTTAGAAAATAGACCAATTGTATTGTCAATGTATCAAAATTGCGTGTTCAGACATTTACGTCGTAAACATGGTGGTTTTTGACATGGGCCCTCGTCGTCGTTCCAAATTCACACTTCCTGACGTTTGCTGGTTACTCATCCACACATTCCAAAATCTAATAAAATAGAGACAACCGGAATGTTCTCCAGAATCTTCATAATGTGTACGCTAGTGTTGTGGAATGGGTTCTCCGGTACAGTATTTCTCCAAAGTTATAGCATGCGTCTCTTCAAAAAGGCATTGAAACACGCTCTACAAGTCTGGCAAGGCAACAGTGATACCCTGGTATTGCAGTTGTCCATGGGCGAGTATAAACATTTACCATCAGAAGAGTAGTCTGCCTGTTTGCTGCCCTTTGCTATAAAAAAATTATGCGCCAACTTGCAAATAGCCTATTTTAAGTAACATGGTCGATAGGGAATTTCGTAAATGATTTTAGAGTAGCTGTCGATTGTTCAGATGTGGATGATGTTGTTTAGAGGCGCTGTGTGACCTCTCTCGGTTCTCCTGGTCAGCCCTGGCCGCCTCCTCCAGCTGCTTCTGCAGGTCCAGCGCCGCCAGCCGGCCCCGCTCCTCCTGCCGCGCGCGCTCCGCCTCCTCCGCCTTGCGACGCGCCTCCATCTCCGCCTTCCTGCAACCCACCAACCAACATCACTCACTCACTCTCAACTACCGCAACCAACCAACCAACCTCACTCCCAACTACCGCAACCAACCAACCTCACTCTTGACTTTTTTTACGTGGAGATGAATTGATAAGAAACTCCACGATGAACCGTACGCCGCAGTATACCCATACTACGATAATACGACAGACATTTATCAAGTTGATCGTATAGTTGTCATTACCTATAACCTTTACAAATATTATAACGGATCTCAATTACCTCTATTAAACTTTATCATTACGAGTTAGTCCTTATCGAAAAATTATAATATTCTCTATGTCAGTAAAAGCCTCATCAAAATTAAACCAGCCATTCCAGGGATTAGCCTGAACAAGCAACAAACATTTATAACTTTATTTATGTATGTAAATTTAAAATTTAGTATTGATAAAAGTAATACAGCACTAACAGTTTGCGATGTTCTTCCTCCTGTTTCATTCTTTCCTGTTCTTTGAGTTTAGCATCCTCTGCAGCTCTGATCTCCGCTTCGATCTTGCGCAGCCTCTCTTGTTCCTCCCTGATAATTATATTAAAAAAATCAAATAATTATTTTTATTTAATTGATTAAAGTCATCGATTTTAATCGCCGTTATCGATTTTAATCGCCGTTATCGATTTCTATATGATTTACCTGTTCTTCTGATCGGCCATAGCCTTCTGCAGTGCCGCCATCTGTGTCTCAACTTCCTTCGTCAGCTTAGAGTACAGTTGATCTATTTCAGCGATCGAAATATTTTCATTTTTCTGTAAAGGAACCAAATTTTACAACTCGATAAATTGTCTAAAATTATTGACTTATTAATATTGTTCTATAGAATTTTAAAAGATCAATGATAACGCGTTTCTTTATCGGCTTGTCTTGTGGTAAAATGGTCTGTTGTTGCAGGAATAAGTAATGGAATACATTTCGATAATTTTTAGAAATGTCTGTCTGTATAAACATGCATCACTGCTAAATCAAAAGGTTCACAATAAAATCATAAAGCATATCCTCGGGAGTAACTTAGGCTTTGTTACATTAAAATCGGGCCACTCTATCAAAAGTTATTGTAATTTGAATATTGACGCGACTTAAGTACGAGAGAAAAGTAAATAAGTAACGTGGATTAATATATTCGGATGACTTTATTAGTCATTGCGTTTAGCACATTAGGTACCACACAGATGAAGTCGCGGGCACAGCTAGTTACTGATATCATTATGTACTCGATATTGATGTATATATTCCCGCTAGAAGATTCATATCTTTGAAGTAAAGCGATATCATTTTAAACAATATTGAATAAACTTTTGCCACATATATTTACAACTAAAATATATATTCAATATCCATTTATATATTCCTATTAGAACATCCATGCCTTTGAATTGAAGTCATATAATTTTAAACTAAATTGATTTTGTTCAGTTGTTATAAATGTGATTTTGTTCAGTTGTTATAAACATGTCAAAATATACATTTCGGAACAAATGTTTCGGAAGGTATGACGTCACGTGCTGCGATTGGTGATTATAATAATGAGCTTTTTAATTTTTTATTTAAGTATTAAAAATATTTTTTTAGCTGTAATGTAGCAGGGATGATGCGTGTTCATACAAACAGACAGACAGGCGTTTCTAAAAATGATTGAAATGTACGTCACTACTTATTACTGGACACCTGCAATCATTTTTTTTTACAAAAATCTAAAAAATTCAGCCACATAAGGTTTACATTCTTATTATATGTATAGACTAGCGGGCTCGGCGGACGATGTCCCGGCCTGATAACACAAAAAAAGACTGACAAATTACATACCTAAACCTTCCTCACGAATTACTTTATCTACTCGTGAAAACTGCATAACAATTCGTTCAGAAGTTTTTGAGTTTATCGTGAACAGACAGAAGCGACGAAGGACTTTGTTTTATAATGCGTAGTGATATATATATGTGGCAAAGGTAGTTCTTAGTGGCATAGGTGCCTCATAGTAGCATGGGTAGAACTGATGTGATACCGGGTTACTTCAATGTTATCTAATGTAACAATATATTACAACGAGAATAAGTGTTACCTTGATAGTGGCACAGGCGGTTCTGATGGAACTCCTCAAGTTCTCGATGTTCTTCTGTGCGTTCTGCTTCTCGGTCTTCAGCTGTGCTGTGACAGTTTCCATCTGCTGGAGGTTGTGCTGCAGCGCGTTGATCTTGCGTATGGCTCGGTAGCGGGGCCGGTGCTTGCGCCGCACGAGGTACCCTCGTACACTCTTCTGGATCATCACGAGACACTCCCGACGGTACAGGATCTTGTTCTTCACTGTAATACCACCATCCCATATCAACAATCTGTTGCACAATTACCAGTCGTAAGGATATAACTAATTTTCAAACCGTTCCAATCGTAGCAAGCGCTGATATGTTACAATATATTGCCTGTTGACTCCGTTCTCATCAACTCAAGCGAAGCATTATGTGGGGGATGTTTATATTTTCTTCCAAATGTAGGAATAACACTAAACTAATATTAAAAGTATAATTGATAAATAAAAATAATAGTGATCACAGATAATAAAAATGAATACGTCCGCACTCGATGCACTATTGGAGCAAAGCCACGGCCGCTTCGAGTGCAGTGGTGGTAATACGTCTTCGTTAACCGGCGGTATATATATAGTACTATTGTAAAACGTTTTGCATATACATATCTATACAATGTATGCTAATATTATAAAGCCGAAGAGTTTGTTTCTTTGGTTGAACGCACTAATCTCAGGAACTACTGGTCCGATTTAAAAAATTCTTTCAGTGTTAGATAGCTCATTTATCGAGGAATATATAATCACGCTAAGATCAATAGTAACGGAGCATCAATGAAGAATGGTTCAAAATCTAGTAGCGGAGTATCAGTGAAAAATCTTTTTTTTTTTAGAGTTACTGCAGCGTGTTCTGCGTATAACTATTCCACGCGGACTAAGTCGCGGACAGATGCTAGTAAGATATAAAATCATCGAATGATAGTGGAGCAGATTATACTCCACACACTTTATTTTGTCCAGTATCAAAATTATTACTATTTTCATACTACCATATTATCTTCATCATATTTTTCCTTCAAAACAAATCATTTAGGACATAATTTACAGATCACAAAATAATTACACATATCCCTTTAAGGTAAACTCCTATTTGTGCCACTCAAGAAGAAAAACAAATTTTATATCATAATAAATCGAAGTCATTATTGAAATGATACTATTGTCCAGTGGATTTACTGTAGACCTTTACCTTAAGATGTAGCTAACGACTGGAAACCCTAACACACTCCGTAACTACACCTCAAACTGCCTGCTGTGCAAGTGTCGCTTTTAAATATTATTAATCACTTGATAGTGGTGGGCTGATCCAATTTAATAATATAAAGATGGTGCTATTCATCATGGTTTCTTTTTACAGTTATCTCGTTATCGTTAATCCGATACAAATAATTATAACATTCCTTAATGCAAATCTGCTAGACTTCTCCAAGTAAAATGGATTTCTATTTTGTGTTTTAGTATAAAAAAAGTTTCTCACATCTTACGTCACATTAAAATAAATACATCAAAGCTTCAAAAGCTTTTTGTTAAAAAGAAATTCGTGTTATTGAGAGGCTGCCAATTTTTATTACTAAAATCAATAATTGTTTATGTTGATTTTTATAACTGAAATCAATTATTGTTCATGCTCATTTTATAACTAAAAGTAATCATTGTTTGTTTTGATTTTTATAACTAAAATAAATGATTGTTCATACTGATTTTTACCACTAAAATGAATAAATGTTCATGCTTGTTATTATAATTAAAGTTAATAATTATTTATTGTTGTAGTGTTATATCAAGGACGAGTATATACTATGGTGTATATTAATTATAATCTATTAATTCCTACTCACATAGGTTTCAATATTAGGAGGGGATTTCTTTTTTAAGGATTTGCAAAAATACTAAAAGATCAACAAGTTGTCGGGTATAAACTTACATTTAATAATGGAGAGTACAGCGAAGATGCTCTTCCTCCAGCGCGACTTGACGAGCCACGAGAGTACCGAGTCCACGATGGCCTTCAAATTCTCAGGATCTGACTTCATCATGGTATCGAACTCTGAATACTTCCCGGGACGGAAGAACACTCGGGTCACACCGAACTTGTAGTCTTTATCCGATAGACCAAAGCTGTGCACTATCGCCTGAATAGATACAAACAAATATATAATAATAGCTTCCACCCGCAACTTCGTTAGCCCGCGGTCTTGGCGTGATGATATATAGCCTATATATTTTAATGTTATAGATGGCAAACGAATAGGTGGGTCACCTGATGTTAAATGATCACCACCGTCAAAAGACACTGACAACACCAGGGGAGTCGAAAGTGCGTTGCCAGTCTGTGATTAAGGGATAGGGAGGGAGGAAGGAAAGGAGAGAGAGGGGGAGGGGAGGGAGGTGGGCCTCCGGCGCTCTCACTGACCGAACGAAACGCAACAATGTAAGCTCTGTTACTTCACGTCGGTTTTCTGACAGGGTGGTAGTACCGCGGGCGAGCCGAACCATTCATGCTGAAACCAGTAATAGCTTCAGCGTGGCTCTACCATGGGAACACTCGGTGACTATGGCTTTTAGTTGTATTTTTTCCAAAAAAAAAAATCAAATTATCCTTTATTCAATTTAGGCCCTGAGAAGACGCTTATGAACGTCAAAGCTATCACGGGTTCGGAAAACAACCCAGTCATCGAGAAGAACCGGCAAGAAACTCGATCTGGTTCATCTTTTCATGTTATATATTTTTAAAAAACAAATATTTACATTCGTTAATAGTGGATGCACAGAGAGGGGCGTCATTTTCAGACGTCACAATCGTTCATATATATAGAGAAAGATAGAACTATACTCTAAGCATTAGGGTATCCGTTATATACTAAATTCGCTTATCGACTACGGTATCGTTGAAATCGTTTTAGTTTATAGTCTAATGACATTTAAGAAACAGATTTTTTTTTCTGATGCCGTTTAACTGTGTCTAAATTACAGTACATTGACAACTTGCTAGTTTTATTCAATAACTTACCAAATATTAATTCGCCATTTATCATCTAGTACTACTTCATTCTCCATTAACATAGGGATCATATCCCTTGGGACGAAGAAAATGTTGACATCGGCGTTAAATAGTTAATTTGTATATTTTAGAAAGTCATAATAAAAGAATTTAAAAAAAAACTAGCGGACCGGGCGGACGTTGTCCTGCCTTGAAAACAAAAAAAAATCCTAAAAGTTGATCGCAGCGCCACCTGCCGGGTCCAATTGTGAATCTAAACCATTCTCGAATCTCCACGAACACACACAAAAAATTTCATCAAAATCGGTCCAGTCGTTTAGGAGGAGTTCAGTCACATACACACGCACACAAGAAATATATATATTAAGATAGAAGAAACGGTAAAATATCGTTATTTCACATAACTGGAATATCTTCATAATAAAGATTCTTCTAGATAAGTACCTACTGTTAAGGTATTAAAACTAAGAAAATTTGACCTTAAGATGCGGTAGTTTTTGAGTGATGCGCAGTATACGGTAGACCTGTACCATTACAATGACATGGATGAAAGTATTTTAGTGAATAATTTAGTGTATGACTGAGAGTAGATGATGCATACCTCGTAGAAGAGCGTGGCAGAGAGGTTGCCACTACATGCCATTCCTGTATCTCATCAGAAACTCATGTAACATTTTGTGTAAGCCAGGTGATAGGTTAGTCACTTGCAATATTCAAAGAATATCAAAACAAATACATTACAACAAAAGTTTAAATAAAGTTTGTTCTAAAACTTTCAAAAGTATGGATACAAATGTAATAAAGCTAGGTGCAATGACTAATGCCGAAAGCTGCAAAGGGCGACACGGAGTTAACCTTCGATAATAAAACGGACAATAAAACCTTTTTCACGCTTCACTTTTACTTCACCCGATGGTCACTGACACTGTGCTTTAACAAAGACACGTATAGGATTGCATACAATATTTGTGTTTTTCTAGATAATTAGGTCAAATATTAAGCACCTATTTTTTTTTATTGATTTAGAACAAGAATCGAGTGCAGAGTATCCTCCATAAATTTTGCAGCTGTCTAAACTTTCACCTGGTATAGATGAATGTATGTTTGTGAATGGTTTAGTGTACGAGTGAGTGGATACCTCGCAGAAGAGCTTGGCGGAGAGGGTGTGCAGTTTGGGCGGCAGGTAGTCTCGGTACATGGTGTGCAGGTCGTTGAAAGGGGCCCGCGAGGGGTACCCGTGCTCCATGAGCTCGAGCACAGCCGCGGTGCCGCTGCACTGCAGCTGCGTCAGCACCAGCCCGCCCTCCACCACGCGCCCCGACATGCGACCGTTCGGCTTTATGCACCGGACGAAGTTCGTACCCTTCGAATCAAAAAACAAACATCTGTGGGGGAACACGACAAAACGCACATAATACTCCGATATCAACCATAGTGACGTCACACCTATGTAAGTTTGTCCCCTTTAAAATATATATATATATATATCTCAGAGAGAACATGAGGAGATGCCCATAAAAGCGTAATATTATCCATAGTGACATAACCCCAACTGAAGTTCGTCCCCGTAAAAAAAATCTCGAGGAGAACCCAACGAAACGCACATAAGTGTAATATCACTCGCAGAGCCGTCACCACTATTTTTTAACTCCTCGGCTGATTTTTTAAGACCCAGATCTTAAAATGGCGGATCATATAATTGTCTAATTTAATTTCACGACATCGTAAATTTTAAATTTTCATGGCTTACTAAAAAGATTATACGAATGAAAAAGTAATTTAAAAATACATATTACACAAAAAATCGTTATTTTACAATAAATCATTTGTTATTTTTCAAAGTTTTGTAATAAATGAAATACTTTTTTAAGCTTATGCTACCAACAGTCGATAGATCTGTGCCTCGTGAGGTCTACATTCGTTTGTATAGAGTTAAAACCTAAACGGTGGTATTACAAAAAAGTTAAATACGTATTGAATACTTGCTTTAAAAATATTTCTAATTAAATGCACCGCGGTCGCTGAATGTTCGCCATCTTGCTCTTTTGTCTCGCTTTGGTAACGTTAGGTTAGACTTGCAAAAAACGATAACACGAACTTGCCTCGGGCAAACGCGGTGCGTTTAATTCGAAACCTTTTTAAAGCAAGTATTCAATACGTATTTAACTTTTTTAGGGGGGTTTTTTTTTTTTTTTTTTTTCTTTTTGTGGGTTTTTTTTTTTTTTTTTTCTGTTCCCTCCCTTTTTTTCCCCCCTGCCCCTCCTCTCTGGTCCTTTATTTTTTTTTTTTGGTTTTTGATCTTTTTTTTCCCTTTTTAGTCCTTATGGGTTTTTGATTGATATTGAAGTCGGTTAATACTTTTTTTTGAAAATTTACTTTATGTAATAACACCGTTATGGTTTTGGATAGTCCAGGGTCTAATCAATCAACCCACCAAAACCAATCGAGTATGTAATACTAAATGTAGTTACAAATTATCCGTAAAGTGAACAATTCAACAATCCAAAAACGTAGTGCCTAGTGGTCGTCCACACTTTGAAACATCCAACCAATAACAATTAAGATGCTTATGACTGGTTGATACCTCAAGCGAATATATTTCAGAACGGGTCAATAGTAGCCAGTCATTAGTACAGACGCAGGTCAATGATAATCCCCCCGACATACTAAATAGTTTCTGTTCATATCATATTTTTATACATTTTATCTATATTTAAAGCATACATAAAATGGAAAATAAGACACGCCTATATTTTCCTGATCTTGGCAGTTGGTTTACTTGTGAAGACAAATTAGAGTGCAGAAACACATTTTTTTTTTTTTTTTTTTTATATCATAGGAGGCAAACGAACAAGTGGGTCACCTGATG
This sequence comes from Antheraea yamamai, assembly GCA_036509395.1. NCBI lineage: Eukaryota > Metazoa > Arthropoda > Insecta > Lepidoptera > Saturniidae > Antheraea > Antheraea yamamai. Next base: position 3,404,233 of record AP028432.1, read on the forward strand.
TAAGTGATCATCACCGTCCATAGACACTTGCAACACCAGGGGAGTCGCAAGTGCGTTGCCAATCTGTGTGGGGGGAGGGGGGGAGAAAAGGAAGAGGAAGGGGAAAGTGGAAGGGGAGGGGAGGTGGATCTCGGGCGCTCTCACTGACCGAACGAAACGCAACAATGCAAGCACTGTTACTTCACGTCGGTTTTCTGTGAGAGGGTGGTACTACCCCGGGCGAGCCGATCCATTCATGCTGTAATCAGTAATAGTTTCAGCGTGGCTCTACCACTATAAAATAAATCTAAAATAAAATCAACGCAGTCATCACATATATAGAGACCAAGACAAAAAAATCTATTATCTTTTCCTTCTCAGATTCTTCAAAAATACATAAAAAATTTTTAGAAGCTGTACGTAAATTTCGACGACTCATAAACTCTATTTCTAGAGCCTCTATTTGTCATACTTCACGCTCTTTACATCTGAAATATTTGTACAACACTCAATACAGAGAATAACATTTATGTATTGGCAAATGAAGAAAAAGAAACCTTCCTGGTCCCTGGATCAATAAAATCAAATAAAATACAGTATTTTTATTTATGTCTCTTTTCATATATACCTCCCTTTCTATTACTATGTTTAGTGAGACATTTTAATTATAATACTTGTATCTTTATTAATATTCTATCGTTACTTATTATACTGAAATTTCTACCACTGGTCGTTTAGTCTACAAAAAGTGTAAGTTTTTAAAATTGACTTTCGCGTATTTTTTCTATGTGTATTGTAATTATTTACGACATTTTATTTAAATAAAATACTTACATTTTCTTTCAACTTGTCCATGAGTTGCGACAGCTGGGTCTGGAACTTAGCACCGACGGAGATGAAGTTGAGTTTTCCCTTAGCGTTGTTGTTGTCGGTGTTCTGGAACAGCTGCTGCACCAGCGAGCTCCTCGACTCCTGCACCAGGAACTCCAAGGAAGCGTGAAGCGCGTCGTTGTTCTTCTCAATAAATTGACTCTGTATAAAAAATTCATAAATGTACAAAATGGGTAAAAATGAATATAATACTCGTTTAATTTTTTTTAAATATAATGTATAAAATTAATCTATTATTATTCTTTTCATTGCAACATAATTGTATTAATTTGACTTAACATTATTCGGAGCTTATTTATAGGAATTTCCGTTTCCCACCTGCATATACCCGGTTTGACTATAAATATCAATGACTTCCGGTCAAGTACCTCACATGTTCCGCCCACCGTGGCAGATTGGCGCGTTCGGAACAAGACCATCTTTTGTTTCATTAAGTTGAATTTAGTTTAGTTAATTAAGTTGAACCAGGTAGAATTTAAAACATTAAGATTCGAATAAGGTAAGTAAATTAATATACGTTTTATGGTAAGGTAAAACGCTTCTATTATGAGTGGACTATGTAATTATATATAATAATCCAGATTTATAAAAAAAAAGCTTATTATTATAAACATGGTTTCACACATATAAACTATCTTTTTAAAAAATAAATCATCAGAAAATATAATTTAATTGTCACTTCTAACATTCACAAACTTGTCACAAAAATGTCATATTGAAAACTGTTATTATTTATGTACTTCTTTTTTATATATATCATTCAAATTTAATATTTTAATCAAGAGGTAAAAAGATAGTATTTCATTTTTTGAGACCATATGCAATTAAGGATTAATTCCTGTAAAAATATCCACCTCTTTACAAATTTCATTACCATTAATTATTGGACTATCGAATCAAATTCATGGCCTCTATGATATTGAGTTTTATTTGAAATGAAGATTAAAACCATTGTTAAATAAAATATTAAATGTAATTAGTCTAATAAATGCAAATATTAGGTATTTAACTCACAGTATTATAACAGACGGCACCAGCAAAGTGTCTCAATAGGAATCCCTCATCGTCTCTGAGGGTGCGGTGAGCTTTCAAACGTGATGTCCTTGGCACCTGTATCCTGGAGTTATTTTTACAAATTATAATCAGTAATAAACACCACACATGTTTATCTGACAATTCAGTTATATGGGGGTATAATATATCATTACATAGTATAAAACAAAGTCCCCTACCGCGTCTGTCTGTCTGTCTGTTCGCGATAAACTCAAAAACTACTAAACGGATCTTTATGCGGTTTTCACCAGTGGGTAAAGTGATTCACGAGGAACGTTTTGGTATATAATTTGTCCAGGATTTTTTATAATCAGGGCGGGACAACGTCTGCCGGGCCCGCTAGTATAAATATAAATCATAAACAATTCATATAATAATTATCGAAAACATGGGACCACAAAGAGTAGTAGTTATGTGAATGTAGACAGATATCCTCCAATCATTGATCGCGAATCTCGTTACTATCTTCATATTAGAAAAGAGTGAACAGTATTGGATGAATCTAGAGCGAATGTAGGCACGGTCATTAATTAACTGACTTTTATCACATCTACTGTAATATGAAGTGTTGTGGTAAGAAGTATATTTGTGTATAAATAAATAATACTTTAAAAAAAACTAAAAAAACACGCTTTCATAAAAAATCCAACTAAAAAACAGAAAATAAAATTTAATAAATTTGGATTAAGAATAATGTAAATTAGAAATAAATGTAATTTATTTAGTTGGATTCTTTATGAAAGCGTGTTTTTTTAGTTTTTTTAAACTATTATTTATTTTTCATTTTTTAGTTAAATTTTTTTAACTTTTTTTTCGGATTATTGCATTGTCATCGACCTTTGACAGGTGTGCAAAGTTTAAATTAAATCTGATCGTTCAAAGTAGGACAAAATCGAGCTCAAATGGGTCGGTTACATACATACATACAGGTGAAGCTAATAAAAGCGTGATAACGTGATAAAAATATATGAAATTTAGATGGCGCTGCCTAAGTTAGGGGTTAATTATGAAGGAACATGTTAATAAAACGATAGACATATCGATGATCGAAAATAGGCAAGTTTTTTTATACTTTTGTTTTTACAATAATAATTTAGCTACTGTAACCAAGGGTAATGTCATACTGGCAATTTATATAGAACCTTGAACTCATACCAAAAGTACACATTTATTCGGGTGAATATCCGTTATCTTAACAATCCATATACAATTACATATTGTAATAAACAACGAGGCTGTAGGCGTTATTTTTTATTATATACCAGTAAATAGAAAAAGATATGGCATCCTTTAATAAAAAAATACTTTCTCCAAACTATGCACAGATGTACTAATGAATTTTAAAACATACCTATTATTATTAACAGCCAACTGCTTGTGCACGGAGTGAGTGAAATGTCCAAACTCCGGCTTCGGTAGTTTAGATTCCTCATCGAGGAGATGGAATATGCCGTGATTCTTACTCTCAATTAAATCTGCAAAAACAACCAACGCCAAATGAAGAAATTGAGTATTATAAGTGCTTTTTGGAGTAAGTTACATCACTTCTAGAAATTTCAGATTGAATAAAAATCAAAAATGATGAAGAAACGGCTTTGTTTTTTTGGATTAAGAGAATTATAGAAAAATGATCCCAAATAAATATGGAAATGCCCAAAAAAATCTTATAAATTGTATATAGGATTAAGTATAATTATCAATGATAACTGTTGTTTTTATATCCATAAAAGTGTATCAGAACGTAGCTAGTTATTACTTAGTTCTTAGAAAATATCTGAATGGATATTTATAATTTATTTAGAATAAAAAATCTAGAGTATGGACCGAATTTAGAATATGGGTAAAGAATTCAACATCGACACAAGAACTCACCTATACAGTCCTGATTATCGACAAATCTGATCTCCGGCACGTTCAATCCTTCCCTCTTGTAGAGTTCCTGTTCGTTCTTCAGTATTCTCTCGTTGAAGAACTGCTGCAGTTTCTCGTTGCAGTAGTTTATGCAGAACTGTTCGAAGCTGTTCATTTGGAAATACTCTGAAAATGTAAAAAAAAAAAGCATTTTAAGTACACGAAATTGTAAAATTAATTTTCAAAGGAGCATTTCTTTGGGATATTTTACCTTAATATCAAGATATTACAAGTTATACTGAAGTTCTATAACCTAAGTTATAATAAGTCAAACAAACATTAACGCGAGCGAAACCGGGACCAAAAGCTAGTGTCATATAAGTAAAAGGTGAGATTAGAAATATAGATAGGTTACGAATAAAATCAGTGAATGTATGGCGTATATGTATTAAATTATATATTACATAGTATAAAACAAAGTCCCCTACCGCGTCCGTCTGTCTGTCTGTTCGCGATAAACTCAAAAACTACCGAACGGATTGTCATGCGGTTTTCACCGGTGGATAGAGTGATTGATGAGGAACGTTTTAGTATATAGTTTGTCAAGGATTTTTTCATAATCATGGCGGGACAACGTCTGCCGGGCCCGCTAGTTATATATACAGTAGAACTTTGACAAGTTAAAACCCAAGGGAAACACGAAATATTTTAAGTTATAGAGTTTTTAACTTATCAACTGTTTATGTCACACTCGCACTTTCGCCGCACACTTTTCTTGAAGGTCAAATCATGCCGTTTCTCGAAGTTTTCTACCCAGCCATTGCTAGCTTTAAAGTTATGAATTTTCAGCTAGTTGGCGAACTCTTCAACTTTTTCTTTCACTATGGGTACCTATGTAACACTCATGTTTTGGTTTGTACATTCATTCGAAACGACTCATTTGTTTTGTACATTCATTCGAAACGACTCATTGGCAGATAGTTTATGTTACGGAGCTCATCCAAACATTTCTTTAAGTAACTGAACGCTAATACTTGGTTTTGTTGAAGTTATAAAGGTTTTTACCTTAACAAGGTTCTACTGTATATGAGAATGCTCCTGTAGTATAAATACATAACTATACATTTTCTCATTTTGGTATACTACAGAACCAGATAGACACTTATACATATTTACACACTAGCGGGCACGGCAGACGTTGTCCCGCCCTGATTATAAAAAAATCCTTGACAAATTATATACCAAAACGTTTCTCATGAACCACTTTATCCACTGGTGAAAACACCTTGAAAATCCGTTCAGCAGTTTTTGAGTTTATCGCGAACAGACAGACAGACAGACGCGGTAGGGGACTTTGTTTTATACTATGTAATGATACACACAAATATATACCTACTTTACGTGTAACATGTGACGGAAATTTTTCTCTACTGTGCCATAAGAAATTAGACTTCAAAAAGTACTTTAAATTAACTATAAGCACATTTAAAGTTGCCTTTGAGGTTATCCAATTTTTTTTACTACCGATTTCGATATAAATTAGTTTGAATATGTATAATTACCAAATCCGGCGATATCTAGAACACCGATGTAGTAGGAAGAGGCCTGGAAGGGTATACTGATGTTGATGCGATGCACGATGTAGTCGAAGAGCCGGCTGTACACCGCTTTAGCGAGAGCGTCGCGTGCGTTAATCGCTTCATACGTTTTCAAGGGAACCCTGGAAACGATAACTAGTTTATAACCAGTATAAAAATTCAACAGGTATCAGATTATATATTGCCTATCATTGGGGTTGAAAGTCATTAGAATAGAGTGTTAAGAATTAATATGGTATCCTGGAATCGATAACTAGTTTATAAATAGAAAAAAATTAAATTATCTATGGCCATGTCATGGGGGTTGAAAGTCATAAATAAAAAGGGTAAAGCATGAATAAGGTACCCTAGAAACGAAAGCTAGTTCATAACTATTACAGGAAGTTGTGTAGTATTAGATAACGTATGAGCATGTATTGGGGTTGAAACTCATAAAGAGGGTTACGTATAAAAATGGACGGATACACAAACATCACTAGAAAGACCACTATGATTCACCTATTTTTATAATTTTAAGGAATAATAGGGGTTACCATCGTAAGTCACTAGGGACGAAAATCAAAACTAAGAGAGTATTGAGTATAAAAGTGGACGAATATGAGGAGCATTGATGGGAGGATGGGAGCATTGACCTAGGAATAAAATATTCCTAGGTCTTAACGAGAGCACAGTTAAAAGACTTAGAAACCATCAGATCAACACAATTTTCGTATAAATTGTTGGTAATGTTATTTATCTTGTTAAAGAGGCAGTTAAAATAAGCGGTTGGGGATGAAAGGGTTGTCCAAATAACTAGTAATCAAACAAATAAGTTCATATGTAATACTTGTTTAATAATACACAGTAAAGTATGGATGGATTTCGAGAGGAATTATGTTTATTAATCGTGTGGGTATATTGACATGAGATTTGAATTAGAAGATTGGCAGAAGAAAGCACGTTATGCCGTTCTTATGTTAAAGGGAATAAGAAGCAACGGGAAGAAAGATAAATGGTTGCGCCGCTTTATGTATTTTTGAAAATTCCCGCATTATGGTTTAAATCGCGCCACTTTGAAGCCCGACCAATTAATTGCGATCAGGTCACGCCACCTTTCTAGCCCAATCATCCTTTTCTGGCACATGCTGGTTCGGTAGCGCGACGCCAGCGCCGCTAGTTTCAATTGCGGCCGCCAGTGTTCGACTGTTGCCGCCATTGTGTGTTAGTTTCGACTGCTATCGTCGTGTAGTTTGCGCGCCGCACAGTGTTGTTTGCGCGACCGCACCGCATGCTAACATTTTGAGTTTTCGCATGGTCGAGTGAGAAATAAACGCATCACTACATACGTGCTGACATATATTATAAACAATATGTGTTGTGAGGGAGGAAACCCAGTGGAAAGAAACGATTATCACCTAGCCGGCTAGCCACGTGGAGACTGCATCGCCGCGAGGTATGTGCCAAGTTTCCTTCCTACCCTTGTTTCCTTAGTCGTATAGTTCGCAATAGTTGAATATCATATTTAGCAACCCCGCATATACAGTCCACTTAAATTCAGCATAGAAACCCCCGCACCCGCACCCCCTCCGGTGATGTCGACATTGCAACGGCGTCACCAATAAACCTTTCATATTTTTGATGGGTCTTTAATTTGAATCCTCATCTTACCCGAAGTATAAGTACTTGATAGATTTTCATTCGAGCCAATCGGGAATTTCGAAAATGCTATGGTTTATAACTATGTCTCCCTTTAAGGAAACCTTATTGCTTTCGAACCTGTAAAGGGGTTAATAACTGGAAGATTAACTTGATAGCAATACACACATAATAGCTGTTCCTTTGAGTCCCCCCCTCGAACTCTGCATAAGCCTGGAGACGAGCGCCATCCTGAGCTCCCCCGCGTCGACTCCCAGTAGTGCGGCGGCTTTGGCCAGCGCCCCCTCTGACCCTGGGGTCACCTTGCACCCCCCCCGCGCGCCCCCCTCCTCCTCGAACTCCACGTTCCCGAGGTGCAGCACCGCACCCACTATCGAGTACACGGCTTTCTTCTCATCCTCACTCAGACCCACACGCGATAACGCCTAATAACAACACAGTATCTAATCAATTGACTAGAATTATGAGTAGAAGAAGTAATAGCGGTGGTGGTTTACATAGTATAGCTTAGCTATTATTCAACCGTAGAGACATTTTTGATAGGGTCTTGGAATGTCATGTAGAGGATTTTACATTTTATTCATAATCTTGTGTTATTTCACTCTATATTTTGTAATATTGGTGGTGTTTTGCGTAATATAGTTTGGTTATTGTGCACAAGTGAAGTGGATGGGAATTAATACCACGGACCATGAATTCTGACTCGCCAAAAAACCTCCCTGGAAAGTTGTAACAAAGAGCCACCATCTTGTTAAAGCATTCAAATAATTGCAAGAAACTTGTAATGTCATTACCTATCTACTTGATAATGACAGTAACTATCTAGTAGAAGATTGGTTGCCTAAAGTAAATAATAAAATTAACTAGAATAGACTAAGACAGTACAAAAAAAGGTTGAATAGACAGATTTAAATGGGAAGCCTACGCTACGGAGACGAGTACTACAATTCAAGATAAAAATACGAACAACATGTATATGAAAACAAACAACTGAACTATTTGGGATACTTCTTAATTAATTAAAGTGTAATAGTATAGAAATCACAAATAAGTAAATTAAACCATATTTACTAGTTAAACAGTATATAAGTTAGTAAAAACTGTCATAAGTGATTTTTATCAGAAATCTTTTTTAATTCTGTTACCATTTCTTAATACAATTTTTTCCAAAATTTTCTAATCAACCAAACTTAGGGACAAGATTTGGATAATAAAAATAAACTTGGTAAGCAATTGTAATAAAAAAGTACTTACTTGATGAAGTCTCTGAAAATCTTCTACATCGTCCAGTATGGGATCTCTGAGGCCTCCTTTCGCTTGCTGCAGTTTACTCTTACGATCAGCGCTAATCTTCTTCTCGGACTCCGGAGTTGTGAAATACTGAGTGCATCCATTCTTGAGGTACTGAAATAGATGATCATAATATATTTCTATGTCTAGAAGCTTGAGAGAAGATATTCGAAAGTTTATCCTCTAAGAGTTCCTAAATATTGCTGATGAGAAGTGTCAATGTTCATAATAAAACAATTTTTATTTTATTTTCTAAACTAAATACTAAATCAAAATGGAAATCACATGGAGATAAAATTTCCTCTTTACAGCTTGTTAATTGATTGAGTTGGTAAGATAATGTGAAATAAAAAGTATAAGCTGGTAAAATTATTGCGTTGTTGCTGCCGCTGGTTTTATGAGCATAGTGGGTGAGGTGTGGAAGTGAGGGGCATAGGAGCATCCTAGGGGGAACTGGGAAGACATTTCTTGCCTATATAGGCATAAATAGTATATATATAGAGTATAAGATAGTTTATATCTTAATTGCCCCGGTAAGTGACGCTGCAATCGGGTTCTAGGTATTTCAAGATTTTTCGCTTCCATATTAACTGATTTGGCACAGACAATGTTACGTGTTTCAGCTAGTAGAAAATACACTAAACAATCTCTGTGAGAGAACAAACAACTCACCAAATAATCATCAGGTTTCGTAACACCGAGTGCAGTGCGCAAATCGTTCGGAGCACCGGCACAGAGCAAGTAGAACACGTGGTAGTTCCTCTCTTCAGCACTCTGGGTGCATATTCTAGACTTTTCGAGAAGATAGTGTGAGATGTGTCCGCCGACGACTTGGTACTTGTTGCTGAAGTGCACCTCCATGAACTTGCCGAAACGCGAACTGTTGTTGTTACGTGTCGTCTTAGCGTTACCGAACGCTTCCAGGATAGGGTTCGCTGTGAAGTTTTACGGTTTAATCAGAACCTATTATTGAACTCCAAATTAAAAGTGCTTTAATTAATTTAGGCCCTGAGAAGATTGTTTATGAACGTTGAATCCATCCATAGAAATTATGCCAAAGCAGTTATTATCCAGAAGAATCGTAAAAGAATGTGATCTGGTTTATCTCTGGTGGTTAAAAATGGTGGGGTAAACACTGTGTCGAGTAGAGTATTGAAAACATGGGTTCTCTTGCGATCACCGAAGTTAAGCAACGTCGGACACGGTCAGCACTTGGATGGGTAACCGCCTGGGAACACCGCGTGACGTTGTCTCTTTGTTGTATTTTTAATTAAAATGTTTCCCTGTAATACTGAAGTTTCACTTCTATTGTATACCTTTACGACACTCCCTGTTCCATAATTATTACAGAATAGAGTAAATATTTATAACCTAAAAATTCCTTACAATGGTTTATATGTGCACATAAATGTCTATATTCGTTCAGTCGTCTTGAAGATAACGCACGTACAAAGAACAGTCACTTTCACCCACTTATAAAAAAAATGAATTGCCAAATATACCATATGTAAGAGTGTCAGAACGACTGCAACTATTTGCCTAAGTTTTTATTTATTATTGCATTTTTAATTGTTAGGACATGGTTTGTATGAAAGGAAATGCTTGGCAAAATGAGTATGGAGTAATGAAAAGTTTGGGTTAAAAATCTGTGTATAAAAATGAGTGAATCGGTGATACAGAAGACTGTTGGAAAGTCTTCAAAAATATTGTCAACATTGACGGACTGAGGTTGAGTTGTCATTTTATTTCGTTACATGATCGTATTATAAAGGGACGTGGTTACTTTTTCTTCGCTAATACACTCGTGCGAAACCAGGGCGGGTAGCTAGTTTTAAAATTCATCTAATATATAAAAAGGCAGTGAGGAAACGGAACACATCTCTTATTTCTCAGCCGATTTTCTTCATTCTTCTTTTATTTTATGGCTATTTGCGAGCTTTAGTGTTATCAAAATGAAAAAAAAATGAAAAAGGTTTTTCTTCCCTATGGTCAAATTTCAACCACACGAGAGCTCGTATCTATAAATCTATGATTATTCGTACATTTCGTCATCAATGTAGCTGATTATTCAAAACATGTTTACTTCTTATAAGTATGCATACTATTAAAGATATTCTATTCTAACGTTTCTTATTAGCAAATATTGAAATCTAGTGACTGTGTAAATAAATTTAATATAAGTGAGACAGAATTCCAATGGTAATGAGTCCGTTGAAATAAATATGTTTGGCGAATATTCATCGCATTCGTAATTTATTTCCTGATATTATACTATCAATGTTTATTATTAAACTAGCTGTTACCCGTGACTTTTTTTATATCAAAGGAGGCAAATGAACAGGTGGGTCACCTGATGTCAAGTGATCACCACCGTCCATAGACACTAGCAACACCAGGGCAGTCGTAGGTGCGTTACCAGCCTGTGTATGCGGGAGGGGGAGGGGGGAAGGGAGATGGGCCTCCGACGCTCTCACTGACCGAACGAAACGTAACAATACAAGCACTGTTACTTCACGTGGGTGTTTGTGTGGGAGGGTGGTACTACCCTGGATGAGCCGACCCATTCATGCTAGTAATAGGCTAGAGCGTGGCTCTACCACCTACACAACTACGACTATAACCGCGTATAATTTAGGCAAGATTTTTAATTCAGTGTGATTGCAGCGACACTGATTAGTCGCGTAAGGTTTTGGACATTGCTTCAAGTTATTCCTTATAACAAATAGCAACTATCTATCTGCCAGTGAAAGTCTTGTCGAAATCGATCCAACCGTTTCGGGGTTTAGCCGAACCAAACGGACAGACAAAAACATTTCAAAATTGTTTTTTTAATGAAAACTTCTATATGCGCTTTGAAGTGTGTTTATGGCAGGATATAAACTTATAATTTCGCCTGATGACACGCTAGTAAGCGTGACCGGACGTATTTGTCTTACGCGGCTCGAGTCAGACTAGCGACTTGTGGTATAGCGGCCTGTGTACATGTAATATTGATATTTTGAAGCTCATTATAGGTTTGATCGATTAATAAACTTTATAATAATATATATAATTATTGCTCCGTGTGCCAATAGATATGAAAACCAGACTAACGTTAATAATTTAAATATATAAATTATGAAATTCAAATAATTCACACTATAATTAATTTAAAATTTCAAAACAGAAGGTGTAGGTGGTAGAGCCACGTTGTAGCTATTACTTGTTTCAGAATTCACCCGACCCACAGAACACCGACGTGAAGTAACAGTGCTTGCATTGTTGTGTTTTGTTCGGTCAGTGAGAGCGCTGGAGGCCTACCTCCTTTCCCCCTTTCCCCTTTCTGGCTCTTTCGGGCTGGCAACGCACTTGCAAGTCCCCTGGTGTTGCTAGTGTCTATGGACGGTGGTCATCACTTAACATCAGGTGACCCACCTGTTCGCTTGCCTCCTTCTGACATAAAAAAAAAAACAGAACGCAGTTATTCCATCGTTTTGAGTTTTCACTTCTGTCGGCCGTCCTTATGATTGCCTAGACTTTCTTTTTGTTATGAGTACCGTATATACATTGATATCTATTTATTGAAAAATTTTGACAACAAAAACATAACAAACAGACGCTTCAATTTCGGTCATATGTATAGAAGACTAACTACGAATAACGTTAAAATTCCATTCTCTCACTTTGAAACGAGTTTATGAATAAAATTAACGAGATGCATTAAATGCATCGAGGATATTTATTTATTTCGAAATGTTTTCATGAATATTTATCGTTGCGATTATTTGTGAATTATTAAAAAAAAACACAAATTTCGAACTAAAATATTAGATCTACATTTATCTTTATATTAGACATCCGACCCGGCTTTGCACGGGCGTATTGACGAAGAAAATGACCTCAAATCCTCACTTTACAGTACGAACATCTAAATATATAAAACTCCAGTGTCATTATGTTTATCAACGATGAACTCCGAAACTAATCAATCGAACTTCAGGAAAATTGACATTTATGTATAACTAGCTGTTCCCGCGACTTCGTCCGCGTGCAATTGTTACTTTGGGCTAACAATAACACGTAGCGGAAGCTGTTAAAAGAACAAAAAAAACCATTTTGACAAAATTCTTCATTGGTGCTCCGCTCCTATTGGTCCTCTATATCATCCCGCTAAGACAAATAGGAGCGGAGCACAAATGAAGAATGTTCCAAAATCTTTTTTTTCTCTTTTGATAGCTTTCGATGCGTGTTAGCGTTAGCCCAAAGTAACTATTCCACGCGGACGAAGTCGCGAGCAGAAGCTAGTATAAAATATATTGTAATTTAACGCAAATTTAATCGCGGGCGATTGTAGTAATGAACAATAACACCGCGACGATAGTGTATTATAAAGAGATAGTAAATATTAAAGGTTACGAGACAAATGGCGCGACCTTTCCTGATCATCGCAACTAATAAATTTAAAAATGCCTGATCAATCGTTACCACTTGTTAAATTAATTTATAATTTTTATTATTTACATTGATCACGATAAATTTGTTATATCTTAAGGAAGTTATGGAATTAATGATTTCGATTGATGTAATTTTAGGAAACCTAAATAATTGTAATCAAGAATTCTCGATTATGGGCATTTCTCACGATACATTTTTTACACAATCTTAAGGAAGTTTCGGAATAAAATATTTATATTGATGTAATTTTGAGAAACTTTCATTTTTTCTTCAGTTCGGTGTCCTTTAGAGTTACACCGTGGGCCTTATAGAAGTAATAGTAATACGAAAGAGTACCACTGGTGGGTCGAAACGTTCTTACTAAATCAGGTTCGGGTACAATCAGCACCACAACAGTTTATGACGTATTACCAATCACAAACATTACTCGATCCACAGTATTACTACAAGAATGTTTTTAGGTCCAGCTTTCCTCACGATATATTCCTCTACCATCATCCGATAATGTTACCGCGATTTAAAATAGCGAATACACGAATTTCGAAAAGTCCGCTGATAAACATTGGGGGTTTCGTACCCTTCGAGTCGAATTCCGCCTGTCAAATAACTAAACCATATTAATTATGTACTTATCTGTGTATACGAGTAAAATAAAGTTGTGTGTAGTTCTTTCGCGGTAGAAGTGAAATTTAGTATTCTGAATAATTTTTAAGAGAATGAGATGAACACACTATGGATGTGGTAAACGTTACTTTTCGGCATTATTTTGTAATATATATTAACAATGATAATAATACACAATACTGAATAATGTTTAAAAGTGCGTTATAGTCACTATGATCCGTTAGATCCTCTCTCCCTTTTTTTTCTATATATTTCCAGTACATTAGATTTGCTATCCCACAGCCTTAAACCTATATACAAATACATTTATAGCTATCTGTTTATTGGTTACACAATTCCCTTTCATAAAATCCAACTCACATCGTCCCAAAAGAAATATCACTTCAAAAAATTCAAAGGTAACGTCATACCGTCTAGAATCTTCTGCTCGACAGGACCGGCTCCCTTCGCCCACAGATCGCAGAGGTACTTGAGAATATATTTAGTAGACTCTGTCTTCCCTGCTCCAGACTCCCCCGATACTATAATGGACTGGGACTGCTTCAATGACTTCATGTCACGGAACGACTTGTCGGCTGAAATACAAAATAAGTTTAAAATGTCACCAATTATTTGACAAAGCTGTAGCGTGGAAAAGGCAGAGAGGAATGGGCAATATAATTTAAGATGAAAATTAAAGGTAAGTTTAACATTTGTAGATTTTAGAGTTTTTTTTATGTCGAAGGCAAACGAACAGGTGGGTCCTTGATGTTAAGTTATCATCACCGTCCATAGACACTAGCAACATCAAGGGAGTCGCAAGTGCGTTGCCAGCCTGTGTATGGTGGAGGGGGAAGGGAGGCGGGCCTCCGGCGGTCCCACTGACCGAACGAAACACAACAATGCAAGCACTGTTACTTCACGTCGGTTTTCTGTGAGAGGGTGGTACTACCCCGAGTGAGCCGACCCATTCGTGCTGCAACCAGTAATAGCTACAGCGAGGGTCTACCACCTACACTTTTAGAGTATGACCACAATTTGACCCAATGTAATCTAAGATGGTAAACACGTTAAACATAGAAGGAATGGCTCAGCTATGAATGCTTGGCAATAGATTTGAACATGATAGTTGACTAGACTTACAGAAAACTCAGCACCATGGAATGGTTTCATCACGATATTATTCCTCGCTGAAAGCTCCGGTCTATATACAAGGATTCGAATTTATGTTGATCGATGCGGTGTCTAAAAATAGTAATCTAAACTAATAAACGAATCGTCTAAAATCAAAACCGGTAAAATAGTTTTGATCTTTAATTTCTTAATTAAAAATCTACGGTAAAACATTATAAATATAATTTAATTTTTTTCTTTTTCATTTCCCTATTTTAATTCCTTTGGTTTTATACGAGTCAAAACGTTTTCAATTTTCAATATAATCTATTATATCAAATCAAATTCATAAATTAGTCTTAGTGACGTAGCGTTTATAGGATAGTCATTAATAACATTTCATTTTCTTATAGATAGGGACGAAGCTAACGTCGTATCAATGATATCGGACCCCCGGCCATAGGGGTCCGACACTTGTAAAAACTCGTTTAATTCATATTACTCGTAGGTATAACGAGTACGGTAGGTGTTTTCGTTGAGCCACGTTGAAGCTATTATTGGTTTCAGTATGAAATATGAATGGGTCGGCTTGCCCGGGGTACTACCACCCGACACACAGAAAACTGATGAGAAGTAACAGTGCTTGCACTGTTGCGCTTCGTTGGGTTAGTGAGAGCGCCGGATACCCACCTCCCCGCCTGCAACGTATTTGCGATTGGTGTTGATAGTGTCTATGGACGGCGGTGATCACTTACCATCACGGTGACCCGTCTGTTCGTTTGGCCCCTATAATATATTTAAAAAAAAATCACAATTTCAAGCTGTTTTAATGAATTAATAGCGAAAATATGAGTACACATATAGATAGTATTTTAAGATTCCCGATCACACATCGTAGAAAACACGATAGAGGTTAAGGTTAAGAAGTGAGGGTAAGAAGCTTCCAAAACAATTTTGACTGAATGATTTAATGTTTTCCTGATTCAAGTTTCATGTTTTATCTTTACATAATTAATTTTTGTCATTGTATTCTTAATACCGCTTTCATCCTTTTATCAATTTTATGATACGTCTGTTAAACTTTATTACTAATCTACGTCATCAATCGACAATTGATTAGGTTATTTACCCTACTTTAGGAAAAGGATGTTGATACTCTTGCCTTTAATTTTAAGTCTACAAATGTATTTTTGAAAGTGTCATATTTTTTTATGATCCGAGATCAATTAATTTAGTGTATAAATCTTACCGATAGCAAAAACGTGAGGCGGTAGTTCCCCCAAAGATTTCCCTTGATACTTTTTGATCGTGTTAGACGAGTACATATCTTGAATGTCTTCGTAAGGGTTCACAGCCAACAGGATATTGGCAACGTACGTCTGGAAAAAACAATAACGTAATATGGAATATTTCTCTTTATATTTAACGTGAAACCTTCTTTAACCGCCTTGAGTGATTTTTCGCAGGGGAAAACTTGTGGGTTCGCGTTACCGACATGCTCGTGACGTATTGCGCTTGCGTTAGACTAGCGACACGTAGTATAGCGGCCTGTGTACATGTAACTTTGATTTTTTGTATTGAAAATGTGGATCCCATTATATGTTTGATTAATTAATGTTCCGTATAAAAATGTATACATATAAATACTACTCAGAGTGCCAATAGATGTGAAAACCAGACTAATGTTAACAGTTTTAATGTACAGATTTAAATAATTCAGTCTATAATTGATTTAACAATTCAGAAAAGAACACAGTTATTCGATCGTTTTGAGTTTCCACTTCTGGCGGCAATCCTTATAACCGCCTTGAATATTTTTTTATGTAATACAAATGTTTATATGCCTTCAATACTGCGTGCTTCTCCGATGGAATGAAAAAAATGTAAATTGTTATTTTATTTCGTAATTACAATGTATATTAAAGATACATGAATAAAAATAAATTGCCGAATGTACGTAACCCCATCATTTCAGTACGGCTGCAAATATTTGGATAATAATATTCTTGGTTTGTTTGTAATAATCAGGGCAATGTTTATTTATTTTCTTTTCGACAACCAATCGTCTAATAGATTATTACTGCCATTTTGGAGTTGGTAATGGATATGTCGGATTATCGGTCAGTGAGAGCGCCGGAGACCCACCTCCCCTCCCCTTCCACTTTCCTCTTCCCTTCCCCCCTCCCTACACAGGCTGGCAACGCACTTGCGACTCCCCTGGTGTTGCAAGTGTCTATGGACGGTGGTGATCACTTACATCAGGTGACCCACCTGTTCGTTTGCCTCCTATGATATAAAAAAAAAAAAAAAAAAATGTACAAGTTTCTTGCGATCATCTCAATAAACTAACAAGATGATGACCTCTTGTTAGAACTTTCCAGGGAGTTTTTGTGGTATGCTCCGTTGTATAATTCCCATCCACTTCACTTGTGCAGAATAACTTAACTATATTATGTAAACCAACACGAATATTACAAAATATAGAGTCGAATAACACAAGATTATGAATAAAATATAATAACCACCACTACATGATCCTCCCAAAAACTCCAGGGTAATGTTTGTATGAAAGAAAATGTATGAAATATCGTACGGAAAAGTAACAGTTCTAGGTTAAAAAATCTCCAGAGAAACAAGTGAATGAGATATATATCCTAGTGTAAGTGTTGTTGGTGCTTCAAATAAATAAACAGAAGACACTAGGGGAGATGGTCAATAATATTGACAGATTGATGGTCATTTGTTGAGTTGCCGTTTTGTATATTATTACCTGGTCGTAGTATAAAGAAAAATTTGGCAGTTAGTAAGAATGTTTTACAAAAATAAAGACTTAACAACAAGAAAATCGATATTAAAATTTCAATTCATAATCATTATACGGGTCTTTGTTGTGTATAAATAAATAGTATTAAGTGAAAAAAGAACCTATATACAAAATCGTGTTTATGATGAGGGTTGCCAACATTTTCTAGAAGATATTTTAGAAACCATAAACTTTTAATAAATACTGTAGACTTTTCCTAAGTCTAGATAGAGACCAAAGAATTCGAGTTGAGGAGGTTTCGACATAATATAACAGAATTTAAAAATTCTGTATGCATTTAAAAAATCGACTTACAGTGGAAATATTCATAACAATTCTTGTAACATAGGTAATGTTTACCTTAAATTTAAGTTAAATTACTTAAAAATGTATGAACATTCTGTTGTTAATATTTTTAAATTTGATACGAAGGTTAAACATATTTTTTTTCAATTATAACAGGAAATATATGTTTTGTTATTTCGATTTGTCGAAGGCTTAGATATAGGGTAGTGAATGTATTGGTGATATAAGGGAAAGGAAGAGGAGTATTTTTTTAATAAAGCGATTTTGGACATACGAGTAGTTATGTTTCAAAATTGGCTAAATCAAATTTTAATCATCCATATAACATGTTAAGTTTTTTTAAGCCTCCGGTTTATATATACCAACAACGTAGTTCAATTTTTGTCGCTCACAAGGTTTTTAGTTTTTGAAGTGAAACTTCTTTATCGGCGTTGGAAAAAATTTACCGTCACATTTTTCCGTTACGCGCCATCTTTTGAAGTGAAACTTCTTTATCGGCGTTGGAAAAAAATTTACCGTCACATTTTAAAAAATGATAATAAAATAAAGAAAATAAAATAAAAAAAAAAAAAAATAATAAATAATAAAATAAAAAATAAAATAATAAATGATAATAAAAATAAATAAAATAAAATAATAAAAATGAAAAAAATTATAATGATAATAAAATAAATAAAATGATAATAAAATAAAATATGATAATAAAATGATAATAAAAAATAATAAAATAAAAAAAAATAAAATAAAATAAAAAATAAAATGATGATAATAAAATAAAATGATAATAAAATGATAAAAAAATGATAATGAGTAAAAATAAAATAATAAAAAAAAAAATAAAAAATAAAAATAAAAAATAAAAAAATAAAAAAAAAATAAAATAAAAATAAATAATAAAATAATAAATAATAATATAATAAAATAAATTATAAAATATAATAATAACATGATAATAAAATCCTTTTGTTTAAACTTTATCTAATTTAACTTTATTTAACCAATTTCTGGAAAGTTGCATATAGATCATTTTGCGAAAAATAAGGCCTTAAACAAGTTTCACTTCTTACGTGTGTACACTAGTACACGCACACATTTTTTTTTTTATGATTTTTTATACGTTACACGTACAAAATTTGAAGGTCTTGAAAAATAACGTAGAATATGAGGAACGGCTATAATTGAATTTAGCTTATTTTGAAGTGTAACGACACCTATGACGGTTCGGCTCAATGAGATCCTATTGTATTAGGTTATCAAATTTTTTATTTTTTTTCCAACTGACTACGCTATTTACCTATTAAGGTCTTAACAGATTCACAGGATTACGGTCATCAAAAAAAAAGTATCTAATATTATGAATGCGAATGTGTGTTTGTTTGTTTACTTGTTTGTTACGCTTTCACGCCTCAACTACTCAATCGATCATCGTAAAATTTTGCAAACTCTTTTTTAAGGGTACAGATAATAATATTGTGTTATTATCATATATTTAAGAACAAACGAATTAAATTCATAGGTATTTTCCATGCGATTTTTTTTATTATAACATAGGATACCTTTTTTGGAAAAAAAAATCTTGAGGGATTGCTCAAATCTATGTTAATGCAAACAAAGACGTAGGTAAAAGCTAGTATTGAATATTTTAAACATTTTACACAATTTTTTTCCTTAAGAAACAGGATGTTTTAATTACCGACATGCATCAGCTGTGTTAATAACAGCAGTGGTTTTGACATGATCCTTGGCAACAGTATAATTAAGTGTTATTAAAGACGATATAATACGAGTGTGACAACCCTTATTTACGACACCCGCGTGACAGTACGCGAGGAGGCATTCACCCAACGAGCGGACGAAGTAATCAATACCAGCCGGCATATTTCTCAAAGTAGGTAAGTTCTCAAGGTGAAAATAACTTCAGTCACTACTACTAACTAACATATGAGTCATGGCGCTGTATCGTGTTGATTTTTACTTACGTATATTTTGTTCTTTTTGTACCGTGTCAGAATATTATTCAATAACGTCGCCTCGTTCAGGAACATCAGTTCACCTGTAATAAGAATAAATACGATTAAATATAATTATTGCCGGGTGATGGGATACAACAATTATCAGAATCAATGCGAGCGGAACCGCAGGCAAAAGCTAGTTCAATATAAAGTTACTAAGGTTTTAAGAAAATACGATGTTTATATTAAATTACTACGCGTTCACCGATGTATATTTTTTGTCATGGAAAAGTGAAGCAAGCGGTGTGATGTACATACACAAGACAACGCAGACTTAGTCATGAGTATTATCTAAGTTATAACACCTGCAATAGACACTTAGGTATATCGTGTTTCGGGAATAAACACGTTTTATATCCAACTAGCTTCTGCCAGTGACTTGGTCCGCGTGGAACAGTTACTTTGGGCAAACGCTAACACGCAGCGGAAGCTCTTAAAAGGAAAAACGATTTTGAAACATTCTTTATTGATGCTCCGCTCCTATTGGTCTTAGCGTGATGATACAGCATTTCTTGATAAATAAGCTATCTAACACTGAAATAATTTTTCAAATCGGACCTTTAGTTCCTGAGATTAGCGCGTTCAACCAAACAAATAATATTTATAATATTAGTATACTGGTAGATTGCTACTACTTTTCTCTCGTACTTACCTCGAGCCGTCCTTCAAATTATGCAAGTACTGATAGTCGTGTTTTGCTTTATATTCACCCCAGTTAGAAAAGGTCAATCTAGTGTAAATGTTAAACTTCAATAAAGTGAATACATACTAAACTTAATTTTTTAACTTGAAGGCGGTAGCTAGCCAGCCGGACTTAGAAACCACCACTGTAAAATGTATAAAATAATATGGTTATTATGAAACTTACAGTTATCTTCGACATCCTTAGCGGGGTCTCCGGCTGGGAATATGTCTTCGAAGCTGCAGACTCGCCTCGGGTATTTGTTATCTAGAGGGATGACGTCCGCTTCTTCCCCCATCAGCTCGTGCAGGCGAGCCACGACGAAACCTTCGCTCGGCTCGCGGACCCATACTAACTGCTTGTCGATGGTCATTTTTCACTGTAACGAAAGAGTTATTCACTTTTAAATAAACCTCTTGTATATGATGACGTCATTTAAGAATGTTTGCGTGAAAACAGAAACAGTTCTTTCTTAACGCCAGGGTAGTATTTTTAGCAACCAATCTTCTAGATTATTACTGCCATTGTCGAGTAGGTAACAAATATTACAAGCGTGTTGTGATAATTATCAAAGTTTTAACAAAATGGTGGCTCTCTTGTTAGAAATTTCCAGGGAGTTTTTGTGACATCTCAGTGTTCATGCTCCGTGATATTATTTCCGAACCATTTCACTTGTGCCCAATAACCGAACTATATTCTATAAAACACCACTAATATTACATATTATAGAGTCAAATAACACAAGATTATGAATAAAATGTAAGACTATGACAAACTAAGATCCCGCCAATAGCTCCACCAGCGTAGTCTCTTTGACCAAATCTCCCCTGAAATCAAATGAAAACGTGCTCTAAGATGACCAACACGTTAAACTTGGAGATTTATTGGCTATTAAGTGTATCTGCCCGAACACACTTATAGATGCTTGGCGCCAGATCTTCATTTTGACGGTAGTAGCTAACCAGAAAGGCATTAGAATAACTCGACCATCGTTCTATAATTTAATACTATGTTTCTCATCACCAAAAGTTCCGGCTCATTATAGACACTCGAACCTATCATATGTTGATTGACGTAGTGTTCGAACGCGCTATGACTGAACTATTATTATATTCAGGCAGGAGAAAAGTAATTAGAGACACTGTCCATTCACGACGGATATAACAGGACCAGTAACGACAACAACATTTATAACAGAGTCTGAGAGAGTGAGAAATAGCAATGCTTTGTCGCTAAATTATTATACCTTGTACCTTTATATGTATATAAAAATCCAATGTCATATTGTTTGTTTACGGTAAATCCCGAAACTATACAACCGATCTTCATGAACGTTGGCATTTATGTATAATTTGGTACAACTTCAGAGACAGGATTTCAATTAATGGCCTCAATAATTTTTAATTACAAATTTAAAAATGATTTTCAATGTTATTAATTGTAGATTTCATCAGTCTCGAACAGATGGCGTTTTAAATTAGTTTGTTGACAGAAAACTGTAGGACCGACTGTTAATAGATATCTCATAGACGGCGCCACGTTTTAATTTTTATTTCTCTAATCAGATTTTAATTTAAATTACCGTTTTTTATCCCGACATATTTTAGGCAGACTCGTTACCCCATAATACCAAATATATAAGCAAAGCGTGACCGGGTCAGCTAGTTAATTATAAAGAATCTATGTATACTAATGCCTACGGTAGTAAATATGTTCTTAGAATGACATTTCTAGAACGCTTGATCGTATTGCTAAAATTATGAAGATTATTGTCATAAATTTCAAAAGACGGATATTTTCTATTATAACTAAACTATTGTTACCACACATATATAAACATTTAACACGGATACACATGTTTATCATACAAAAGTCACTTATACGGAGATTCTAATCCGATATCGTTCGGGTTATTAGTAAAGTTTACTGTCACTACGCCACAAGACTTGTCAAATAAATGCGTACGAAGTCACGAGCGTTCGCTAGTTCAACAATACGTTTAATTACAGCAATCATTGTTACGGTAGTTATGTAAGTAATGAAACGTATGCAATGAGGATATCATAAAAAACGAATATGTTTTAATAAGATATGCAGACATGCTTCATTCAATCATTCAGTGTCAATCACCGCATGTGCCATTCAGATTCGTCTCGCATGTATTATGCATGTTCCGGCAGCCGTACTTTAAATACAGTCCTCTTTAATGTTTAGCATGTTACCGTCTTAGGTCACATCTTTATTTATTAGATAAAGCGGGCCCGGCGGACGTTATCTCGCCCTGATAATTAAAAAAAATAATTCGAAACCGCATGAAAATCCGTTCAGTAGTTAGTTTTGGAGTTTATCGCGAACAGACAGACATACTTAGTAGAGTACTTTATATTATTATATGTAATGATCAGATTAGATTGTTTTCAAACGCTAAAATTCATAAAAATATAAAAATTAGCGTGATGTGTTCCAACAATAAAACTTTTTCTTACTCTTTTCCTTATTTCTAATTAAAAAAATCGTTTATAATTACAAAATAATATTCATCGTAGAAGAAAGTACACAAACCTCTTAATATATCTATCTCGCATACTTTTAGACGAATTATGTTAATGCGGGGAACTCTGTCATTAATACCACATTACGTTTTTGCGAACCCCGTGAAGTTCGCTTAACGAAATACATTCCATTTTTGTAGAGTATATAAAAATCAGTAAAAGAATCCTATTCTGATAACCCTAAACAAAAGTAACATAATTCATTATAAACTAATAAACAAAAAGTGTGATAGGAATAATAACGAAGTCAAACACGATATAAATTATTACGTTACATAATTTTTATAATAGCTGTAAGCACCGCAATGAGAATACGATTAACTCACTTTCGTACCAATAAAGCATAATATAACACTTTCGTGCGAGTTGCGTCACGGTGTTATAATAAAAAAAAAAAAAAAACAATAAACAATGGTCATGTCCGCCGCGGTAAGTCACGGTTGGTGTAACGAGCGACGGAAACAAAAAAATAATGGCCACCAGAATTAAAATTCATAGAGCAACAAATGTTGTATTGAACCGTTGTGTCGAGTAAATTACGGTGCCTATAATATCTTTTTGTTTACATATTTAGAATGTTCAATCTTACGTTGCTATCTTTTCCTAGATGCCCGCCGAAGCAATCAGAGCTATCGTGCGATGAATAACAAATGGAGATTTGTGGCCATTCATATACAATAAAAATCTTTTTATTCAAATTATTAACATTAGTGTGGTTTTCATATCTATTGGCACTCGGAACAATACTTATATATACATTTTTATGAAGTTTATTGCAAAATATCGATATTCCATGTGCACAGGCCCCTATAGTATGCGTCCTTAGTCTGATCCGAGCATCACATGCGCAACACAGCTTGTCATGCTTATGTAGCATGTCATGACATGAAATTATAAATTTAATTCCGAAATTGATACATACAAACTCAAGATAAACAGTCAACGTCGCAAAACCGTCCGCATAAAATGAGCGCACAATCCAATTCAAAAACGGGAACACGTACGCGCGTACGTGAATTCACAAATGAATTGTTATTGATCGTCTTGATACGCGCAGTCTTTCCTGCACGAAAGTATTTTCGCTCGAGAAAGAACTTGTAACGTAAAATTAGTTAATCGGATAAATAAGATAATTCTCTATTCACGATCCCGAAACGCTGATAAGTTAAACAAATTCCCTGCGTCTCTTTTCCCATCATTATAAATAGCAGTCTTTAAGTGAAAGGATCATCAAGAACGCTATATTCTTTGCTTCATCTCCACTTTCACAAGCGTGATTAAGGCCAAATACCAATCATTTTATTACTATAAAAAATTGTATGTGCGTAGAACGAAAAACTGAATACAGATAACGCTGTATCTACTTGCAGAAATATTCGGTGAAAGTGTAGAATAAAAATGTGGTAACACGGGAGGTATCAAAGAATGTTGTAACAGATAATAAATCGCGGTGAACTACACGAGTGTCGCGTACCGTGAAATCGCTTATGTCCAAACCGCAGGTGAAACCAGTTAGCTATTTACGAAAAAAGTGCAATATTTAATTGTACCCGCTGAGATTAATCTGATGCAATACTAACTGAGGAAAGAATTATTATAAAAATATACGTAACCAAGTTTATAAAAAAGTAATGGAAATTTGAAGCTATAAGTCTGTCATGATGTTTGTCCACGATTATCTCCGAAACTACTCCACCGATCTTCATGAAAGTTTGCATTTATATATAATTTGGTTCAACTTGAGAATAATTTATATTTCGATTAATGTTCTCAATATTTGTTAATGGCAAATTAAATGATCGTCAATGTTGATTATTGTTATTAATCGTAAGTTTCAATAGTCTCGAAGATAAGTTTTAAATTAATTTGTCGACAGTTAACTGTAGGACCGACTGTTATACATAGTTACTTATACCGACTGTTACTCATAGTTGGCGCCACGTTTTAATTTTAAATATCTTTTTCAATAACTGAGGCACAACTACGCGTAGCCGCGTTATCTAGTATTGTATATAAGAAAATAACTGACGGATTGATATACGACAACAATGAGGAAGCTTTGAGAGGTCCCCTCCGACAGGAGAGGGCTGGCAGAAGGGGGCAACGGCACGTCCGACTCCTTCCGCTACCGTAGCCGAACCTGAGGGGATAGGCCGGGGGCCCATCTCCTCATTGCATAAGTTCGGCTGACGAGGGGTGGCGGCTGGCTGTGTGCCCAGCTTGCCTCTCTATTAGGACGAAGCCTGGCGACCACCTTACCAGGCTGCCGCAGGGGCGGTTCTCAGGTAAAACGAATCTCAGTAGAAACGATCCCTGGCCGCTCCTACAATGCGGCGAATGGTACACCGTGGGGTTTTAGTCCGTGCAAGTCGGACATATCCCTCTCTCTCCCCCGGGAGGGTGGGTATCCGTAGGGATTTTCCCACGTTAGTAAATAAAAAAACGACACACAATACTTCTTTTAAAGTATAGATGAGCATAGGTCTTTTTTGTCACTTCAAGTGTCTTTGTACAAGAAGAAATGTCTTTGTTCAAGAAAAATATTGTATTTGGATATCATTGACCTATTAAAAAAAATCCAAAAAATTTTGTAAAGGTTACCAAGAGGTTCGAACTTATTTTTCGGAATGATTCATTCGGTTTTTATGGCAATTTTTCGATATTTTCAAAATTACTTTTAAGGGCACTATGTGTCCCCGCGCGCCCTTCCGAAAAAGCTCTGGGTGAGCACTGACGAAAGATTTTTTGCAAATTATACCTCTGAGGTAGTGAAAAATGGAATGGAAACCCCGTTTTCTTCGTTTGATTGATATTTGATTGAAGAAGATATTACTTTGCGGAAATCCATAATTAAATCGTGGACGTTACTTTGCATTTCCGCCTGGAATTGAATGGCCGCTTTAACGTGTCACATTCACATTCTGTACCAATTCAAGTAACATTTCAAGAATAGGGAATTTAAAAGTAATAAACTGGAACAAACAAAAAATATATAAAAAATAGAAAGATAAAGATTTAAAAAAATACTAACCTACCCAAAACATCCCTACATTCACATTGAATACACACAATAAAGTAGCGCGAATAATTGGTACAGAAATTATGGAAACCAGCGAAAGGTAACGAATGGGAAACGCATACGAAGGCATAATTGTAACGGAATTATTAAAATTATTTGGTAAGCAAAAGGGTAAAAACTTTCTTTTTTTTTAATTTACTTAATACTAAAAATGATGACCCAATATTAAATTCTATTCACGATCGAGTATCTAATCGAGTTAAGTATACGACTGGGAATTAACTCTACAATATTAAAAATATATCACCAGTTTAGTGGTTGTAGAATGTAGAGTTGAAAATAGATTGTCTGAAACATGTTATGCTCACATGGTTTTTTTTTTTTTCGCACTGACTACGCTATTGACCTAGCAAGGTCTTAACAGCTTCACCGGACTACTAAGGCGAGCGCTTAAGGCACTCAGCCGATTTTTGTTTGGTGCTCACATGAAATATATGCACCGCTTTATATATAGGGCCATAATATGAACATTTATAACTTGGAACCTTTCTCGATAAATGAGCTATCTAACACAAAAAAAAAATCCAAGAAAAAGTACCTCATTTAAAAAAACGCGAACTCCAAAGTGTAAAAGTATTTGATTTGTTTCATTTTACATAAGCTCTTACCTTCATATTTTTTTTTAATAGGATCCAGTTACGAAGTTCACATAATATCAATTATATATGTTTTTGAAGTATTTAGTAACAATAACCCTATCCGAATCGGAGCAATAGTTATTAAGTAAAACACGGATATAGGTACATACATACGGATTTAAATGGGGTACCTCCTTTTTTTTGAGCCGGTTAAAAGTGTTCCACATTATATTTGTAGTTTTAGAGATTGACACGTTTATATTAGTTTCATCAATTTAAGTATCTATGTGATCGAGCTTCATCAAATTGGTTGGTTGGTATTAGGATAATGTCCTATACTATAGGACCTGTAGTGTTTTTCACAAAATCTTGAGGTACCAGCACAATTTATTGTCCATTGGCAATAAAGTAAAGTACCACAAAAATTTACGTGACAACGATGTACGTAAACACTGAATAATTAGTTACCACAAATACAGAGACGAACTTCTTAGCCTTCCATGGATTCACCGTGCGGGTGCCGGGTCCATCGTGTGGCAGAGGGAGAAACTCAGAGCAGTTCCCAGGACTTGCGACCCAGGTGTAGGTTTAAGGAGGCCCCCTTTGAGATGCGCATCAACGCTCACCTTCACTGCTCGAGTTTCCCGCCCTGTCTAGCCAAATTTGGTAGGAACCTGTTAGTGCAGCCTTTGATACTCGTTCTAAAATAGAACTTACTGCAGTTCTCGACAGGCCAAGGTCCTTCAGAAGGTTGTAGAGAGATTTTGCTGGTATACCTCTCGCTCCTACTTCTACCGCGTATAACTTAACCACATATCCATTTTTATTTAGTTCATTAGTTAGTTCGTAATATTTATTTAATTTGATTGTGTGGTCTTTAGGAATGTTGGTTTCCCACGGTACAGTAAGCTCTACTAGTATTATATGTTTTATGTGTCTAGAGAAGAGGAATATGTCCGGTCTGGATGACGAAACACCAAATTTCGCAATCGCAATTTATAATCGCAATTTTTCTGAAAAATAACCTATATAACTAAACTTAAAACGCAAGACCTTATCTAAATACCATATTTGACCCAAATCGTTAGAGCCGTTCCCGAGATACAAAAAATAAATTTATATGGTATAAATATACAAGAATTGTTCGTTTAAAATTATAAGATTTTAAATTAAAGTAAGCTGTAGTACGTACATTATAAAATACGTAATTACAGAATATGTAATACACAATAGATTTAAAACAAAGGACGATAATTAGATGCCATTCTAGTTGTTAGTTCCCAAGTGGCCAATATTTGGAAGGCTGAATAAATTGCAATATCAACATATTCTCACGCTACAAAACCTGGCCCCTGGAAGTTAAAGAACAACATTATATATTTACTAAGCTCAATGATATTAAGATCAAATGTTTGCATTTACATCTATATATTGATATATTTTATTACAAACATGCAATCTTTTAAATCATTATAGTCGAAAAAATTCAAATTAACTTATCATCAATAAAAATATTTATTTACGATCAAATTTCCTAGAAATAGTATCTTATCAGAATTTTTAATTAACATATCTACTTTGATCACAGTATAATCGGCGACATCTACATATTAGAATAAACATATCACTAATAATATAATAAGTATTTTCGATCATCTATATCTCCTCAACTTTTTCGTAACTGCTATTCGTTACATATTTTTTAATATATCTAATAATTTCTAAATTTACCCATTTCAGTTATAGCATACAGACATACATCTTGAAATTTACATCTTTTTTTCGAACTGACTACGCTATTGACCTAGCAAAATCTTAACAGCTTCACCGGACTACTAAGACGAGCACTTAAGGCACTCAGCCGATTTTATTTTGACAACTAGATCAAGGGTGCACGGCACACCTCGGGTTGAGCTGTTGCCTGATTCATGCAATTCGCGACCTATCTGAGCTAACCTAAGCTAAGCTACATATTCATACTTATATGAGTTACTGAAACATATATGTGTACCAAGTATACATACCTCAACAACTCTTATATGTATGTATTTTGTGTCGGATAATTTTTCTAAACTATTTCAGTTCGATAAGGGAAAAACAAAAATAAAACCTATCCACTTTGATGTGTAAGCATGCGTGCGAGCACGTGTGTGGAGGTGATATGTGTAATAATTTACATCTCTGCCATAAGCACTCTAATTAGTATTAATTTAATATTATCGCATTAGTAAAAATTTGCAAGTAATAATAATTATTATATATATTCTGATTCAATGATACCGTCACTATATGACATAACTTGTTGTATGTTTACCTGATAGGTAGCTAATATTTAAAGAAAGAATCATCATCTTCTTACCCTTATCCCACCCGGCACAACAGGTTTTCATCTTCTACGCTCCCCTGTCAGATATCATCTAAGTATTCACACCTTTTATACTCTTATCACTTTTCATACAATCTATCCAGAACTTTTATTGTCTTCCTCTACTCCTATAACCGTCCACCTTCATACCTTAACTCTTCCAATTACATGACATTCATCTCTCCTCATGACATGCCCATACCATGTTAACCTATTACTTCTCAACTTCTCTGTCACTGATATTATCTTCAAACTTCCTGTGGTATACTCATCCACTCTAATTAAGCAACACCATTCCCATTTCTGCCACATGTAATCTTTCCTCATCTGTTTCTTTCGTAGCCCATCCGTACAGCATGACTGGTCTTATAATAGTGTTATAGAACTTCTTCTTGAGTTTCTGCAGTTTACGTGGATTATAAGCTACCTCCCTGAATACAACAAGCAAGAGAAAATTCGGTTGACGTATCATATGATGTAATACTGTTCAAACAACGATGCGATGCATTATAACTTGATGTAGGACACAACACGTATACCTAAAACGGACACACTAATTATTGTCAATAATGTCTCTACTCACACTAATGTATAATAATTTACAATTATAGACGATACACAACAAAAAACTATGAATATTGCTGCCCATGCGAAATAAACTACACCAGCAGATACAAATAAATAGGCATTAATTTAACAAAATTACATTGCATCAAACAGCTAATCCACCTAAATCATATCTAGAGAGATACTGAATTTTTATCTTCATAAAATGACAGGCAACAAACAACAAAGAGTGCTAACTCGATGAAGCTGATCCGACGAGTGAATCATCCGTATATGCTTAAATATAGGTGTAATGTTTTATCATTGCAGTTTTTACTAGAGCTTCACATTCCTGTGGTATTCCTTTCAAACGGGAACACAATTATAATTCATATTATTGGAAATATTTTCATGTGCAAACAATGATAATTATGACAATCAGCAGAATTTTAGTAAAGAATTATATTTATTTGCATTTAATCAAATAGATATAGACTCATCAATCGTTACAAAATATTCTGAATTTCAGTTACAAACAAAAAGAAGCACGATAATCGCAGAGTACATTTGTATATAGGAGAACTGGTAACTAAAAACAATTTTATAGCGATTATTATTTCATTCAATTAAAAATTAAATTTAAAAAATAACGTCATGCGATAACTTTTTATTCACATTACATTGATGATATAAAAAGTAGCTAACCTTGATTTCCGCTAATACCTACATTTAAAATATTTCAAGGTATTAATTTTATTAGATGTGTTTTATAAACAGAAACACTACATAATCTAGTAGAACGTCAAAAGATTTCTACGAAGGGAAATATCAACAAAACCGCTTATCTGTTCAGCCAAGTCTAGATAAAACCCAGGTCAAAGTATTGAAAGACAGCCGTCAACTTCGCAAAACGTTACGACGCTCCATAAATCATATCACATGGCATTAACACCATTTCACGAAAAAAAGTTCCTCCGTTCAATTTCGCAAATGATCTATAACACTTTAATCACGCAAACATATACCATACTATCAAAGAATACGGATCTATATAGTTTAGCATCAAAGTTCAAGTTGTAACCTATGTTTGTATAGACGACCTGGTTACCTTCAACTGCGCCATTTTCGGTCAAACGACCAAAGTAATCCCACCTTCCCACTTTCTTTTTACCGTGCCCAATTTTATACGATGTCGGGGGTAGATATTTATAGATTGACCTTTACAGGGTGGTGTGAGTTCAAACAATTAGGCGCTTGATACTATATACATTAGAGCGTGTAGTTGGTTTTATAAGTCATCGGCTGATAATTAACTATCGGGATTTAGAAATTGAAACAAAGCATCATCTACTTATAGAAACAATATTAATTCATTCAATCAAACGTCCACAAAAAAATATAGAAAAGGTTTTTCAGTCACTCGATACTCTATATCGTACCTTGACGATATATTTAATATATCCATTAAAATAACGTATTTTAGAAGGCAATTGTATTCATATAATGTTCATTGTATCAAACTGTTAGGTAAGATAAAAACAGGTCGAGAAATTTTATTTAGAACAATATAATTCAAATAATTAAGCACTTGTATTTACAAATCACGGCATCTTATTGTATTACTTGAAATCACAAATAGAATTACAGAGATCATGAAATCATTAACATATCTCTTTAAGCATTGTGTTAATTCAAAAACCTAAAATAAGAAATACTTAGAACGATTAGAACACAATGGCTTCCAAAGTACAATAGGATTATAATTTAGTGCATAAATAACTTCAAATCTGCTCATTTGTGAGGCAGATAAAGCATTAAACGTAATATTTACAGAGTTCAATGTAATAAACCATGGCGTTTCGTTAATTCCCGCAGGTCAAGGATTAAATTCTCGTATTACATACAACTTCATTTGCACTTGTCTAGTACTTTCTTAAATGGCTTTGTCTAATAGACGAATAAAAGTAGAGAAGCCACCAAGGGATAGAAAGAATAAATGTGGTTTAACGAGCGCTTTCTTTTCAATGAGGTTACAATATTTAAATGAGTCATCAAAAAGGGTCACAAAATACACATTTTATACAAGTTTCCTAGGAACTCTTGTAAAATTATATACTGCATAAATCAAGATAGTGATAAGCTACATGTGACTATGTTTAGTAATGTAGAAACAAGTGTTTTGTAAGCAAACAAATGTATGTAAGCTAACTATAGTAATAAATTTTATATTCAAAGAGTTTCAGAAGTATTTATCAAATCAGAAAGAAACGTTCATGTCTTAGGAATAGATATAGAATCTGCGTTTAATATAATATTTGGTCTTGTTAATTATATACATGAGATTAACCTAAATGAAATGTTAATGGATTAAATAATTTTATTTACAGAAAGTTAACATTCGTTATGAAGCAGCACTCGCAAGTTAAACAAGGAAATTATCCATATGGTAAAGTAGAAACGGAAAACAAATATAGCAATGGTAAAATTGCGATTAAAATCAATACACTCCACAATACAATCAATGGTGATATTAACTGAATACATCATAATTATTAAAGAAGAGTTTACGGCAGAGATGCAAGAGGTAAATTTAGAAAATCAATACTAGAACAGAAAACAGAACTCAGTGATAGAAATATATGAAGTACATAATGAACGAGGTTTATAATAACCGTGTTTGTTTGGAATTTGTCACGACTGGCTGCCGCCGTGAGTCACAGTGCAAACTCAATTGCTATTTGTCGACCTCCGGGGTCGGGAATTGTGATTTGCGCACTTGGGTTTTGATGAAAATTAGTGTCTGTATTACATACCTTTGCACTGTTAATCGAGTGCCTCATCATTTTAAAACATATTTTACATCGCATTAAATCAAGAGTTGATTTAACATTGATCGCTTCTAAATAGAAAACCTTTTTCATCACTTGGTTTGATAAATGACATTGGTAAATTTTACCTCCCTTTACAGTCCTTACTTCATTATAAATGCCAATGTGAGAAACGTAATTAACTACTTAACTACAAAACCGATCGTTATAAAATTCTCTACAAGTTATCAGTGATACAAAAACGGGGATAGGATACCTTACATCCAGAAAATATACTGTTCGTAGACGAGAGGTTCAGTCTTCATTAATGTTTTTCGTTGTGGAATAGGTTACCCGGTTATGACAGGGCTCTGCGAAAAGGGATTGAAATACGCTCTCAAGGCCGCCAAGGCAAAAATGATACCCACTGCTGTTGCAGTCGTACATAGGTCACGTTAACCATTTACTATCAGATGAACCGACTGCTTGTCGGCAGCCCTTTGGCTTAAAAAGAAATCAATGTAAGCGAAGTCGCAAAGACACAGTATTCTTTAAATAAGTAAGGATACCGGCTTGATTTATAAAACTTCATCGTATTAAATTATATATCTCAGATTCAATTCACATGATCTTATTCATGAACCATACTCGGCGAAACATTATTATCTTATCTTAGCCAAGGATTTCAGACAATGAAAATTCGTACAAATATGAATTTCCAGTAATTAGTCGCATTAGTCTAACGACACGTAAAGTTCTTACTTTTCATCAACTAATAATTTATGTAAAGCGAAACCTATTACACTGAACTGACTAAAAAGTATATTTTTACATAGTGCCATAAAAGAAATGAAAGTGAAGATGTTTCGGAATCAGTTTGCTTCGGAACAACGAATATCATGTTTGCTAATGGAGATAAAATGAAGCAAGCGAGTGAGAGGCCCCGAGATATTGAACTAACAGATTGCAAATAACTTGTTCAGTGTAGGTGGCGATATAATTGAACGCTATGTATTGATATAGATTGATACAAAACAAATACATCAGTCTATGAAGTAATTTATTTGAGATGAGTTGCCGATCTATATAACTTAGCCATCCATAATGAAGGTGACAATATTGTAAACATAGTCAAATAGTGATCTAATACGCCAAATGCGTTCCGTCTTGAAAAGCTAGTAAGGACATCATCTTGAAATAGAAAACTGACTCCCAAATAATGTTCTACGCATAAACAGTTCATAAGTGATGTATCACTTAGATCACCAACTTATCATACATGTAAATCCTGGTTTAATAAGAGATAAAAAATGAGAACAAGAAATGTTATCCGTCAACGTTTACTTTTAGTAACTACTAAGAACCAGTTTACTAAAAGATTAGCTGTAGATTTTACAAGCAATGCTGACCGGTAAACAAACGGACAGATGAATGACGTAACAATATATGTATGATGTAGGTTATAATATACAAATTTGTTTGGTCTAAGATTTGTCTTAAATTCCATACATTTATACATTCTGGTTTCTCAACTGAGTACCGACAATTGCAATTAACTTAAAATTATGATGCAAGTGAAAAGAATAAAGTAAATACAATTATCGCTATTAACGTATTATCTCTAATAACGCAAAAAACAGCAGAAATTACCAAAATAAGTATCTATAAATACTAAACTAAACTAAAAATTACAAAAATAAGAAGCTTAATTACAATGACGGAATATTACGGCAGTAGAAAGATGATCCGGCGCAGTAGCGACATGCATAGAACAAAAATATAACAGACATTAGTCATCGAGATTCCTCAATGCCAAGGTCGGACTAGCGACATATCTTTCCGTAATACCGGTTTTAATAAATAATTCGGTTATTATTGAAGTTATGTCGGGCGTGGAACAAGTAAATGTGGCTACACGAATTATTGAGAGGGCAATGGCTACTTCAAAATGACGTTGTGATGACAATTAAAATGTCACAATAATTGGAAGTGGCAATATTTACGTTGGCGATTTAGAAACAGCTGTCGAGTGAGACATTGTATCTTATTCATATGTAAATCGAACAGAGCGTGACTGTATAGGGCGTGAGGGGAATTTAACTGACATACTTGCTATTTCGTACCTATCGTTTATATTGCCATTCAAACTGCCTTCAAACAAAAGAGTGTTAACTGTTTACCATATTACTGTGGCAGATATTTTTGTGACGATTGCGAAAATCATTATCGTAGAGATTAATAAAATTGAAAAAGTTTGAATATATATCCTTCTCCCGAAGACCTCAGCGCTAGATTGATCATTCATTGATTGATCATTCATCATGATCATTCATTGATTGATCATTCATCATGATCAGCGTATTGATCATTTGAAAATCCCAACAATTAGGTTCTTTAAAAAGAGTTTTGTAGGTTACTACTACATGGTGCTACTAAGAGAAAATTCGTTTAGTATTCAGATTTACCTACAATATTAATTCCTGTAAGTGGAGAGTTTAACAGAAGCTCATGAATATGGGTTTTATATTTATTTGAACAAGTTGATCTAATCAATAT
The DNA here is from genome assembly GCA_036509395.1 of Antheraea yamamai. Classification (NCBI taxonomy): domain Eukaryota; kingdom Metazoa; phylum Arthropoda; class Insecta; order Lepidoptera; family Saturniidae; genus Antheraea; species Antheraea yamamai. Next base: position 3,438,966 of record AP028432.1, read on the forward strand.
ACATTTGACTATAATTACATTTTTTAATACAACAAATAAGAGCAAACACGCCTGCAGCCATGGGTACAGCTAGTATATTTTAAACTGTTTATTTAAATAGTTGAAAAAACCTGTGTTTATTTGAAAATATATCTGAATAACTGGGGTCGGTAAGTTAGAAATAAACATAAATAAGAGGTGTAATCTAAGCAAGACCAGATTGGGAAGTAAAAACTTTATAGTGACTCGTTATTTTTAACTTTTTAATTCTCGTGTACAGAGACATAAAAATATATATTTTATATAATACGGTAGTTATATCACAAGTTATAGTAACTGATAATATAACATACAAGTATGACTTGACATAAGCATTTTACATTACTAAGTAACAAGTGCATAAAACTAGACACGTAAAACTCATATAATGACTTGGTATTGTATTTCTATAAGTTTCATTCGAACTGTAATATTATTTATGAATAGAAATTTCTAAGCTTACTACATCTTACAAGTTCTTGGTAGATGTAAATAACAAAAATTGATTTACATTACGTAATATTTAAATGTATACATATAAATAAAAGTATGTGTTTTTTATCTCTTAATTGGCTGAACCGATTTTGACAAGATTTTTATTGACAGATAGACGACTCTTCAGAGTATTCCTTGAGCTACAAATGATTCCGACTTTACCATAGATATTAAACAATAATTATGACACGAGAACTTAAAAAAACACTAATATTCGCGAACGAAGTCTCCAGTACCAGCAAATTTGGATATAAAAATATGCAGCATCAACGTCAGCCTGTAAGGGACCGACTGTAAGGCCATAGGCCTCTTCCCGAAGGTACGTATGGGCATAATCACCATGCCATTTCACGAAGTACTGGCGATTTCAAACTCCGAAAAATCCACAGTTCTATATTTTTCCCACATACGGTAGTACTACAAGAACATTTCTCATTATACAGGTTGTCTCAAATAAAGTTCATATTTGTTTAGCTTACTGTGTGCACGTAACGCTACTGAGGGGCGCAGGGATTATGTCAATCGGTAGGCAGGCTCTTGGGAATTTATTCGCTATGGAGCATTTTTCGGAAGCGGATCGCGCGTTGTGCGTACGTGAATTTTACAAAAACGCTAATTCTACGACTATAGCGCGAAGAATTTTTTGCAATGTTCGAGGTTTTCACCATTTATACCATGCGCCAAGCATTCCTCTCATTCGAAAATGGGTAGAAAAGTTTGAAGAGACTGGTTCAACTTTAGATAAGCCAAAGTCCGGGCGCTCGAGGTTATCGAGAAGTGAAGAGAACATGGATAGGGTTAATAAGTCTATTCGTGATGATCCTGACCTCTCAATTCGGAAGCGTGCAAGTGCCTTGAATGTGCATAGATTATCGCTACATCGCATTTTGCACAAAGATCTAAAGCTACACCCGTATAAAATCCAACTGGTGCAAGAATTGAAACCCCAGGATGCCATACAGAGGTTAGAATTCGTAAACCAGGTAAATGAGCGCTTTCAAACGTTTACCAACATCTTATTCTAGGATAAAGCTCATTTTCACCTTAATGGGCACGGACACAAGCAGAACTATCGCTACTGGAGCGCCACCAATCCGAAACGTAAGCATCAGAAGCCCCTTCATTCGCCGAAAGTGACCGTATGGGCGGCAATGTCATCGCGAGGAATGATTGGCCCTTATTTTTTTTGAAGATAAAAGGGGACGCGCACTGGCAGTGAATTCAGAGCGTTATGTGAGAATGTTAGATGAGTTTTTGGTGCCTGAACTGCATAACTTTCCTGGCTATGACCAAAGAACATGGCTTCAGCAGGACGGAGCAACTTCACACACGTCCAATGTGTCACTGCCACGAGTACGTCAAATTTTTCCAGGCAAATTAATCTCTAGAAGAGGTGACATAAATTGGCCTCTCCGCAGTCCTGATTTGACTCCTATGGACTATTAGGGTCCTATGGGGTTTTCTCAAATCTAAAGTTTACTTTAATAAACCAGTAACCCTGGCGCAGTTAAAAAAAATATTCGCCTCGAAATGGGAGCCATCACGGAGCCGTCATTAGAAATTTTAGTGTTAGATTGAATGAGTGTCGCGAACGCGAGGGTAAACATTTGGACGATGTTATTTTTAAGAAAAAAAATTCCCAGAGTGTTCTTTAATAATAAATAAATATTTATTTAATAAACGCCTTATTTTTTTTATTAAGTAATATTTTAAATATAAACTTTCTTTTGAGACACCTGTATAGGTTTCTTCACTATGTCAGCCGATAATGTTAGCAACTTATTTTATTAAATGTGCACCGATTCCAAAAAAAATCGTTGGTACATGCCGGGGTTCGAACCTGCGGATATCGGATTAATATTCCATCGGTCCAATCATTAGAACAGCACGGCCTTTTCAAATATTGATTTAAATAAACAAAAAAAATAATAAATACGGATATAACATTATATAAAATTTAATATTACTAGATATAATATAAAAATAAATAGCTTATAACATAATCTATAGTATTTATTTATAACTGAATATGGGGCTGACAAAACAATAGACGTAAAAAATAAGTTTCTTTATATCAATAATTTTCGCATCGTAAATGCTCCACAGATCGCATATAACATCGTAGATGATTGACGATGTTATATGCGATCGTAGAGTCGGAGTTAATAGGGTCAATCTGCATCAATACGGTGCAGGTTAACGACTAAATCAATGGTGGGGCGTCTGCGACAGGGCCATATCAATTGACGATCATCAGCTCCCCTATACTATCGCGATGGCTTGCCAATTATAAATGAAAAATGATATTAAAACCTACTACGAATATGCCACATCTTTGCACGAGTAAATGAAATGAAAAGTAAATTTTCAAAAAAAAGTATTAACCGACTTCAATATCAATCAAAAACCCATAAGGCACTAAAAAGCGGAAAATAAATAGTTTATCAAATTAACCAAATTAAATAAAACATATGAATATGTGTGCTACCTAGAGATGTATTGGAAGTCGGTGCCAACCGAAATTTCAAATTTGTTCCAGGTAGAAATGTATTACAGAGACGCGAGAGTGGACTTACAACTTTGTACCTATGTAGATGATATGATTTTCGGTTCGCACCGACTTACAATACATCTCTAGGTAGCACACATATTCATATGTTTTATTTAATTTAGTTAATTTGATAAACTATTTATTTTCCGCTTTTTAGTGCCTTATGGGTTTTTGATTGATATTGAAGTCGGTTAATACTTTTTTTTTGAAAATTTATTTGAAGTCGGTTAAAAACAGATTTATTTATCTGTACATGGATGTTAACATTCATTCAATAGCATCAATTAGTTACATTATCATTTTTGATCAAGGGAAATGAAGTGGTAGATTGTTTAGCAAAAGAAGCCATTGTTGACGGTATTCCTTTTGGTTGTTTGCTTCTTTATTCGGAAGGTCTCCATATCGTAAAAAGACGCCGTATGGATCTGTGGAAGAATACTTTAACGAAAGATCTCTCACCAAAGTCATCTGCTACAAAACGATCCAACTTAATGCTCCTCGTTTCCCTTGGATTAATAAAGATGACTGGTGTAGGACTGAAATTGTTACCGCTCTGAGACTTCGTTCAGTCATATTCCACTTAATAAATTCGCCAATTTAATGAATAAGATACAATCACCTCTGTGCACTGAGTGTAACAGAGTAGAAGATGTATCTATATTAATATTATAAAAAGGTAAAGTTTGTGAGTTTGTGACGTTGTGGCGTTGTAGGGGGTAATCTCGGGAACTACTGGTCCGATTGGAATAATTCTTTCAGTGTTATATAGCTCATTCATCGAGAATGGTTATAGGCTATATATCATCACGCTAAGGCCAATAGGAGCGGAGCACAGATGAAATATGTTTCAAAATTGAGATGTTTTTTTCTTTTTGAGAGCTTCTGCTGCGTGTCAGCGTTAGCCCAAAGTAGAAACTATTACTAGGCGGACGAAGTCGCGGGCAGGGGCTAGTATATCATCTAATTGTGGAATTTGTCCGTAATGAAGCAGAAAGGCGAGAGTACTGCCTAACAGTAGGTAAGGATTTACGTTGCGTTGGGGCCTGTAACGGCATTTTGGATTCACGATTGTCGGATGAAGCCAGGATGCTGTACAGGTTAGCCAGTGTTGCTATTAATAGGAGGTAAATACGGATTATATGTGTGTAGTATTTATTTTATTTGTTTACGGGCGATAATTTTACGTGATAACGTTATAAGAAAACAAAAAAAAAATACTTTCATGAATTGCATTATTCGATATACCTATAGATAGATGTATCACAAACAGAACACTTAGGCCGATCGCACCTCTCTGTCGCTTGTTCCGCGCTCTCGCTTGCACGCTCGGCTCAGGCGGAACGTGACAATGAGTCATGCTTTGCAGTGCGTGCTGCCGGCGTTCATCGATTTATAAGACGTTTTCACGTCAAAAATTATACTAAACGAATACGAAAAACAAATTAGAAACAGTAAGCAAGCTCAGTATATTAGTTGTAAGGAATTTTGAACTAACATTCTAAAGACTGTTCTTTTTTTCCTAATGGGTGACACAATCAGTATTTAGTATGCCTTCTCTCGGTGTCAAAACTGCCTGCATCCGTCTGGGCATGCTTTTTATTAAATTGGCAATGAAACTTCGTGGCATTAGGTTCCATTTGTCAACCAATGTACATTTTTTGCATTGCTGTAATTATGTCCATGGTCATATTTTACTTTGATCTACTAGACAAAGTTGCTTTCGTGTTTTTTACTGTTTTTCTTATTACGGTGAATAAGCATGAATTATTTGCCTTTTCTTTCTCAAATAGTACAACACTATTGCATTTATGATTCAGAATTTATCCTCCTATTTGTACAATGTTTTCCTTGTTACAAACTCTAAGCATAAAATTGCAATACACTCGCTGGCTTTTATGTCTGTAAATATTACATATATTACATGTATTAAGGTGGCTAGGTGTTTTTGATATGTATTTATGGACGTATCCTCGAATCCTGCAACGGGACAGAGCTTTAGATGAAGGAAAAGGTCGTAATGGAGGCATAGCCTGATGGTAAGGCTTTTTGCAACGTTTACTTGATTTAGTATGTCTATAATATCAAACCGCATCGACATTTAACGACTGGTGAGCTGATATTCAAATGTTAAAATCTATAAATAATAAGAAAAAATTACCATTATCTATACTATAATAAAACTGTAGCAAGGTCAAATCTGTACATTAAATATTTTTTGAAAATTTTGATCGGGGTAGACTTTGTTATCGATATAGGAGCCAAAAATAATCTTTTTACAATTTTTGTCTGTCTGTCTGTCTGTCTGTCTGTCTGTCTGTCTGTCTGTCTTTCTGTCCCTGTGAACACGCATCACGCTGAAAGTACTGAACCGATTTTAACGAAACTTGACACAGTAATAACTAATATTCCAAGGTTACATTTAGGATACTTTTTGTCCCATAAAACGCAAAAGGCTCTCCAGGAAAACGAAAAACAAAAAATTGTAGTTAACGTAACTAGACTTTTTTGCGACACCTTAGTACAAGAGCCAGCAACGTTGGAAGAACGAGAATTTTAGAAAAGCTGGTTCTTTAATATGAAGATATATTGTGCCCTTCCAAACAGGATTCAGGATACCTGGTAGCCGGTTAACGTTGTGTTTTTTAATGCGCATCACACCTTTACAGGTCAAAATTTTGATTTATAATTAATTTTAGGAAAAAAAAAATTCGGTTACATTTTAACGCTATCAAAAACATGAGTTTATCACTGCCAGACAATTTTGTTATTGAAAATAATGTGCCCGATGATATTCTTTATAAATAAAATAATTCATTTCAAACCATTTAATTTTTTCCATTGCAAACAACATATTTCATTTTATTAACCATTATGATATTGAGATTTCACCGTGAAAACTGAAAAACAACGATAAACGTAGACATACGACTTGAGATTGACGTTATCTTGAATACATGCGTCTATAACAGGCGCTTCCACAATTATCGCTATCTTTATCATACATAAAATGGGCTAAACATATCAATGCAGTTGCAGAATTTAGCTCTAAGTTTCTAAACGTTTTCAAAGCATTAGCCGGTTTTAATTGGGGTGTTCATCCATAACATTTAGTTCGTTTATACTTCAATATTACACGCAGTTGAATTGACTATGCCAGCTTTCTTTATGATAGTAGTGCTCAGGTTAACCTCTATAAACTTGAAAAAGTTCAAAACCAGGCCATGAGAATTATCGGGGGTATCATTAAAAGTACTCCAATCCATGTTATGGAAAGCGAATTGAGCATATGTCCGTTACATCTTAGGAGACAATATTAAGCTGGCAAAATTATATTTAAATTTAAGTCATTCGAAAAACACGAACTAACCAATGTATCAGAAGAACTGTCCATCCCTTTCCAATCACTCTATTGGCGTAAAAGAAAAATACCATTATTAGTTTCTATTTTTTCTCAATATAAAAATACTCCAATTCAAATAAGTATAAAACATGAAATGTTCACTTTACACACCTGGGTCGATAACATTGATTTGCACAATATAATTAAAATAAATGTAGATGGTATTTGGAAGCCAAAGGTCAATATGATGTTCTTAAAATAAAAGATATTTGTCTTCAATATATAAATAAATATTATCAAAATTTTGTTAAAATATACACTGACGGATCTAAAGCTGGGAATTATTTAGGAGCCGCATTTTTTGACTCAAATTCCAAAACTTTTATGAAACTTCAAATTGATGAAAATATTTCAATTATTCACACTGAATTGATAGCCATTGCAGAGGCCTTCTCATCTACGCAATCAACTGAGTCCATTAAGATTGTTATTTTATCCTATTCAAAAAGTGCTCTTCAACACGTAGCTCGATGTACCTCGACTTTTCGAGAAACACCGATAGCCTACACTATTTTGAAGCAATTACTAGATTTCAAAGCAAAGAACAAAGTAATTGTTTTACAATGGATCCCTTCTCATATAGGTATAACTGGGAATAAAAGAGCTGATCTTTTAGCAAGAGAAGGATCCTCCGAAGGTGCTCTTATTAATATTTTACCAACTTACTTGGATGTATGCTCAGTATTTAAAAATAGCTGTTACTCGCATTGAAAGGAATACTTTGATGAGCGTTCTAAAACAAAAGGAATATGGTACAGAACGATTCAGCCACATCCCTTACGGTCACCATGGATTGATGACAGTACGATTTGCCGTCGGGAAGCAATCACAGGAATGAGATTACGCTCAGGACACATTCCATGTAAAAAGTTCGCCTACCTGATGCGTAAAGTACTATCACCACTCTGCCAGAGTTGTGAGCTCATCGATGATGTGCACCACATCCTAGCAGAATGTGTTCGAAGCGAAGATATTAAATCTTGGCTTAATGCTTCTGGTTCGTTCCACACTGGTTTGTACAATTCGTTGTTGTCTGACCCCATTTCGAAAGATGCTAAAGAATTGTACAAATTTAATATAAGCTATTGTTAAGTTTATTGTCATTCTTATTGTTATATAGTTGTATGTCATTTAGGCGATATAGTAGCGCAGGTGACTAAGCCTTCATTAAAAAAAAATAATAATAATAATATTAAAATTACAGCTATCTTAACATGGTTAGAACATACTTATTTTATTTACAAAAAAATAGCATCGGGCACATTATTGTCTATAACAAAAATGTCTGGCAATAATAATTTAATGTTTTAGTAGGGTTTCAAAGTTAGTAAAAAACAAAACATTCAAAAATTATATAAAAATCAATATGTTTGCCAGTAAAGGTGCGATATGCAGTAATAAACGCAACGTTTACCGGCAGCCAGGTAGCCCGCACGCTGTTCGGAAGAACATAAAGATATATAAAAAACTGTCTTATAGAAAATTTGTCGAAACCGTTACTAGCTCTTAGACAAATAGTTAGAGGCAAGTGACATTTGACGCGTCGTGCTCATATCTTTTTAATATTTTTTTTTTTTTCAATACAATGGAGTGTGAAAAGTTTTAATACAAGTTAAAAATAGTTATGATATCATTCAGTGGTTCATTTATCATTATTTATTTTATGAATATATTTTGTCGTTTAATTTAAAATTTAACTCATCAACTTGATATTTTATAATGTAAACTCTACTGACCGTATAGTAAACGTCTACAAAAAAGGGAAAGGAACTTCTTTAGAAACTGGGGGTCTATAGACCTCTAAAGCTTTTTTTCACATTATCGCCAATATATGTAGGTTAGTTTTTATTTTTTATTGAACTCAGTAGATGATGCTAGGCTTATTTTAAAAGATTTCTCACATGCCATCTGGGTATATGTTTGAGTGAGTCTCTTGATAGTTTGGATTCACAATTGGAAACCGTAGATGTGGCAGCGATAAGGTTTTAGGTATATTAAAATTTTTCGCGTTTCAAAATACAATCGACACCGGTGATAACCGATTTGGTGCAGACGAAGTTGCACTGGTCAGCTAGTGTTAGTATATACATGCAAAATGTTTTGCAATAATTTAACTACTGCATTATTTAAGTCCAACCAGTTTGTGCTTCTCAGTGTGTTGCTATTCTTATAATACTGTGATCATATCTCAACATAAACTAGAACGCGAACCTGATGTCTTTAATGAAATTTTTATTAAACAGATTTCCGACTGCTTTCGTTCACGCTCGTTCGATTCGAACAGAATCGTATCCCGAAACGATAATGATATAAAAAGTATCACAGATTTAACCTCCAAGCTATAATGATCGAGATGTGTTCAATATGTTTTTACATATTCCGGTCCATTTTAGTTTTTCTCTTTAATGAAAATCTCAACCAATACTGTTTGTATCTTGTTCATTTAAATACACTTTGGGCGTTTAACTGATCCTTAGTCTTAAATGAAAGAACATTTTTAGAAAATATTACGTGAGATTACAGTTGGCGTGAAACATTAAAAGCAAAGTCAATAAAACTTGTATGTACATCGTCTTGTACACTAGGGCTTCTAAGAAATGTTTTTTTTTCAAACTTAGGCCTCAATGCTTCGTGTTAGTTTGTACAATAAACTGTACACTAAGTCATACGCGGTTGATCAGAGTTTTCCAGAAATATAATTACAACCTAAGTCGAACAATTTCGTTTTCCAAACCGGTCACGGCTCATAAATCTACCGCGCAAATAATAATCACGTGTTCAAAGACAGTGTAACGCGTTCCACAATTCCAGATTCGACTTAGCTAAGTCAGATAAGTGGAACATAAGTCTAGATGTTATATAACGTTACGAAAAAAACGACTGAAATAACCTCATAACTGCACGTCTGCACGCCACAGCGATTCAAAGAATAGGAAACAGAACGGTAGCGTGCAAAAACTTTTACAGCTTTAATGTTATATAACGTAGTCGTTTCTATTATATACTAGCTATCAGCCCTGGCTTCGCTCGGGAGCGATAACGAAGAAAATGAAGTCAAACCTTCTCTTCACTGTACGATCATTTAATAAAACAAAATGGCATCTGTAAAACTGACAGTCAAACTGTCAATATTTTTAAAATCTTCTTAATGACTTCTATGTTACTGTTTAAAATATTTGTCATAGATGGCGCACTGTCGTATTTTTAAATTTTGTATATCGCGGAATCAATAGTCACATAAGAAACAAAACGTACGTGTGTTGACAACCTTTAGAAAGGGTAGTCCGGTGAAACTGTAAACTAAACTAAACTGTACTGTAAACTTACCAGGCTAACAGTGTAGTCAGGTCGAAAAAAAAGTGTGTGTGTGGACTTATGTACACGCGTTAGAAGTTATACTTCTTTGGCGTAACAAGATAAAAATCTTTTCAAAAATTTTATCTTTCGCCTTATTCTACGTTTGTAGAAAAAACGACACTAACAATAGAAAAAAGGTATTTAATACATTGAAAGTTTTAATACAAAGAACAAATACAAAGAAACTTCAGAAATTACAAACAATAAAAAAAGAATTTGCCAACAAATAGGAGTAGCCATTCTAAAACGATAGACGCACATACATATAGGGTAATTGATTTTTATTTATAGGTACTGTATAAACTCTTTATAAAGTCATACGTTATTACGAAACACTTTCTATAACGTAGAAAGTAGTTAAATTTGGTTGGTTTACCACAAAACATTTATTTGTTCTCTTTCCTCCGTATAACAAAGTCTTTCTTTATAACAAAAAAATCCTTGGTCCCTTGAAATTCGTTATAAAGAGTTTACACTGTATTTTAAAGTAATATCAGATTTAAGGTAACGATTTTAAAATTCATATATGCTAACGCCAATGACAATTTTATGTTCAGACTATATCGAGAGATATAAGTAATGTATTAATAAGTGTTCCGCCTCAACAATATTTTTGATTGCACAAATGTTCCCGTAAAGAACACGTTATACCTGTATGTATGTACGACGTATTTAAAAGTAAAGAGTGAAGGAAAATATAAATGAAATTAAGTATTCCAAAACATGTGGTGTTACAGCTAATCAAATTCTAGTTTCTAACTTTAGGTAAGAGAAACTTAAATTAGAAATTTAGAATTTAATTACCAATATTTTATAACTCATATGTTTTTTTATTTGGTATTTTTTTCAATTTTTCTCAAAACTATATTGCAAATTAGAATGTTCTATTTATTTTGGTTTCTAATACCAAAACTCAGGACGAGAGGTGTTTACACGTACAGTATTTATCCCGTGTCCTGGATGACATGGTGTCCCATGTAATGTATTATAATATCTATTTATATACATATATAAAATTGCAGCGTCTGTTGTTGTGTGTGTTATTGACGCTATGTGAATGGCCTTTTTTAATGGCAAGTAAAGGACTTTCATAATACTACCTAGACTACATATTTTCCCATACGGGTTAAGCAGTAATAAATGAATAAATATTTAGGAAAAATTTAGTTTTCGTGAGAACGAAGTTGCGCGTACACAATTAAATAAGTGTTTGTTTTCAAATTACATGTAATTATAAATTTTACCACATAGTAATCAGAGTAACGGGCTTCAACATTTCTGTGGCTGGATATATCGGTCCACATTGATATATCAAAATTAAAAACCTATATCAATGATTGGCCATAAAGGACTTATATGGAATACGACAATGTTGTTGAAAATAGCGTCGCAAATAACCGACTTAATTTAATCATATGGAAAAGAAGAACCGACACCCGAAAACAAATTTGAAAAACAAAACAAACGCTTGGTCACCTAACTCTCCATTTTAAAACATGACTTGTCATTTTACAAATGAACAGTGAAAGCAAACAGAAGGCCACATCGCAAACGCCTTTGACATTTGATGATGTAGCAATCTAACACCGAACAGATGTTGATGGACCAATCGGTTAGAAAGTTGATTTTATTGTCAATTACTCGATTTAATTGTGTAATTTTTGAAGTTATACTTCTTTTGACGCGTTAGGGAAAAATGATGAGAGTAAATTTTTACGATGCGCGCGCACACTGTCACCAAAAATTGATACCCTGAAGTTATTACGATGCGCGCGCACACCGTTACGAAAAACCGACACCCTGAAGTTAGCTATGGTCAACATTTTGTTTCTTTGTATTAAAACTCTCAATGTATTAAATACCTTTTTTCTATTGTTAGTGTCGTTTTTTCTACAAACGTAGAAAGGAAAGAAAAAATAAGGCGAAAGATAAAATTTTTGAAAAGATTTTTATCTTGTTACGCCAAAGAAGTATAACTTCTAACGCGTATACATTAGTACACACACACTTTTTTTTGAAGCGAAAATTTCTTTTGGAGCGTTGATCGTTATTTTTTTGGCAGGAGATAAACTTTTGATTTCGCGTAATGACATTTTTTTTTTCGAACTGACTACGCTGTTGACCTAGCAAGGTCTTAACAGCTTCACCGGACTACTAAGGCGTGCGCTTATTTTGTAATTTGCAAAACGAATAGTTTTCCTGGTTACACGTCTTGACAGACCTTTACGCACCACAAATTATTAAAATACATCTTCCCAATGGTATCTACGTTTTGGATTAAATTTCGCGAGTTAAAATTCCATTTTTTTAATTAATTTTTTTTAGAATTGGCTGTTATTTGAAAGTGTTTTTATTAACATTAATTAAATATGTGATATAATTCATACTCATAAAAGTTTTGTGAACGTGGAGTTTGTAAAATGCAAATATTTGGAATTAAAAAAAACGATATCAAACTGTTGCAGATTAATTTATAATTCTTTTTGGCCATTTCGTTTTCATTATTTATATTTCAAATATTCTCTAGAACCACTTTTAAAACTGCCAATTATGCATATTTTAATAAGGACGATTTATTTTTATGCATATATTTTATAAATTATTTTACTTTAGGAATAGCAGTAAAACGAAAATACGTATAGATTATAAGAAAAACATACTGAAATGTGTTGACAAACAACTGCTGTTTGCAGTTCAGTGGGTTGATCCATCCGTGCCATTTCGCGGTTCAGATGTCCTTAGCAATTAGTGGGATATTCACAGGTCGGACAAAAATCTACAAACATTCTTAAAATAAGCCAGATAAATACACTTCTTTTCTCATAGTTAAATGAATAATTTAGAAGATGCCTCATTCTATCGCAACTGGTAGAGGCTATTATTATTAATATATTAAATACATATCTACGGATAACAAAACTTAACTAAATAAGCGATAAACATACATATTACATATAACTATATAAAAATAGGCAGAGACGAAACACATTACATCTTCTCCTTCTGTTTCTGAAATGATATTTTATAGTCTTTGTTATTTAGTAGATTTTGACAAGCTTTAGTATTATCAACAAAACATTTTCGGAAAGATTTTTTATCCCATCGACGAGTCTCAGCCTATATTTAGTCTCTATTCGTCATACTCCACGCTCCTTACGTCTTGACTCTACAATATTATTTAAAATAGTAATAGTGTCTATAAATTAACACATGAAGAAAAAGTTTGTATCGTTTGTTATGTATTTGCGACTATAACTCAACTATTTCTTACTAATATTATTAATGCGAATGTGTGTTTGTTTGTTACGCTTTCACACCTTAAGCCAGTGTTAAGTGCTAAGAACGATGTATTATAAAGTGCAATAAAAAAAATTTATAATAATATGTACTGTAGTGAAATAATAGCTTTAAATGTTGTTTCTTCTTCCAGGTTAGCATTGTATTAATTGTATTGTTAAGTAAAAAAAATACAAAACGCATGTTTAAAATAAACTCTACTCTTTCCAGAGCATCACGAGATCGATTTTATTTCATTGTTTGGAAACAACACATTATATATACACATAAGTATATAACAATGATAAATGTTTAACTGACGTTGAGTTTATAAGAAAATTAACAATTACATATGAATAATCATATTTGCAAATCGATTCTCACGTAACACGATACCGTCGATAGCAAGGCTTCCGTCACGGTACATTTCACAGCGGCCGGTGCCCGAAGGCCGGGTTACCGTTAACCTCGCGGACACAACTTGGAAGATAATCTCGCACTAACGGGATGATATCCGTTCGTCGACGCGGCAATAGTCGTTTACCGACTCATTCGACAGACCTACCTACAGTAATTACCTACATCGCTTTTTGAAGTCAAACTTCTCATGGGAGAGCTTTAAAATTCTGATGCGCAACCTTTTTGTGTGACGATGCAGTTGTGGGATTAAACACTGTGTCGGGTAGAATGAGAGCAGTGTCTCGCTTGACTTCGGGTATTGGAGAACAATGATATCCGTTCGTCGACGCGTCGACGAGTTTACTGGCTCATTCGACAGACCTCGTTCCAAGTAATTACCTACATCGCTTTTTGAAGTCAAACTTCTTTCTATGGCTTTAAAATTCTGATCGGCAACCTTTTTGTGTAACGATGCAGTTGTGGGATTAAACACTGTGTCGGGTAGAGTGGGAGCAGTGTCTCGTTTGCATTCGGGTATTTTTTTTTATACTAGTTCGGTAAAATTACTGCACAACACCTGATGGAAAGTACGGTATAGCCCAAAAAGAACTGCGACTGTCGGTGTTCAATTTCAACGGAGTCGTTGCCATCATGCCAAAAGTATCTCTTCACACCACGTTTGAAAGACACTATATCGTAAGAATAAGGAACTATATTGGCCGGAAGAAGATTCCAAACCTTCACAGTACGACAGAGATAAGAATTTTCGACTTATTCGTTCTTGCCGGTATGGTTGCTACTGTGAATCTGTCGCGACGCGTACCCGCCCGCGTAGTTCTGTTGTGAAAAGGAGAAGATGGGATGAGGATAAACAACTATTCAAAATAATCGCCATGATATAGACGATAAAACACGCTCAGTGAAGCAATATCTCTTCGTAACTTTTTTTTTATATCATAGATGGCAAACGAACAGGTGGTCACCTGATGTTAAGTGATCACCACTGTCCATAGGCACTAGCAATACCAGGGGAGTTGCAAGTGTGTTGCCAGCCTGTGTTTGGGGGGAGTGGGAATGGGAGGGAGGGGGATGTGGAAAGGGGAGGGGATGTGGGTCTCCGGCGCTCTCGTGGGACTGGAGCGGTTCAAGATTGTTAGTGTAAGATTCCGAATAAATCGAATAAAATTGTAGTCGCAACACTCAACCGGCCCTTTCCTTTTGCGACTAACATTTGTTAAGTGCTGTCACCTTTTGTACTGTCTTATAAAATATTTCAATATACTACTTGATTTACTGTGTTTAATTAATAATATACAACAATTAGTAATGCCTACATCATTCACAATACGGTGAGACATACGCTGTACTCGCTTTCTGTTTCTGTTTGAACTGTGTAACGTTGGCCTGACGGGCTTTTACAGGTTCATCGGACTTATTTAAACACATTACCGATTTGCCGGATAGTAGGTTCAAGTGTTATGTCAAGCGGGTCTTAATACATAAAGGTTATTACAGGGTGGATCAGTATGTGAACGATAGCGACATCTGGAAGTGACGCCTCTCTCTGTGCAACCACTAAAAACGAATGTGTCTATTGTTGTAAAAATAAAAATAAAAAAAAAAATATGAAAAGATAAACCAGATCGAGTTTCTTGTCGGTTCTTCTCGATGACTGGGTTGTTTTCCGAACCGGTGGTAGTTTTGACGTTCATAAGTGCCTTCTCAGGGCCTAAATTGAATAAAGAGTATTTTGATTATTGGATGAGCTGTTAAAGCACTTTGCTGTATGGCAGCAATCTCAAGGGCATCTAAGAGGCTGAACTTACGACTTGAGCTGTTACCTTGATTGCAGCGTCGCGACTGTTGCATCTAACTAAACTAAGCTAAGCATACATGATATATATGAGTTAGTATGACCCACACGTGTACCAGTATGTCTTTATATACAGGGCTAAACTAAACAATGACATCCACGATTACCCATAACAGTGAAAGGTTAGACTTCTGTTTATAAACTTGGGAAAGTTTCTGGTAAACATATTAAATTGAACTTTAAACACATGTACTTTATGTATGAACCAGCCATCTGGATTTAAAAGTAACCAAAGATATTTGAACTACCATGTTAATAGACGAGTTCTTATAATACAATCCAGTTGCCAATTGTCAACTGATCGTAGACGGTTTAGTATATTGATTACGTCACTGATTGTTTTAGTTTTCAGACAATTAATAACCACAAAGCATATTTAATTTTGCATAATAAATTACTTTAATAAATCTACTAAAACTAAACATTTTTTTTGTTATATAACTGCTTCTACTTTTCAACTTTCTCGGAACATTCTAGATTCAAATGAAGTTATGTGTATAGAAATCCTTCAACACAATTTAGTTTCCGCATAGAAATATTCTATATAGTTAAATCTCTTTGTAGTTACCCTATTCGTCATAGTTTAAGAGGGTTTTTGACCTTACCCCATCATCTTGCGTTTCGTTTATCCATAGTCCCACTTAGAGCTCCATATGGGCCGCGGAGAGAGTGAACGGGTAGCGATGACTTTAAATTTATTTTTACTAGTGGTGGTTGAAATTCGACCACACTTCATTAATTTTTATCACGTTTCAATATTAAGGAAGGAAGGTTTAATTAAGGAAGGTTTTTGAAATTACAAAAATTCACAATAAAATATCGACGTAATAATTACTTCGCTTTTAAGAATCGTAGCGCGATGTTTTTAAATTTTTATCCTGCCTTAGTAAATACACTATAAAATATTCAATGAACAAATAAAAATAAATTATTGTGCTTTAGTTATATTTGTATATCTTTATATATACATTTCTTCTGTACGTGAGTATGTCACTGAACTCCCCCTAAACGGCGGGACCGATTTTGGTGAAATTTTGTGTGGGTGTTACAGTGAATCCGAGAATGGTTTGGATTTACAACTGGACACGGTAGGTGGCGCTGCGGTTGACTTTTAGGATTTTTTTTATTATCAAGGCAGGACAATATCCGCTAGTAATAATATATAATCGTATGTCTAAATAGAATATTCATATTTTATTATCGTCCCTTGATTGATTACTCTGTCTGTCGCTGTGAGGTTCAATTTACGTTGAACAGTGCAGCGGGCAAAAATTTGTTACTCTTTAGCGGCACCCGGGGAGCACGTGCAGGGGAGCTTTATAACATTAAGTACATATGTAATTACCAGAGAGGTCAGACGCTAAGAACTAAGTTATACCGTATACGGGTTCCTATACTAGGTTTCTATTGCCTAGCACACTTCAATCGTAACAATTATTGTCATAAATAACCAGCATAAGGATAACGTTGGAATATGAAACCTTGACTGTTCACGTCTGACTGTTCACTGACCTTGAGCTCACGATTTCAACCAGAAGTCAAATATATTATCTCTACTAATATTATCAAGCTGAAGAGTTTGTTTGCTTGCTAATCTCACGAACTACTGGTCCGATTTGAAAAATTCTTTCAGTGTTACATAGTCAGTATTATATAGTTCATTTATCGAGGAAGGTAATAGGATATATATCATCACACTAAAACCAACAGGAACGGCGCACCAATGAAGAATCTTTAAAAATCCGGCTTAACATACATGTTATTTTAAAGTATTTTCACCTACGTAAACAAAGTCGCGAGTTAAAGTTAGCGTTAGCCCAAAGTAACTATTCCACGCGGACGAAGTCGCGGGCAAAAGCTAGTTACTTGATAAATGATTAATAATAAAATCGCAAGACCGTGACGCGACCGTGGGTCACCCGCGCAGCTGTCACTGTCTACCTCACCTGACAATTGTCGTGCGTGAGAGAGTACCAGCATAGGTTAGGGGTCGGATATCCGCGTATCGCTGAAACGACGCGTGACGGTACCATCCGGCGCGGGGTGAGGGCCGTGACGGTTGTTTTCTAGAGAGTTCTTTTATGTGATGACGTTACCGTTTTAATAAAGATGACCAATTCAAATTATATGTATATACCCATTATATGAATAAGCAACTTAGATTAGGTACTGTTGTCGTCAGTATGGAGAAAAGAGACAACATGGTATTTAAGAAACAGTTCGTAAGGACGACTGGATCACGAACACAGTACTCATGGTGGCAAAACCTGTCATAATCTCTCTCTTTTAGTTAGTAGCGTTATGAAATCAGCCAGCGTATATTCCACTTTGATTTGCAGGTCGGCATGACAGCGGCGACACAGCCATAAACTACATATTTCTCGATGGTCATATATGTCCGATGACGCAGTAAAGGCCCGTTATGTCAAGCCGACAGAGATAGTTAGATCGAAAAAAAAAAACGGATAGGGACAAGAAGAAAAAATCAGTTCACTGTTTACTATCACAATTATATAATCATATAAAAAATTACATATAATTTACCATCAAAAACGATACCTACTTATCGTCAGCATAGTAACCACTTTGATTACCGACGTTAGATCGATATGCTTCGATTATGTAAGACATCGACTTTTAACAGAGCTGTTTCGACATTTATTTCACCTGGACGAGAGAATATTACTCCAAAATGCCTAAGGATCATCTGTCTTTTCATTTTTTGACCGAATTAATCTAATTCACATCATATCGTTGGAATGTTCGAACTCGTAAAACTTATGCGGCATTATTATCACCTTATCATTTCTGTTTTTATTTATCATAAGTTATTCATCAATAAAATTATACAGTTATTTTTTCTACGATTCCTTGTAATCGAATATGATTACGTCTCTGATTATGTCATTATTCTTAGAAGTGTGTTTTCCGTGGAATTTTAATAGGTACGTTCAGACTGCTTAAGCGAACGGGGATAAGGTAAAAAAAATCACGATGTATAGTATATTAGAAATACATATAAACAAAACTGAAGTGTTTTTTGTTTGTCCAGGCTTCTTTTCAAAACGGCTTAACCGATTTTAAGGGGACCTACTTGCAGATAACAGACTCTTTATCTATGCTACATATCATTACTCTGTTCCATGTGGGTTAAGCGATAATGTTAAAATTTAATAGGGTAACTTAAACTATGTATATATGTATGTAAAAGAGTTATTGCTATTAAGCAGTACTAATAAAATTAAAGAAATACAAAACAGCCTACGAATATTCCAGACTAGCCTCTGCCCGCGACTTCGTCCGCATGGATTAGTTACTTTGGGCTAACGAAAAAAAACCCAATTTTGAAACATTCTTCATTGGTGCTCCTCTCCTATTAGTCTTAGCGTGATGATATATAACCTTCCTCGATAAATGACCTATATAATACTGAAAGAATTTTTTTCAAATAGGACCAGTAGTTACTGAGATTACCCCCTACAACGTCACAAACTTTACCTCTTTATAATATTAGTATAGAAGTATAAATAAAAAAAAATATTTTGACGAAGACTAAGACTCAGGCATTTATTAGTTTAAATAAACCATGTTTCAAAATGACGCCCTTTGTGTATGTGTATACCTATATCCACTAAGAATAATCAAGCGACTGTGTGTAACTCTTGTTTTGACAAATAAAAACTTTTTCGTCGACTTTTTTCAAATACTGATACAATTTTTTAAAATTCAGTTTAGGGATAAAGTATCTTACTATTGGTTAAACAATCGTTGGAATCGGATCAGTAGATCGGGATATATACAAACTTTACTTCTATAACATAATAACATGAATATTTATTACAAGATTTTAATAATTATTTCTTCTTTCAATATTTTCTATTAATTTATATTTCTATAAATGAAAACTTATACTTAGCCCTTTATTACGTTCTGTTGTTGCTTAATCAATGTTAGTTGAAAATATATTTAAAAAAATCTATAATGGATTTCGTCATTTACGATAAACTGGCTTCATTATTGCCTGATATTTTTATTTGTCAGTATGTGACAATGTGACCACACTTACATATAGCACTGGTAACCTAGAAAAAAAAGAAGGAAAGCCTCTCTTTCAACTCCTAGAACCCGACAATAAATCTTAGCGACCAGGAGTTTTAACTTTTGATCGCGACGATTACAAAAGTACATAACATCGGGCTATGGTCGAATTATTATCAAGAGTTCAAATTTATTTGTTTCAAGGACGTATAAGCTCCGACAATACACATTCAATTTTGATAGAAAGCTACGTTGTCCCGGAGTGTATGTAATAAGCTATAATTTACTTTTATTAAATTTCATTCTATTATGAACGCGAATACAATGTTGCGTACTGTCGCTAATTACTTATAATGAAATAATAATGATAAAAAGAAAACTCAAACAACTTAAAAAGTGTAACAAAATTTCAAACAGATTAAAATTTAATACAATATCAAAATGCAAGACATTCTGTGTGTTATCTGTGTCGGCTAATCAATCGTTACGTATACTTGAATAATACTTACGGCCACACCTTACCCAATAAATAAAAGGCATTATATAAAAAAAATAAGAAATTATTTATTTTCTATTACAACAGTATAAATTACGAACAAAAATAAATATATCACATTTGGCGTCTATTGCCGAAGGAAATACCAGACTGCTGGCCCTTGTTGGTACCGTACTGCAGAGATATGACATTCTGCCCGGCCTTCAGCTGTTCCTCAGAGAAGTCACGGATATTCTTATATGCTTCCTTGGGACCGATGGACGGCTTACCGTAGTTAGATGCCTTCCTGCCTAAAGACTGCAAGCAAGTGACGACAGAGTACAGGTTCTGCCTCTCCCATAAATCGATCGTTTGGAACGTCTCCTGCGGCGGCACACCCAACTTTTTCGCTGCCTCCAAAAATGCATTGATATTCTCCATGCACTTGAAAGCCATCGTCGATTGGTTGATCTTCTTGACTGATCCCTCCTGGATGGTATTTACGAGCTTGCACAGAAGGGTGCCGTCCTTTAGGATCTCGTACAAATTGTCCGCAGATCCGTCGGTGTTCGCCGGCTCGCCGGTCAGCTTCCTAATCCATTCAAGTGCCTCACGGGCGACTTCATCGTTGTATTTGCTGTGAATCCTCGCCTGAGCTTCGGCGTTGATCCCGGCTTTACCAGCTCGATATTCAGCCATTTTGTGTATTGACAACTGTACGGACACGTATCCACTGAACTCCTTACGATAAGCGTTCTAACAATATCAGCTTCATGATATAGCTGATAGGGGCTATCGCTCGTTCTACGAACGTGCAATATATGCGGTTTATCGCTCCACTGTTATTATCTTGCCTTATAAATGATTTATAATTATGATTGTATGAGGATATAACATTAAGTTTGGTACCGTACCTAAGCGGTTTGTATAACATAATATACTTTCAAATATTTTTGTTTGTCATAATCATTATTAAAATGTACAATGTGATATGGACTTCCACATTATACTCTTATTTTCATTGAACACAATACTTTCCAAATCGTGGTAACATTTACGTAATAAAATTTAAAAAAATCATTCTATATAACTATAAAGCATTACTCCGTCACGTGTAACTCCAGTATACTTAGTCACTATCAAACGTTAGAAACGTCTGGAATGTTTTTCATCGGTCGTACTTATCGACCGATGTGTTTATTGCTAGCCTTATTGATTATAGATACGATTGTAAGATTCCATATTATTATTTCAACACTACTACTATATTATAATAAATTAGGATTAGACAATGCCCAATTAAATAGCATATTATAGACAATCATGGCAACCTTGTTCAGAGGCAAGTTATTTGAAATGAAAAAACAAGATAACCTACAAAAGCCAATAATTTTCTATGTCCGTACTCGGCACTCAGCCACTGCTATTACAGTATGGTTATTTTTCCAAATTACCTATTCATAGAGTTTGTTCTCGCAGAAATAATCTAGGGTTGTACTCTATGATATTATAACAAAAAAGCTGTAGATACGTTACCTACATGATTTTTGGACAAAACAAATGGCACGATAACGCACACATACGTAAAGTAATATGGTAACGCCACACTGTTATAGATAAAATGTGGAAGTAAGATTGCAATATCGGTGGTGAAAAAGAAATAGTTATATGTTGTTTAGATACGGGCGGCGGATTGACGGGGCAGTCGTCAAAAGTACGCTAGCTGGCCATGGCTTAACAAGGCGCTGTCGACCGCTTTTTATTAGTTATAATATTATTAGTTGTACCTATTTTGTTTAAATAATTGATTTATAATCTGTATAATGCTTCGATATTAACATACAATATTGTTTACCTTACCGAAAGTGTCAAATTTTATTAAACAACTTTGATACCGAATCGCTTGTTTTCTTTTAGACTGCCTTAATCTAGTGACTAATGAGTTGTTTTTGCAAACAAAAACAAACAGTTAAACCAATTGAATAAATAAAAATAACTCTATACCTTTTTTTTTTTTTTTTTTTTTTTTTTTTAACGTGGGGAAGTCCCTTATGGATACCCACCCTCCCGGGGGAGAGAGTGGGTTATGTCCGACTCCCACGGACTAAAACCCCACGGTGTACCGACAGACCGTTGTGTGGCATAACTCTATACCTATAGCAGTCAACAACTAGCCGACACGACATGCGTTGTTCTACTAATTGTGGCAATTAATAACTCGACCAAGACGCTGGCTATACGGTCCACTTTTGAGAATTCTTTTTAACACTAAAATTATATGTAATGCGAATATGAATCATTTTGATTTAATCGTAGAATTTGTTAATAACTACTACATCTTCTCAACCTATTTATCGGATCCTAGTATAGTTGTGTCGTTACACTTAAAAATTAGTTAAATCCAATTTGCATAGTTTATATAACATGTTTCATTTTTTTAAGATTACCAATTTTTTTCTAGAAAGAGAACGATGTTCACATTTTGCCGTCCATAAGGATTTTAAAGTGAAACTTTTATTACATCGTCTCAAACTTTTTCGTCTGTGTGTTGCATGTCGCGTGATGGTCGGCCGCGGAGTAGGGATAACGTGAAA
Source organism: Antheraea yamamai (assembly GCA_036509395.1). NCBI lineage: Eukaryota > Metazoa > Arthropoda > Insecta > Lepidoptera > Saturniidae > Antheraea > Antheraea yamamai. The sequence continues at coordinate 3,461,442 of AP028432.1, forward strand.
GGCGCTCGTCAGAGCAGCCAGGGCCAATATGGCGGCGCCTATAGTTCGCAGCTGACCATGTAGTCTATAGACTATTATTAGTTAAATGCCTATAGTGTGAAAAAAGTTTCACTTTTACCGTGGTTTCATAAAACCACACAATCCTTTTTTTTATGAACTTCATATTTTACACGTAAACAATTCGAAGATCTTGAATAACAACGTAAAATATTAGGAACGGCTAAAATCCAAATGAGACCATGTTTTTGTGTCTTTTAATTGCTGGCGTAGAATTTTTTATTATGTAATCGAAAACTAGCACGAGAAACCTATAGGAGTTCCCGAATATGTACGAAAACAGTAGGACAACCCTACGCACGGCACAGATGTGCAATGAGTTACGTTATTGTATTTTATTGTACCTAAAACAATGGTACTATGGTGGATTGTTTCAAACAAAGACAAAACAACTATCAGAGCCGCATCGATAACACTGCGCCGCCTGATACCATCTCGAATGTATTTTCGCGCTGATATTAAATCTATAATTCGGCTTCCTTGCCTTTATCTAGATATTCTAGTAATTTTTATATAGTTACAAATAAATTAATTTTAGACTTTTGTATAATTTAAAACTTACAATTGTTTGATCTGATTTGATCTGTACCTCAGAAACAGTCCTTTTTTCAGTATTAAGGTATATCCAATTCTGCACTCCGAATATTATGTAGCAAGCTTCATGATAATCCCTTGAGTAGTTAAGGCATGAAAGAGTAACAAACAAACTCACATTCCCACTTATAATATTAGTTAGGATGACATAATAAGTCTAGTATAAGCTATGCTTGAATTTAATTAATGACTCATTCATTATATATATAAGATTGTCAATAACTAAATTATACTGAATCACTATTAAGTTTATTTTAAGACAAAATAATTTCAATCACTCTACACTATAGAAAGATATGTTTAATTTACAAAATGAACACTGGTTATTGATATACTACAACCAAGAATTTTAAGCAAAACCTTTCCTAGGCTATAGTATGACGGTTTTTCTGATGTTCTTTTCAATTCTTTCTAAAAACACAATTTGCATTGTATATGGCCATACTGAAAGGGTAGAGATATTTACCCTTTCTCCATCCCATTACAATGAAAGCAAGGGCTTTCTTAGCATCAAAACAAGCCTTACTCTGCAGTATATTGGTGAAGCCATATTTTGTTCAGATATCTAAGAGAAAATAAGCTTTTGCCAGTAGCTTCACTCCCATTAATTTATTGATTATTAATTAATTTGCAAAAAGTACTTTTTTTAAGGACGAAAGGTACACTATATCATTTTCTTTATCCCTAAAAATGTATATATCATATTTCCTGATTATTGTTTGAGTGGTTAATATCTGAAATCATGCCATTAGTAAGAGTTGGTAATTTATGAGATTACTATGTACTACCATTACTGGTGGATTATTAAAGAGTTACATACTTACATTATTATATACCACACATAAATAAAATTAAAATGTCCATATTATACTTACATGGACAGTGTAGAAAGTGAAATTGACAGTGGAAAGGTTAATTTACTGATGACTAATTTAGTAATGGCTATAAGTCAATTAGCCTTGCTACCACTGAAATACATAAACAAAAGATGGTTTTTACTTCTCCAGTTATCCTTAATGTGAAATTTTATTCAAAGTTCAGATTTCTTTTATACAATGTCTATTTTTATTTTATTCTGGACCTTTTGGGGTCACGGTCTAGTTAATTTCACAGATATTGGATCCATAGACTATAAAAACTATCAGCACTGTCAAGTTTAGAGAAGCTCCCTAATCCCAAGGATTGAATTAAAGGCACCCCACATGACAATTCCTCTGTGACGTTTGTTAACTATAGTATCCCACATATTGGCTCCATAAATTCAATCAGCTCGTTTTGAAAATAAAAAAAATGTTGTTTCAACATATTTTGTTTTCACATTGTGAACTAATCAAGGAAATAAATACTAAAAGTTTGCTCCAACACAACATAGTTAAAAGTAGGTATGTTATGAAATTCATATCATACAATGAATTGGTTATATTTATGTGGCATAAGTTTGAATACAACATTATAGATACGTTGACAGTGTCCTAGAAATATTTTTCGTTACATTTAATACAGTCAGTTTTAATATTTAAAAATAAACATAGAAGTGCACATTTTATGTACATTTTGCTCATATTTCAGGCCATTTTATTTTTTACTTCATCCTCGTTGCAATAGCTTGACTTGAAACGTGTCCACACTGTATAAAAGCAATAAATACGTAACAAAAAAAAACATGACCACAAGCTATTTACAAAACATTCTATCGTCTCACAATTACTTTCTATAAATCATAGTTTATAATCATTCTTATTAGCAGCTACCAAATATTTCACGATAAGATTGCTACGAAATTAAACAATAAGCCATAGGACAGGTAAAACAAAGGTGAGAAATTTCAAAAACAAATAAAACTTACCACCAATCTAAAGTAGATAACTATTGCCACTTTACACTATGTTTTAATAATCAATTAATATTATCCATTGTATGTTACACAAAGCACTTCTCACATTCACAAGATAAGTTTTTGTTTTAGATGGCAACCGGCCGCGACACGAAAAAAACGATCCACAGCGGCACACGAAGCCACGATTGAATAAAAAACTCTTGTGTATTTCGTTCGAAAATGTATATTTTGCCCCCACCACGTGACAGGTAAGTGACATTTGTTCTAGTTTCTGATTGGTCATTACCGAGAATTGTTGACAGAACCAGTCTGTGGTCCACAGAGTACATTATCTAATAAGATATCTTGACATACATTTGTCAAAACCAAAAGTTTTCTGTTAACATTATTTATTATATTGATATCGTATAAATAATTCGTCTTATCTAAATAATATATTTATTAACTGGTTTGCTTTTCAAAATAGAAAAGGAGTTCATTAATTGTATTTATTATAAATGATTTATTAGAAACAATATTCATACGAAACTATTAAAATTGTATAGGACTTTGATTTTTACATCTAAAATTTATGAACGAAAAATATATACGTTTTTATTACAGTTTAATTTGAGTTTTGACAACACCAAAATAAATAAAATTATATACAAAATATTCACTAATGAGCAATTTTGACAATTGACAATAATAATTCCTTTCCTTTCGTTCTGAAATTATGTATAGAAATTCTGACGGCCAATGTTGCTTATAACTTATATAAGATGGCGTTAGCTACATTTTAGCGCGCTGTTTAAACAGGGCAATCTATTTGAAATAATAGGTCTTTACCTATGAAATTGCCGTTCTGCAGTACTGGCCATTTCAAATCAAAATAATTTTTGTTTGGCTAAGAATTCTAATTTCAAATTAATCTTATTTTAAAAACATGGAATTCTTTTTCCAAAAGTAGTCATTTGTTTATTGATTAGTATTACATTTTCATCGCATTTCAATCTTTTTTGTCATCATGGATACGTTAAAAATTCGAGTAATTATGGAATATGAGTACCGTCGTGGCAGCAACGCGGCACAAGCGGCACGCAACATCAACGACGTTTACAGAGCTAACACTACAAACCAACGCACCACCTGTTATTGGTTTGCTCGCTTCCGTTCTGGGAATTTCGACCTGAAAAATGAACCTCGCGGTCGTCCGAAGACTTTGGTCGACAATGACGAAATAAAGGCGATTGTGGAAGTTGATGATACACAATCTACGGTTGAATTAACAGCAGCTTTCGACGTTAGCGTCAAAACAATATTGGTCCATTTGCGTCAAATTGGCAAGGTAAAAAAGCTTGACAAATGGGTGCCCCACGAACTCGATGATCGCCAGCGCGAAGTACGCGTCGTGACGTGCCTGGCACTGCTCAACAGACACACAAATGAAGGAATTTTGAACCGCATTGTTACCTGCGATGAAAAATGGATGCTGTTTCATATCCGCAAGCGGTCAGCAATTGGTTGGATTCTGGTTGAGCACCTAAACAATGCCCTAAACGAAAACTTACCCCTAGAAAAGTGATGGTCACTGTTTGGTGGTCTAGCGCCGGTGTGATTCATCACAGCTTCTTACCAAACGGGGTGAGCATTACTGCAGATGTGTACTGTGAAGAACTGAACACAATGATGGAGAAGCTGGCACATCTCCAACCAGCATTGGTCAATCGCTCGTCTCCACTGCTCCTGCACGACAACGCGCGACCTTATACTGCACAGCAGACGGTCTCCAAGTTGCAAGAGCTGCGGTTGGAAGTTCTCCGTCATCCGCCATACTCATCAGACCTTGCGCCTACAGATTACTACTTTTTCCAGAATTTGGATAACTCCTTGGCGGGAAAAAAATTCAATACCCGAGAGGCAGTACAAAATGCCTTTGAAGAATTTGTTGCCTCCCGTCCAGCTGATTTCTTTAAGAAGGGCATCAATAAACTGCCACTGCGTTGGCAAAGATGCATTGATTGCATGGGTGATTACTTCGATAAATACAAATAAAAAATACATGAAAAAAATTCGTTTCAATTTTTTCATACAAAACGGCAATTTCATAGGTAAAGACCTAATATATATTTAAGCACAAGAATTTTGTTAACCATTTACCTACCATACATACCATATTATTTTGTGTGTATATTATATCATTATATTTGACACCTTTTAGTAGTGTATTATAATATTATTGTATATATTGAATACATTATATTATTTAGGCGTGAATCACCTTTCGTTAAAATAGGTTGTATATATATTGGTTATATCTTTTGATGTTTTGCGGAAGTAATCTTACATAATAATTATAGAATACTTTTTACCCATAAAATTATATAGAACCCACAGCATGAGTAACACGGTGAGGCTAGTTAGTCATCTATAAATACTATAAATATGGGCTTAGTTTATAACATGCAGATAAATATACGTTTTTGAATTATATTTTATCGTAACTTACTGGAGGCAGTGATATAAGCTCAGATTTAGATTCGAATCCTACAATGAGCCAGATCTTGCACTGTAGGAAAAGTCGTAATGATGCAGCAAATTGGTGGTAAAGCTTTTTACTCTCATATTTTAAATAAGTCGCCAAGGACATATAGCTACATTCTATAAGCTGCATTTAAAAGTTACTCTTTTAGGTTTAACAGATATCGACATTTCACATAGTATATAAAAAGATGTCCAAATGTTTGTTTGGCATTAAAAGAGATAAAATGGGAGTATTAATTGTAAGTTGCTATTATTATTCTACTTTTCATATACAGACATCAAAAAAGTCTAAGCAACATGCGTGATATTACAAATTTTACCATTTATATTAATTAATTTCTAAGTATTTACTCAAACAAAGTGCGTAGGTAAGTAAACTTTTTTGTTATTGATGACATACTGGCTGGTTGTAAAAAAAAAATTTGATTATGTTTTGTTTTTTCATAAAATTCAAATGACTGCGAATTTGTTTGAATTTAAGTGCGTTTTAATTGCTACGTTTAGTCTTGATTTTATAATTTTACCAACCATTTAAATAAAGTTAGCGACAAAATTGAATTGTTAGATATTTATTCTTTACGTCATGAAGCGACGTCATTTGATGGCAGATGAAATGCAAAGAGCTGTAGGGATGTTGCAAGCGGGAAGTAATCAATCTCAGGTATCTCGACATTTTGGCATTCATAGAAGTGTTATTTGTCGTCTTTGGCAGCGCTACAATAATACAGGAGAACCCGCTGAACAGCATCCAGGCCGTAAAAGGAATACAACCACTCGGCAAGACCGGTACATACAACTGACTGCAAGACGCCAGCCGATGTTAACCGCTCGAGAGATAAGTTTGAGGCTATAAATTTCAAGCGGTGTTGATGTAAGTCCTCAAACTGAGCGAAATCGACTGCATGAGTACGGCCTACGAGCTCGACGCCCAATCAGGTGCCCACCGATACGTCACGGGAATCGCGCTCGTCGATATGAATGGTTTAGAGAACGCATAACATGGACCCAGGAACAATGGGATAAAATTATGTTTTTCGATGAGTCGCGATTCGGGTTTAAGCCTGATACAAGAAGGGTGCGAGTGTATCGTCGGCCCGGAAATACTGAAAGGCTCAGGTGCGTTCAGGAAGTTCATCCATACAGCGGCTCAACAGTTATGTTATGGGCGGGTATTATGAAGAACAGGCGAACTGAGCTCGTTTTTGTAAATGGAAACATGAATGCTGAAAATTACATTGAGGATATTCTCAGACCTTATGTCTACCCATTTGCACAAACCTTTGGCTCCGATTTTAGGTTAATGCATGACAATGCGCGTTCACATACAGCTCGGCGAACCAGTGAATACTTTGCAACGGAGAACATCCGGGTATTGCCCTGGCCTGCACAATCGCCAGATCTCAACCCCATCGAGCACGCATGGGACATGCTCCAGAGACGTGTTTTGAAGGACTTGGACGGAGCGACAACAACCCAACAGCTGAAGGATTTGCTACAATTCCATTGGGAGCGAATACCGCAAGATGACATAAACAGTCTCATTAATTCAATGAATAATCCATGCCGACAAGTTCTGAATAGCAGAGGAGCCCATACTTTGTATTAAATTGTTCTATACTTTCACAATAAATACATTTTCTTTAGAAATTTCATTTTGTAAGAAAAAAGTTTAGTTTCTTATGTATCTTAGTTTCTACAGTATATTCTAATATTGTTCATTTCTGTTATTAAAAGAACTTATAAAGACAACAGCTGTTATTTTTACATCATAGAACCCTAAAGATATTATTTTAAAAATAAAATACAACGTTATAATGTGAAGAACCATCCTAAAATTTAAATTAGTACATGTTGCTTAGACTTTTTTGATGAGTGTATTATATTGCAGTACATAAATAAAAAAAAAAAAGAATAGCAAAGAAGTTTCGAAGTGAAACATCTTAGAGGGTTTTAAAATTCTAATCCACAAACTTTTTGTATGACGAAAAGTGATGGGGGTAAACACTGTCTCGGGTAGAATGTTGAAAGCACCGGTTCTCGTCGGATCACCGAAGTTAACCAAAGGCGGGCGCGGTCAGTACTTGGAAGAGTGACCGCCTGGGAACACTGGGTGAATTCACTATCCGGCAAATCGATAATGTGTTTTGGGACTTTGTTATATAAAAAGTAAAACTTTTACCTAAAAAACTGTTTTTAGACTTAGTGAGCCTGTAGCATGGAATAACCAATTTGTTGCTGTTTCTAGTATTTAAATTATGTTGGTCTTTTACTAGATCCAGCATATCTAAGTTTTTGCGTACATAAATTAAATTATCAAGAATATATTGGGAGGGCAGACTTAAGATGCCGAATTCGCGAAGCCTCATATTATTTTTAATTAAAATGTTTCTCTGTAATACAAAAGTTTCACTTCTATCGCGTTTCTATGCGATACAGCCTGTTTTTTTTTAATCAAAATATTCAACATGTCGTGTATTTTACGTGACATGAGTTAGGATTTTTTTTTTAACAAATAAGCTTCTGGTACATTATTACTGCCATTGTCGAGTAGGTATACAAGTAGTATTACGAGTTTCTTGCGATCATTTCAATGAACTAACAAGATGGTGGCCGGCTTGTTAGAACTTTCCATGGAGTTTTTGTAGCAAGTCAGAATGCTCTGTGACACAAATACCAAATTACATTACGTAAAACACCAGTATTACAAAACATAGAGCTAAATAACCCATGATAATGAATAAAATATAAAATCTACACCAAGATCCCGCCAAAAACTCAAGTTAGAAATTATAAAGATCTACAAAAAATATCTTTTCATATTTTCATTATTTATATTTTGACCATATTAATCAATAACTTTACAAATTGTAGCCTGTTTGTTATTCTAGTATATAAGCTATATTGTACGGTATTATCAAAATCGGCTCAGTAGTTTTTTTCGGGAAAGAGTAATATCTCGACTATAATTAATTTAAATTATTAACAGGAGAGGATTTTGAGTTCATATTATGACCACGGCTTGTGGATTACATTTTGTATTCCTAGATCTAAATAATAAGCTTTGAATAGGATTGGTACCGTAATTTTTACTTACATCTGACTGTATTATGAATGTGTCCTTTTCATTATTTAATTGTACATCAAATTATCTGTCATATTTTATAAGATAAACACATTTACACATTATGTTCACGTTTTGATAATGTATTTACTAAACTCAAAGAATACACTAGCTATTTTAAAAAAGCTACATTATTAACGAGTAACATGAGCTATATTTTATTCTCGAAATGTAAATTTACACAAGCAAAGCCGGGGGCAAAAACAAGTTGTAGATAAATGTAGCACGATAAATATTAGGTACCTGTATAAAATGATTGCACCAAATATTATCGAGGCTGTGTTTTTTTTAATTCCAATGTATTACATAGATTTGATCATTTCCTGAAAACACGAACGTAATTCGTATTGACTGGTTTCTCTCGTTGTATAGGCTATAAATGTCACGGTATTTTTGCTTGGTTTGTAATAAAAACGCAATAGATGGCGTTGTCTATATATACTTAGACATTTACGTTTATATTTGTACCAAAAATGTATTTGTATGAATAATCCTATATGTTAGCGGGTGTTAGTATCTACGGATAGTATTGAAATTATATAAACTATTGCGATTTCTTAATAAAATTCTTAGACTCGATCCTATGGTCATTGTCATTGAACATGCATTTGTTTTAATTTATTTGTTACTAGAATATAAAATGTAATAACAATAAAATATAGACTCATGGCATTCAGTGCCGAGTTATAGTATAATTGATAGTATAAGAACCTTCTTTATGAAGAAAATAACATAACAATAGAATAACCCACCTTCCCTCTGCGTCACCCTTCTCCCCCTCCCTCGCCCCTTCCCCCTCCCCCAAACACAGGCTGGCAACGCATCTGCGACTCCATTGGTGTTGCATCTGGTAACATCAGGTGACCCACCTGTTGGTTTGCCTACTATGATATAAAAAAAAAAAGAAAACGTGCTCTAATTTTCATGACGATCCACAGGTGAAACTGTGACGAAGCTCTATCGGTCTCTAATATATTAACTAACATATTTTTATACTAGCTATGTCCGCGTGGAATCTAATGTTAAAAACAGTGACTAATAAAGTCATCTGAATGTATTAGGTCCATTTATTTGTCTACTTTTCTCTCATACTTACGTCGCGTCGTCATGAAAACTATAATAACTTTTGATAGAGTGGACTGATTTTAATGAAACAAAGACTAAATAACTCTCGAAGACATGCTTTATGATTTGATTGAACCCAGTACAGTAGCAGTGATGCGTGTTCATACAACCGACAGACAGACAGATAGACAGACGGACAGACAGACATTTCTAAAAATGATTAATATGTATTTTATTACTTATTCCTAGATATCTGCAACATTTTTTTTCACGAAAATCGACAAAGTATATACACGTTAGATTTACATTCTTATTATATGTATAGATAGTAATATATACATATATATATATATATATATATATATATAGATTAATTAGGCATGTCATGAAGTGTCTCATGAAAATGACTAATCAAATATTTTATAAGGTTAAGTATGTATATCTGAGATTGTTGCTACTAACTGGATAAATTAGGACGCCAACAAAAAAGACAATCGAAAAGTTTTCACTTGTCATCTGCATGTTTTAGAACTTGCTGCACAATTTACTGGATTACGATTTTCATACCATGTCGTAAAAAACCGGTCCAAAACCACTGTAAAACGATTAATTCAGGGAATATTGTCGGTACTGCCTGTACCCTTTTCCGATGGATATACCTCTCTTGCAAGTATCTGGAACCGCAGTCGACATAATCATAAGGCGTATAACTTTGGAATTTTTACGGTTATGATATACATTTCTATTAATCCATACACGCATATTTCTTATTCAACATGTAAGTAGCTTAGAATATTATATTATCCTGTTAGCATCTGAACTAAGGAAGGGAAAATTTAGTATGTTTGATAACTTGGAAAAAATACGTTAGGAAAAAATAGTTTAGTCGTTTCAGCCGTATTTTCTGAGATAAAACGTTCATTCCATTCCAATGAGGTGGTGATTCTAATACATTTCTTTAGAAATGATATGGGACATAGATCATAGTGTGGTTCCGTTTTGATGAAAAGTGCAGCTTGTTTGGCCAAAAAATCTACTCTTTCGTTTCCCGTGATCCCCACATGTGCTTTGACCCAATAGAATTTAACTTCTCTTTTAAGACTTCTTAACTCTAATAATTTTATTCTAGCCGCGCATGCCAAAGGGTGGAAGATTTGATAGTTTTTTATCGTCTCTATGGCTGATCTGGAGTCACAAAGTATTTTGACGGTTTCAAATTGAATTGCCATATCAATTGCTTTATGTAAAGCATATAATTCAGCCTGAAATACTGTACAAAATGGTGCTAATTTGTATTTCCTATATTCTACTTCGATACCATCTTTAAAGCAGGATAGGGCTGCACCTATTTTATTGTCAATTTTACTAGCATCTGTGTAAATTGTTAGACTAGGATTAATTTGGGTATCTATTAATTTTTCGTCATTAAAGTCAATGCAGTCATACTCTATTTCATATTCATAAGCGGGGTGTTGAGATTCTAAAAAACTACTTTTATTCTCTATCATCCGGTCACTTAGTATATCGTTGTGGATTTTCCCTTTTCTGATCTCATAGAATAATCCAGCTTCTTTTACTCTGAGGTCAAGAGGAAGCAACCCTGTTAGGATCAGGACGGCATTTAGTGATACTGTTCTGTATGATTTGCTGATCTTTTGTGCAAACCCCCTTTGAACGCTTTTGCAGACTATCTTTAAAAAATAAATAAAATATATGGGAATATATTGAAGATTAATAAGAATACCTATACATACATAAATAATCATTTCATTTTTATTATTTTCATTATTGTAAGATAGTAATAAGTCTGGTTACGTTTTGTTAATAATGTGAACCTAGATAAGGTCTCTTTCTTTTGTTAGAGGAATTTCTTATTACCCAATAAAAAAAAAAATTATATTATATAAAATTATAATAATTTATAGTGTTAGGTGTGTAGTATAAACTCTCATATAAGCATTATCTATTGCAATTTCAAACTCAGTAATTAAAGTGATGTATAATGTATTCACGTAGTTCTATTGTAAGCTCTGTTTATTGGTGTGTATTTTATTTTTTATTTTTTTTTCTTCTTAATTTATGTTTGTTTTGTTTAATCCTAAATTTGTGGTTACAGTAGTTATATCTCTTTAGTATGGCCACCCGTGACATGTTACGTGTGTCTGTGTTATTTGTTTGTTCGTTTCAAATTTTGTATTAACATTAACGTCTGTTTATCATCACATATAGGCTCCCATCGAAAATCAGCGCTGCAGTACTACTTACAGTATTGCTGATTTTTGCTGAATGGGTTCGCCAATTGTTGGACATATATTTTTCATTTTTAAAATGTATTTTTTTTTCTGTCTTATTAGTTTGTGTAATTTAATTTAATTATATGGTTCTTCCAACAATAAAGTATTTCTTTCTTTCTTTCTAGTTCTGTTTTGGCTTACTCTGTATCAAATTAATAAAAACGAGTTAAAGAGGTTTCATTAAGAACACATAAAGTATTTTTACTTTAATTTTTGATGTAGACGAGTTCTGTTTGTAGCCATTATTTGCGAAAACAATTAAATAAATCTTTAATAATCTTGCTGAGTATAAGAAGACGACGTTTCAATGTAAACAAAATGTAAAGTAAGAGCGAGTTGGAGTGAGAGAGCGTAGAGTGTAGAGCGCATGCGTGCGTATCGGGCGGGCGGCGTCGAGGCGCCGGCGCAGGGCGGGCGGGCGCGCTCAGTCCGCGCGCGCCCTCACTATGGCTCGGTGGCCGCACGCTCTAGTGGCGGTGCTGCTGCTCGCCGCCGTGACCACCGCGCGCAAGTCGCCCACCGCCCCACCCGCCCCGCAGCCTAAACAGGAGCCCCGGATCGAGGAGGTCACCGCCAAGCAGCTCGAACGAGTGCTACACGATAAGGACTTCGTAGCGGTGTACTGGTGTAAGTGCAGTGGTCCGGCACAGGTTGGCCGGCAGCCAGCGCGCCGTCCTCGAGCCGAGAAGCCCTCGACCGGCCGCGGCGGTCGCCCGTGCGCGTGATATTTTCGAAGCGGCTCGGTTGCCGATCGTGGGATTATGCAACCGGGCCGCGGAGACAATAAAACTTGACCCGGGCGGCGTGCCGGCCGCCGCGCCCGCCTGCGCGCCCTAAAATGGTGCCGAGTCTCGTTTTCCCCCGTTCCGAGAGCGCCGGCCGCGGCTCCTCCGCCGAGGTCGCGCTGCGCCTACGCTCGCGGATCGGCTATAACCGTGTGCCGCTGAAATAGACTACCATTCCACAGCGGCATTCCGACTGTTTTCTTTTGTCGTCGGCTGTCGATGTAGTTCTGTTTGACGTGTCACATTCCTAACGATATCTTTTCGTAAAAGTGCCAATCGTGTATGTGTGCGTGGGATGGATGATTCTAGACGACCTCATGGTTGAATTCGTGGCTATTAACAGTTTTGGCTCGGTTGTAGCCATGGCTGTAATACTGTAATACGCCCGCACTCATTCTAAACATACGGAGATATATGTAGATATACAAAAGGGACGGTATGTTTGCAGTCCATTACTGCAGTACCTACTGTCTTTCGCTATGACAGTAATAAATTAGGTCTATAACATAATCGTTTAGAGAGAAATGTTCCCACTTTCAAAATATATTTGAGACACAGTAAATTATCGTTAGTATCTGCAACAAGTTAGTGTAGGTAATCAGGAATTTATGTGCGTCAGTTGTGCTTAAATAACAACGCAAACAAAACAGAAACGCACTCTACTTTTAACACACTTGTATTTGTTGTATCTGACAAGTATATATACACACGTTTAACGCCACTGCAATGTTAGCAGACGTTAAGTCGATTTTTTAAAACAATGACAACGATTTATGTTAAAATCTAAACACGTTGGTATGTTACAAAGACTATAGGTACAGAATTATATTCAATTCAAAACAGCCTAGCCTTGATAAGATTGCCGTCATAAAATAATTTTTGTATCCCAAAAATAGGTCTCGGTCGCCTGGTGAATTTGTGAGACTAGAGAAAATACCTAATTACGAAAATGTTCCCACTAGCTATTATACAGTTTCAATTGGAATACATCCAAATTCATGAATTCTGTCGTTAATTTCTGGTTTAATTAAAATTGCGACAACTCAACCAGATGAGTTGTTACAATTTAAAGAATTAACTAAAATGCCAGTGGATAATGGTGGTATGTGTTCGACGTTAAACATATAAAATGATATAGAAATAAATCATAGCAGCTAACGGACTTACTTTATCCAAACGATGTAATAAAACATTATGTAGTAATTTTTTACGTCAGACATCGGCAAGGTTAACATTATTGTTGCTAAGAGATACAAAAGTTTCACAGGATATCCAATAAAGTCATTTTACTTTCATATTATGTTATACTAACATTTTTTGTTTATATCTATGCTTCATTTCAACAATATAAGATATGAATGATTAGGTTCTATACAGTTGTTAACAAACGGCACGTTTGTTTCTACGCATTGTTTTCGTTGACTGTCATTTGCAAGATTCAAAACGGTGTTGTAGCCTTCATTGCAAGTGCGCACGGGAGAAGCTTTGTCAACAAAGTCATTAAACTGTTTTCAAATAACGATGTCTTAAAGTAAATCATAAAACACCCACTTCTTACTAATATACACTAGCATCTTCGAATATCTTAGTATAACTGTGTACAAACTAAAGAGATTGCTCCTGCTTGCACACTTACAGCTGTGAGTTTGGTGACTTACCGTTGGTGACTCTGATTTCTCTTGCTTCTACTATGTTACACTAGAGGTTGATCTCCAGAACGATGTACCACAACTATTATTATTCTTTTTTATTCTTTATAAGTTTTAGAGTTTGACTACAACCTCGTCTGATGTTAAGTGACTACGTGGTAAACACGCCGAACCTAGAGGGGACTGGTTCTCACGTGCAACTGCCGGAACACACCAACAGGTGTTTGACGACAGATTTTAAACTTGAGGGTGGTAGCTAGCCAAGAGGAGTTAGAAAAAGACCTTCCACCATGTTACGGTTTCGTCACGATGTTCTCCTTCGTCGCAAGCTCCAACTGAGTTGCAAGGATTCGAACCTATTTCTATCGATGCTGTGTTCGAACACGCTATCAAATAAGCCATCATCGCTTATTTAAAATTATTTCTTATCCTATTAACTAATTTCTTGTGTTTGTTTGACTGTTCAAATGGATCTAATCATTCGTACTTAGAATTGTTGTATTCAATAATAATTTCGTCAGATTAGGAGGTAGAGCTAATTTCTACTTAACTCAAGATATACGCAAAGTGCAATATTCCATTTGATTGCTATAAGTTTGTATACGATTGAAAACAAGCGCTTAGTGTTTTGTGCGTTTTGGATTTATCTATGAGAGGTGGCTTATGCCGTGGCAGCATTACCGTGGTGACAGTCTATTACTGTTATTTATTGATAGCTTCGGATTTTCTTAGACTATACTCTAGCATTAGGTGAATTCTATTTATTTAGTGTGACGGACAAACTGTTAATTTTTTGTACTGAATTTATATTTTGCAATAAACATCGACACTGATAATTATTTTCCCATCTCTACGTACTGGTATTTTATTTAGCCGTTATGTCAATCAGAATGAATATTTTGGGAGAATTGTATTATTATTTCCTTAATACCAGTCTTTGACTTTGAAATTCATTACAATGCCAAGTCTTCGTAATCATGTTGTCCGTATTGCTTAATTCAAGTTGTTACTATGTGTCATCTAATGGAAATATTCTATTAATAATAATACAAAATCATTAACAAACAATACATAATTAGGTAAAAAACAATTTAGTTTTTATTTAAGGACATCCTTGTTTTTTTACATTATAAAAACATCGTCATTAGTGTTCATTTAAAATAATTTTAATTATAAATTCCAAGTACACAATTGTGTCTTATTTGAAGTCTTTGTATTATAGTTATCTGATTACTTTTAATTAACATTTAGAAGATAAATTAAAATTTAAACGATTGAAAGTATTACAATTATCAGGACGGGACGTGTTTTTTATTAACAGGACGGGATAACGTCCGCCGAGCCCGCTAGCGAACGATAAACTAGTTGTTTTCCGAACCGGTGGTAGCTTTGACATTCATAATCGTCTTCTCAGGGCCTAAATTAAGTAAAGTATTTTTGATTTTGATTTTGAGCGTATGAATTTTGCTATTCCGTCTAACAGACATTTCACTACGCACTTATTAAAGAATCAACTTGGAATGTGTTCCCAAAAATCTATAGTACTATGTGATCTATATATGTTACATGTAATAAGAACGTGAACCTTACGTGTCTGTACTTTTAGATTTTAGTGAAAAAAATTGTTGCAAGTGTTTAGGAATAAGTAATAGAATAGATTTCAACCATGCTTAGAAATATCTGTCTGTCTGTCTGCTTGTTTGGACACGCACCACTAAACTAAACTAAAGTATTGCATTCACGACAAAATCTGATAACTATATCACAATCAATCCCTCAAATCGTAAAGTATATCCTTGAGTAACATTTAGTCTATGTTTCATTAAAATCAATCCACTCTATTAGAAGTTATTGTAATTTGAATGATGGTTCGAGTTAAATTAGAGAAAATAGTAGATAAGTAAATTTAAATTTCAGTTCATTTCAATCTCTTACGAAAACAGAATACTATACAATGTATAAATAATATCTGAGACAATAATATCTGACACGCATGAAGTCACGGGCACAGCTAGTATGGTAATAAGTTTCATTTATAATTACAAGAATTTGGCACCGCTTTAAATGCCTACCCGAGTTAAATACCTCCTATTACGTATACATTACTTATGAAAAGTAGAATGATATATAAGAAATTACTAAAACTATACATTCTCGAGTAACAAAAATTATGACGTATATAAGAAATGTTCATCTTAATTTTGCATTTTTTTAATATCAAAATGGATTTTTTGACGGGATTTTGGAATGTCATAGTAGATTTTATGTTTTGACTCTATATTTTGTAATATTGGTGGTGTTTAACACAATATAGTTAGGTTATTGTGCACAAGTGAAGTAGATCAGAAATAATAACACGGATCATGGATTCTAACTTGCCACAAAACGCCCTGGAAAGTTCTAACAGGACGGCTACCATCTTGTTAGTTCATTGAAATGATCGTAAGAAACTTGTAATATCACTAACTACTCGACAATGACTGTAATAATCTACTAGAAGATTGGTTGCCAAAAATAAAAGATAAATACCTAAATAGTCTTCAACTTAATTTTTTTAATAAGGGCGTCTCGTAGATACGAATTCTGCCAGTGTCAAGATAGTCATGGGAGAGGTATATTATATTTTTATTATATAATTAAGTTCTTCCAGATTAGGCCACTGAAATACGAGGTTACAGTTATCAAAGTGTTAAACAACGTGAGCGATTCCATTTGGCAAGTCATAAGAAATTTTATTCACGTGAATAGATTTGACGCCTAAACGTCATGACTACATAACATGACATAACTATGTCTTTTTTTTCTTCTTCTAATTATATTTTGTTGGATTTCATTCATGTATCTCTTTTAGAAAACATTTATTTATAGGTATGTACCTTTTAAATTTGTTTATGCTTAAGACTTATGAGCGCGAAATGAGTGACATATGTATGATTGTTGGTCAAGTTCAAAGCGCCATCTTCTAACTAATGTTACAGAAGGTAGTACGTCGACGCCAGGTCTTTTCTCATGGATTTACTTATTATTTTTAAGGGTTCTATTTTATACACCTTTATTTCTATGTCAATATTTTTTTAAATTTCTTCTTTTCTTATAAACGCCAAATATCAGTCACAATTTAAACTAAAGTATGCACTATTTTCCATAGATTTACTTGTAGGAAGATTTTGGTATCCATATATACATAAACAGAAGGAAAACAGTTTACAACATCTTGCTTCTCTGTATCTCAGTAAATTTTTCTTTTATTTAGCAGCTATTGAGGACCTTTAGTGTTATCAATAAACGGTTTAAAATTTCGTTTTTTTTCCCTTAACATTGCAACTTGACAAAATTTTGATCAAATTACGTATAAAGAGTCACCACTGTCACTGCCAATTTTGTATAATTCATACACGTTTAAAAAAAATATTTTTTTGGTGTTTAACCACAGTCTAATCTGATGTGAAATGGCGAGGAAGTTTAAGATGGTAAATACGCCAAACCTAGAGGGGACTGGTTCTCAAGTGCGTGTGCGGGAACACACCAAATACTTGGCGACAGATTTACAACTTGAAGGTGGGCGGGTAACAGCTAGTCTAAAATAGAATAACCTAAATTACTTCCAATAAGGTCAGTTATCTGCCAGTGAAAATCCCGTGAAAATCAGTCCAACCGTTTTGTAGATAGCACTGCGGGCGAAACCACGGGTAACAGTTAGTCTAAACTAAAATAGACTAAATTACGTTTTAAATTGTCCGATATTTGAAATGTATTTTATTACACATTCCAAGACACCTGCAACTTTTTACAGAAATCTAAAAAGTACAGACACGTTAGATTTACATGCATATAATAATATGTATAGAAAACAAATCTTAACAATACATAGGTTTTGTCAGATTACAAGATAAACTAATTAGATATACATATCATGTACTTCTATATTGCTATCTATCATCAATCTATGTCTATATTGCGTACACTTTTTTTCGCGAGAATATTAATTTAGTATTACCAGAATACTTATTTACGACATACGTACGCTATTCCTTTTCAAATATTCTTTTTTATTTCACCATAATTATCGAAGATTGCCAACTTTTGCTACCATCGACGTCACTACGTTCATATATATGAACCAACACCATGAATCAGTAAACATCAAAAATAAATAGCGCTGCGTGTAACGGGACTCCGGTATGAACTGCGTCATTCAGATTTAATGAATTAAAAATATAAAAATTATCCCATGAAACATCTTCTTCATCTTTTGGCTTATTTTTGGCAACCAATTATTATTATTTTTTATGTCATAGCAGGCAAACGAACACGTGGGTCATCTGATGTTAAGAGATCACCACCGTCCATAGACACTTGCAACACCAGGGGAGTCGCAAGTGCGTTGCAAGCCTATGTTTGAGGCAAGGGGAGGGAGGGGGGAAACGAGAGGGGATGGGAGGAAACGTGGGCTTCCGGCGCTATCAGTGACCGAACGAAACGGAAGAATGCAAGCACTGTTACTTCACGTCAGTTTTCTATGAGAGGGTGGTGCCACCCCGGGCGAGCCGACCCATTCATGCTGAAACCAATAATAGCTTCAGCGTTGCTCTACCACTTATTAATTACCTACCACCTATTATTACTGCCATTGTCGAGTAGGTAATAATATTACAAATATCCTGTGATAATTTTAATGTTATAACAAGACGGCAGCCATTTTGTTACAAACTTCCAGGGAGATTCTGTGGCATCTCAGAATTCATGCATATTAATTTTCATCCACTTCACTTATGCACAATAACCGAACTATTACGTAAAATGCCACCAACATTACAAAATATAGAGTCAATTAACACAATAAGAATAAAATATAAAAGCCACTACATGCCAGGCTAAGATCCCACCAACAACTCTTTGATGTTTCAAGATATTTCTTTCTGAACGCATAACAGTTTAAAACGCCTTGACAACGAACGAAAAGAGATACGCAGAATGCGATAAAAAACGTTAATAGAACGAACAGGAGAAATTAGTTTGTTACATTTAAAGGCCTCGTGGTCGTTTGAAAGACTATAAATATAGAGATACACTCTACACGATGTATATAAAAATATTAGCTACACGATTTATTTTAACATTTTGAATGACTGTACATATATTACTCTTTAACACAAAAACTTCTGAACACATTTTGATGACTCTTTACTATAATATACCTTATAAAATTAATACATAGACTAGCATTTGTAATGATTGTGACAATTAATCAAAACAAATTTACACAAAGATAATGTATTCGCTAGTGATTGAAAATAACGTTCGCTATTTGTATTACAGTATATTACATGATACCTGTTTATACCGAATAAAATAAGCTTAAAACGTCGTCTTATTGTAAAATTGTTACCTGTAAATTACTAAATACCGAAATATACTTTATACTCCATTTTTAAGCATATTGCGCACATGAAGAGCGGTGAGATTTTACAAGTTATGTGTAATACGTATCATTACAGAGTATAAAACAAAGTCCCCTACCGCGTCTGTCTGTCTGTCTGTTCGCGATAAACTCAAAGACTACTGAACGGATTTTTATGGGGTTGTCACCAGTGGATAAAGTGATTCACGAGAAACATTTTGGTATATAATTTGTCCAAGATTTTTTTATAATCAGGGCGGGACAACGTCTGCCGGGCCCGCTAGTTATAAATATATTAAATTAAAATGAAGTGAAATATTCATTCTTACTGAATGTTGTTCTGAGTAGAGATGATCACTAAATAAGTTATATATAAATACTAGCGGACACAGCGGACGTTATCCCGCCCTGATAATAAAAAAGCACTTTGACAAGTTATATACCAAAACCTACCTCATGAATCACTTTATCTATTGGTGATACCGCATGAAAATGCGTAAGTAGTTTTTGAGTTTATCGCGAAGAGACAGACGTAGCAAAGGACTTTGTTATATATTACTAGCTGACCCGTGCAACTTCGTCTGCACCCAATCGGTTATCACTGGTGCCAATTCTAAATAAAAATTTTAATATAGGTAATTAAAACCTTATTGCAGCCACACCATCGGTTTCCAATTGTGAATCCAAACTATTAAGGGACTCAATCAAACATATACCCAGTTGGTATATGAGAAATCTTTTAAAATAAGCCTACAACCCGTTCGTAGCAACCAACATATATTGGTGGTAATGTGAAAAAAAGGTTTAAAGGTCTATGGACCCCCCAGTTTCTAACGAAGTTCCTTTCCCTTTTTTGTAGACGTTTACTATACAGTCAGTAGAGTTTACATTATAAAATATCAAGTTGATAGAGTTAAATTGTAAATTAAACGATAAAATGTATTCATAAAATAAAATAATGATAAATGAAACACTGAATAATATCATAACTATTTTCAACTTGTATTAAAACTTTTTCACACTCCATTGTATTGAAGAAAAATATAAATATTAAAAAGATATGAGCACGACGCGTCAAATGTCACTTGCCTGTAACTATTTGTCTAAGAGCTAGCAACGGTTTCGAAAAAGAAAATAAGCCAGTTTTTATATATCTTTATGTTCTTCCGAACAGAGTGCGGGCTACCTGGCTGCCGGTAAATGTTGCGTTTATTAGTGCATATCGCACCTTTACAGGCAAAAATATTGATTTTTGAATATTTTGTTTTTTACTAACTTAGAAACGCTACTAAAACATGAAATTATCATTGCCAGACATTTTTGTTATTAACAATAATGTGCCCGATGCTATTTTTTTTTTGTAAATAAAATAAAGTATGTCCAAACCATGTTAAGATAGCTGTAATTTTAATATTATTATTATTTAATTTTTAATGAAGGCTTAGTCGCCTTCTCGGCTATATCGCCTAAGTGACATACAACTATATAACAATAAGAATGACAATACACTTAACAATAGCTTATATTAATTTTGTACAATTCTTTAGCATCTTTCGAAGTGGGGTCAGACAATAACGAATTGTACAAACCAGTGTGGAACGAACCAGAAGTATTAAGCCGAGATCTAATATCTTCGTTTCGAACACATTCTGCCAGGATGTGGTGCACATCATCGATGAGCTCACAACTATGGCAGAGTGGTGATAGTACTTTACGCATCAGGTAGGCGAACTTTTTGTTCTGAGCGTAATCTTATTCCTGTGATTGCTTCCCGACGGCAAATCGTACTGTCATCAATCCATGGTGACCTTAAGGGGCGTGGCTGAATCGTTCTGTACCATATTCGTTTGGTTTTAGAACACTCATCAAAGTATTCCTTCCAATGCGAGTAACAGCTATTTTTAAATACTGAGCATACATCCAAGTAAGTTGGTAAAATATTAATAGGAGCACCTTCGGAGGCCTTCCTTCTCTAGCTAAAAGATCAGCTCTTTCATTCCCAGTTATACCTATATGAGAAGGGATCCATTGTAAAACAATTACTTTGTTCTTTGCTTTGAAATCTAGTAATTGCTTCAAAATAGTGTATGTAGGCTATCGGTATTCCTCGAAAAGTCGAGGTACATCGCGCTACGTGTTGAAGAACACTTTTTGAATCGGATAAAATAACAATCTTAATGGGCTCAGTTCATTGTGCAAATGATAAGGCCTCTGCAATTGCTATTAATTCAGTGTGCATAATTGAAATATTTTCATCAATTTGAAATTTCATAAAAGTTTTGGAATTTGACTCAAAAAATGCGGCTCCTAAATAATTCCCAGCTTTAGATCCGTCAGTGTATATTTTAACAAAATTTTGATAATATTCATTTATATATTGAAGACAAATATCTTTTATTTTAACAATATCATATTGACGCTTTGGCTTCCAAATACCATCTACATTTATTTTAAATATATTTTGCAAATCAATGTTATCGACCCAGGTGTGTAAAGTGAACATTTCATGTTTTATACTTGTTTGACTTGGAGTATTTTTATATTGAGAAAAAATAGTGGTCTTTTTCTTTTACGCCAATAGAGTGATTGGAAAGAGGTGGACAGTTCTTCTGATACATTAGTTAGTTCGTTCTTTTCGAATGACATAAATTTAAATAGAATTTTGACAGCTTAATATTGTCTCCTGAGATGTAATGGGTATATGCTCAATTCGCTTTCCATAACATGGATTGGAGTACTTCTAATGAAACCCCCGATAAGTCTCATGGCCTGGTTTTGGATTTTTTCAAGTTTATAGAGGTTAACCTGAGCACTACTATCATAAAGAAAGCTGGCATAGTTAATTGGACTGCGTGTAATATTGAAGTATAAACGAACTAAATGTTATGGATGAACACCCCAATTAAAACCGGCTAATGCTGTGAAAACGTTTAGAAACTTAGAGCTAGATACTGCAACTGCATTGATATGTTTACCCCATTTTATGTATGATAAAGATAGCGATAATTGTGGAAGCGCCTGTTATAGACGCATGTATTCAAGATGACGTCAGTCTCAAGTCATATGTCTACGTTTATCGTTGTTTTTCGTTTACGGTGTTTACGGTGAAATCTCAATATCATAATGGTTAATAAAATGAAATATGTTCTTTGCAATGGAAAAAATAAAATGGTTTGAAATGAATTATTTTATTTATAAAGAATATCATCGGGCACATTATTATCAATAACAAAATTGTCTGGCAGTGATAAATTCGTGTTTTTAATAGCGTTTAAAAGTTACTGAAAAAAAATGTTCCATAAATTATTTATAACCCAAAATTTTAACCTGTAAAAGTGTGATGCGCATTAAAAAACACATCGTTAACCGGCTACCAGGTATCCTGAATTTTGTTTGGAAGGGCATAATATATCTTCATTTTAAAGAACCAGCTTTTCTAAAATTCTCGTTCTTCCAACATTGCTGGCTCTTGTACTAAGGTGTCGCAAAAAAGTCTAGTTACATTAACTACAATTTTTTGTCTTTCGTTTTCCTGGAGAACCCCTTGCGTTTTATGGGACAAAAAGTATCCTAAATGTAACCTTGGAATATTAGTTATTATTGTGTCAAGTTTCGTTAAAATCGGTTCAGTACTTTCAGCGTGATGCGTGTTCACAGGGACAGAAAGACAGACAGACAGACAGACAGACAGACAGACAGACAGACAGACAAAAATTGTAAAAAGATTATTTTTGGCTTCTATATCGATAACAAAGTCTACCCCGATCAAAATTTTCAAAAAATATTTAATGTACAGATTTGACCTTGCTACAGTTTTATTATAGTATAGATGTAGTGATACCTACAAGCACGCAGTTGAAGTAATAAAACAAAATATATGCGATGATTATTAAGATAGGTAGACTCTTTGGGAAAAGTACTTTATTGGGGTTAAAAAAAAAACGGTTGAATTTCGACCACTGAATGAGCACTAGTTTAAATTAATCTGGGAAAGGTGAGCCAGGTGAGTAGTAAAACTAAATATATCAAACAAGGACAGATTATACGTCACCGTTTACGAATATTCCACTTTTACGATTTATAAATAGACATTGTGTACTTAAATAGAATAATAAAAAAGACGTGTGGCACTCGGAGACTGCCGCGGTAAAGCTATTGTATAGCATTTTTTATCAACTTATGCAATTATAATTATTTATTTATTTTATTAATGCAGTATTTCAAAAAAAAAATTAAAAAAAATAATTAATTTTTTTCTTTTTATTTCAAAAAATAATACTGCATTTGTGATAATAATAATAAAATGAATGTATATAGAGTACTAACTCATTTTCTTTCACTATTTTTTCGTGACTTTCTTCATTAATAAATGCACTTTGTTTATTCATATTTAAAACACTTTGTACACAAATTATACGAGTACAGATATTCACTGTTGTACATAGATGATAAATACCTATACACCTATATACTTTCTCACAAACAGCTGATTACGGTAGTTTTCCAATACAACCAATGCCACCAAAAGGCGGGTTGCTGAACTAAAGAGACAAGCGTGATATTTCAAAAAGTCATTAAAAGTTCTGGTATTTATCGATAGATGGAAAAACTAAAAAGTATCACCGCTGTGCCGGTCGGAGTGGGGTGTGTTAGGTTTTTTTCGCTACGGAATTTCTGGATTCGGTCCCCACGCTCAAGGCCCGCGATAGAAGCTATGCAATAGCTTAATAAAATAATAGAAATTTAAATACTTCAGATAACAGGACATGTTTTAGCTCATCTATAACTACTGCTGTCCGTGCTGTCGAATATAAATCACAAAATATGTTGTGGTCATACCGAAGATGGTCTATACAAATTTCTTCTTAAAGTATTTTCTCTTAAAAAATAGACATTGACAGACAATATTAATGTCGGTTCTTTGCTTTTTATACAAAAAATCGTCAACCAGTGGAACGAGGACATTGGCTGGCAGTAATAACAGTCTCAGGGTGGTTATAAATCTACGCGGGGTAGTGTCGTTTTTCCATACTCGCACTGCTCAATGTCTTACTGGTTACTGAGTAGGCAGTATGTAAAAGGAACGTTACAATATCAGTTCGAATTTACAATCTTGTTTATTAACAGTACGATATTCATTCTAAAAAAATATCATTTTGTCTTGCTGTTTGTACATACAATTGTTTTTCATTTACTGCACTGCCCGTTTTGCTGTACTGTCGATCAGCGCGATAAGCAGTATTGACAACTGTTCATAAATTCTAATAGATATACTTGGGTCCACTAGACCAGTAATGTAAATTTATGGGGTTATCATTTCAGCTAAAATAAAAAGAAAAATTTGACCGTTCTGAATACAGTTGCGCAGAACACAAATTTAGGTATAAATATCATTATAATATAATATATGTCAATATCGGTCGAGACAATTTAATGGTAAATAAATGCCAAATTTGGATTCCTATAAAAATATTTTTACTTTGTTCTGTAATCTTCTTGACTATATTACGCGCAAACCCGAGCATACGGCTACTTATATTCAGAATGGGCAAAAAAATTGACGAGGACAAAAAGATATAGCACAAAATGACCTGTATCAAAGCCAAATCTGTACATTAAATATTTTTTGAAATTTTTGATCGGAGTAGACTTTGTTATCGATATAGAAGCCAAAAATAACCCTTTTTAATATTTTTGTCTATCTGTCTGTCTGTCCCTGTGAACACGCATCACTCTGAAAGTACTGAACCAATTTTGACGAAATTTGGCACAGTGATAACATATATTTCAAGTTTACATCTAGGATATTTTTTAACGCTTTTAAAAAGCGCAAAAAATAAAACGCAAGGGATTCTCCAGGATAAAGGACGAAAGTCAAAAATGTGTAGTTAATAAATTCTTGCCGGATTTTGGTAAATTTTCTTTGTGCTATATATGGCAGACAGATTACCTAAAGTTTTAAGCTATATTTCCCTATGCTACTTTAAAAAAAATACCAAAAAAAATTATCGTTGGGTCCCGAGCCGTCGACTCCGTTGGACTATATAATGTCCAGTACGTTGTAACTGAGCCACGGCTACATGACAATTCTATGCGTAATTATCAACCACATATTATCATTACATAGTATAAGACAAAGTCCCCTACCGCGTCTGTCTGTCTGTCTGTTCGCGATAAACTCAAAAACTACCCAACGGATTTTTATGCGGTTTTCACCGCTGGATAGAGTGATTGATGAGGAACGTTTTAGTATATAGTTTGTCAAGGATTTTTGCATGATCAGGGCGGGACAACGTCTGCCGGGCCCGCTAGTGAAAAATATGTGTAAACGAAACTGTCACTTATATGTTGTTACATTTATTTTATTGTATAAAAAATGTTTGCTAAACAAAGGTGACAAGATTTTTTCCTAAAACATAAACCTAGATAATAGTTACATTGCATTGTAGAAAATGTATCTCAATTAGAGTTCTATCTGTACGTGTGTTGTTTCGATATTTGATAAAATTAGTTTTCTAAATATTGTTGAGTTTTGAAGTAGTTGTGTTCAGGTTTATGAATCTACGACTAAAATAATCAGTTGAGGTGTTTGCAGTTACCAGGCTATGTTGTATTTATACTAATATTATAAAGAGAGGTAAAGTTTTGTTTTCGAGGGATCCTTGATACTACTGGTCCGATTTGCTGTAATGCTGCGAACAGGTTCTAGGCTTTTTTTAAAAGTTTTCTCACATACCAACTGGGTATATGTTTGAGTGAATCCCTGGATAGTTAGGATTCACAATTGGAAGTGCTACAATCGGGTTTTAGGCTTTTTAAGATTATTTGCGTTTAAAAATACAATTGAAACCTGTAATAACCGATTTGGTGCAGACGAAGTTGCACGGGTCTGCTAGTTGTAAATAAATGGTAGTTAAAATTAGTCAAACCGCTCAAATTTTCTCGGTAGATCCGTTTCCACGGTAATGACCATTTACAAAATTATCCTGATAACTTAATAATATTTATACGAGTTACAACAGGTTATATTACAGCATAATACGTCTTTGGGCTTTCGCAAAGTTTGGCAGAATAAGACTTATAAAACAGCTTTCTACACAGACGCTCGCTACACAGGAGACTGAAGGTTCATGAAAAATCTTTAGTAATTGTCATAAAAGCTGGAACGACCGACCAGCGGGGTATTTTTTTTTAATCATTAAGAGTTAATAGAAAGATAGTAAAGAATATTATCTATCTATCAAAACATTTTTGGAGTATCTATTAATAAAGATTGAATACAGTTTCATCTCAGATATTAATGTTTAAGCGCTGAGTGATGGAAGACTCGTTCAACTTTTGATGGATTTAGTAATATTTCATAAATGAATACCTAAACAATGGAATTTAGCCACGGAAGTGTGAAGGACTTAATGAGTTTAATAACAACAATTTCTTTAAATAGGCTTAATTAATGGACCATGCATTCGGTTGTTCTGAAGCACTCAGGAACATATAAAGCGGATGAATGCCTTTGTTTAATTTAAAACAGCTGAATTTTCGTTGGAGTTAGCTATCAGATAAATTTTCACTAACTGTTTTTTTATATTGTCTTTTATCTATTTATAGCCTTTCATCATAATCTGAACTAATGTTAAGTGACTGAAGATGATAGTATGCCAAGTTTTGCGGAAATAGCCATTGAGCACAATCGGCTAAAAGTTGGTAGCCGGGCAGCAAAAAATGCTCCACCATGCCATACGTCATCACTATATTTTCTTTTATCAATACAGCTATCATCGCAAATTTATACGAATGAAACCTCATAGACATAAGGTTATCTGGCTTACACATAAATAATTTCTTAGGTATATTTTTAGAATTACAACAAATATATCCACATCAATGTATAATAATCATTTAAGCGATCCATCATTCCCATCCACTACAGCTATTGGTACAGAATTAACTCCAGTTTATCTTCTAATATTGTATGTTAGAGACCAGTTTGTTACAAAACTTTGACTTTAATTTTTATTTGGCACTTATCTGTAGAGGCATTTGATTTGGATATAGGAGTTTTCCTTTACGTAACCGGTCATGTACGTTGTATAATGTATTGGTATGCATTTAAAACAAGTATACAAATTAACAGATATGATGGCTCGTTGCGGAGGGTTATGGTCATGAAACAAATTTGGCGTATATGCCAACAGCGTTGCGAATGTAATACGTTGATTGAAGAGCGATTATTATTATGTTTGTTCTCATCCACATTTATTACTCTATGTACTATCGTGTAAGTTTAACATTTCATTGAAGTTATGGTAGTATATTTTATATCCAAAGATTATCTATCAAGTACTCGTATCGATCCATGTTTTAAAACAAGGAAACGTTTAGTCGAGTCGAGAAATTTTATAAAAATGATGTATTTTAGAACATTGACGAATAACTTCCAATTATTTTAACTTTAACGTTCATGTTAACACATATTTTTTGTAAAATACAAAGATTTTATCCAACTCTTTGACGTTTTCGGTTTCTATTTCTCCACTCTCTCTATACTTTCTGTCTGTACTAGTGATATAAAGTTGTAACGTTTGTTTATTTATAGAATACAAGCGGACCGGGCGGACGTTGTCCTGCCTTGAAAACAAAAAAAATCCTAAAAGTCGATCGCAGCGCCACCTGCCGGGTCCAATTGTGAATCTAAACCATTCTCGAATCTCCACGAACACACACAAAAAATTTCATCAAAATCGGTCCAGTCGTTTAGGAGGAGTTCAGTCACATACACACGCACACAAGAAATATATATATTAAGATTAGCTGATTCTCGCGACTTTGTCTGCATCGTTTATTATTTCAATTGTTTTGATATATCTCGCAGGGATTATTAAGTAGCGTTTTCGACGAAGGCGGCTTGACTTTTTCCGACACTTTCAACATTCAATTTACAAAAAATCTTGACATATTATATGCCTAAACCTTTCTCGTGAATCACTCTATCTATTAATGAAAAGTGCACGAAAATCTACTGAGTAGTTTTTGAGTTTATTGCGAACAGATAACAGACAGACGCGGCGGAAGTTTTTATTTTGTAATATAAGTAGTGATAAAGGCTGGAACTATTGATTCGATTCTTAAAATTCTTTTACCAATAAAAACGTTATTACTGGGTAACATAAACGATATTAAAGTCGTCGACTAAGCAAGAAATTCCCTACAAGTATATGTTGTCAATTTCACAGGAAGATAATTCGTTCGAGCGCATTAGAATTCTAAATAAAAACGAAATTTTTCACAACATTATTTATATGAAAAATTCGAAATCATGAGTAGTCATCTCTTAGTATTAATATAGTAAGAGCTCAAACTTTACTATTTTTTTCCCTAGATTTGGATGTTATTTGGAATTTCAATACCATGAAATTCATGGTAACTAAAGAAAAAAAAAGTTTCAAAAGAAAATCATATATCTATACCAGGAGACTGTTTAGACAGTAGCAATATTTATGGATGATACTATGCACTCGATTCTCGTTCTAAATAAATTTTGAAAATAGGGGCTTAATATTTGACCTAATTATTTAGAAACATACATAAATTATACTCAACCGTCTGTGTCTATATTAAAGCACAGTGTCAATGACCTTCGGGTGAAATGAAAGTGAAGCCAACAAACTAACAGATGATAACTTTTCAAAGATTGAACAAACTAAAGAGTTTTTTGCCCGTTTAATTATCGAAAGTTATTAACTCCAGGCCGCCGCTGTTAGGTTTTCTCACCTGTTATTTAACCTAGGTTTATTTAAGTTATTATCCATACTCTTGAAATTCTTAGAACAAATTTTACCTAAGGTTCTCTTAGTTATCTATTAGTATTTGTTTTGATATTATTATTTTTTGTGTTAAATGTGACCATGAAGTGTCATATCTTAGAATACTGCAAGTGTAATCTTTCACCTGGTATGTAAATCGGCAGTGGGGAAATAGTTAAAACATCTATCTCCTCTGTTTCCCACCTGAAGTTTTTAAACCTTTTTTCTTTAGTAGTTATTAAGGAGTTGTAATGTTATCAATAAAAAAAAATTAAAAAGTTTGTATCTTGATAGTCGAAGTAGACCAGTAGACGAGCGTTCGTAAAAATAATATGACACTTTCCTAAACAGATGCAAGAAGCTGTGTAACATGTGACAAGGTGTTAGATGAATTAGAGAAGATTGACGACGACACAGACACGTTCGGGGTGGACTTCGTTAAGATCAATGACAAGCGGCTCGCGAAGCAGTATGGCATCACGAAATTCCCCGCCCTCACGTACTTCCGTGAGAAGGAACCGATCATTTACGAAGGTCAAGCAACAATAATAATTCTCATATTTATCACACTTAACAGTACAATAGTTTAATACAAAACAAGCATTATAAGTCAGTAGAATCAAGTTATGGCGAGATCTTGGAATGTCATGTAGTGGATTTTTTATTATATTCATATTTTTGTGTTATTTCACTATGTTTTGTAAAATTGTGTTTTACGTAATATAGTTTGGTTATTATGTACAAGTAAAGTGGATGGGAAATAATACCACGAAGCAAGGATTCTGACTTTCCATAAATACTCCCTAGAGAGTTCTAACAAGACGGCCACCATCTTTTTTAGTTCATTGTAATGATCGCAAGCAACTTGTAATATTATTACCTACTCGAAAATGGCAGTAATAACCTACTAAAAGATTGGTTGCCAAAAATAAAATAAAGAAACAAGTTGGTACAATTGATATCTTTAAAAATATATTTTACATAACCTTAATTAATTTTAAAAAAATATATGTAAATGTAAATAGTATTTATGTTAATATTAGAAACCAAAGAAGGTTAAGTATAAGATAAGAACAAAACTAAAAACAAGTAATTTTGTCTTTTTTCCACGAACTATAAGGCTTTTTTATTTTAATTTGAAGCTTAAATTAAGCTTTCAAGGTAAGGTGTAATTTACATGGCAAAATGCCCTCTGATTACTCTGATTATTAATTATTTATGATAAAGATCCAAAATAGTATTTACTTGAGGCATGTTAAAATATTTCAAATTTAAAATGAGGCGACTAGATTATTAGTAAATAGGTGACCCGCGCCCTCTACGATGATAATCTTTAAAAAAATTATAAATGGTCAATAGAAACCAAAAATAAAAATCCTCCATCAAATGGCCATAGCTCTATTCTGATATGATCGTAATTAAGCCTTAAAAGAACTGTATTTTGATTATATATACGTATATAAAAGATTTTAAACATTCATTCTTGTCAATGGACGTTAATCTAATAATTTATTGACAAATGGAAAGACAAATTTAGTTTATAATATTTATCATTGATTAAGTTTCCATTTAATAACAGTTACGTCCGTCAGTATTTTATTGATCGATTCCGACATGATTTACATAGTTGTAGACTAAACTGGCATCACTCAATATTCCGGAAAGAAACCATAACTTTTGGCAACAGTATTGCGCTGGGGATAAACGCCAGACATAATAGCCAATGACCTTCGACTTGTTAATTTAATAACCGCCAAACAGTCTGTAAAAGAGATGGGAGCAGTTATATAGAGAATGAATTATGATAACTTTTAATATGCTACTAAAATGGGAATAAATACAATGTTGTAGTTAGTTATTCGTGAGATTAACTTGGTTACGCGAGGCATAAAATGGAGTGGAGTGAGCCAGATTAAGAGATCGTCAAATCCAACGTTGGATTAACAGAGGCTGATAAAAATTACTAGGAAATGAATTTGTAATGTTGTAAACTATACCTATTGTAGGAGATCTCATGGACGAAGAAAGCGTTCTGGATTTCTTGACGAGTTTAGAAGCAATGGACCTTCCTGACCGGATAGAAGAAGTAAACCAAAAAATATTAGCAAAAATTATCGACGAAACTGATTATGTTGCCGTTCTCTTCTGTAAGTATGGTGTGATATTTTTGGGTTTTGTACTTCGTATATTAGTGGTAAAATCGTTTCATTACTTTTCAACTAACCTCAGTCAGAATCTATAAATTCTATCAATGTAGACCTATCTAGTTGAGATATCTTCCACTCAGTCGTAATCATCTTATTGTCACCAAAGGAGTTAGAAGAGGCGTCTGTATATTGTGCCGTGTGTTTTATTGTGTTTTTGACGTAGGTCCTGACCACAAAAGTTGCGGCCCGTCAAACAGTAAGTAAGACTCTCAGTTAGCGGCATGAAATATTTTAATGTCGGTGTGGCTGTAACTCTTCTCGCTTCATAGAATAGCGTTAGTATACATTTACGATCCAGACGTGCTTTTCGCTTAGTTAAACGAAATTACGTTGGCATTAGAATTATGAAACTAGTAATTTCTCTAAATTCCTTTTGCAAAATTATTTGAACTGTACAATTATGATGATGATGAATACGACTAGTACATAGGTATATAATTCTATTACAACATATTATTAAGCACTTACAACTGGATAATATTAATAATATTTATCCAAATAACTTTCTAAAACAGTTACATTTCGATGGTCATTTGAACGTCATTAATTTCACATTAATATTGATAACTACAGCAATAACTGTTTAAACTACCTAACCAACGATTACGAGGATCAGTTTTATTTTATGTTGTATCTAAGGTAACGTAGAATCAAGAACACTTTTGCATTATCGGGTTGCGAAGCAAACTATTTTTGTTGGGCTATTTTCGTCGCGCTAGCCAGCTCGAATTGACGAACTATCTTGTCATTGCGACTTAAAATACTCGTTTTGACTGTTTAGATGTAGAGGACATGATTAAAAATTGCAAAAATAATAATACAAATCAGAAAATTAAAGGTGACCTTGACCTACATAATTCGACGCAGCAGACTGTCTACAGTAAAGTAAATGTGTAAATGTTCTATTTATACCAAAGAAAAATACCAAATGCCTCGCTTTAAACTGTACAAGTGTTTGGTTCATAAAACGTAAATAGAACTAGTGTATTTACTAATTGATTTTTGCATTTACTGGAGATACTCGTAGTATTGCTTTTTATTTTTGTAGCTGTTACAAGAGACAACATTCACAATAATAATGTTATACTGCACGGAACACGCTTGGCGAATTCTTTCGCGCACTGTTTTCTTTTAACACACAAAGCAAACATTTAGGTAAACGCACCTAACTGCACTGCTTCACATTTTTACAAAGTATCATTAGGATTCCTAGTAGATAAATATTATCAAGGCAACGTACCAATAAATCGAGTAACGTTTCAGATAAACCGGAATGCAAAAAGTGTGCGAAAGCTCTGCAAGAGTTAGAAAACATTGATGACGAGGCTGATCAGCTCGGTATCGGTTTCGTGAAGATCCACGACGAGGAATTAGCCGAAGAGTACAGTCTTGGCGATCTGCCAAGACTGGTGTACTACAGGCATCAAATACCTATTATCTATGAAGGTTTGTGAGTCATTTTTATGGCCGCTGACGTTTGAATTGAGAAACCGGATAGCGATCTGGATGCTTGTTGCTGTTTCACGTCAAATAGAGACTGATATACTTTCACTATGCTGCACGTAATTGATCGTAACGGGCGTGCTGCTTCTAAAATATTATCACATAAACTACGATACGCTGGCGGACTGCTGTACGGGTAATGGGGATTTAAAGAATGGAGTTTTAATTATTTTCGTCTTTTAAATGTTTAAAATTTTACCAATATTATTAAAAAATCTTAAAAACATTATTTTTAGCTTTACTTACATTTACAATAGGAATTCGACCATATTTAATTTTTTTTATAATATTCATAATCATAATACATATTATTAATATAGATACTGTATCCAAAATCTTTTTATTGATAACACTTAACCACGTCAATAGCTTCTAAAGAAAAAAATCGATAGACAAACAAAGGAGTAAAAAGTACTGAACAGTTTAATTCACATCTTTCTAATTATTCCCTTATATTTTGATTAATTTTGTCTCTAAATCATTTACATACAAAAATAAAATTAAAACTGTAAATAGATATTGCTTTAACTGTAAATAATAATGCATTAAATACAAAACAATGCATTGCAGGTGAACTAAGTAAAGAGGAAGATGTATTGGAGTGGCTGATTGCTAATAAGTCGACTGGGGATGAGGAAGATATAATCGAAGATGTCACGGCCAAAACTTTGAACACACTTATTATCAACGTGGATAACCTTGTCGTATTATTTTGTAAGTAAACTGATTATTAACCAGAGCTATTTCCATATTCTATTATACAAAAAAATATACAATTTTAAAAGAAATGATAATTATTGCAAAATACAACGATTTACAGATGATCATGGTGACAAAGAATCTATGACTGTGCTTGAAGAACTAGAGAAGATAGACGACGATTGTGACCGCCACGGTATCCAATTTGTTAAGATTGACGATCCAAAAGCTGCGAAGGCTTTCGGAATTGACAATGTGCCCTCAATTGTCTATTTCGAGAAACAGATACCTAATGTTTACGATGGTATGTTTCATTTAAAATCATATACAAACATATTTACGTTATTGCATGGTTTTAATTTCATATTGAAATAATGCCAAATGTATTTATGAAATTATAGGTGACCTTGAAAATGAGGAAGTTATACTTCAATGGCTAGTTGATCAATTGGAGAAGGATGAAATTGAAGATGTCACAGACGAAATGTTAGATCGCCTTATCAAGGATGGAAAAACTGTCGCCGTTTTATTCTGTAAGTTAAAACAATGAAATTGTTGTTAGGAAACATCATCATACTGTACTATTATCTAACACTAGCCGACCCGTGCCCACTTCGTTGGGCGGTAATAGGCATTATCAAGCTACAACTTTTCTCTAGAACTCAATCATATATATCTCATAATTAAGGCAGCGTTCGTAAGAAACGTTTTCGTTCGACCATTTTTTCCGACTCCCCAGATATTACCCCCTACAACCTCACAAACTTTACCTCTTTATAATATTAGTATAGATTATAGATAATATAATTAGTTAATAGTTTCTGCCCGCGACTTCGCACGCGTGGAATAGTTATTTTGGGCTAAGACGCAGCGGAAGCTATCAAAAGGAAAAAATACCCCGATTTTAAAATATTTTTCATTGTTGCTCCGCTCCTATTGCCTTTAGCGTGATGATATATAGCCTATGACACTCACAAATAACATGGCTTTCCATTGGTAAAAGAATTTTCAAAATCGGTTTAGTAGTTCCTGAGATTACCCCTACAACGTCACAAACTCACAAACTTTATTTATTTATAATATTAGTATATAGATTATAGCCCCTGTCTGCGACTTCGTCCACGTAGTAATAGTTACTACTCTGGGCTAACGCTGACACGCAGCAGAAGCTCTCAAAAAAAACACATCTCGATTTTGAAACATTTTTCATCTGTATAACACTGAAAGAATTATTCAAATCGGACCAGTAGTTCCTGAGATTACCCCTTACAACGCCACAACGTCACAACGTCACAAACTCACAAACTCACAACGTCACAAACTTTACCTCTTTATAATATTAGTATAGATTTATATTTGCAGCTAATAATACCGACCATAAATCGGAAAATGTAAAAAAAAATTGAATTTTGGACTATCATATAATATTTGTATTTGCAGATGATAATAACGACCGTAAATCGCAAAAAGTCCTCAACGAACTAGAGAATATTGATGACGAATGCGATCAATTGGGCATAGCGTTTGTGAAAATAGATAACGATGAAGAAGCTAGAGAATACGGTATTGAAAAGATTCCAACACTGCTTTACTTTGAAAAGGGTATTCCAACTTACTACGAAGGAAACCTTGAAGAGGAAGAGAAGGTCCTTGCTTGGTTCAGACATCAGGCAGTAAACGATGAAATTGAAGATATCACCGATGAGATGCTCGACCTAATCATAGAAAAGATGCCTTACGTTGCTGTATTGTTCTGTAAGTATTTTTGTACTCTTTAATCTTTAGGTCTTAATGTTGATTTGTTTAAAACACTGATATGCTTTTGTAATTCAATGTTTCTTTTAAAATTTTGCTGCAATATACGTTGTTTAATTTATCCTATCAAGAACTGACATATAAATGAAATACAGTTCTTCTAATAAATTTCAGACGACAAGGATCAAAAGAAAAGCCAAAAGGTGTTAGTTGAATTGGAAAACATTGATGATGAATGCGATCAAAATGATATTGCATTTGTTAAAATCGACGATGATAAAGAAGCAAAGGAGTACGGTATTGATACAATACCAACAATGGTATTCTTTGAGAAGGGAATCCCTCATATCTACGAAGGTGATTTGATGAAAGAAGAAGAACTTTTGGGATGGCTGCTACATCAGAAACGACACAGTGAGATCCCTGAAGTTACTGACGAAATGATGGACAAACTTATTGAAAGCGCTCCTTTTTTGGCAGTTATTTTCTGTAAGACATTTTTTTTCTAATATCAAAATTTTTGTATACTACTTTTTTAAATATTTCGTATCCGATATACATACTTATTATTCTTTATTTTTATACAACGATTTCGATATTCTGTAGATGATAAGGACGATAGCCAAGATATCAGGATACTGAATGAGCTTGAGAACATTGACGATGAGTTAGAAAAGGAAGGTATTGTTATTGTAAGAATGGATAACAAAGCAGAAGCAAAGGAATATGGAATCGATCACCTACCTACCTTAATTTACTTCGAGGAGAACATCCCAGCTATATATGAAGGAGACCTTATGAATGAAGATGAAGTGTTGGAATGGCTTATTGAACAGAAAAACAGCGCCACGATTGAGGAGGTCACAGACGAAATTTTGAAAGATTTGATTGAGGAACACGAATATGTAGTGGTTTATTTCAGTAAGTGTTACTCCTTTATTTCTATTAGGTCCCACAATATTGTTTCAATAATCTGAGTAACTCGTAATATTATTATAAAAAAAAATGTGAGATTTGTTTGTTGTCTCATATTTATAATTTTCAGGTGGTAATTGTGAAGAAGGAGAGGAATGTGACAATATTCTGGACGAATTAGAGAATATTGATGATGAGCTTGATGAAACTGGCATTATCTTCGTAACAACTGAAGACGTTTCTCTCGCAAGAAAGTACGGAATCAAAACTTTCCCGACACTAGTATTCTTTAGAAACAAAGATCCTCTAGTTTACAAAGGTAAGCTTTATTTTAATAATAACAGAATACATACTTTCCTAAATTTACTTTTACAGGAAATAAATTTACTCATAAAATTTATCTGTATTAGTTTAATATCAGATATTTTTAACTACATGTTCCTACATACTTTTTTTCATTTTGGCTATAAGTCCTATTGTGAAGTATACAAAATATTGATATACGCGACAAAATGAACTTCATATTCAGTGGAATCTAGTGAAGATCCACAGTGTGGTCTATGATATTTGAGGTATATAACCCACTGGACTCTAGGAAGCTAGAAGTGCTATGGTATTCATGTTACAAAGATATCCGAGTATATCTAACAATTTTTCGAAATTACAGGTGATATAGAAGATGAAGATGAAGTTTTGGCATGGTTGACTGACGAAAACACTCTAGAAATTCCTGGAAAAATTGAAGAGGTTAACGCTAAAATGTTGGATAAAATCCTAGAAGAAAATGATCATGTCGTCGTCTTCTTCTGTAAGTAATTGCCATATTTACAAGCACTAAAAATTTGTAAATATTAATTTCTTATAGATTAAGGCGATAAAGTTGGGGTAATTTCGTTAAATATGGTTATGATAGAAATTAATTATTACAGATAAGGAAGGAGACAAAAAGTCACAAAAAATATTGAGTGAATTGGAAAACATTGACGACGAATGTGAAGAGAAAGATATTGACTTCATAAAAACATCAGATAATGGTATTGATAAAGAATACGATCTTCCTGATTTACCAGCTTTGGCTTTCTACAGACACAAATTTAGGACGATCTATAATGGAGATTTGATGCATGAAGAAGCTATCCTAAAATGGGTTTTGGAACTTCATGACTCTCAGCCCGATGTCATTGAAAGTGTTGACAGAAAAACTTTGAAGGATCTCATTAATGATGTTGAACATCTTGCAGTATTTTTCTGTAAGTTCAAAATAACCGTACTTATTAACACCATTGTACTTACGTATAAATTTAGATCAAAGTAAATATATGGCACTAGGTCTGGTATTTTCGTATTTTTTCGAATATAATAGATTTAGATAAGTAAATTGCAACTAAAGTTTCCTTCAGATTATTTTTATTGTTATTCTGTAAAAAGATTTTTCTTATTCGTATATGATATACTAGCTTTTGCCCACTATTTCGCTCACCTTCATATAGATTTGACTTATCAGTTCTGGAATAGTACTTTTTTCTGGATTAAAAGTGCTATTTGTTACTTTTTGTACCCCAAACATTTAAGTAATTAAGGCAGGAAAAAGTAACAAATAAACTCGTATTCGCATTCATAATATTAGTTAGGATTATTGTCATTTTCGTCTGTTAGAAAAATGTACTTCATAGGTGGGTGTAAGGTTATTAATTTTGCGCCTAAATATTCAATGATATTAAATCTTAAATATTTTTTTATAACTTATCTATTTTTCTTACAGACAGTGATAATTGTGACACCTGTGATGATATACTTGAAGAATTAGAGACAATAGACGATGACACAGACAAACATGGCATTCAGTTTGTTAAGTCAAAAGATTCTAAATTAGCTTCTGATATTGGTATTTTCAGTTTTCCAGCTTTAGTTTACTATGAAACAGGAGTTCCAATTATGTATGATGGTAAGTAAGTGGAGTATTGCAAAAAATGTATAATACTTTGTTATATCACAATAAAAGAAAACGAGAGTATCTTTATAAATGTATTATTTGTCTTTATAACTTATGTCTTCTTTATAGGTGACTTAAAGAATGAAAATAAGGTCCTCCAGTGGCTTGTAGATCAAAAAAGTAAGAACCCACATCCATATAACAGAAGTGTCTAATTTAATATTTATAGGGTCCAGAATTTTTCTTGTAATAAAAATTATATAGTTAAAAATACGTGCATGACATCATTCTTGATATCTCTAAATGAAAAATTGTACAATTTTATAACTTATATGCTGTTTGAGCTATTTCAATATGCATGATGAACTAATGCCTGCAGGTGAACATAGCGTCCAATATAAAAATAGAGGTAATATTAAAAGGAACGACAATGCAGATGATGATGGACTTGGGTATGTAAGCAATAAAAATAGATTTGCAGCCACAAAAGACTTCGCGAAGAATATTGCTGCTGATATGAAAACAACAAAAAGATTTAAAGACGTAAATCTGGGAAATAAGAACGTTAAGTTTGCACACCAATATAGTCGAAAAAATTATGATAATGTCGACGGTGATAGTGGCGGGGATGGACATTTAAAAGCATCGACGAAAGCTACATTCTTAAAACATAATAATCGTATCAATGAGGCTAATTTTAAAACAGTTTCTAAATCACAATACACTAGAAAAAAATCAATAAAATATGTCAGAAAATATAATGACAATGATGATGACGACGACGATGATAATGATGACGAAGATGATCATTCTAATTTTATTGATGATGATAATAATGACGATGACGACGTTGACAACGACGATGATGATGAGGATAACGACGATGACAATGACGAAGACGACGACAATGATGACGATTATGAAAAAGATGACGACGATGACGATGAAGATGATGATGAGGATAAAGACGAAGAACAGATGTATAATCAAGTCATTAAGGAAAGAAAGATAACCAAAACAAATGTAGGTAACGACAACGATGAAGATGATAGCTTTTTTAGTAGAATAAAGCAAATGTTTACAGGTAAATTCGTAGCGTGGATCCCCAAGATATAACTCCTGCACGGAGGGCTGTTCCCACTATCGTCACATCTGCATGGTCGAATTTATGAACCCGCATGGGTATTACCACTTTAGCTATCGCCTGCAGTCATTTGCGCTTTTCAATTTAAATGTTTTGAATTATTATTACTAACAAATTATTTAGAATTAATTGTGCCATAAGATAAGCGCATAATTATAAATAATGTGGAATATTAATTTGCAGTTAACTATTTCGTTTTAACCGTTTATACGGCGTGTAAACAAAGATTTTTACTGACTGCAGGCGATCGCTGTTTCTACATTGGATTGGGGGCGAAACCGGCTGTCCCAAAAATGACTTACGAACCCTACCAGTGCTGTCCCACTAAAGTTCAGAGTCCAACAAAAGTAGCAAAGGCGACGCCGACGAAGGTGCCGTCTAAGAAATTAGAAAAGGAGAACTCAAAACAACCAGAGAAGGCAGGGAAGGGCAAAAATAAGGCATTAGCTAAACCGGAAAAACCATCCAAAGGAAAGAAAGGTTCTATAGAGTCTGACAACATTTGGTGGTGGTAAATCTTAATGTTAGATACCACTTGCACTAATAAAGACGGTATAAGTGCAAGTAAGGGGCGTGCACGCGAGACATCAAGTGGACACGAATGTTATTATTCTCCTTGTAAAACATGACTTCATCCTTATCATTTTTTGAAATTACTCTGGTCTAACTTTGCATCGATTTATCATTGCATTAACATTGCAAGCTTTGGTATTATAACCTCGTGTCCCTTGATTCCCGCAAACACTTAACAGGGTTGTATGTTGTGACATGTTGCAAGAGGACGGTATTCGTTTGTTTCTGAACTGATTACATCTTGTTCTATCTCAAGACCTGGCTTAAAGTGTAAAGCGAAAACAGTCCTAACGTTGAATCTCTTTATTGTAATGCTTTACTATTAAAATTCAATAACACGTGGAGACTAAATATTGGGATGTCTAGTAACTTTATAAGCTGGTGTACAAATCTTTCTATTGATTGTAAATTAATTCCAATATTTAGAAATTAAATGAGAAACATCACGTAATAATAAAATACGAAGGCATTTTTTATAATATTTTGTTGTGCCATCTTGAAAGACTTATAATAATTATTGTAAGGATTTCATGTTCATATAGTTATCTAGTCTTCATGAAATCTCATTATTTTGTATTATTACATTTGATAACATAATACTTGTAGAATAAAAACCAATTTGTTCTATCAGAATAAATTATTGAATTTTCACTACCTATAGCTCTGTGCCGGATATTTGCAATAATATGATGTCAAAATTTTCGATTGCTGTATATTATATTATTAGATTAATAAAAAACGAGATACTATGTGGTTTTAATCATAATATTATAAGTAAATTATATAAATACAATGCTCCGTTAAACTTTGAGGTTATATGTATACCTTCTGTTTTAATATAAAAATTAATATTAAAGGTTAACTAGACTATAGCATAATAATTTCGTCCGAAATGGGAGTAAAAATGAATTAAATAAAAAAAGTTATTATGATCAAAATCATGCAGAGTATCTTCGAACAAATGTGCTGGCAATGTGTGACAAATTATGTCGATATGTAAGGTTTAATGTTTGGCCGTAAATTCGCATGAATGTATAATTTAATTTGTTACGTTAAATCGTTGAGCCGGCGCTGGTATAACTTTTTTTGTTAAATAAATACATTTTTCTATAAAATTATGTCATTATTCATTTTCCACACGAATGATGTCAGCATGGTAAAGCTGTAGATTATCCATGCATGCCGTTTATTGGATGTAAACCGGTGAGTTTCCAAACCGATATGGATGTGGTTTCTTATTTTATACTCTTAGTTTATAGGGTTTTCAGCATCAAATAAAATGTGAAAATATTTTAGGAGATCTCTTGGATGAGTCGGAAGTATTGGATTGGATGGTTAAACAAAAAGAAGATGAAAGTATAGAGGAAATCGACAGAGATCGATTATTCAAGTTAATTGAAAGTAAAGAATTTTTGGCAGTCGTCTTTTGTAAGTTTTTGACACATTACTAAATATGAAATTATAATTTATAACAACATACTGCAAATATCATAGTAATAATAAATATATTGATTTCTTTAGATAAAGACGATGATCCAGCTAGTCCAAGAATTTTGAGACATGTTGAATTGATTGATGACGAAGCAGCAGAGTATGGAATAAAAATAGCAAAATGTAGCGACAGGCTTATGGCAAAGAAATATGGTTTTCGTAATCCGCCTGGTATCACTTATTTTAGAAAGACTAAATATATAAATTATGACGGTGATATAGATGATGAAGAAGAAATATTAGACTGGCTAACGAACCCGGAAAATATGGAGCTTACAGATCACATAGAAAAAGTCAATAGAAAAATGTTTCAGAAGATAAGACAGACATCGGATTACGTGGCTGTTTTCTTTTGTGAGTTTTATTTATAGCTTTTTTTAAATTTGTTTCAGAAATAGATTCGACAATTCGTTTTTGAAATTATTAATGAAATAATGTTTACAAGAAATCAAATTGTATTGCACATATTACATGTTTTAGACAGTAATGACTGTAAACAGTGCCCTCGAGTACTTACGGAAATTGAACACATTGATGATGATGCTGATGCAGCTGGGATCAACTTTGTAAAAATTGACGATAAACAGATGGCAAAAGAATACGGCGTGTTTGCTCTTCCTGCTGTTTTATTCTTTAAGGCAGGTTCCAAGGATCCTGTGATATATGCAGGTAAGTCTAATAATTGCGGTAAATATTAACTGTATAACGATATTACAAGATATTAATTTAAATTTCCTTTTTCAAGGGGACTTGTATGATGAACAGCAACTACTAAGTTGGCTGTTAACTCAAAAGAATCCAGCAGGTGATATTATAGAAGCTCTCGAAGGTCAAGAATTAATCGATTTGATAGAAGAATCAAGTTCACTAGCTGTGTATTTCTGTAAGTCAAAGAATAAAATTATTACAGTTTTACGTATTGCACATACAAGCCTCTAACACGCTGCTAAATTTGGCAATTATTTTACTATTTAATGTACTACCGAACATTATTACTTAAGTAATCACTGAAAAAAACTAGAACTGCCGTATTTGTAACAGTATTAACCGAATTGCTTTTTAATAGGGAACAAAACTTTGTGCGAAATATGTACAGCTAGAGCAATGAAAAAAGCGATGAGGAAAAAAGATAAAGAACCAGAGGAGGATGAGGCACAAGAACTAGAGGGTACTTTTATGCCATTAGAATGATAGACCTTGAATTATGAATGACTTTGTTCTCAATTGTATCAGTTTTATTTATTGTTGCATGAAGCATGAACAAATGGTCTTATAGTTATAAATGATATATAACGAAGTGATCCTGAATATGTTTACATATCACCCTCGTGTTTTGATGTGTCCATAAATGTTAACGTCCACATTTACGTAGATATATATCTTTTAGATTTTTGTGATTGTTCAATGCATTCGTATGTTTTTTGTTCGTAATATAATATTATGCATTACATCATAAAACACATTTTTATAGTACTTAACCATTAGAGTAAACGCAGTACAGCTAAGCAGTTTTTTCTAAAATATAACTATATATAATTATATATATAGTTATTATATAATTATTATATATATATATAGTTATTATATATATATATATAATTATTTATAATAATTATAAAATATAACACTTACCAACTGTAAAAACGCTTTAACTAAATTAATTAAAAATTGATATAAACTTGAATATTTTAGATGGACCAGATTGTGAACAGTGTGCTGGAATTTTAGAAGAACTCGAGAACATTGATGATGATTGTGATCGACATGGTATTAAATTCGTTAAAACCCAAGATTATGCTATAGCAGAATCTTATGGAGTTACTGATTTCCCTGTTTTGGTATATTATGAACACAATGTCCCAAATGTATATGAGGGATCTTTGGCAGAAGAAGAGGAAGTCCTTCAATGGCTTATTACTCAAAAAACTGAAGATCGTATCGAACTTATAACAAGAGTAATGTTGGAAAATATGGTCGAAGAGACACAATATTTAGCTGTCTATTTCTGTAAGTGCCAGCAATGGATTTTGTATTATTAACATAATTGCTATACAAAATGATTAAAGTATTGTAGCGATAATAGTAGCGACTTGAACACGCATCAGTTGACCTGGATTCTATTTCTACAATAGGCTTGAATGTTGGTGAAGGAAAATATTACAATGTAACCGCAGTT
Organism: Antheraea yamamai; assembly: GCA_036509395.1. NCBI lineage: Eukaryota > Metazoa > Arthropoda > Insecta > Lepidoptera > Saturniidae > Antheraea > Antheraea yamamai. The sequence goes on from AP028432.1 coordinate 3,504,967, forward strand.
AATGCAATAATTCTTTTTTTTTATACTCATTTGGGCAGTTACCGTCTTCAAGTCTTTAATCAGCCGCCAATGATTTGTCGGTGTCCCGTAGTTGAAAGCCAGCTGTCTTTCTAAATTTGGCATGTAATTATTTTTGGTTACGCAGTTACTTATTAAAAAATATCTTTGTATTGCAGATAAATTGAACTGTCACATCTGTGAACATATTCTAGAAGGATTGGAGAGCATCGATGATGAATGCGATGTTTATGGAATTCACATGGTTAAAATTCAGGACCCACAACTAGCTAAAAGATATTCTATAAAAACTTTCCCGGCTATGGTTTACTTCAGGTTTAATATCTTTTCTATTGATTTTGCTGAAAACAGTGATAATTATGGAGCAATTATTGACATTTGTTTATCTTTCAGAAACGGAAACCCTCTTTTATTTGAAGGCGATCTGCAAAATGAAGAATCTATTCTGGAATGGCTCATCGACGATGATAATCGTGAATTAGCAGATGAGATTGAATCAGTGAATGAAAGAATGTTGGAAAGGTTACTATATGAATCGCATTTGCTAGCTGTCTTTTTCTGTAAGTGTCATAATTTTAATTGATGTAACAAATATTAGAATTTCATTGCATATATAACTGTTCTAATCTATTATATGTGCAGATGACGATGAAGATTGTCCAGAATGCGCTGAAATTCTAGAAGCGCTTGAACAAATTGACGGGGAAGTTGATCAATATGGTATAGATTTCGTAAAAATTTCAAGCCCTGAAGCAGCTGCCACGTATAACATTATTAATATTCCATCTCTTGTCTACTACCGAAAACAAATACCAATGTTATACGACGGTGATCTACACCAAGTTGATAGAGTTTTACAATGGCTCACTTCTCAAGATGTATTCGAAATTAAAAACGAAATCGAAGAAGTGAATAGAAAAATGTTAGACAAACTATTAGAAGAGAACGAGTTCCTGGCAGTTTATTTTTGTAAGTTTATAGGATTTTAAAGAATGTTTATTATTCTACTGAAGTCATTTAGATTAAAAGTGTGTGTTTTCCAGATGAGAAAACAGCAGAAAGTCGCGCTGTTTTAGACAAATTAGAAAACATTGACAGTGAAACTGATAATTTAGACATATCTTTTGTTAAAATGGAAGATCCACGTTATGCGCGCAAATGGGGAGTCACCAAACTACCTGCTATTGTATACTTTAGAAAACGGTTCCCTAGTATATACCGAGGTAAGAATAACTAGGAAATTGGATACAAAACGAACAAAGCTTTCCGTTAACTGTTGATATATTTATTGCAGGTGACTTAATGTCAGAGGAAGAAGTATTGGAATGGCTACGAAAGAATCGATTCAGACAACCAGAATTGAATATATTCATGTACGCTTTGATAGCACTGTCAATAGCGTTTGTAATGTACACGGCGTTCCTAATGCAATGTTTTAAACCATCACCTCCGCTGCCGGCGCCTCATCCTAAACAAGCGTGAAATTTACAGAGTTTTACAGACATTGATATTCGTTAGACATATGTGCCTTTTGTGCTGAATTTACACCGATTTTAATACGATCACAGCTGACATGTGTAATATTGACATTTTTGCGACCAAGAGATTTACTACACATGTTCAATGTTCATGGGATCAAATTTATATTTTAGTAATCATATTAGAAATTACACTTTTTATGCCATCTAAACATCGGATCGACAAAATAGGACACATATTTTAACATTTGAATTTAACAATTTGGTTTTTTAAATTAATTTGTCTGTTTCTAATAAAGTGTTTTAAGTTTTTGTTTAAGGCGGTGCCTTCTTTAAGACTGTATAAGATTCGGTAGCAATACGTACGGTTAATTTAGAGTGAGATATACCAATTTCCAGTGTGTCAAAGTTTTGAAGAAGTATTTCAACGATATATTTACTTCTTATTATATTTATTAAACCTTTAGTGTTCTTTTGCGCCTTGTCACATTTCTATCATTTTGAGAGCTCTTGAACAAAGTTTTGCAAGAAATACCTAAATATCAGATTTCAAATGGCGAATTTAGATTACGTACCAACTTTTTATATAGACTGACTCAAAGAAGTTTCTTGTATCACATACAACGATAACAGTAGTATCGTTACAATCCTGATTGGCATAATTAGTACGTAATCTGTCATTTCAATATTATATTTTGACATACAATATAATACAAACATGTAATTATGGGGATGATTTGGATGGATTTTGTATATTTTATTTTTAATAGTTTTGCTCTTGAGCTCAATTTTTACTTTAGTGTTCATAGAGCGGGATCTACAGTGGCGGAGTTACAATGATTCTGGGCTCTAAAGTGCTAAAATTAAAAACCTAGTCCTTTTATAAGTCATTGTAGTATTAAAGAAATATTTGCTACATAACCTCGACTTCTTATAGTCTTCTCTATTATTAAAATTGCAATAGCTCCTTGTTGCAAGTTACCTGCGTATTATCTATTGTTGGTTAAAAATTAGTAAGCTTAAATGAAATAATAAATATAATTGCCAATGAAAGGTAAACTATCAACTCAAATCTTGACATGACAATTCTATATAATTCCCGCTCTAATTGTATAGTATTTGTTTAATTGTAATAAAAACTTTCAACAAACGGTAAGGAATGGTCGAAGATAGGAATCCATGAAAGATGACTTTCAAAATTAACAATAAGTATATCTACAAATTTTTTAAAGCTCAAAATATAGTTTTTGTATCTTTAAACCTAATAATCCCTAGAACTATTAGCTGTAATTGAAAAGATATATTTGAATTCTGTATTCTATTATCGAGAAAGGTTTATAGCCTATCTAACATCATGGAAATACTTTTAGGAGCAAAGCAGTTTTCATACGAAGCGTAGGTTACAAACATAGAGTGAGAACGAAGTAATAGTGCTGATAGGTCATGTAATGTAATGGGTATTAGGAACCAAGGGCGGGTAAATTATGTAGTCTAAATATAATAACATATTATGTAATAGTACCTTCTTCGTATTTCACGTAGCTCTGCCAGTTCTGGCTCTGCCACACGCCATAACTCTTTAAGTGCGTAGATTCGTTTTGTCATGTTTCCTGTATTCTTGTATTCAATGCCATCTGCTCAACCGAGTGAAAACTTTTCTTAGACACGCGCGATCATTAATTTTAATTTTGTATATATAAAATGTAAATATAACGAAATAAATAAAACTAGTGAAGGTTTGTTTTTTTATACCTATTTTATTTTGTATTAATGAAATAAGATTAAAAACACAATTCCCTAAAAAAATTATAATCAAATATCAATCACATTTCAATCAGTCTGGGTATGTATAATTAACAGAATACATTATTGAATACTCAAATACAACAAATAATTTATCCAAAAAAAGCTGTGTACTATGTACAATAAAAGTAAATATGTAACAGAAATAATTGAAATAAGCAAATTTCCATAAAAGCTAGTGCATTCCAAACACCGTAATTATTAATTCCACATTCGACTTCTCATATCTATCAGATAATATTTACATCTACAGAGGTCTCCTAGCGGAGTGATAATAAACTTTAATATTGAATAGAAAAGTTACAGCTTCGATTACCGAAATTGACTGACTTACATATATGTATGTACAGGTAATCTTCACTTTCAATTGTGTCCTCATCTATATGTATTTATATATTGGCAAACTCTCTGGAGTACTTATTATACATACAGTTTTGTATTAAAAATTCAAAAGGTGGTCAGCAAATCATTACATAATCAAATGTTTTTTTTTACATTTTGTATACTTAGGAATTACATATTCTACCATATTTATTTTTAAATATTCGTATTTAGAAAATGGAAAAATACCCTTAATTGATAGAATTCACTGTTAATTAATATGCAAACATGTATCTAAAGATGTCTCAAAGTTATTAGCTGTTAAAGTAAGCGAAAAAGGGAGGTTAGGGTATATGCGTTTGCTTATTTTTGATGACAAAGGGGACGTGAGGATGTGATTTTCGATGACGTCAGCAATATTCACTTATATGAAACTTATTAGAGACTTTGTAAAGTTATACCAACGTAACTTAAGAATAGGAGCGGAGACTAAGATCTTTGCTTACTTTTGTTGACAATACCGGAGGGGCAGGTAAATAATAACATTTTTTTACGTAACATTTGAACAACGCTTTAGTTAACCTATCTATCACCAAATACTTAAGAAAGGTATTTTATACGAAAACGATGACCGCTTTAAGCTTTAAATACGATTTTCATGATAATTTTCAGTAGTTCATGAACTCTCAATAGTATTTCCTTACATGCCCACGTTAATTTTTAAATGACTGATGTATATTCACAAATACACCTGTATCTCAAATTCGTTGCATAATATTATTCGAATTGGATGTCGTTTTTACATATAATTTAATTTACATTTGGATATAATAAATCCTTTTAAAACTCTTTTACCGTTTGTCGATAACAAACTCGGGCTAGAGTTTTAGGTTTTGAATACTTAGTAAATAACAAAATACGTGCACATATGTTTTGCGGTGCTTTGTGGTATATTGTTATATTTTTGTTGCTGCAGGTGAAAGTGTACGAGGTAAGCATAGTGCAAAGTAAAAATAAATACCACCACCAAGACATATATAAACTGTTGTCGATTGCAGCTTTGATGCCAACTTACAATGCTGACAAACCTCTAAACAGATATAAACTGGCTTATTTATAAACACAACATTAAAAATACTTACTATGATATGTTTATCACCACGGTGGTAGCGAGACAGTTATGTGCAGATTTCCAAACAACTCCCTCTTATTTTCCAAAACAAATATCGAAATAATTTCATATATCAATAGTTATTTCGCCAGCTTAATTCAACCTCTACCCGTATTTCTTTTTCATATAATAACCGGTACTAAGTTTATGTTTATTATCTTACGTTATAACAAGGTTTACATCTTCGTGGTTCTTCAGGTACTTTGATTTCTCGCTTTGGAACAGTTCTACAAGACGTTTCGTGAACTCGGCGTGGACGGCGTCAACTTCTTCATTTGTCGGCTCAAAATTTTTCTTTACTTCTATCGGTGCACCAACTAAAAATAATGCATTTAACTTTTTAATTATATTAGCATATACACAATGTCACTTTTCACGTCTGTCTGTGGTGCCTTACCTTAGTTTTTCAAAATTATCATCTAAATATCAAAATATCTTCCAAAAATTTTTTATGCGTAACACATATACCAGGTGAATATATAGATAGTAGCAATATTTATGGAAGACACTCTGCACTCGATACTCGTTCTAAACCAATTAAAAAAATAGGTGCTTATTATTTGAACTAATTATCTAGAAACATACAAAAATTATTCTCAATCCTCAACGCGTCTATGTCAAAGAACAGTGTCTATGACCATCGGGTGAGGTGAAAGTGAAGCCAACCAACTAACAAAGGATAATTTTTCGAAGTTTCAACAAACAAAAGGGTTTATTGTCCGTTTTATTATCGAAAGTTATTAACACCGGTTTTATCACCAGCCATTCAACCTAGCTTATTTAAGTTATTATCCATACTTTTGAAATTCTTAGAACAAATTTTACCTAAGGTTCTCTTTGTTGTCTATTAGTATTTGTTTTGATTTTATTATTTTATGTATTAAATGTGGTCATGAAGTGTTATATCCTAGAATATTGCGAGTGCCTGACCTTTCACCTGGTATATTATACTAGCGGGTCCGGCGGACGTTATTCCACCCTGATAATAAATAAAACCCTGACTAATAATATACCTAAACATTCCTCATGAATAACTTTATCTATTGGTAAAAACCGCGTTTATCGCGAACAGACAGACAGGCGTGGCGGAGGACTTTGTTTTATATTAGTATATTAGTATCATCTCTATGACTATTATAGAACAATATCGCTATTCACGATTGCCTGTGGTGCCCTAGTTATACTAAACTATTGTATAAAAAATGTCTTCAAAAAAGTATGTATGTTTATTTTGTCTTATTTGTCATTATTTGCTGTCAACAAACTAATTTAAAGCATCATATTGGAAACTGTTGAAACTTATTATTAATAACAATAATTAACGTTGACAATCGTTTCATTTGTAATAAAAAAATATTGAGGTCATTAATCGAAATATAAATTATTCTACCTTTCAAGTTGGACCAAATTATATATAAATGCCAACTTTTATAAAGATCGGTTGAGTACTTTAGGAGTTCATCGTGGACAAACATCATGACACTAGACCTTTATATATTTAGAAGATAACTACTATGACAATAAACATTACCAAACAGCCATTGAATCGAAGTAGTTGTTGAAGCTAGAACAGAAGTATAAGAAAACTTGATACTAACCAACAGTAGTAACGGGAGTCCTTATGGGCACGGTGCCAAACGAATACTGAAACATTCCTCTCCCGAGAGGGAATATAGGAGATATGCCGGTGATCTGTCGGACTTTCTCTTGAAATCTCCTCATGAGGCTGCCCTCGGGAGTATCGATGGGTCGGAACACGTCGGTCTCTCCAAACGTAAACACTGGTACTAAAGGAGCTCTGAAAGAAATGTTTTATAAGGAACGTATTGTAACGTAAATAATTCTGTAATTGAGCCGTTACATTTAAAAATGAGCTAAATCCATTTCGTTGTTATGTTATATGTTAAACATGTTATATTTTTAAGATTTCCAGTTTTTATACACCGAGAACGAAGATCAAATTTTGTCGTTGATAAGGTTTTTAGTTTTTTTTTATGATCTTCATAATTCACGCGTACAAAATTTGAAAAAAATATTAGGAAGGCCTAAAATTGGATTTAGCTGAATTTTAAATGTAACGACTCATTTAATTTTAGACATATATAGTATACTAGCTATGCGCGCGGCTTAGTGCGCTTTTGTAATTATTAGTTGTTATTATACATTGAGTAATAGGATGACATTTAAATAAAAAAACGACGTAAAAACGGCATTTACTCTAAAAAATAATACTAGAAAGTGCTTGATCCATAGTCAGATACTTATATAGTCTTGGTTTGTCATAAACCCACCAATATCTCAATCACTGTATGATTTCTTATTCGATTATGAGGAATGAAATTAAAAAATATATTTAAAAAGGAAAGGAATGAAAAAAATAATTATCCAAATAATAGCGAGTTCATAAGCAAATGGATAGTACAAAAATATTATATGTCTTTATCTATATATATGTCTATTATATGTAAAGACTTCTCTAACGGTACGGAAGTACATCCGATCAAGGATTTGAAAATTACCTAGAAGTATATATTCTAATTTAAACTAGACATCTTTTATACTTTTATACTAACTACATTTATAATGACTTTCAAATTAAATGTCTTACTGGCAAGCGAATAAATAACTCAGGTGGTTCTGATTTGAAATGGATTTCAGTAAATAATGCTCTCGTTAACCACGCTTTAAAATCTATAATATACTAAATAAAACAATAGAATTTGTGCACATATCATTTAAAAACTACCAGACAGATGACCATAAATTTTCTATAGTTTTACTTTTTTGGCACCTGGTCGTTATTTAAAAGATTTATCACGGTAGCTTCATTTACTATAAAGTTACTAAAAGGTTTAGAAAATATGATTTTTATAAACACTATGCTGTCAGTGATGTGTGTTTTGTTACCGTGAAGATATAAGACAAGCTGTATTGTGCTGATGTTTTTTCCTCTACTAAGCTAATAAACGAAGCTGAGTGAGTCGTGTGTATCAGTTTGTTAACACATAAATCAAGCAATTTACCCAGTTTTCATTGCTACACGGATAAACCCTTTCCTTCTATTGAGGATAATCTTGTATTTTCCCGGTCGAGCTTGAAGAGCTTCAGCTGCTCCTCCAACTAACACCGCCGCACAGTGTCCTTGGTTCCTCTTCGGATCCAGTAGACTTAACAAACTCTCCTGCGAAGACGAACAAATGCCCATCGCGAGGATCAAATCTCGGAAGAAAGGCACAAGAAAATGACCATTAAGGACGATGAGGTGCGAGGTCATGCCTGGGAACAGTTTGGAGAAACCAGCAGCATTGGTACAAAATGATCCATAAGCTCCAGCGGGCAGTATTCCGTGTGGGTAGCAAGCGAAGAGGTAGTTCTTAGACGGATCCAAGTCTACGGTTTTGACGAGTTTCACGGGAAAATAATCGCAGTAATATCTCCACCACGTCCAGTTTCTCACCCATTCGATCCTGGAATATGAATTAAATATGAATGAGTATGTCCATCCATGATTTATACGTACTTTGTGACTAGTGTATCGAGTAACAACGAAATGCCTATAATTACTTGTTCGAATTTAATTTTGGGTTAATTCTGTAGATTTTATAGAATGGCCCAGCAAATCACATGTTATCTATGTGTTTTAAAAGCGGACTTTATCTTACATTGTATTACCATATCAGGCTGCATCGTAATTTAATGTCAGGTGACATTGTGGTGAAATTTCAAAACTCATAAAGTTAAAAAGAGTTAAGTTACTTATACACGCAGGTCTGTTAAAAATAGTACTTACGTTCTTCCCCCCTTGTTACATATTTCAATGTCATTCAACATCCAAACTCCATATAATATTGCGAGCCACCAGTAATCCGAGTAGAGTAATTTTATATAATAGAATATAGATGCCAACTCTCCGAGAAGAAATATTAAGATCCATGCTGTCGCTGCCAGTGTCTGCAATCGTCTAGATGTTGGGACATTTAAGGGAGCCCATTCGATGCCCAGAATGTCCGATATTCGACTGTAAATGAAATAGGAACATGTTGAAGAAAGACGTCATTTTAGCACTTAAACGCATTGTCTTCAACTGTTTAAAGCCCATTCATCTAAATATATAAAAATCCGGTGTCATTATGTCTATCCACGATGAACTCCGAAACTACTTAACCGATCTTCATGAACATTGGCATTTATGTATAATTTGTTCCAACTCGAGAGATAGCATAAGTTATATTTCGATTTATGGCCTCAATTTTTTTTAATTATAAATTAAATGATTTTTTTATTTTTCTATTGGGTAATAAGGAAATCCTCTAACAAAAGAAAGAGACCTTATCTAGGTTCACATTATTAAGAAAACGTAACTAGACTTATTACTATCTTACAATAATGAAAACAATAAAAATGAAATGATTATGTATGTATGTATGTACATATGTATGGGTATTCTTATTAATCTTCAATATATTTATATACATAGATTTTTTGTACTTTTTTATTTTTAAATTAAATGATTGTCAATGTTGTTAATTGTAAGTTTCACCTTTCTCGAACAGATGGCGCTTTAAATTAGTTTGTTGACAGAAAACTGTAGGACCAACTGTTATAGTTATCTTATAGGTGGCGTCACGTTTTTATTTTCATAATTTTAATTCAACAGGTAATAAACTGAGCCACAGCAACGCTTGGCCGCGTCAGCTACTTCACATTCTTTATTATGTTTACTTTTGTTTACGTTATTTGTTTCTCCCATTATCTCTTATCAATTATCTCTCACTGACTTTTCATGAACACATAATACTAATAACATAATATTAATACAACAAGAATGATAAGTTTCGGTGAAGCAAAACATTGTGATGGAAACATACCATCATGGTATGGCTTTTTCTAAGCACGCCTGGCGAGCTCCCACCCTCAAGTTGAAAATTTAAAAGATTATGTGAATAGGTTATCTTTTAAATGTAATTCCGCTTTTGAATAATAATGTCTTAGTACGGTAACATTTATTGTTAGAAATCTCGAGTTATTCTACCTGTTAAATACAAAGATATTTGTGTAAATTAATAAAAAACAAGTCGAGGAAGGACTGCCGATAGAAGTAAAACCCCAAAACAATGAAATAAATGTGTTCTCTTTTGAATTTTCATAATATAATTAATTTTTTGCAATTATTATTATCATTAGTGTGGGTTTCGTGTCTATTGGCACTCGAAGTAGTAATTATATACATTTTATAAAGGCTATAAATCAATGAAACGTATGATGAGCTCCTAAATATTAATATTACATGTACACAGGCCCCTATACTACTCGTCGCTAGCCTAACGCAAGCCGCACAAGCGTAATACGGCCGGTCATGCTTACATAGAATGTCATGACGCGAAATTATAAATTTATCTCCTGTCAAAAATACCGCCCAACGCGCCTAAACAAGTTTTCACTTCAAAAATATAATTCTAAATTTATAGTACTTCTTGCGACCACGGTATGCAGGCGTTTTTTTTCTACGGATCCAAGTACTAAATATTGAGTTACAAAATAATTTGACACTTACAATCTGTAATTGTATTTTTTATCTATTTTTAATGTATATAAATAAAAAACAATTACCGAACGTATTTCAATCCAGTACATTAGAGCGGCTAGACCTATTTGGATAAAAAACTCTTGTTGTATTCATAAGAACACGGTTTGTATGAAAGAGAATATTTGACAAATCGTACTGGAAAGTGAAAATACTGGTTTAAAAAATATCTGTATTAAAAGTAAGTGAGACAGACAGAAGATACTTGGGAGACCTTAAAAAATATTGACAAAAGTGACAGTTTGAAGTTCTATTGCTTAGTCGCCATGTTATTTATACATGGTCGTACCGTAAAGGAAATATTGTGTCTCATTTTCTTCATTAATACAGCCACGCGAAACCGGGGCGACTAGTAAGTATACATTTTAAAACCGTCCAAGTAACTTCAAAGTTATAATATATAAACTAGCGGGCCCGGCAGACGTTTTTCCGCCCTGATTATAGAAATATTCTGGAAAAATTATATACCAAAATGTTCCTCGTGAATCACTTCATCCACTGGTGAAAACCGCATAAAAATCCGTTCAGTAGTTTTTGAGTTTATCGCGAACAAACAGACAGACAGACACGGTAGGGGACTTTGTTTTATACTATGTAATGATATATTAAGTTGTTCACAAGTTGAAGCATTTTACTCCGAAATTCTATATACGAGTGCACATCCAAGGGTCGTACCTCGACCATGGAGAAAAAAAACGTTTCCCAATTGTATTATTGATAACACTAAAGCTCACATAGCTAAAAAATAAAAAAAAAATAATGAAGAAAACCGGTTGAGAAACAGTGAAGAGAGATATACTTAACAGTTTCCCCGCTGCCTATTTATGTATAAACTAACATCGGTCCGCGACTTCGTCCACGTGGAATAGTTATATTAGCGCTAATTTTAAACCGCGACTTCGTTTACGTAGAAGGTGAACATATTTTATAATAATAATACGTACGTTAACCCCGATTTAGAAACATTCTTCATTGGTGCTCCGCTCCTATTAGTCTTCAGGTTATGATATACCCTGTATACTCCTCGATAAATGAGCTATCTAACACTGAAATAATTTTTCAAATAGGACCAATAGTTCTCGCGCGTAGAGCGCGTTCAATCAAGGAAACTTTTCAACTTTATAATATTGGTATAGATAAAGAATAACTTAAGTGTTTTTAACTTATGAGCAGTGGAACCGTCCATAGTTAATAGCTAATCTAATACTTCTAAGTTGTATTTAATAACTTACTAAATTAAATGGTATTCGTGATAAAGTATATTATGTATGTTGCGAATTACTAGTGAAATTATTTTGGCACAATATTCTATACTTATCGTTTAACATAAAGGGCAATCGTGTGATCATATATAAATAATAACTTATAAGTAATAACGCAACAATAATGCGACAACTCAGCGTCATGTCAGTGGGGTCAGATTGTACATGAAACACGTCAGCTCGGACTTAGCCCTTAGATAACTAAGGATAACCGCACGTGAATCTAATTCAATATAACGTTGTTTATTTTATTTACTATTGTTAATGACTACGTCCGGTACTGCTACGACACACCAGAGAGGCGAGACTACAACACCACCGGAACATTACTAGTGCCACCATATTAGAGATATATCGAGGGAGCCACTATTGACCAGTAGTCCGGTGAAGCTGTTAAGACCTTGCTAGGTCAATAGCGTAGTCAGTTCCTTTGTTTGGGTGCCTTATTTGCATGTTGCCTTATGTTCTAATATTTATAACTAATGATATTAAATTAAGAAAGGGCGGAACGCCACACGTTCCTTTACACACACTTATTTTTGATAAGACACTTTTTGGCGGGATCTTAGTCTGTCATATAGTGGCTTTTATATTTTATGCATAGTCTTGTATTATGTGATTCTATATTTTGTAATATTAGTGGTATGTTACGTAATATAGTTCGGTTATCGTGCATAAGTGAAGTGAATGGAAAACAGAGCATGAATTCCGAGATGCCACAAAAACTCCTTGGAAAGTTCCCACAAGGGGACCACCATCTTGTTAAAATATTGAAATTATTGCAAGACACTTGTAATATTATTACCTACACGACAATTGCAGTAATAATCTGGGAGATTGGTTACCAAAAATAAAATAAAATACTTTTGATAAACGCATGGTTCTTTATTTCTCAGCGTAATGTTTAAAATATTAAAACTGACAATCAACAGACACTTCAATTTTATTTATACGTACAGATATAAGTTATACTAATATTATAAAGCTGGAGGGTTTGTTTGTTTAAATGAACGCGCTAATCTCAGGAAATACCGGTCCAATTTGAAAATTCTTCCAATGTTAAATAGCTCATTTATCGAGAAAGGCTATAGGATATAGGTCATCACGCTAAGACCAGTAGGCGCAGAGCACCTATGAAGAATGTGTCAAAAAGGTTTTTTTTTTCTCCTTTTGAGAGATTTCGCTACGTGGTAGAGTTAGCTCAAAGTAACTATTCCAAGCGGGCGAAGTCGCAGAAACAGCTAGTTGAGTAATGAATTAAAATTATACTTCTGCTGTTTCTTCATATAATCGGGTACAATATACAACAAGGGTTATAATTTAATATTCCTCTTATCTTTTTTGGATTATATTAAGCAAATACATGGAAACTTATCAGCAAGTAACAGAAATGCGCCATGCTTCTGGTGATAAGTTATCTATCGTACTATATAGGACATAAATTTACCCAAGTTACGAAATTATCTACGTCGGTATTCAAGAAGTAAATATGATTATCGAATATTAAACGATACAGGTAACATATTTCTCCTTAACTTTTTCTTTTCTCTCGAGAGTTTAAAATTAAAACCACTTTAAATTTTTTCATGTGTATTTTTCTTGAAAGTCCATGTTGTGTAGACAGGTTTTCAAGAAATTTTGGGGAAAAAAAACTATAAGACAATTAAAAAAAATGAAATTGGCTTGCACCTCCAGGCACAAAACACTGACAATAGAATTGTATTATGTTGCATAAATAAAAAAATATGTTACTAGCAACCGTTCGCGACTTTATTTATTTATTTATTTTTTTATTGTAGCTCGGCAAAGTGACTGTACTGTGCCTGATGGTAAGCACAGTAAAATCCAAAAACAATGGCGACCGCCGAAAGACATACTATCCATCGCCGGTCGCCGCTGTCATGCCGGCCTGAAAGCGTCCCAGTTAGGGACAGAACCCCCCCCCCCCCCCCTGGTTGCTGGATATACACCGGCTGATCCCGGAACGCGACACGCCCAAACGTGCCACTATGGCGGGTGTTCCACCTGGTGTACGGTGGTCGCGATCCAGTCGGGTACAGACACCCTACCACCCCGCAAAATAAACATTAAATTCAACGAAATAAGTACACTTAGCGCCAGCTAGACGTGTGTCGTAGTAAAATGAATTAGCATACTAACTTTATCCAAGACGGGTAGATATGCCAATTTCTATGATCATCGATAACACAGTATTGGATTTTATTAATTACACTGGGTTTCTGTGGCTCAGTTGTAACATGTTGAATTAAAATTTAAAAAGAAATTCAAAATTACAACGTGACGCTATGAGATATCTATAACAGTCAGATCTACAGTTTTCCGTCAGCAAACTAGTTTAAAACGCCATCTGTTCGAGGTTGATGAATTCTACAATTAATAACAATAATCGACATCGACAATCATTTAATTTGTAATTAAAAAATATTGAGGCCATTAATCGAAATATAAATTATCCTATATCTCAAGTTGAATCAAATTATACATAAATGCCAACTTTCATGAAGATCAATTGAGTAGTTTCTGAGGTCATAGCGGGCAAACATCGTGACACTGGATCTTTATATATATATACTAGCGGACCGGGCGGACGTTGCCCTGCCTTGAAAACAAAAAAAATCCTAAAAGTCGATCGCAGCGCCACCTGCCGGGTCCAATTGTCAATCTAAACCATTCTCGAATCTCCACGAACACACACAAAAAATTTCATCAAAATCGGTCCAGTCGTTTAGGAGGAGTTCAGTCACATACACACGCACACAAGAAATATATATATTAAGATATATATATATATATATATATATATTAAGTACAAGTCAAGACTAATCAAATTATTTGTCGATAAGATATTAACTGCCGATATTTAATGTTTAATCATGAATGATCTGTGGCTATTTATATCAAATCTCTTTTTTGAATTAATTTTGTTTTGCTTGAAGACCAGAATAATAAGAGACAAGAAAATACATTTCAATATTTAAGTTTCTCGTTAATATATCTCTCTAGCTATTCTAAGCCTCTTTCTATAAATTTCTCAGTTGAATATAAAGTTCACTATGTCCAATGCCCGTTTTAATTGGTTGGTCCAGACAAAAAGGAAACTTTCGTTCCTTATTTTATACGTTGAATAGTGGTATATATTTTCAATACATTTCAATTATTTTTAGATATGTCTGTCTGTCTGTTTGTATGAACACGCATCACTTCTAAAGCACAGGGTTCACGACGAAACCTCTCCAAAAAAACTCAAAGCATATCCTCTAGAATAACTTAGTCTTGGTTTCATTAAAATCGGTCCACTCTATCAAAAGTTATTGTAATTTTAGTGACGACGCGACCTATTTACGAAAGAAAAGTAGATAAGTAAAATTATATTTTTATCACTGTTTTTTTTACATGAGGTTCTACGCGAACAAAGTCGCGGGCACCTATAGTATAATGTAAGTCTGCAATATTTAACTTTTATAAAGAAATAATTATTTGCTATAATATTCTCAATTCAGTTTCACTGCGAATAAGTAAATCGTCTCAGCGTCTCTTTCTATAGAGAACAAAACCTGATTTTAATACAACTAAAATATATTTAATAGTCTTCAAGTATTTTAAAATGTAGCTTTGCAAAGTTTTTTAACTAGGGACAATTCATTTTTATTTTATATACTAACTAGCGGGCCCGGCAGACGTTGTCCCGTCCTGATTATAAAAAAAGACCTGGACAAATTATATACCAAAACGTTCCTCGTGCATCACTTTATCCACTGGTGAAAACCGCATAAAGTTTCGTTTAGTAGTTTTTGAGTTTATCGCGAACAGACAGACAGACAGACGCGGTAGGGGACTTTGTTTTATACTATGTAATACTAATTATTATTAACGAGGTAAGGTTTATTTGTCTGGAGATACTGATTCAATTATTAAAATGTTTTCATCGACAAACGCCTGTCTATATTCTCTCTGAATCACTTAGACGGTAGATTATTGTTATTAAGTTTTGTATTGTAGTTTAATGCGGACGATTATTAGTGTAGCATAAAAATATACTACACAACATTGACATATAAAAACCCAAGACGCACAGTCTCGAATAAAAGTAGCACTCAAAACCGGCCGCAAAAACATCCCAATGTAATACATACATGGTTATAGTTATGCGATAAACTTATGATTTTGCAAATTCAACCTTACCTGAATGATTTAAAGTTATATTAACAAGGATGCAAGCGACGCGAGACTATTAGAAATGAGGGCATAATCCAAGTTTATGCACTCATTTTTGTGAGTCGTCTGTGAGACGTTAAGTGTGCATCTTAAGTTTTTGTATATCAATGCTACACAATGATTAATAACAGTCTTTGAATTTTTTAATTGTAGTAAATTCGTCTAGTATTGATAAAGCGAATTATAGTCGGCCTGTTTGAAGTCAAGGTGGACTAGCACTTAAGTATCAATATAAATTATAGACAGAGTTTGCTATAAATATTGCATACAATAGCAGATACCTTTGGTATCATAATATATCATTACATAGTATAAAACAAAGTCCCCCACCGCGTCTGTCTGTCTGTCTGTTCGCGATAAACTCAAAAACTACTGAACGGATTTTCATGCGGTTTTCACCAGTAGATACAGTGACTCATGAGGAAGTTTGTCAAAGGTTTTTTTTTATAGTCAGGGCGGGACAGTGTCTGCCGGGTCCGCTAGTCTATTATAAAACAAAGACGCTTATATTTTTAACTCTGTGTTACCTGAGTTCGTCTAAACTACTTCTCTACGGAGTTTGTTACGGTTTTTACTATCCTTTAGAGATTTTTTCCGAAAGATTTATATTTATAGCATACTAGCTGACCCGGACACGTGTTGCTGTGGCTCAGTTATTATATCATTACATATTGATAACAATTCATAATTGTTGTTAATAATATGACCAATAAACATCACTTAGCAAACTAACACGCAGTAGCTAT
This sequence comes from Antheraea yamamai, assembly GCA_036509395.1. Taxonomy (NCBI): domain Eukaryota; kingdom Metazoa; phylum Arthropoda; class Insecta; order Lepidoptera; family Saturniidae; genus Antheraea; species Antheraea yamamai. Next base: position 3,521,586 of record AP028432.1, read on the forward strand.
CAAAAGGAAAAAAAACGATTTTGGAACATTATTCATTGATGCTCCGCTCCTATTAGACTTAGCGTGGTGATATATAGTGTATAGCCTTCCTCGATAAATGGGCTCTCTAACACTGAAATAATTTTTCAAATCTGACCAGTAGTTCCTGAGATTACCCCCTACAACCTCACAAACTTTACCTCTTTATAATATTAGTATAGAAGTTTAGACTATTATAAATGTACACTATACTTCTATACACTAGAGTAAAGTTGACATATTATATTTGACCTTCTATTAGTAAAAAGAATATCTAATTAACTTAGATACTTCAAATATAAAGTACAATAGCATAAAAGATTTTGCTTTGTAATTATTGTTTTTTCAAATGATTTCCTCAGAGCATCTCTGTTCTTTTTCCATATGCATTTCATCACAATTTATTTTAATTATAAATAACTAACAATGGATGTTTAGCGTGGGAGAAATACATACAAATTACAATTAAATGATATGCAAAAACTAAAATATAATTAAACATTTTAAGACCACGTCTATCATTACTAATATTATAAATACGAAAATGAGTTTGTTTTTTATGTTTCCACGTCTCAACTACTCAACAGATGGTCATAAAATTTTCCTATATGTTGTCAGGAAGACAGAAAAGGACAGTCTCTCATCCAGAAAAAATGTAACGGAAACGAAACCACGGGTAAAAGCTAGTGTCTAATAAAGTGGTAGTCATGTTGCAAAGAAACTGATCGTATAATATACCAGTAATTTGGCTTGTGTCACATGTTTTCAGTGTACACATATAGGGTTGAAGCGATTTTATATTTGCCCAAACTAATTTCCTAGACGGCAAAATCGATTTTGATACGATTCTTACACACAAATAGAGTATTTCTCAGAGAGTGAAGGCTACATATCATTACGCTTTAACATGAGAGTTTAATAACGACAACATTAAATTAAGTATTTAAAAGACGATACACAATGAATACAGACTAAAACAGACCTCGTCATTCTTTTTGGATGCTCTTCTGTATATAAAGTTAAAATATTATGATAGGAATCTAAAATTGACATTTACTATTATTTTGGCTGATAACACTCGAGTCTGCAGGACGTGCACCTCTCATTCCTCTGCACGTATTTCCCGGGAATAGAATAACACATTTTTAGCCACTGCACTGTTCCACATAAATTGAACCTTGCAGCGACAAATAGAGTAATCAATCAAGCGACGATATAAAAGATGGATACTCTATTTGACTATATTATTAAATAAAAAAATATCTTTGAGTTGCCTTAATGTTATACATATAATATGATAGAAGACGTATTTATAGCCAAATAAAAAAAATAAAAAATGTGCTTTCGTGCAACATGTTCAGGACGGTTAAAAAGTTTGGTAAGGATTGTAGTTCCCGTGATATAACAAAATCATTTAATTAACGAATGAATTCGCGGGCATCAGTTAGCTGTTAACACTTTAGATGTTATGTCAATAACGGAAGTAATTTTATTGCAGTATCACTCATTACTAGCCTACATTGTATAAACTTTATATCGCTTCATAAATTAAGTACATAATTTATAACCGACAATTATAATTAATATATTCATTCGCACTGACATAAATAAGCGTACTTGAATTTTCAAGTCGAAAACTTCTCATCCTTGTGTTTGTCCGGAATACTAAGCAGCCTACTTATGAAATATGAAAATTTTCAGAATTAGTTATTGAAATTAGACATAAAATTCAGATAGTGATTCATTCAGTCTATACCAGCCATACTCAACCTGCGGCCCGCCCGGTCTTAGTAGTTGGTCCACCCGATTATACTTATTTTTAATTATTTTAAATTTGTTGACCATCTGAAAAACAACGAGTACGCTGAGTAAATTAATTAGATCCGAGATATAAGGGTTATACCAAGCTTGTTTTATTGGCAACCATTTTTCACTACATTAATACGTCGGTGATTTGAAATTACGTTTTTTTATTAAATACCTAAACATTTATAGTTTGCGGCCCGCGACACCATGAGTGAAACGTGTTTGTGGCCCGTTTAAAAAAAAGGTTGAGTACCACTGGTCTATATAATATAGGGATTATCTTACGCAAGAGGATTTAAGAATATATAACAACAAGCCACAAAAATCTTTTAACATTTTAAAAGCTGGAATGATAAGCATTTCGTCCTGCGACCTGTCGGAGAATTCTAATAGTTCCAAATTAAATGACAGACATCCTAATAGGCGTAATTGTTTGCGTTGGTTATGCTAGGAGCAAATGTTTAGAATGCTGAAACTTTTCCGTGTTGGCAAATAACGTGAGACGATATTGTAATTTCTGCATGTATTCTTATTGGTCTAAGAAAAATTTTGTGGTCAAGGGTACCCATGAACTCTCTTACGTAAAATAAATAATTAAAATAGAGAATATCATTTAATATCCAACTCTACATACTCATTAACGCAAAAAAATATCATTTAAATAAAAGCCAAATAAAAATAACTTTTAATACATATTCGATGTATTAAGTATGAAGGTTATACAATCGGCAGCGCGCGATTTTCGCAACTCAAATATCGATACTCGCATGTACTCGGAAACTCGTATAAAATACGAAAAGAGAGAGAGATAAAGTCCCATGGAGGAGGTAAAACGCTTTTCCCTTACGTGTCGATGTCTACCAAGCTACCATAAGCCGCGTTAAGGAACATCGCTCAAATAATAAAGTGATATATTTTACCCACTTAATTATTATAATAAGCATTAAAATATGGTAAATCCACTTTTCGATACGAATTATCCTCGAACTTGCAATAGGTATAATCTGCAACTAATTGTGTTTATAGATTAATGTTATCTGTGATGTTTGATTTGACCTTTTGCGTGTTAACATAATACGACTAATTTATTACACAGATGGCAGATTAAAAGGAGGTAGATGCAGATCTTCATGGCTTGTGTCAAGCAAACAAAAGACATTTCAGTAAATACGAATTGAACACAGTTCTTTAAAAGACATGACTCTTACCCATTTATTAAAAAAAAACATAAAACACTTAAATTGACTATTGAATTTTGAGTAAAACCAAGATAACTAAAAACTAGAAACATTAAAAATAACATACATTTCGTTTGTTTTTACAATTTTGTTATTTCTGTCTCTGTTATATATATGTTTTTTAATTAATACATTTATATATTGTATAGTAACCTATAATATCATATTGAGAAAATATAGCACGTTTATTATCAGTAGATAAATCGTAACAGCATGGTGTAAAACTTTCAAAGAAATAGAATTGAGTAAAGTCGATATTTTATGTACATTATAATAATTCAAACGTATTATTAAGACTTGCATGTGTTAGTTAAAGACAAGAATCGTGTTCATATGTTAACTGAAAACACTATTTGTACTCACAGGAATATGTTCCGCATAGTTTGAAGCATTTTGAATTGACTTCACGATCAACGGTATGCACTAAATTTAGAATTAGGTCGAACACGACCGCGCGACAGATATCACGAAGAGTGACTAAATGTGTCATTAAAGTTTATGTATCATAAGGTTTTCCTTGCGGATTTGCCGGACTAAAATGGTTATTATTTTGTTCAAACTGCCCATAACAATAATTTGAATTTTTTAATACAATTTTAATTGTTCATTGTTGTCTAATTATAGTTGTTATTTATACACATTTACGTAGGTTCTTCTGTAGCGTGGGATAAAAATCCGTGCCTTTTAGTTTGAATCTTGTTATTGGTCTTCTTTTGAACATAGAAATCGAGGACGTCTAGTGATTAATAACTACATCAAATACATCGCATCAGCGTCGCATTTTATTTAAGATTCGTCCTAGACCTCTTTTTATATAATACTTTGGTTTATTGTTTTATGAGAATTATATGTTTTATCCAGATTAATTATGTTTTTCTTTTTATTACAATTCTGCATTATTATTGTATTTTCGTATAATTTTAAGTAATCATTGAATCTCTTCAGTAATAGATGTCTTGTAGACGGTTGAGTTTTATTGAGCTTCCTGAAATAAAACCTTTTGAAAATTTAAGTCAATTGTCAATAGGTACTATTTACCCCCAAATACGTTTAATCACTTTAGGTTACCTTTGTAAAATTTTATTATTAACATTGACAATACTCTGAAAAAATCTCTAACAATAAACATCGCGTCAAAATTGTTCAGAAATTTCTGATATTATCTCGAGTAAACGATAGTTTTTTTTTGTAATAAATACCATATTAATATAAATAGATAATCATCAAAATAAATAATAACAATTATGATTACTAAAATATCTAGTTTATCAGTGATCATATTATTTCGTGCTGCTATATTCATGTTATTTTAACTATTAAGGCCGTCCCACTTCGTACAGTATAATTAACGTAACGATAAGTTAATTATTAAAATTAACTATCTTAATATAATATTTCACGCCTTGATCATTAAAACATCATTTTAACAGACCTCAATAATACATTTATTACAAAAAAAACTGACTTCAATATGAAAAACTCGTAACAAAGGTATTAAAAAACGAAAAATAAGTAGATTATTAATCAAATTTAAAAATATATAGTGTAAACTCTTTATAACGTTATTCGTTACAACGAAAAACTTTCTATTACGTAGAAATTAGTTTGGTTGGTTTACCACAAAACCATTTATTTGTTCTCTTATCTTCGTACAACAAATAATCTTTATGACGAAAAAAAACTCTCAGTCTCTTGAAATTCGTTATAAAGAGATTACACTGTATTAATATATTTGAAGTCGATGACTCTGGTTCTCAATTTGGTTGTATATTTTTTTAAGTTTGTTACTATTAATACTATGGTCAAACACATTACGGTGAAATCTTGAAGTAGGTGCATATTTCTGAAGACGGGTTTTTTCTAATCAAATTATTAATTTCTTGTTTACTATTAAGTTACAAACAAGAGTTAGCTTCTTACTTTGTCTATTAAATTATTTAATATGGGAAGTTATATAAATAATGTCGTGATCGGAAACTCATTATGACCATACAATTAAAGTAACGTCGCGGCGTCTAATCGAAGTGTGAACAAATATAGATATCGAAGTTTCAAAATCCAACTTGTGAGCATATACAATCACATATTATAATAATGCAGACATTTCGCCGACGAAGAATGATAAAAACCTCGCAATAGGAGCAGTGACGTTGTTAGGGCAAGTCCCAAGTAGCCTATGTGTCATATCTTACAACACTGTAACAACATTACATATATCACCTCCACACACACGCACGCACACATGCTTACACATGCAAGTGGAAGGGTTTTATTTTTTCCCTTATCGAACTGAAATAGTTTAGAAAAATTATCCGACACAAAATGCATATAAGAGTTGTCGAGGTATGTATGCTTGGTACACGTATATGTTTCAATAACTCATATAAGTCTGAATATGTAGCTTAGCTTAGGTTAGCTCAGATAGGTCGCGAATTGAATGTATCAGGCAACAGCCCAAGCCGAGATGCCTTAAGCGCTCGCCTTAGTAGTCCGGTGAAGCTATTAAGACCTTGCTAGGTCAATAGTGTACCAAGTTCGAAATAAAAAGTGTGTGTGTACTTATGTACACGCGTTAGAAGTTATACTTCTTTGGCGTAACAAGATAACAATCTGTTCAAAAATTTTATCTTTCGCCTTAATCTACGTTTGTAGAAAAAAACGACAAAAAAAAAAAACGACAAAAAAAAAAAAAAACCACGAGCGTACCAACATGCGCGACTAATATCGAGGTTCAATTTCTAATTGTTGGTAGCTTTTTTTTCGAGACTTAATGAGCGGTCACAAAAATTAAAATTTCACTCTCATCATTTTTTCATAACGCGCCTAAAGAAGTATAACTTCAAAAAAAAACCAATGGGTACTCGAACGTAGTCTTCTTATCGCTAAATTATATCTTGCTTTCCACGCGTAAATTAGCAGTCACTAGGATTGAGATATTTGTATATTTTCACCGTAAATTCATTAAGAGTTTTATAATTAAGAACTTGATATTGTGTGTAACATTTTACCAATTTTTGCTTTACGCCTCGAACCCTTATGACCCGGGGGCTCCGTATCATGGAAAAGGCTGATTCGGCAGTAGCTGTTCCTCTGAGTTACTGGTAGAATTTGTCACTAAGTAAAGAAAAAACGTCGAATTCTTTCCGTGCGACTTTTTCTCTCGTTCTATTGTACACGAGTGGCTGTTTGCGAACAAGCATCCGATTTCTACCAGACGACCATAGTGCACTGCCAGTTGTGTAAACTTAATATTTAACGCGTGGAAATTTATTCAAATTTATTTATTTTCTGTAATATTTATGTTTAAATATTTCGTATCTCATTTTAAATAAATGAATATATTTTCCTAAAATATTAAACGAAACTTTTTGAATTGATTACTAATTTCAGGTTATTTTGCTTGGAAAAATTGTATAAAATAGAGTTATACAGCTAATACATACAAATTGTGTCGCATAAAGGGAGCAATGACGCTTTCTCCTTACTTGACGAACATCAGTACATATTATAAAAAGTCCTGTGCCACGTCTAACTGTCTGCTCGCGATGAACTCTAAACTACTGAACGGATTTTCATGCGGTTTCAGTAATATATAAAGTGATTCATGAGGAAGATTTAGGTATATAATGTGTCAAAGTTTTTTTTATTATCAGGGCGGGACAAGATCCGCCGGGCCCGCTAGTCTATACTAATATTATAAAGAGGTAAAGTTTGTGACGTTATAAGGGGTAATCTCAGGAACTACTGGTCCGATTTGAATAGTTCTTTCAGTGTTATATAGCTCATTCATCGAGAATGGTTATAGGCTATATATATCATCACGCTAACGCCAATAGGAGCGGAGCACAGATGAAAAATGTTTCAAAATTGAGATGTTTTTTTCTTTTTGAGAGCTTCTGCTGTGTCAGCGTTAGCCCAGAGTAGTAACTATTACTACGCGGACGAAGTCGCGGGCAGGGGCTATAATCTATATACTAATATTATAAAGAGGTAGTTTGTGAGTTTGTGACGTTGTAGGGGGTAATCTCTGGACTTACTAAACCGATTTTGAAAATTCTTTTACCAATAGAAAGCCACGTTATTTGTGAGTGTCATAGGTTAGTTAGTTAACATAGGGAATAACAATGGTAATAAATAATCAAGTATAAAAAATACTCGCAGCTAAAGAATGATATTATAAGTAAAATACTATTTAAACATTAGGGACGTTACTTTGTGTTTGGAGGCGGAAGTGCCGGACGTCTACCCTAATATTTAATGATAGATTTCTGCAAAGTAACGCATTCATGAAACAAAAAACACTTTTTAAGTAACAATATTATGCCATTCTTTGTGGATACGAATATGAATTGGGTATACTTGAACTTATGTCTTGTAAAGTATAAAAAAAAACATTATAAGCTAACTTATAGACGTAGGTTTTGGAAGAACCGAAGACGATGCGACTAGACCAGGCGCGTAGCTACCGTCGTATGAATAATACTAGACCCCCAAGCCACAGAGGGGTCCGATGTGTAAAAATTCGTTAAATGTTATTAACAACTTCAGTTGTTTTAATGCATTAAGAATAAAAATATGAAGTTATAAATCGTATTTTCAGATTCTATATCACACGTCGTAAGAAAAAGGATAGTTTAATAGTAAGAGGCTTTCATAAAAATTGATACAGGGTCCCTATAACTCTGGCTAAATCAATGGAAAAAGATGGAATTTCTGACAGATTTTTTTATATCATAGGAGGCAAACGAACAAATGGATCACCTGATGTTAAGTGATCACCACCGTCCATAGACGCTTGCAACACCAGGGGAGTCGCAAGTGCTTTGCCAGCCTATGTTTGGGAAGAAAGAGAGGAGGAAGGGGGAAGAGGAGGGAAGAGGAGTTGGGCCTCCGGCGCTCTCACTGACCAAACGAAACGCAACAATGCAAGCACTGTTACTTCACTTGTGTGAGAGGGTGGTACTACCCCGGGCGAGCCGACCCATTCATGCGGACACCAGTAATAGCTATAGCGTGACTCTACCACCTACATAAAATAAACCGATTTTATCAATAAGAACAAACAAGTTTTTGGCGGGATCTTAGTCTGTGAAGTAGTGGATTTTATATTTTATTCATAATCTTGTGTTATTTGACTCTATATTTTGTATTATTGGTGGTGTTTTACGTAATATAGTTCGGTTATTGTCCACAAGTGGAAGGGAAATCATCCCACGAAGCGTGAATATTGAGATGCCACAAAAACTCCCTTAAAGTTCTAACAAGGGTCCACCATCTTGTTAGAACATTGAAATTATTACACATTTGTAATATTACCAACTTGACAATGGCAGAAATAATCTAGAAGATTGGTTTGAAAAAAAAATGAAATATAAAGAAGAAACAATAATTTATTTTTTGAAAAATAAATATTTCAGTAATCAAGGTGTGCGGAGCTAGTTCTAGAAAAAAAACTACGTTTTTTAATTATTTTTAATCTCTATTATTTTCTCTTCATCTCTCTACCTAGGAAGCAGCATCGTAATGCGGTACGGTATCGTTACTCTATCCTAAGAAATTACTTTTGTACACTTTCTTTTTAAAAATATCATTATTGTCTCCAAAGAGAAATGGACATAAAAACGGACGGATACTACATATTTCTGATATAATGATTCACGTCATTATTAATTGAAGAATTCTTTTGTGATGCAGTCATGAACGTATAGTTAGTTATCTCCTTCCTTCCACAGTTATATGTGTATATCGTTTGGATGCTTTTGATAATAACTTATCTGCTTTCGTGTTGAACTTGATATATGTCGATCCGATGTGTCCTGGGGGCGACGAATACGATATGACGTCATATTGTACTATAGATTTTGTATTAATTAATTGCATTTATAAATAAACATTAACAACTAATTTAAATGTTAATTTTACTAAATTAACAGACATATACAACTCAAGAACCAACAACGCTCTGAAAGTCGACGGAACCACAAAAAATAAATACAATTCAGCATTTCACTTTTAACGCATAATCTTTTAAAGTCCTTTCTCTAATCTTTATTGTATATAATTTAAATTATCACGTTCTAAATATGTTAATTATCCAGGGTTATTGTCTCGTCATAATTTCTCCATAGCGTAATCGGAATTTTATGTATTCTGTCCCAACTTGCAAACAGTATTTATACTTTATACCCCCAATCTGAATAGGAAAACCAAGATAAAAAAATCAATAAAAATCACTGTCAATAATTTCTCTAAAATGCTTGATCCTTTGCTCAGTTTCCTTTATGGTATCTTTGAGGTCTTTCCGAACTTCACTGTATGCTTTTATAGATTGATTTGTCTCAGTGAAGATGTTTTGCAAGATTTGTAGATGTAGTATTCTGTAAATAAAAAAATTAAAAATGGATACAAAAACTGATTGTTAAAGTATCTAATCTAAAGTGTCTGTGGTTTAAAAGCTAATTTATTGTCTATGGCAAATAAAGTGACAGATCTGTACCCTTAGGTAGTTTTCCAATTATAGCACTAGAGCGCATTATGCGGCATAATGCTTAATGTTGAATGTTCCAACTCTTGCAACGCTTCGCACAATCAAGCACTCTCAAAAGTAGTGTTTTCGCTTGATGCGTGCAATGGATACCAACTCAGTGACAGAAAATTAACAAGTGTTTTTTCTTTAAGTTGACATTGATCGAAATATTTAATTTATATTATCTTTAGTAATAATATTTATTGTTGAAAAAATTTTTAAAGCTTTCATTTCCTTGTAGTTTTTTTTGTAAATAATCAAAGTTAATTCAACCTGTGTTAAAAAAATAATGTTATGATTATTTTTTTTTTCAACACTGAACTTAGCGCACTCTACCGGTGCATTTGAAAACTAATTCACGTTCCAATTAAGCTTCAGCATAATTCGGCATTGTGCGTACCCTGAATCGCACTATGCTCCTGAATTGGAAAACTACCTTAGTAGAGTAATTAATGAAAATTTTTGTTCCTTCAATTTAATACAAAATATTGTATGGGGTTCACAATAAGATTTAGTTAAAATATAACCTTTTACTTAAATAGATAAAAAGAAAGAAAAATTCTTTATTTTTGGAATGCATCGCAAACAACAAAATAGAAAATGTTAACATATACATTGCTTATTAAAATCCAACAACGACATCTCTATTCGGCTACATGCTACAACTGGGTGGTACTGCAGCGCTGATTTTCAATGGGAAGTTAAATAAAATCCTTATTTAGTTCTAGGGCGAAACTTTTAAAAGGGGGTTCTCAATACTATAATATATAATAGAACTGCATTTGGCTATATGTATGTTATCAATGGTTTAGACCTGAGGTTCCCAGACTTTTTTCTAATAGACCACTTTCAACATTTAGCTGTTGTGTGTACCTGACCCCTTGCAGCTAAATTTCTACCATATGCCCAAAACTCGAAAAAAATGTGAAGATTAGGTCTAACTATGGCAATTTGCAAGTCTCAACATGTTGTACTGAATATGGAATGTGCAAGTTTTTAAAAGAAACAGTCGCTAAGCTTCTTAAAATATTATCTGCCTACATTGATATATGAAGTTAAGCAAACATTTTAGTTCTTCACTACTGAAAGCAGATACATTTTCGTCGACCCCCACTTCCGAATTGTGAACCCCTATTTTTTTGTCATGCCAACATAGATGCCCATTTAGTCCCCCACCTCGACCAGTCTGCGAACTAAGGAGTTACACTAAAGGATGTATACACTAAATTGTACTCACTTTGACTTCAATTCAAGAACCTTGGTTTTCAGTGCCAACATTTCACTTGAATCATTGCTGAACTTTGTAACTTCATGTAATCTATGATTGAGCCACTCCATCATTAGCGCTACTTTCTCATTCTCTTGCTCTTCCAGGATTTTAAATTTATCATCCAAACTTTCTTGAAGTTCGCATATTTGTTGTTTACGACTTTTTTTGCCTGGATAAAATTTTAATTAGTTATGTATAATTCAAATATCCACTTCAGTAGCTTGTGTATGCAATAATAAAGTCAATAAATCAGACCCTAGATGATAAATAGTCACACACCTATTAACACATAAGTTGTGTGTATCAGATAGTTAAGAATAATCAGAGTCCATCCAAATTAAACAAAAATCAAAATATAATTTTTAAATATAATTATAATTAATAAAACCAACTCGACAACTGGCTCCGGACTGTTAAACTCATTTAAATAAGTGAACATTTGCAATGACCAAAACCAGACAAAAAATTTAGACACAGTGTGATATAGACATTTCAGTAATTATGCTGTTCGTCCATTAACTATAAATAAATAATTAATGGTGGTAATTCTAGTATTATATTGCTGTTATGAAGATATATTAAGCTCAGTGCTATATAAGTATTGCATAGTATTAGGTTTAACTTTTTTTCTTCAAACTGATTATGTTAATAGCCTTACGGCCTTTACAGCTTCACCGAACTACATTAGTTTGAACTATTTATCCTGCATTTAAGTCTATGTGACTATAAATATTATTTTTATGTTTTATTTTATAGATATAGCTGCTGGAACACACCTACAGGTACTTTACTACAAATTTTTAATAAGAAAATAGTTTGCTAAGCAGGCCGGCATAAGAAAAAAATCCACAACTATGTCTTAAATTTTCCTACACCAAGAGGCCCAGGTTCATTATATAACTTGAATTTACATTACAATGATCAAAATCTATTGAAAATATAAGTCATTTAAATGACAGGTATAATATACAAAAACGATGCAATCAATTACCATTAAGCATAGAATTCTTCAAATGTTCCAGTTCTGTGATAAATGAAGGGAGTTTGTTTTGTATTTTTTGTATTATACTTTGGTTCAATTCCGATTGCTCTTCAAATGTCAGCTCTGTGTTTGTTTGATGAATAAAACCTGGGAAAGATAAATAATTTTATACACATTTTTATATTTATTACAACCCTCAATCACAAATCACAAGGTGTCAAGAATTTCTCATCTCACTGAAAAATTTAAGGGCTACTGCCACTCAAAGTCAGCCCTAGTGTGATGTGAGCAGAGCAGTAATATGACCACACCAGGTGCTAAGATGAATATGTCACCAAAACATAATTATGGACTTTTTATATTTGCACATCACCAAAACAGTCATGTACTCAGGGCTGTAGCTAGAGCCGAATTTGAGGTAGGGCAGCATTAGTTACATGTAGGGCGGAAATAAAAAAAATATCATAATTGGTCTGTCCTAGAATGTCACAAACTGTGGTATGTTCGGAAAAGTTTAGACACCTTCCGCTACATTTTTTTTATCTTAAACTATGAACAAACAATTCAATTATAATAATTTCTTAATTTTTGGTATTTTTGGTGATTTCAAGGTATGGCATTGCCCCACAATGCACCACCTAGCTACGGCCGTGCATGTACACTGTATATTTATGATTAAAAATGATGTCCACTGTCTGCAATTAAACTTTTTTGAGTGATTGGGATAGAATTAGCAAAAGAACTCGGACAGATAATTTTACTCTTTTATTATCAGTACTATATGATGCTACCAAATAAAAATCACATGAATTACTTGCACATAGGCGCCACAATGATATTTCGCACCACCCATTTTTATTTCGTTATATAAATGTATAAACACAACAATAAAATTACCTAGCAAAGTGGAAGTGCTTTCATCTGGTGTGCTCATTTTATGCAGACTGGTGTGATGGGACAGGTCGCAGTCTGCTATAATTCTGTTCACTTTTCCTCTAACTTTAGAAGATAGTTTATTTTCACTACATAGTTCTTTGATAATCTCCAAAAGAATATTTTCTTGAGAAGTTTTGATGTCTATGCGTATATCATCAGTGCTCATTATAAAGTCCATTGTATTTCACCTAACTTCTCAATATTTGTTATTTACAATTACAATAATCAACATTCGTTTTTTACGTATTCTTTTTGTTTTTGTCAAAGAGAATCTACTTTTATAACCACGACAACCGTTAAAAGGTTTCGTTTAAAAATCGAATGTTTTCAATTTTATGAATAAAAAGGTACAACTATAATTATGTATTATTTCATACCTACACATTCTATTTTATATAAATATATACTTTTTTATTTGATAGAAAGGATTTTTATGTTAATTTAATTAATAAAATATATTGAACTTTATATAACCTGTCTAACATTCGACTATAGACCACTAGGACGGTACGTATTATTCGACCAAACTAAAGATTTTTTTGCCAGTTGTTGTCCTTTTCATAGAGAGAATATTTTTAACCTGGTGTTGTTACATGTTTTAGTCTGTGGTATATTTTCATTTCAGCTATTATCATAATAGTATTATGCGAATATCTACAATTTATAGAAATCTTCTCACACTGTAAACAATAATCTAATATGTCTAGATCTGATTAAATTAAGGATTATTTATATAAAATATTCATAATGTCTTCCTCTTCTGAATCAATGAAGAAATCTTCGGAGTCAGCTATATCCAATAACAATCAAACTGAATCTCAAAAGCTGCTGGATGCTCATGACAAAAATAGAGCAAACAAAAATACTGGTGAATCTCAGAGTACGTGTTACTGGTATGTAACAAAAACTTTCATTCTTTTATAATTAAAACAGGTTTTTGTTATTTCTAACCTTCATGGTATTTTAGCGCCAAATGTAACAAATTGTTTACCTATTTTGTATTCAATATTTACATCTAAAATATTTGTGTATGTGGTAAATTTTATAGTATATAAATAAATTTAGCCTGTAAAAAACGTTTCATATCTGTTTTCGAATATTAAACACTTTTTTTTTTTAGTGGCAAAGATCGTAACCTTAATATAGCAGAGTTATTATGTGCTTCATGCAACAGATGGTTTCATGAATCATGTATCGGGTACCAGTTGGGCAAGCTGGTGCCGTTTATGACAAACTATCTGTTTATATGTAAGAACTGCTCTCCAACTGGATTGGAAACTTTTAAAAAGAATCAAGCTCGTAAGTACATACTATAAATACATTTGATAGTACTTTCATATCCAAGAAAATGTTATTAAATAATATATAGACACATTTATTTATTGATATTTTGATCTTAAACTATATTAAATAAATTTTGTTAATATATGAGAGGTATAAATATATAAGGAATAGATCGCAGGCAGTTTTTCCTAACTTGATCTCATTTTAAAACACTTGACGAGTTAACTCATCATTGGACATGCATTATATACTTCAAGTTATGACATCCACGGTGATGAAGGATATTGTAAAAGCTTTTTATGTAAGAAAATACTTTTCTTGGTATTTAGTTCACTTTTATTACAAGTTTAGTAATGAGAAGTCTGCAAATGTGATAGTTGCTGAGTAAAATTGCCGGTCAACAAAATATTATATCTATACAACATGGATTAGTATAAATTGTTAAAACATTTATCATTATTCAACTTGAAAATATATTATTTAAAACTGTGTATTCAGGCAAATGCATGCAAGTGCTTGCCCATTTTATATTTCGGGGCTGCATTAGAAATTCGCATCCTGAAATAAGGGTTGAGGGGGGGGGTGAGAGGGGTGGGGGAGGGGGCTAACTACCCCTCAAAACCATTCCCCCGCCGCGGAAAGTTATAGTTATGGAGATATTCATGATCAAAGTTTTGAGATTATGTCTTCTCCGAACAATCATTGACAATTTTGTATATTAACAACATATTGATTTTTAAGATTAAATTGTTTAAGATTTGTTTGTACAATACTGTGTCTATATATAAGTAGAGCAAAAAATGATTGCTGGAAAGATGTAAATTTTGTGAAAAAAAAAATTTTTAAGTATTTAAAACTCTTGTAACAGTTCTAAAAATTATAGTAATTTTGTATAAAAAAAAGTTGACTTTTCAACAAAAAAAATAATAACTTGTATGAAACTATGTATATTTATGCATTAAGGAATAAATTATTGATGGAACAGCATAAATATTGAGAACAAAAAAAATATTATTTACAATAAACCTCTGTCCTCATTTTTCACTCAAATATTTCACATTTAAGCTCATAGTAAACTAACTAACAATAAATACGTATAAAACAACACAATTATAGTATTTGTTGGGGTCAGCTGATGAGGTTTCAGAAGCAATGAAACATTGGTTGACTTCACAGTGGACTGTATATTTTAACTTTTCACAATGTATATAATCGTATGTAACGAGCCGGTGACAATACATATTTTTCGCGGTTTAACACTACAATTATAGCCTTACAAGTAGTACATTATACGTGCCTTACTGCCGCACGTTCATCCATACATTTACATAATTCACATAAATTCACATTATATTTTTATTGATGGTTCCGTATAACATTAGACAAATAATAATAATAATCGTATTGGCGGTTATATTTGAATTGTTACATAAAGGATATTTCTAAACATTACATAAGACGTATTGAACACAGAAACCAAGTAAATAAGAAATACGACAGTTTATCTGTACGTATTATGTAAACAAATTTATACACATAGACATAGTTTGTCTGTCTATACCAGACACATTAAACCTGCACATATATAGTGTTTCTTAATATAATATGACATCCCATTACGCATAATGAGCACTAGTTTAGAGAAATACATATATAGACATGAGAACTCATCTGTTCGTAGTAAATAGAGAAACTAGAGAAACATTTATTAAACATTTATTTACAACATTTATTTCTAGCTCATCTGTCCGTAACAGTATTATAAACCTTAAAAATGCGCATGTGAAGGAAAAATCACGTTCCCTTACACGTAACTTCAAACACATATAAAAAAAAACTACGCGTCTCCGCGGGGTGAGGGGGGTGTCTTTTGAAAGGGGTAACCAACCCCTATAAAAAACAACCCTTAACAACCCCAAATTCGTGATGCGAATTTCTAATGCCAAGCCTATATTTCGAAAAGGAGGAGGTATTTAATATCCAAAATTTACCTCAGAATTTTGTAATTTATAAGTTTTGTAAAACTATTTATATATTGGATATTGGATCCTGTTTTCATATCATTAGCATTGGACTTAGGATTTCAAATATATACCATACGAATTCTTCAAAAACTAACTACTATAACTATAGTGAAGGATGGTCTGATTATTATTTTTAGAGTATCTTTTTTAAGTATGCTGTATATATTATGCTAGTGGGCCCGTGCGCCCGGCAGATTTTGTCCTGCCTTGATAATATTAAAAAATCCTAAAAGTAAACCGCAGCTCCACCTACCTGGTCCAATTGTAAATCTAACCATTCTCGGATTCACTGGAACATGCACACAAAATTTCATCAAAATGTTATCCGGCGCTCTTACTGACCGAACGAAACGCAACAATGCAAGCACTGTTACTTCACGTCGGTTTTCTGCGAGAGGGTAGTACTACCCCGGATGAGCCGACCCATTCATACTGAAACCAGTAATAGCGTGGCTCTACCACCTATAACAATGTTATAATATATTATTTTTTTTAGATTAACTTATGCCTAAATTATTATTTTTTCTACAGCATTCCCGCAGATGTGTCTCACAGCTATTGCAAACTTAAGACAGGAGAGTGTTAAAGATGGAAGTAATAAACTTCTATTTAGTAAGGATAGAGAAATCATTCCTTACATAGATCAATATTGGGAAGCTATGACCACAATGCCCAGAAGGTGAACTATGTTATGTTCTATGTTTTCAATTACATTGTTTGATATAAAGGACAAACCTTTAATACTTTTTATTGTTTATTTATCCCTACAATGTATTACTTAAATTTCCGATCAAGACTTATGACAGAAGTACTGGTCCAATTCAGATATTTTTAATATTGATAGGCAGCTACATTCTCTAACACTGAAATAATGTATATTTTATGGTATTCATTTTTATATTGTATTTGACTCAAATAACGTTCTTAGTATCCTATAAACGAATTTGATTAATTCAGTGCAAACAACAATGCTGGCTGATGATAAGTATTAGTTAACTCTTTTCTAGCCATTAAAATGAATAAGAACTAAATAAAAGTAGTTACTTGACAATTGGTGACATTTCTTGAAGTGTAAAAATTTATACCTTTATAATCTATCTGGTAGGTATCTATTTGGTTATATTTTATTATCTGATATCTGGTCTTTTTCTATTTTAAATTTGTTTTTACGTATATTTATGTGAAGTATAAGTCAACTACACTAGTTACTATTTTAACTTTGTTTTAAACTCTTCATCTAAAATCGATTGATTACTTACGACATGAAAAATTAGCAAACAAACAAATTCGCTTTCTCATTTATATTGTTACTAGCTGACCCAGCCTCACGTTGCTATGGCTCAGTTATCACATGTTGAATTATAATTCTGATAATTTATTTGCGTGGTGCTATCTATGAGATATCTATAATAGTCGGTCCTATAGTTTTCTATCAACAAACTAATTTAAAGCGCCATCTGTTCGAGACTGGTGAAACTTACAATTAATAACAATAATCAACTTTGACAATAATTCAATTTGTAATTCAAAAATTTTGACACCATCATAAATAATCATGTCGCAAGTTGGACCAAGTTATACATAAATATCAACTTTCATGAAGATTGATCGATTCAGTAGTTTCGGAGTTCATCCTGGACAAATATTATGATACTGGATTTTTATATATTTAGATACTATGGATTTATTTGGTTAAAACATATTTCAAAATATGTATCTATATATTCAAGTAAGCATTTAGTTTTCCTGGGAACTACAGTATGGCAGTTTTTCAAGGAAATAATAAATAGGTTATTTAAGGATCGGCAATGAGCATGTGACACCTCAGATGTTGCAAGCATCCATAGGCTGCGGTGACTGCTTAACATCAGGTGGCCCGCATGCTTGTTTGCAATCATCGTGGTATAAAAAAAATTGTTCTTTAAACAACAATATTGTTATTATATCCAAGGGTTACTCAATCTTGGTACGCGACGGTACAACGTGCCTTGATAAAGGACATTCAAGTGCTGTTCACTTATGAAGAGGACGCTGCACAGGGCCCAATGTTTGGTCTATACCATATGGAACTAACATCCATCAAGCCCAACTATGAGGCGATGATCAAACAGGGCCAATTGAAGGTTACCGACATGGGAATTGCTACAAGTAAGTAAATTTTTTTTTGTTTGAATAATTTGTGAAAATAAGATTACTCACAAAAGAATGTAAGAAAAAGACCAAGGTAAGTGTAGTAAATAATTAAAATTGATATAATACATTTTTTTAGTTATTAAAATTATATTTACGTAACAATTTATTGGTTATTAATTAAATTATTTAAATGATTTTAAAATCCTATGAGTCACAATAGTCACAGGATTTATTTCTCTACAGGGTTAGCGTAGATATATTTTGAAGTATGTGCTAGGTCTGGCATCTGTACTAATGAAGAAAATGAGTTCAAATCTTCACTTTTCAAGTCCGACTATGTAATGAAATAAAATGGCAACTGGACGTTAGTCTGTCAATACTTTCAATTTTTTTGAAGATCTCACAATATCAGTCTAATTCATTTACTCATTTTTTTATATGGAGGTTTTTTCAACCACATTTTGGGCTACTGCCTTGTAATTTTTCAATCATCTTCTTTCATATAAACCTTCTCCAATACTGTGCAATTACAAACAACAACAAAAAAAAATTGCCAAATAGACGTAGCCGTCCTGAAGTGATGCGCTTCAATACATTCTTCGATAGATTTTTATTTATATAGGTATTTGGAATGAGAATATGGATTAAAACAAATTTGCTGATAACATAAAAAATATTAAACATTAAAATAGCGTCTACAGCTGACAATGTAGTACGAAGAGTTAGCGGATAGATGGCGTTAAAACAAATTTGACCGTGATTATCTATACATATAACAAAAATGTAAATCAAACGTTTTAGATTTTTGTGAAAAAAATTGTTGCAGCTGTCTAGGTAATAAAATACATTTCAATTATTGTTTTAAATGTCTGTCCGACTGTCTGTTTGCTTGGACACGTATCATTCTGTCTGAGTGTGCTGCGTGGGAGGAGCAACGTCGCACTCTGGCTGCGGCGGTAGGGCAGGATCACTCGCTGCCGAGCGTGGTTGCGGCCATGCTCGGCAGAGAGGGTGCGTGGAATGCAATGGCCTCCTTTTGTGAGGAAGTCGTCTCGCAGAAGGACGCGGTGGAGAGGGTCCGTGAGAAGGACCTTCAAAGTGACCTTCTCCGCCAACGGAAGACAGGCAGGAGGAGGCGTCAGTTTGACCGCCTCCTCCCTCTGTAACCGGACCTAGGGAAGATGGGTCGGGAGGCCCATCTTCCCATTGCACAGGTCCGGCGGACGGAGGAGACGGCCGGTGTGTACACGGCTGTCTCCTAACAAGACGGGGCCCGGCGGCGGCGCTTTTGCTGCTGGGCCAACCGCTGGGGCGGCACGATGAAGTTTATAGAGATCTCGTGCCACTCCAACTATAGCGGCAGACGTACACCGTAGGGTTTTAGTCCGTGCAAGTCGGACATGTCGTACAAGGGTCGTGTATACATTAGGGATTTCCCCACGTAAAAAAAGGGTATGTCGTGTAGTCACATTAAAGTTTTGTATTACAGGAAAACATTTTAATTTAAAATAATACAACAAAAAACCAACCGAGTGGTGTTCCCGGGCACTCAGCCATCCAAGTACTGACCGCGTCCGACGTTGCTAAACTTCCGAGATCCGACGAAAACCGGTGTTTTTAAAACTCTACCCAACAAAGTTTTTATGCACATCCCTTTTCGTTACATACAACGTTGCCGAATTAAAAACCCTCCCATACGAAGCTTCACTTCAAAATATTAATTATATCTAATATGCGTACTCTTTTAATATATAAATTTTACATTCGGAGAGATATCATTAATCTGGAGTAAGAATGAAATCTTTGGGCTCTTGTGCTTAAAGGGTGAAAATACGTTTTTGTAACAAACTAGATTTTACTGTGATGATATTTATATAGGTTGTGGATGTGAGAATAATCCCTTAGAAGACGTTATTTAAAAAAAAAAATCACCGTGCTGTGCGCTTTAAAATTACTAAATAAGATTTAAAACGGTGCAGTTTTGAAATTGCTAGTAAGAAATTGGACTAGAAACATTTACTGAATCACCATTTTTTATCGTTTATTAAATTTTCCCTCTGACTACAATCTCAAGTAATGTTAAGTGACGATTTAATCAAAGGTGGTAATAAGCTTAAGAGAGAATAACTCTCAAATACAGCTGCCGGAACACACATTGTTTGGCGAAATATTTTCAATGAGATGTTAACAGCTAACCAGGCGGCCATTAAAAAAAGCCCTACCATTATGCTATGTCATGTATGTATGCTTGGTCACGATATTTTTCGTCATTGGAAATTCAGGCTCAGTGCTGGGATATTTAATGAATTATTTACAGATATTGACCGTTCAACATTACATAATTAATATGTCTAGTAGCAATGAAATAAACACTATTTGAGAAACAAGACTCAAGGAACAAATCATAAATTATCACGCTTTTAACTACACTTACATAAATAATAAAAAAATACGATTAATTGAATTCAATGTGTCTAAGTTAACTGTGACTTTGGTAATTTTCATCAATACTTTTTTTACGTAGTATATTTTCTGCAATAGTATCTTATAAATATTTTATATTATAACATTTTGCATTATTTCTCTGATCGTTTATCACATTATTTCTTGTATTTGCATCTATTAAAATTTGAATAATTCTGTGAAATTAGCAAAAACACTGCCTAATGGAGTTCGTTTCACTTGTACAATAGATACATACGTGATTTATTTATTTGGCTCTGAATAAATCGACTTACATGTGTTCACCCGTACAGTTTATTACACACTAGCCGACCCGTGCCCACTTCGTTGGGCGGTAATAGGCATTATCAAGATACAACTTTTCTCTAAAACTCAGTCATATATATCTCATAATTAAGGCAGCGTTCGTAAGAAACGTTTTCGTTCGACCATTTTTCTCCGACTCCCCAGATATTACCCCCAACAACTTCACAAACTTTACCTCTTTATAATTTTAGTATACATTATAGATAGTATAATTAGTTAGTAGCTTTTGCCAGCGACTTCGCACGTGTGGAATAGTTATTTTGGGCTAAGACGCAGCGGAAGCTCTCAAAAAGAAAAAATACCCCGATTTTAAAACATTTTTCATTGTTGCTCCGCTCCTATTGGTCTTAGCGTGATGATATGTAGTATGACACTTATAAATAACGTGGCTTTATATTGGTAAAAGAATTTTCAAAATCGGTTTAGTAGTTCCTGAGATTACCCCCTACAACCTCACAAACTCACAAACTTTACCTCTTTATAATATTAGTATATATATTATAGCCCCTGCCCGCGACTTCGTCCGCGTAGTAATAGTTACTACTCTGAGCTAACGCTGACACACAGCAGAAGCTCTCAAAAAGAAAAAAAACATCTCGATTTTGAAACATTTTTCATCTGTGCTCCGCTCCTATTGGCCTTAGCGTGATAATATGTAGCCTATAACCATTCTCGATGAATGAGCTATATGACACTGAAAGAATTATTCAAATCGGACCAGTAGTTCCTGAGACTACCCCTTACAACGCCACAACGTCACAACGTCACAAACTCACAAACCCACAAACCCACAAACCCACAAACCCACGAACTCACAAACTTTACCTCTTTATAATATTAGTATAGATATAATAGGTCTTTACCTATGAAATTGCTGTTCTGCAGTACTGCCCATTTCAAATGAAAATAATTTTTGTTTGGCTAAGAATTCTAATTTCAAATTAATTTTATTTTAAAAACATGGAATTCTTTTTCCAAAAGTAGTCATTTGTTTATTGATTAGTGTTACATTTTCATCGCATTTCAATCTTTTTTGTCATCATGGATACGTTAAAAATTCGAGTAATTATAGAATATCAGTACCGTCGTGGCAGCAACGCGGCACAAGCGGCACCCAACATCAACGACGTTTACGGAGCTAACACTACAAACCAACGCACCACCTGTTATTGGTTTGCTCGCTTCCGTTCTGGGAATTTCGACCTGAAAAATGAACCTCGCGGTCGTCCGAAGACTTTGGTCGACAATGACGAATTAAAGGCGATTGTGGAAGCTGATTATACACAATCTACGGCTGAATTAGCAGCAGCTTTCGATGTTAGCGTCAAAACAATATTGGTCCATGTGCGTCAAATTGGCAAGGTAAAAAAGCTTGACAAATGGGTGCCACACGAACTCAGTGATTGCCAGCGCGAAGTACGCGTCGAGACGTGCCTTGCACTGCTCAACAGACACACAAATAAAGGAATTTTGAACCGCATTATTACCTGCGATGAAAAATGGATTCTGTTTGATAACCGCAAGCGCTCAGCAAGTTGGTTGGATCCTGGTTCAGCACCTAAACAATGCCCTAAACGAAAACTTACTCCTAGAAAAGTGATGGTCACTGTTCGGGGGTCTAGCGCCGGTGTGATTCATCACAGCTTCTTACCAAACGGGGTGAGCATTACTGCAGATCTGTACTGTGAAGAACTGAACACAATGAAGGAGAAGCTGGCACATCTCCAACCAGCATTGGTCAATCGCTCGTCTCCGCTGCTCCTGCACGACAACACGCGACCTCATACTGCACAGCGGACGGTCTCCAAGTTGCAAGAACTGGGTTTGGAAGTTCTCCGTCATCCGCCCTACTCACCAGACCTTGCGCCTACAGACTACTACTTTTTCCAGAATTTGGATAACTCCTTGGCGGGAAAAAAATTCAATACCCGAGAGGCAGTACAAAATGCCTTTGAAGAATTTGTTGCCTCCCGTCCAGCTGATTTCTTTAAGAAAGGCATCAATAAACTGCCACTGCGTTGGCAAAGATGCATTGATTGCATGGGTGATTACTTCGATTAATACAAATAAAAAATACATGAAAAAAATTCGTTTAAATTTTTTCATACAAAACGGTAATTTCATAGGTAAAGACCTAATATAAACCTAACATTTATAAGGCAAACCGTATAGTGAGAATATTATCATATTTCTTAAAATTAGACTTTCCGGTAACCGGTTATATTTCAAATTATCGATTATTTATTAAACTGTGAATATTAAACAACAAATCCTGAAAATGTCATTGACATATCTTTTACGGTTTCTCTGTAATCTATTTTTTAATTAAGTCTCCAAAATTTTCATTAACAAAAAAATTGTTGTAAAAAAGAAAATTAAAAAAAAAAACACGGTTTTAGAGTATCATTGTTCATAGTGACTACTTTATATTGAAATATATTAATTTCAATTCCATGATCAAGTGGGAAAAAGGGAGCCCATTGTGATTTTACTCAGTTCTCAATATGAAATATTACATTCAATGGAATCTCTATAACTAGAACCTCGTTAAGTCGTAATCCTTAGTAAGTCGACAAATAATGCAATTCACTTCCGCTGAACCCTTAAATACGCGGTATTATTATTTAGACTTTGTAACTCGAACAAGATGATACTTCTCTGCGAGCTATTGATAATACATATTTATACTCTATAACTCGCATTTTAAAAAGGAGACTACGTAAGTCGTATTTAGTAAAATATAATAACGACTTATTAGGAATTCCCCAAAATCATGGCAAAAAAAAAAATATAAAAGAAATGTCCCAGTCTTTTAATCTATTGTTTGTGATGTACATTGAATGATTACGTTCATTAAAAGCAGAGCATTAGAAGCCAGAACAGTAATCAACACACTACGAACTTATGCTGAAAGATGTGATGGTAACGAGTTAAACATGATTTCTGTTCATTGTTTGAACTTGAAAAAAAATTGGTAAAAATTTTGAATTTTGAAAATGACAGTTTTTTTTTGTTGTTTGTACAGTTTACTTCAATAATATGTAATTTATTGTAATATGTAAATAAAAGTATACCATAAAACTTTTGTTATTTAAATTTGATTCTACAAGTAAAAAAATATATTGAGAAATCGCGCTTTTTTAAGCCGAAATTTTAGCAGTTCAATGCATTTCGAAATTTTTGTTAAGTCGAAAACTCGTTAACTCGATTTTTTTTTCATTTCCCTTGACATTCGAGTTATAGAGATTCCATTGTATATGTATATGCAGGGGCCAGGGGTACAGAAAAGGGTATAGGGTACCTTTCAGTCAGAAAAAAAAAATGCTGGATAGATCAAATCTACGTTATTGTGAGTGAAACGGCGAGTAGAAACTAATATCTCTGCCACCTATCCATGGCAGTGTCTCGAGTTTGATGATAAACTATTATTAGGAACAAAATAATTATAATAAATAATATTTTGCGGGGTGGTAGGGTGTCTGTATTGCGGGGTGGTAGGGTATCTGTACCCGACTGGATCGCGACCACCGTACACCAGGTGGAACACCCGCCATAGTGGCACGTTTGGGCGTGTCGCGTTCCGGGATCAGCCGGTGTATATCCAGCAAGCAACGGGGGGGGGGGGGCTGTCCCTGACTGGGTCGCTTTCAGGCCGGCATGACAACGGCGACCGGCGATGGATAGTATGTCTTTCGGTGGTCGCCATTGTTTTTGGATTGTACTGTGCTTACCATCAGGCACAGTACAGTCACTTTGCCGAGCTACAATAAAAAAAAAAAAAATAATAATAATATACATACAGCTTATTGATACGACCATACACTAAGTAACAGCTATACTGTTGCGCAATTTATAAACGCAGTAAACAATGTGTCAATGTTGTGGAGAGAAATGCGGTCAAATTTGAAATTTTATTTGTGTTTACATGCAATTCGTTACGCAAAGATTACTAAATAAATATATGTAAATAAAATTTCATGTTGTAACCCATTTTTTTTGAAACCGTTAACATGTTCTTTACTGTGTTTATAAATTGCACGGCAGTATAGACTGACGTCTTAAATATTTCTTTCCATTTATTGCTTTTACAATTTTATTGAATATACACTACTTGACAGATCTCTGCCACCTATTCATGATGGAGCTTGATGATAAACTATTACTATGAACAAAATAGTTTATTCGCACGAAATAAACTAACAACCATTTGACCGACGTATCAAATATTTTTTTCCATATATTGTTAATACAATTTTATGGAATAAAATAAACACCCGATAACAATACAATATTCGACCTTCGACAAACAAGTCGAAGTTATATATCAAACACCATACAGTGAAACGGTTGGCTCGACGCCAAAGTCTGAAAAACTTGCTCGGAGCGTACGTAAAATTCAAGACTATTATAGTGATGTATATTGGAATGACATTGTTTGGAATGCATCAGTGTACGTAAATGTACAACGGACGCGCGCACACATCCGCCTAGTCTCCGCACTTACGTATATATATATATATATGGATATACGTTGTGTTTGTGTTTGATATATTTGTCGATAAGTCTCTACACATACCTAGGCAGCGTCGTGTTAGCGGTGCGATTTCTACTCGTATTGATTTTTATATAAATAGTTCATTAATTTACCTTGACGTATGGCTGGTAAGCGAATTTTTTTTTTATGTTTTAATCTAATTCTATGTTATGACTAATTTGTAACAGATATATGTGTATTATTTTTTTAATAACTCTTGAATATAATTTACATTACATAGGCGATACTCGGAGTCGTTATCTTATCACAAAGACGAAATGTAGCAAACGCGGTCATTTACTTTACGAATTTTACAAATTTTAGTAAGTTAAACGTGTAATTGTTTGCTGTTAAGTAATTATAACCTGTCCTTGTCAAGTTATTATTAGACGGGAGTGATATATGTTGTATGTTCAAGCTTAAGTATTCGTAGTGTCGGTGGGCAGGTACATATGTCGGTAGCATACATTGTGCATATGATTCATACAGTAAATAGAACGTGTTAATATTTGTACCGTTTGTTCTATGGACTGTGTTAATTTCTGTAACGATTTTTTTTTATTATCTCAGAAATTAAGTTCTAATTTTTTTTTGTTGGAAATCGTTTAATTGTAGTCCAGTTATACGTATTACTCTAAATACAATTTTATTATGAATCCAACATTAAGTTTTAATACATTTATGAATTTTTACATACATGGCTTAAGTAATATTTGTGCATGTATTTTGGTCACGTACTAACTCTATAGGTATGTTTACTACATTGTTACCTATGATAGATTCAATAGATGGAAACCTACAATTCTTACGAATATCGTTACTAAAACAAAACAATTGTTCGTGTTATACAAGTCTACTAGCAGTCGCCCGTGACTTCGTTTGTGTTTATTATTTTACTAGCTGACCCGCGCAACTTCGTCTTCTCCAAATCGGTTATTACCGGTTCCAGTTGTAATTCTAAACGCGAAAAATCTTTAAAAAACCTAAAACCAAATTGCAACGCCACCTACCGCGTCCAAGTTAAATAGAATTATTCTATACATATCACAAGTTGGACCAAACAATACACGTGTACAAAATTTTATAAAGTTTGGTAGTCCGGTGAAGCTGTTAAGACCTTGCTAGGCCAATAGCGTAGACAGTTAGAAAAAAAAAATTATAAAGTTTGGTTAAGTAGTTTCGGAGTTTATTCGAGACAAACACCGTAGCGTGTAATTTAATATATATGTGGTATAGCGGGCTTTGTTATAAAGCTAAAAAAATGAATGTTTTTGGTATAGATTTTATTCCTTTATTTCAAACTGTTCAGGTAGCGCACACCATATTATAGAATTTTTACCGACTTCAATTAAATTTATTGTGTTAAATTATGAAAATATGAATACCAATATAAAACTATAGCACAGGCGTATAGTATTCAGGGATAATATATATTTCTAACAGTGAAAGAATTTTCAGAATCTGATCAGTAGTACCGGATATTACCTCGAAGGTTAGTGCACACCGCCGCTAGTTAATTGCTCTGCAGAACCCTATAATGCTTACGCTAGCATTGTGAAATGTTACCCGATACGGTATTCCGAGTTATGACATGTGTTAGGTATTGTTGCTTTCAGGCTCTCCAATAAAACTCAGCTGATCAAACTTCAGTGGACTGTATAATTTCAGAGTATTTACAGCAGTATATAACGAGCCGGTGACAAATGTTTTTTTTTTTTTTTTTTTTCTCGAACTGACTACGCTATTGACCTAGCAAGGTCTTAACAGCTTCACCGGACTACCGGTGACAAATGCATTTTGTCCCGGTTTATATCTACAAAATAAACCTCATAACTAGTACGCAATGCGCGCCGTAGTTGCGGCACCATTTAACCATATGTTCCTATTTTACGTATCGCATTTTACCCGATATTTTCTACTAGTGTACCGTACAATATAATTTATTGATAATAATAATACTAATGGCGGTTAAATTCAAATTACATTACATACATAAAATTCAAATACAAATCGATCGTTATTCATAAAAATATATCAGTGTTAGAAAGAACATTTACATAGAAAAAGAATTAGAAAATATGATAGCTCATCTGTCCGTAACAACATGGGTTTTTTCAAAAAGGCATTGAAACACGTTCTACAAGTCTGGCAAGCCAACAGTGATACCCCTGATATTGCAGTTGTTCATAGGCTACGGTAACCATCAGATGGGTCGTCCGACATTTTGTTGTCCTTTGGCACAAGAGAATTAAAGAAACCTACAGTGTAAAAGGTCATTTACATACACTCTAACACTTACACACACACACACACACACACACACACACACACACACACACACACACACACACACACACACACAACGCACACACACACACAACGCACACACACACACACACACAACACATAACACACACACACACACACACACACACACACACACACACACACACACACACACATACGCGCGCGCGTGCTCTTGTGTACGCGAAGTTAATTATGACACAATATTGTAAATAAACTCGTACACTCAATCTTTCATTATACGAATTATGCAATGCATTACTTCATAATGTACACTTTATAATTGTATTCATATGTTTAAAAAAAACCACGATGCTGCTTTGAAGTTCTTTTAAAAATAAATAAATAAATGTATAACATGTATGTAAATATTCACGGTCCTATTCCTAGTAGTTTCGGTTGTGCATTGACACGTCAGTCGGTCAGTCGGTTCTGTAAAATTCTGTAAAATGTATGGATTTTGTGTATAATAAGTCTTCGTGTTGTTTTTCTTGTTAATTTTTAGATAATTAATAAAGGTGTCTTCAAATAAATATACTCCAAAAAAAATTCACCAAAACGTCTTTGGCCATAGTTAGATACGAATTTAGTTATGTACATTGATGTTTGATGTTTGATTGATGTACATTGATACACGTATCTGAATCGCTATACGTTGCCTATTTCATTTTAAGGAGTTCATTGGTTTATCTTCACAATTTAAGGTCTAATACTAATGAAATTAAATAAGACATTCTTGAAAATATCCTCCTTCCAATAAAAAAGGAGTTTCCTAAATCTATACTTCATTACACAGTATAAAACAAAGTCCCCAATCGCGTCTGTCTGTCTGTCTGTTCGCGATAAACTCAAAAACTACTGAACGGATTTTTATGCGGTTTTCACCAGTGGATAAAGTGATTCATGAGGAACGTTTTGGTGTGTAACTTGTCAAGGATTGTTTTATAATCAGAGCGGGACAATGTTTGTGAGGTGGTAAGGGGGTAATCTCAGGAACTACTGGTTCGATTTGAAAAATTCTTCCAGTATATATATGTGTATATATATCATCACGCTAAGACCAATAAGAGCGGAGCACCAATAAAATATATCTCAAAATGTTTTTTTTTCCTTTTGAGACCTTGCGCTGAGTGATAGCGTTAGCCCAAAGTTACTATTCTACGCAGACGAAGTTGCGGGCAGAAGCTAGTTGGTTTATAAATGACGAAGTTATAAAGTAACAACCATTAAAAATAGAAGCAAATCCTTTTAGAAGTCTGTTAAAAACTTTATATATTCATTTGAAACACCAACAAGATTTACACTTAAGACAGTCCAATAAATACATTTAAGTAGAATGACTATATACAAGTAATTATAGGTGTATATCGTGGGAGTTACTAATGACCTGCGTCCGTACTATTGACTATATCGAGGTAGTTACTAATGACCTCCGTCTATACTACTGACTATATCGGAGGAGGTACTATAGACTGGCTACTATTTACCCCATTCTGAAACACCATTGTTTGCAGCTATCGGTTGTACATGCATCTTGATTATTATTAGCCGTCAGCTTTGGTTGAATGCCTTAAAAGGCAATCAAAGACGAGACACTGGATATCCTCGCTCAGGCGGGATATTTACATCTACGGATAATTGGTTATAATTATGTTCGGTAGTGTGTTTTTATTGTAACGTTTTTATTCGATTGATCTTGGTGGATAGATCGATAAACCATAACCGTGACGTCATCAGGGATGACGTTACACTTTCACATAGTCACCTTTTTTATTCTCGTCCGGACATGTATAATACTTATTGTATGGTAGAGCGAATAACTTAATTAAAAAATTACAAAGCAAAAACTAACTTAATATGTACGGCTCTTTTTTATCTTAAATTACTTAAGTTTATCTCTTTATCATGCCTGCGCGAGACAGTTAGCGTTGTTAACAGAGAGCTACTTGGTTTTTTATACATTTTAATTTATACATTTACCTACATTAAAAAAAGTACCTACCTCATTCATGTATTTTTATAGTACATTTTTCCTGTTTCCATTTTCCCGTTTCTATACTTATGTATTAGTTAACTTTAGTATTTCGAATCTACATATGTATTTAAGATTTATAAACTCTAAAAGCGTTTGTTTAGAATGTAAGACGTTTTTATGTTGTTTCACTATAATTCGTCACTAGATAGCGCTATATCACGTCTACTCTTGTACCGTACAATATAATTAATCGTCACGAAAAATAATTTTTGATATGGTGAATATTTACAGAATATTAAATATATACATACAGAATATCGATTTTTCTATAGATCAAGTATTTATTACAACAAATAATGTAAAAAGTAATTAGAATAATTCAAATCCGTTGCGTAGTTCGGAAGAACTAAAGAAACGCGCAGACAGAGGCGAAATCTATCTGTCGGTGGGTGAAATTTCCTCAAAATTAATTCGACCGTTTTCGAGATTAGTACGGACAAACAACAAACATATTTTTATTTAGGTGCTTAGATTCTTAAATATATAGAAAACGCTTAGTGTAAAAAAATATCTTTGTTAAATCAGTCAGAAAAAAAAACGTAAAAGTGAGCTCGGAAATACAATAATCTTCATTCAATAGAGAATGCACACTAGATTGACAAAGATACTACGAAAAATTGGTTTGTACCTTCTACTTATATACCTATGAGCATGACATTGGGAATGGAAAAACAGAACGGGATAGATAGATCGATAATAGCAATAATAAGATGAGATGGAGGATAACACGTCTGACATGAATTTAAAGTATATCCGAAGCATTGAAATGACCATAGGATAGAGGATACAGGTGTTCTGGGTCAAGGTTGATCTTAGCGCATTAATTATTATTCTAACATTAAAACCGGAATTTTTTGGAGAGGCTTATCTGGAATTTCGCACCCACCAGTGTTATAAAGCTTTCCCGCATATAAAGTTTTAGGTAAAATAATCGACATTTTGTTGTTGTTGAGTATATACTATACGATTTATTCAAATATTTCGGCTGTTCATTATATATTTCGTAGGTGTAAACCGTTAGGACAATTTGTTGAATATCGTCTTGAAAACCATTATATCATAACAAAGCTTTAATAAATCAACTATAGTACTGTCTCTGTGTACATTATTTATATAAAAATAGACAAAGGCATAACAGTACATCTTCATCCTTGATCTCCTAACATATTTTCTTTATTTTCCTCTCTGTAGAGTTTTAGTGTGATCAATAAAATTGAAAATAGTTAATTTTTTCCAAACAAACGCTGAGTTTTCA
Organism: Antheraea yamamai; assembly: GCA_036509395.1. Taxonomy (NCBI): domain Eukaryota; kingdom Metazoa; phylum Arthropoda; class Insecta; order Lepidoptera; family Saturniidae; genus Antheraea; species Antheraea yamamai. The sequence continues at coordinate 3,552,700 of AP028432.1, forward strand.
TTTTTTGTAGGTAGTAGAGCAACGCTGAAGCTATTACTGGTTTCAGCATGAAAGGTTCGCTCGCCCAGGGTACTACCACACGACCCACAGAATACCGACGTGAAGTTGCGTTTCGTTCGGTCAGTGAGAGCGTGCGCCGGATACCCAATTCCCCTCCCCCTTCCCACTTCCCTACTCCCCCTTCTCCCAAACACAGGCTGGCAACGCACTTGCGACTCCTCTGGTATTGCAAGTATCTATGGACGGTGGTGATCACTTAACATCAGATGAGCCACCTGGTTGTATGCCTCCTATGATATAAAACCATATTCCTCATACTTCACGCTCATTAGGTCTATAATCTCTATTGTGGTCAAATTTCCACCACTGAACGACCAGTAGTATATTTAATAAGGTGGTTAATTTATTTTCAAATATAATACAATACATGTACATACTCTGTACTTCAATCGACTGAATTAATAATATATTATTTCTTATTTTCATAAATATTATATGGTACAAAAGACTCAAATAGCATTTTAAAATTTAAAACCGACTGTGAGTTCATGTATTCATTATAAACCATAACGTATTTAATGATATGTTAATATATTCCACGTGGAGTTCCATAGTATACATGTATTTGTTTAAGATACACATGTGTTACAGCTCGTATAATAAACAGTGTTCACACGAATTCGCGCGTGTTATCCATTGATGTATAATCAGACTAGATAAGCTGACGCGGCGTAGTACGAATTATACGCGGGAGTTCTGTGGAGAGCATCTGAGCAGTCGTTTGTTTCAAAAAGCTGTCTTTTTTTACAAATCTGTTGCTGAATGTTTTTGAAGTAAAATTTATTTAAGCGCCACTAGGCGGTAACTGGACGACAATGCAACGGAAGTCCGTTACGGCTATATGGCATTACGTTTCTGTTCCATCCGGTTTTAAAATATTTTTGGTTTTGTCAATAAATAGTTTATAAACAAATCAATCAAAAATTAAAAAAAAAAGTAATTAAAATTATTAAACGGAATAATAATAAAAATCAGAAAATTTTTTCTATCTAGAATTAATTATGTATATATGGACGCGAAACCGTGCTGCCATCTGGTTTCAATGTAAGAAAGTAACAAATTAATTCAAATCTTCATTATCTGTAGTGTCATCAATCAGCTACTTTTATAACACCAAAGAAGTTTTATTTCAATCGCGTGTGACGGTTACACGCACCCATTTTTTTTGTTTTTCTTTTGTTTTTGCGCAAAGCATATTTAATAAGTAGAAACCGATATATATATATGAAACATAAAAAGCTTGGAATTACATGAAAATTATCAAAACATAATAAAAAAATAAGCGGTTCTTACTTTAACAGCTATGACACTTTGATACTTTTCTAAACAAATAATCAGTTGCCGTTGCAAATATTCAGTAGTAAAATTGTCTTCAGATATTCAAACAAACGAAATCCTTGTTGGAAATATTGTAAATTTACTGTTACGGAAATATTGCAACTGTAATAAGTAGTTCTATTGACCAATAGTGTGAAGTTATACGTTGCGTTGTAACGTGTGTTGAACGAGAAGAGGTGATAGAATGAGACGAGGCGAGGAGAAAGGTAATTTCAGTATAGACGTGAAGCGAGACAGTTTTTGCGTTATTTAAAATGTAAGTGATATGATTTGTATTGCGTTTTATTTAATTACCTGCTTTAACTTAAATATATTGAAACTATGAACCTCTATTAGGTTTTAGATATATGTAAAAATTAGAATGGGCTTAATATACAAGAGTACACGGAGTATGGAAATACATATAATCTAATCTCTATTGTTAACATACTTCTCGTATCCTTTCTAGTACAGTGGTGTTATCCAACAATAATGTTGCCAGCGGGAGTGAACATGTTTTTATTGGCTTGTTGGACAATGGATGCAGTATGTTTTATATTCGAATTTTGTTTTTGTTTATTCTTCATCTGTGGTTAAGTGACTAGAATATGGTGGTTGAATAGTTAAGATCGAGAGTGCATCAATAATAGTACATGTCACTGTTATCGATAATACGCTTTACAAGTTTTTACTCGTGGCTTCGCTCGCAGTATATATTATATTTTATACGTCTTTTTCTATCACTCTGGAACAATACATTGGAGTCGCTACATTTTAAAATGAGCTAAATCCAATTATAGCCGTTCCTAATATTTTCGGTTATTTTTCAAGATTTCAAAATTTTGTACGTGTAAAATATGAAGATCACAGAAAAAACACTAAAAACGTTATGAAGGGCAAAATTTGAACTTCATTCTCGGGGTAAATAAAAAACTGGAAAACTTAAAAAAAATGAAACATGTTGTTATATGTACGATTAAAATTCGATTTAGCTATTAAATTTCGATTTAGAAGTCCGTAAAAAATCAAGTACTTACATACTAAAGATAATCAATTAAACATTTCATCCCCGTTTTTACACAATTAGGGGATGAAACTTTGCAAATGCTAAAGTAGGTGTATTTTATTTTCATTATGAAGTTTTTGTTTTAAATTTCAAGTAAATAAGTGACAATTTTTTTCGTCCCCCGAAGAATCCAGGCCACCTTTGATTATTCCTGTAGAGGTCCAATAAATAAAAAAAAACGCTTTTTAACGAGTCTCCACTCCACAAAATTCTACTGTCAGAATTTCAGGTTTCTAGCCTCAGTAGTTCTGTGTGTATCAATGAATCAGCCGACCAGTTCAATAGAATGTGGTAACCCTACTCGTGTCGCCGATTGTGACGTCAAAATTGGCTCGTATCATCGCTCATATTATGCAAGAGATAGAAGCCTGCAAATAAGCCGGGAGCTTGTTTTCGTGTGGGCATTCTTAATGTACCCCCCCGTACCAAAGTCGACGATCTGATTAATAAATTAGTTGGTTTATTTTTAAAAACATGTAATTTAACGCCCTTTTGGAATGTATCATATTAGTGTCGTTCTGAGAAACATGTCTTGTAAGAGACACGCATGATTTGAATACCAGAATGACCAAAAATTAGCCATGCCGTATTGGATGCTTAATAAGACTAGTAACAGCTTTATACTTTTTAAAAGTGATAGAGCCACACTGAAGGTATTACTGGTTTCAGCATGAATGGGTCGGCTCGCTCGGGGTAGTACCAACCTCTCACAGAAAACCGACGTGAAGTAACAGTGCTTGCATTGTTGCGTTTCGTTCGGTCAGTGAGAGCGCCGGAGGCCCACTTCCCCTACCTTCCATCCCCCTCCTCGTCGTCTCCCCCAAACACAGGCTGGCAATCCATTAGCGACTCCCCTGGTATTGTTAGTGGCTATGGACGGTGGTGATCACTTAACATCAGGCTACCCACCTATTCGTTTGCCTCCTGTGATATAAAAAAAAGGAAAAATGGATGTTACATTTTATAGTAAAATCTCAGAACATGTTACCACATCGCAAGCACCCGAACTTTGCATTTTCTGCTACCCAAAATGTTTTTATAGCAGGAAAAACTATATAATAAATATAAATTATTTTGTTTTTCTTTATGCCCTTTTAAAGATCGACTAGTGCTTTAGTGACAGAACATTTTATATGAATCTATTCACATGTTTTGGACACTGATTTTTTGTCGGCTCCGAATAGTGTTATCGGTTAATTTGCCAGTGTCTCATTCGTGTCCGATTTCGGACGCATACGGTCTTGTATATCGTGCTTTATTACCCTTTAGTAATGTAAGTAAATTACAAGTGCATCATCTAAATATTTTATTTTGATGGCTTGTGCTTACTGCAACATGTGGCAGTACTCCTCAATTCATCTACCGAGATGATATACTGGTTTTGAGATGTCCTAAAAGAAAATTTTACAACAAGGATTTGTTATAGCCAAATATTTTTATTGACTTTTTATCCGTGTTTTTTGATTCGTCATAATTTTGATTTTCTAATTTATCTTTAGTTTCAATACTTTAAAAGCAATCGGCTATTACATATAGGTGTGTTTCGGCAGCCGCACATGAGAGCTAGTCTTCCCTCATAGGTTTAGCATGCTTACCATCTTAAACTACATTGCCGCTTCAGGCGAGATTGTGGTCATACGTTAAAGTCAATAAAATGTTAAAAAACCTAATTAATATTATAAATACGTTAGTTAGTTTGTTTGTTACGCATTCACATTACACTGTCAGGGGTATAGAAATCTACATCCAGAAATAATGTAATGTTACCGAGGGATAGCTCAAATAAAAACAAATAATAAACGGCGAAATATTTATTCAGCTTTAATTAATGTTTATTTCAGTCCCGCTCGCAGGTAACGTCAAAGGTCGGCAGGGGAAGCGACGCCCGGCGGTGGGCGGTGCCGCTGAGACAGGCGCTCCCGTCGGCAAAAAGGGTCGAACTGCCGACCTTGGAGCTTTAAAACTACCCTCACATGGTTACCCGACAGAACATCCCTTCAATAAAGATGGATATAGGTATATACTGGCGGAGCCCGATCCACACGCGCCCTTTAGACAGGTGAGTTGTATTAATTACTAAGTGCGGGTTTTTTTAAGTGAACATTTCTTTGCTTTTTGAGTAAAGTGAACTGTCACACTTGTCGGTGACACTAAATCGTGTATACTCGGCTCCAGTCGACATCAAACGCGTTTATGGTCTGACAAGTAGTACATTGTTCCAATAATTACGTTGTCATTGTCACGTGTTATAATAATAATTGTATTCGTAACACAAATTGGTTTGTTTGTTACTGTTTCGTACCCCAACTATTCAACTGATGGTCATGAAATTTTGTATAGACGTTGTGAAATATACAGAAAAGGTCGGTCAAATCTAAATTAACGCGAGTGAAGCCGTGAGCATAACATAGTAATATAGCTTCTGCTCGCGTGATTTCGTCTATTTCATGTTGGTATAATCAGACCGTGCGGCAGTTGTCTCTCTCTACCGCTCTATTTGATAGTTGGGTTGGAATATGACAGCAATAGACTCCTATTTAATTTTTGTAATCTTCTTGAAGACCGCGATTCCTCATGAAGGAGTTTCTCAGTTATTGTTATAAAGAGGTTGACATAGATAATTAGTCTGTGTTGCAGTTGTCTCCTTCGCGTTCTATCTGATAGATGGGGCGGAATGCGATGGCAATAGACTCCTGTTTAAACTTACTTTGGAAATATCTCGCAAGCCGTGTTTCTTTCTGAGGAATTTCTTAGTTCTCTTTAGTAGGAGGTTGATGTGAATAATTAGACTATTCTGCAGTTATTTCTTTCACGCGCTTTGTTTGATAGTTTGGGCAGAATTCGTTGGCAATAGACTCGTGTTTACACCTTTGTAAACTGCGTTTCCCCTTGAGGCAGTTTCTGAATGATGATCTCGCTCTCATGCCTTGTTCGTCCTTGTTGTTCGGGCGAAATGTGATGGCAGTAGACTCGTGTCTATAAACCTTTGCAGAGCCTATTTCCTCTTAAGGGAGTTCCTCAGTTATCGGTCGTAGGACGTTGACATGAATCATAAGACTGTGCTGCGGATGTCTCGCGCGCGCTTTATTTGCAGACTGCGTTTCCTCTTGAAGGAGTTTCTCGGTAATCATAAGTAGTCTCAATAGTCAGAATCAGTCTATGTTGCAGTTGTTTCTCCCGCGCTGTATTTGATGATTCGGATGTATATAACAACAATGGAGTCGTGTTTAAACCTTTGTGGGTTGCGTCCCCCGTTGAGGGTGTTTCTGGATGATCGTTGGTTTGCAGGAGTTCGACGAGAGCAACGAGTGGAGTGGCAAGCCCATCCCGGGCTGGTTGTACCGGTCGCTGTGCCCGGGCGTGGTGCTGCTCGCGTTGCACGACCGCGCGCCGCAGCTCAAGATATCCGAGGACCGCGTCGCCGTCACCGGGGAGAAGGGCTACTGCATGGTCCGCGCTACTCACGGTACCGATACACTGCTTATTCACATTCGATTGTTACATTGAACGAACGAAAGAATGAATCGGTGAATTATAATTGACAGTACAATTCCTTTTTTTGAGTTTTTTTTTTCTTTTATTGTAGCTCGGCAAAGTGACTGTACTGTGCCTGATGGTAAGCACAGTACAATCCAAAAACAATGGCGACCACCGAAAGACATACTATCTATCGCCGGTCGCCGCTGTCATGCCGGCCTGAAAGCGACCCAGTCAGGGATAGCCCCCCCCCGGTTGCTGGATATACACCGGCTGATCCCGGAACGCGACACGCCCAAACGTGCCACTATGGCGGGTGTTCCACCTGGTGTACGGTGGTCGCGATCCAGTCGGGTACAGACACCCTACCACCCCGCAAAAGTGAGTGTGTGAGTGAACGCCGGCGAAACGAATTGATGAACGATAATTGGCTGTCGAGTTGTTCTGTTGAACGCGTAAATGAATGGACAAAAGAACGGACGGATAAACGATAGTTTACAATTAAATTGTTTTTTTGAATGAATTAATGGATTGAGAATGAATTGATGAATGATAATTACTGTCAAATAGTTCTCTTGAACGAATGAGTGAATGAACTGATGGACGAATTGACGAGTGACAATTGACAATCAAATTGTTCCATTTAGCGAATGGAATACTAACTGGTGAATGATAATTGATAATGAAACTTCTATTGAACGAATGAAACAACGAAATGATGAATGATAATTAACTATTACATTGTTTCATTGAACGAATTAAAGATTAAACTGGGCAGATGTCTTTTATACAACGCGACTGGTTAGCCGCTAGCAATATTTTTAATTAATAGTTGATTTTCGTTTTAAACCAATTTCAAAAATTGGTCCTTAATATTGGACCTAATTATCTCGGGAAAAGAAAAACTGATATACACTCAACATCAGGTGATTTACGCGAAAACGAACTCACGTAATAAATGAATCATGCCCTGTTCGAGGACTTCAGGTTGCGTCTCGCACCTCGACACGCGCCCCGCTTCCCATAGTTCGACCGTGCGGCATTCCGACAATAAACAGTGACGTAACGATTAACCTTGAATTGTTGTTTATCAGCATTTGTTTTGAGATTATTATTTCGTATGTTAAATGTGACCATGAACCTTTAAACATTCATCTGGTATACAGTTGTCGTGATATTGTGTAGGTGTGTCTCGTGGGTGTTGGTACTGGGAGTCGTCGGTGGAGGAGCTGCCGGAGGGCGCGGCGGCGCGCGCGGGGTGGGGCCGCCGCTACGCCAACCTGCAGGCGCCGCTCGGCTACGACAAGTTCGGCTACTCGTGGCGCAGCCGGAAGGGGACCAGGTACTGCACCCCACCAACACCCTCCACACACACGCACACACACACACGCACACACACACACACACACACACGTACACACACACGCGCGCGCACACACACACACACGCACACACACACCCACACACCCACACACCTACACACACGCACACACTCACACACTCTCACACACACACACACACACACACACACAATCGTATGTAAAAGACATACCGATTTTTCCTTACGTAAATATATAAATTATCGAAATTACATTCGGAGGCCAAAATAGAAACAAAGAACTTTGTGTTTAAGGGAGTCGCCTGACTATATACATTTATTATTATTATACTCTGGGTCCATAGAATAATCTCCTATGATAAGTCAAGTTCAATAAAGAATAAATGAAAATAAACCATATTAGAGTTATCACAATTCTCAAACTACAGTTATTATTTTAATATATCATGTTGTAATTAAATTATTATAAAGATTCGATATTATAAAAATAAATATATGTAATGGTATGTCTAAGAAAAAAAAAGAATTTTTTTATTCATAATCTTGTTATTTCGCTCTATATGTTGTAATATTGATGGCATTGTCTAAACATATATTAAGAATGTAAATTTAACTTGCCTGTACTTATTCAATTTTCGTGAAAAAAATTGTTGCAGGTGTCTAGAAATACGTAATAAAATATATTTCAATCATTTTTAGAAATGTCTGCCTGTCTGTCTGTTTGTATGAACACGCATCACTGCTAGAGGTTTACAATAAAATCTCAAATCATAAAGCATATATTCGGGAGTAATTTAGTCTTTGTTTCATTAAAATCGGTCCACTCTATCATAAGTTTTTGTAATTTGAATGACGGCTCGAGTTAAGTACCAGAGTAGTAATCTTTAACTAATTTGGTTGAACACGGTAATCTCAAGAACTACTGGTTCGATTTGAAAAATGATTTCAGTGTTAGATAGCTCATTTATCGAGGAAGGCTATAGGGTAATATATCATCACGCTAAGACCAGTAGGAGCGGAGCTCCAATGAATAATGTTTCAAAATCGGGTCTTTTTTCCATTTGCGAGCTTCCGCTGCGTGTTAGTGTTAGCCCAAAGTTACTATTCCACGCGGACGAAGTCGCCGGCAGAAGCTAGTACATAATATAGTTCGGTTATTGTGCATAAGTGAAACTGATGGGAATAATACCACGGAGCATGATTTGTGAAATGCCACAAAAACTCAGTGGAAAATTCTAATAAGGCGGCCACTATCTTGTTAGAACATTGACATTATGACAAGACACTTGTATTACCTACTTGACATACGAGGCGATACATTTCAAAATAAGCAAAATTCAATGTTAGCCTTTGCCAATATTTTACGTTATTTTTCAAGATCTCCAAATTTAGTACATGTAAAATATGAAGATCATTAAAAAAAAAAAACTAAAAACCTTATGAACCACAAAATTTGAACATCGTTCTCGGTGTATAAAAACTGGAAATGTAAAAAAAATGAAACATGTTATATGAACGACTCATTATATATAATGAAATATACTTATATGTATATACAAGATTGGCTGCCAAAACTAAGTCTCATCGAACTTTCAAAAATTTTGGGAAACACTGATCCGTATTTACATTTTTGCAGATTCCACGAGTCCCGGGGAAAGCACTACAGCAACAGTTATGGAGAAGGCGATACCCTCGGTTTCCTCATAGTCCTGCCAGAAAGCACTTCCACCAAGTATACACCAAATACATACAAGGACAGAGTTAGTAAAATATATGTCTTATTAATCATAATAAGGACACAGGATTCACTTCCTAGTGAGGGAAACTACAGTTATTTTTATGTCATGTAACATTATTTTGTTAAATAAATACTTTTTACTTAAAAAAAAAAAATAATAACAATAAGAACTCTGGGTAAACGTACCACTGTTGGGCAAAAGTCTCTTTCGTTATACATCCCGCATATAAATTTACTAGTTGTTCCCGCGACTTCGTCCGCGCGGAATAATTACTTTGGGTTAAAGCTAACGCGCAGTGAAATATCCTTCATTGGTGCTCCGCTTCCATTGGTCTTAACTTGATGATATATATAACCTATAGTTTTCCTCGATAAATGACCTAACTAACACTGAAAAAAATTATCAAATCAGATCAGTAGTTCCAGAGATTAGCACGTTCAACCAAACAAACAAACTTTCCAGCTTTATAATATTGGTAAAGATATCAAAATTGGTTAAAAACTATAGAATATAATTTTATCTTGACGATAAAACCGTAACTTATACCGGCATATTGATAGTTTATTGGTCGGCAGTAGCAAGAGACATGTATTAGGAAATTACATGAGAGTAATCGCCAGAGAAAATATTATTTTGTAAGTTAAAGCTACCTCGAATATACCTCGGCAGCATATCTCGAAGGATCCTCCCGATGAAATAACGCCAGTGAACGATCAGTACCAGCCTGTCTCTCCAAACAGAGCGTGTTCACGCCCACGCCCGCGTAACCTCAGATCACGCTGCCGTGGTCTGGGGGTAAATTTCGCTCCCGCACACCAGACTAGGCCCCCTCGGCAGCGGCTCAAGCATTAACAAGCAACAACATTACATATATCACCTCCACACACGTGCACGCAAACATGCTTACACATGAAAGTGGAAGGGTTATATTTTTTCCCTTATCGAACTGAAATAGTTTAGAAAAATTATCTGACACAAAATACATATAAGAGTTGTCGAGGTATGTATGCTTGGTACACATATATGTTTCAATAACTGATATAAGTATGAATATGTGGCTTAGCTTAGGATAGCTCAGATAGGTCGCGAATTGCATATATCAGGCAACAGCCTAAGCCGAGGTGTGCCGTGCACCCCGGAGCTAGTTACCCAAATAAAGTCGGCTGAGTGCCTTAAGCGCTCGCCTCAGTAGCCCGGTGAAGCTGTTAAGACCTTGCTAGGTCAATATGATAGTCGGCTCGAAAAAAAAAATATCTCGTAGGTATGAATTTAATTTGCATACGTAAAAATTACTACGTATCTATTGCTTATAGTAAAAATGACGAATTTTTTTAAATATATATAATTTAATTACGAGTTGTCTATTGATTTCTCTTATTTATTTTCATTGTTATTGGTACCTACTGGATAATTTTTTTAAGTGGTACCTACATAAATAAGTGTAGAAAATATTCATAACTGCTTCATCTATACCTAGAATAAAAATCAATCGTCGAATGTATGTAAGCGCATCGCTTCAGAACGGACGCACCTATTTGGCTAACTCTTTTTTTGACGTTTTTATAATTGCCAGAGCATATATGTGTTTCTATAACAAGAATTGCTTGAAAATGATTATGGAAAAACAAAAAAAAAATGGATTAAAAATTTCCATACAAAAAAAAAACACAAGGGAGATCTTTCAACATATATATATATATATCGACAATACATTATCGTATTGTAAGGGGTGGATTCGTTCTCATTTTCTTCGTAGACCACCTTTGTAAAACGAGTCATAAATAATTATTAATTGAATACAGCCACTAGTCAAGTTCAAAAGTCACCTCTACTACGAAGACAAGGACAATATACAGGAGTCTCTGAGCAATCTGAAACCACTTCCGGGCAGCAGGATATATTTCTTCAAGAACGGAGAGTGCCAGGGCGAGGCATTCACAGATATATACCAGGGCTGCTACTACCCGACAGTTTCCCTGCACAAGAATGTCACTCTTAGTGTTAACTTTGGACCCAACTTCAAGTATCCACCTGCCACAGACTATCAATATAGACCGGTGAGTGTTTTCTCTATTCTGCTATTGACAGGTGGTAAGATGTGGTGATTCTCTCCGACTGCATTGTGATCAGAGGTAAAGTGTTCCTGACTTTACAATTTGTATTTAAAATATTTTTTTGCTGTGTGTATATATTTTTACTATCTTTGTTATTGTTATACAGGCTGAAAGTTTAGACAGTAGCAATATTTATGGATAATACTCTGGACTCGATTCTCGTTCTAAATCAATTTAAAATATAGGTGCTTAATATTTCACCTAATTATCTAGAAAAATACAAAAATTGTACATAATCCTCTACACGTTTATGTTAAAGCACAGTGTCAATGATCATGGGGTGATTTCACTTTCACTCGAAAGGGAACGCGGGAACGTTAGGAACAAAACAAAAAGTTTATTGTCCGGTTTTATTATCGAGAATTAATAACTCCGGATCGCCCATTGTAGCTTTTGGCACCGGTCATTGCACCTAGGTTTATTACGATTGTGTTTATATTTTTGAAAGTCTTAGAATAAACTTTAACTTATGTTTCCTTGGTTGTTTATTTATAAGTATTTTTTAGTATGGCTAGCTGGAAGAGAATGCTTTATAGCATTAAGCTCGCCAGCGTACAAACCAAAAGTGTAATTAATTATTCATTCAATTCATTAATCAATTCAGATGTGACCAATTTAAATAGTCTGTAGTTCACGAGGTTACTTTTTAAAATTATGTTTACAAACCTTACTTGTTTGTAAGGGACTGTTCAGTTATTGCGTAAGCGATAGTGGCTTAGTGGTTAAGGTGTTCAAACCCTGATGTTTAAAATCTGTCGCCAAGCAACTATAGATGATGTGTTCCGGCAGCTGCATTTGAGAGTCAGTCCATCTCTAGTTTTAATGGTTTTATCATCTTAGATTATATCGTTATCTAAAAACATCAAAATATACAAAGTATACGTTTTTGACTCTCTTCCACGTACTTGTCAGTAAAAATAAACAAGGCTGTTATCATCCTCTCGTATGTTTTTTTTAGCTAACATAGCTATGTTGACGGTATGACTATGCAGATTCTTCGATTCCTTATGCCATCAAAAATGAACAGAGCATAGATCCATTCTTTTTGTACTCATGTAATACTTGGACAGTATATATATTTGGTGAAATTATACATACATATATATATACACATATATATATATATATATATATATATATATATATATATATATATATATATATATATATATCTTAATATATATATTTCTTGTGTGCGTGTGTATGTGACTGAACTCCTCCTAAACGACTGGACCGATTTTGATGAAATTTTTTGTGTGTGTTCGTGGAGATTCGAGAATGGTTTAGATTCACAATTGGACCCGGCAGGTGGCGCTGCGATCGACTTTTAGGATTTTTTTTGTTTTCAAGGCAGGACAACGTCCGCCCGGTCCGCTAGTATATATATATATATATAGAAAGAAGAAAAAAAGAGATAGTTTTTTTGTTGGAACAACTATAAAATTAAATTAAATAAACAAGTTACACAAAAAAAAAAGTGTGTGTGTACTTATGTACACGCGTTAGAAGTTATACTTGTTATGCGTAACAAGATAAAAATCTTTTCAAAAATTTTATCTTTCGTCTTATTCTACGTTTGTAGAAACAACGCCACTAACAATAGAAAACAGGTATTTAATACATTGAAAGTTTTAATACAAAGAAGTACAAACAACAAATACAAAGAAACAAAATGTTGACTATAGCTAACTTCAGGGTGTCGGTTTTTCGTGACGGTGTGCGCGCGCTTCGTAAAAATTTACTCCTATCATTTTTCCCTAACGCGCCAAATGAAGTATAATTTCAAAAATGACCAACAATTGGCAAACCCGTTTAGTAAATATCTGCAGTGCAGCAGTACTGCAGCGCTGATTTTCGATGGGACATCATATGATATACGGACGTTCAGACGGTCATATTAATGTTACACAATTAAAAGAACAGACCTATTAGTACAAACAAATAACACATAACATATAATTGATGATCACATTAAATAGGTATACCTACTGTAACTACAAATTCAAGACCAAATCCGTCTGCATCATCAGAATATAATATAGTTATATTATTGTTAATCTTATTTTCAGATGTCTGAGAAAGCGGAAGAAGCGATATGCGAGCAAACCATGGCCGATTTGCTATATCTAACCGAAAATGAGGGGAAATTACGACTGGATAACTTCAATCTCTGATACAATTAACACCGCTTCGCCGGTGTATACTGAACTGTGTGTATGTTTGTTTGTCGTAAAACGACTCTACTGATTTCATACAAATGTATGAACAAACATCAAGTGTATGAACATATATGAAGTGTATGTATGAGAGTGAAGTGACGTCATAGCGTTGATATTCTGCTTTGTTGTGAATTAAAGTGTAACGTAAGTTATTTACATTGTGCTTAAAAGGTTGAAGAGGTTTTTCTATTGTATGAGTATTTTCAAGCGGGTGGCTTTATGGTATAATGATTGGAAGTTAAGTTAATTGATATAGATTCGAATTGTACAATAAGCTGATATGATAATGATAGTTTTGAAGTAACAGTATAACGGCTAGTGTATTTTGAAGTAAAACGTTTTTCCGCACGCTTGACTTGGAGAGTAAGCTGGTGAATGCGTCACGAGAGCGTTACGAAAACGTGTGATCGGGCGAGCCGAACCGACCGTTGAGAGGGAGATATAAGTTGGTGAAGATAAAAAGACAGAGTTACATTTCGTATTAGGAAAACCCATAATAAATTTAAATACTTGTAGAAAATTAATATGTATATGTATACAGGCTGAAAGTTTAGACAGTAGCAATATTTGTGGAGGATACTCTGCACTCGGTTCTTGTCCTATATTAATAAAAAAATAGGTGCTCAATATTTCACCTAATTATCTAGAAAAATACAAAACTTGTACATACTCCTCTACGCTCCGTTAAAGCACAGTGTCAACGAGCGTCGGGTGATTTCACTTTCACTCGAAAGTGAACGTGGGAACGGTAGGAACAAAAGAAAAGGGTTTAATGTCCGTTTTCTTATAGAAAGTTATTAACTCCGGGTCGCCCATTGTAGCTTTCAGGATCGGTCATTGCACCTAGGTTTATTACGATTGTTTATACTTTTGAAAGTCTTAGAACAAACTTTAACTTCGGTTCTCTTTATTGTTTATTAGTATTTGTTTTGGTATTCTTATTTTGTATGTTAAATGTTACCATGAACTATCGTCTCTTAGAATACTGTAAGCGACTTATCTATCACCTGGTATACATGTAATCAATGATATTATAAGTAAAAAGACGTAGATACGTAATACGTGTTCTGAGCGCGACATGTCAAAACTTGGCTAATCAAATCAATGCCACATATACATGGTGGTGACACTTGAAGATTCAAGAGAGATTAGTAAATATCTCAGTATTTTAGATACTAACAAATCATGAACTAACAAGTAGAGTAGTAATCGTATCATGCAGAGATGTAAGTCTGTCGCTTCTTGTTTTTCCCAGCAGTGAAATAAATAATAATCTGGTACTATTATGACATGGCAGTATCATATTTATGTGGCCGTATAACATATGACCATTTATTATTTATCTGCACCATATTATACTATATGACCATATATCATCTATATAACTGTGTAATATCTATGAGACCATATATCATCTATATAGCAGCATATTTAAAAGTAATATTATATACAAATAGGCCAAGACAAAGTAGTTAAGTACATCTTCCTCTGATTTTCAGCGGAGATTCTTTGTTTTTTTTTCAAAACACTTTGCTTTTTTCCTTAATATTAAAATTTGGAAATATAATTATTTTTTTTACTATTTTGTTTTTGGCAACTAACCATTTTCGATTAGGTAATAATATCACGAGTGTCTTGTGATAACTTCAATGTTCTAACAAGATGGTGATCCCCTTGTTCATCTTGTATCTCATGGAGTTTTTTGGCATCTCAGAATTCATGCTCCTTGCTATTATTTCCCATCCGCTTCTCATTTGCATAATAATCAAACTATATTACGTAATATACCACCAATATTACAAAATATCAATCAATAGAATCAAATAACATAAGATATTGAATAAAATACATTCACAATAAATTCACTACACGATAGACTAATATCATGTCAAAAAATTAATGGATTTTGTTTGAAATTCGACCATTAGATCACTAGAAAAGAAGTAGCATGCGCATCTCTGAAATAGCTTTAGACGGCTTGCTGCTACTCTGGGGGACCCCGAAGGGTTCTTCCAGAACCTTTAACGTTTTCGTTCAGATCCAGCTAACAACAGTAAAGATACAATGCAAGTACCTCGTGATCATTCTTCCTGTCGTAGCTGGCTGGTGAGCTTCCACGAATTTTAGATAATGTTTATTTTGATACTGCTAATTGATTTCTATGTCCGTCTCGATCGTTCGATGAAAAACAGCAGAGTAAGTTGTCACTTCTTCCTTTTTATTTTGATGTTGACGTGCATGACAACCAAATAGTTGGCAGCAGTATCTGCTTATTAACTAGGATCTGAACGTCAACAGTCCACTTGTATAAAAAGATTTTATTCTATTATGATAACGATACAAGTAATTATATGGTTTGCGGATGATTGTGGGTTAGAATCTCACTCGGAACATTTATTTATATGATCTATCAATGGTTTCTGTGAGTCTGGTAGTACTTTGTGTCCATTACACGTAAAGTCTCTGATAAACACAGGGATTCTGTCATTAGTATGAGTGTTGTCGTTATAAAAATGTGATTTGAAATTAATGACAATTATGAATCTGCAAAAAATTTAATAATGTATTAAATTGATTAGTATTATACGGATAATTTTAATGGAATTCCTGTAAATGTATTGAATTGTTATTTTATTAATTTGTAATAAAAACATACAAGTGTTTCTATCCTAACTCCTACATTGTGAAGGACTACTGTGGAAAGAAATAAAAACGCTTACATTATTTTTGGTTTTATTTATAACACTATTATTAACAATAATAAATATATACAAAAAAACTATTACCACTGTAAAATATATTTGTATCAGATTCTTATTAATTTTTCCTTTTCGGTAAAATCATTTTGTTTGCTTAAGAAAACATTGAAGTTAGGGATATGTGTGGATTCAAGGATACAGTAATTTTTAGGTCACAAATAATAACTCTATAGTGATTACTTAAAATCAAGTGAACTATGTACTAATTTGCTGCATTCTAACAAAAACAAAAAAGATTATATTCGATACTGCATATTTACAAATGGATATAAAATTACACCTGAAATATCTGAATTTAATTTCCAACTTTTATTATGTAACTTGGTTAAACTATGGGTTTTTAAATACAAAACAATATAAAAACAGTGATAATAATTGTATTTTTAAGGTGATTAATATGACTAAACTATCCCAGATTTATTTGCCAAATCCACCTCTACAGTTAGGACTGCTCTCTACAGCCTTGTCACTCTCTTCCCATTGTTTCGGTGTCTTGGCTACAATTGATAATGCATGGACACCAGTTTGTAGCTCTTCTTTTAATAAATCATTTACTAACCGATGTCTCTGGAAATAATTAGTATTTTTTTTTATATCATAGGAGGCAAACAAACAGCCGGGTCACCTGATGTTAAGTGATCACCACTATCCATAGTCACTAACAACACCAGGGGAGTCGCTAATGCGTTGCCAACCTGTGTTTTTGGGAGGGGACAAGGAGAAGGGATGGGAGGGGAGGGGAGAGGAGGTGGGTCTCTGGCGCTCTCGCTGACCGAACAAAACGCAACAATACAAGCACTGTTACTTCACGTCAGTTTTCTGTGAGAGGGTGGGAATACCCAGAGCGAGCTGACCCATTCATCCTGAAATCAGTAATAGCTTCAGCGTGGCTCTACCACCTCTTGAATGTACATTTCTTAGTTCTAACAAATCAAGATGTATTAAAATTATATTGTATGGTGATAAGAGTTCTTATGTCCAACTCCTGTTACCAATTCCAACTCCAAGGGAAACTTAAGGGGGATTAAATACATGGAGAAGTCATTACAAAGTACTTGAAATTTAGACAGTCGAAGCTATTTTTTAATAATATGGGTAAACAGAGTATCCATCTTTTATTATTGATGATTGATTGATTACTCTATTTGTGGCTACGAGGTCAACTTATGTGGTACAGTGCAGTGGCCAAAAATTTGTTGCTCTTTAGCACCATCTGGGGAGTATGTGGAGGGGAATGTGAAACTTCCTGCGGAACCAAGTAATATCAGCCCCCCGGCTAAGGGGAACGTACCCAAACCAGTAATGAACACCCAAACGGTAACGCATACTTGACAACTTTTATAGCCCTCCTCCCTTAGTGACCATCCGTGGTATATGATGAGAACCCCACCCTCCTCTAGTTTTCACGTGGTAATTTATAATTACGATTTTTAATCGGTTTTGCAAACAGAGTGTCAAGAAGAAATATATTTGACTCATATTAGTCTATATTAATACAGTGCTTGCTACAGGACATCAAAACTACATGCATACTTAAACAGTGAAAATAGTGTATTACATATTTAGGCCAATAAAATAGTCCAGAGCACATACAATTGTTGGCCGAGACGAAGCCGAAGCTGACGAAATGTGATCTGTGACTTTCTTTTTTACTGGCCACGTTATGCATACTATTTTTCAGCACAAAGTAACAGGAAAGTAGTAACTTAGTTTTTCACTGCAGCCAGAAAGTTGCCATTTTTCAACCGGAGAACAGAAAAAATATTATATAAAAACATACTGTAACAAGAACATCATTCTTTCTATATTGCCTGCATTGACAAGGAATCTTTGTGACATTTAATGAAGGCAATGTACAGTCGATCATATGACATTATTGTATCGTCACTCTCGTAGATTTACTTGGAAACTGCACTGCCCTACAAACTGTTAGTTTTCAATCAGCTGACATATTGGTATTCGTACATCATTATATATGTATGTCAGTGTTGCTACCTGTGAGTTTAAAAAGCACCAGATTTTCTTTAGATGGTATTGACTATGTGACCAAAACCTAACACCCCCACCCTGTGACGAAGCATGGTACTTTGAGGAACCCTCTCCTCCCCCTGAACGGGTCACGTGGTTTGGATACATTCCCTAAAATAATGATTAAACGAAACCATTAGATTAATGTTTAAAATGGTGTCCTGCAATGGTAACTTGTGTTTTATTATAAGAGTAAACAACTACTAAATTGTAAACAAACATGTGACTGAGTCATGTGGAATAGTAACTCATTAAAACAAGCATTTATAACTTGATGCTTGTGGTACACTTTGTATAGTATCTGTAAGGTAGATACCACCAGTTACCACTTAATTTTTGTGTAGAATGCTATTGCAATTTGTACTGTAACTGCTCCATTTCTAAGGGTCCCCGTGGGATGCTAGAACCTTGCTCAATACATAGACAATAAAATACTAAATGGTTTTTCGAATTGTAAGTGATAGTTGAGAAACTAGTTTGTTCAAATAAAAATTTGGTATAGTAATAGTAAATTTACTTTGATAAGAGGCAGTCCATCAAATTTTTCTGACACAACGACTACTTTGAAATGTGTTTCCGATCCTTTTGGTACATTGTGCATATATGACTCATTTATAATTTCCAAATGTTTTGTGTTCAAAGCTGTCTGTATTTTGTTTCTCATTGCGTTTT
The DNA here is from genome assembly GCA_036509395.1 of Antheraea yamamai. Classification (NCBI taxonomy): domain Eukaryota; kingdom Metazoa; phylum Arthropoda; class Insecta; order Lepidoptera; family Saturniidae; genus Antheraea; species Antheraea yamamai. The sequence goes on from AP028432.1 coordinate 3,571,490, forward strand.
CAACCACTCCAGATATTGAAGACATGCTTCTTTGAAATGATAATATTTCTGCAACATATAACATTATCTATATTATGTAAAATAAATGTAAGATCTGTTATAGCATTCTATTAGGAAATAAAAACAGTCATAGATTAGTTCTGATGGTACACTACGATTTTTAAAGAACTTTTCATTTAATTACATATTATAATGTATAGAAAAAATGCATTTAATTTTAGTTGAGAAAAAAGGTATTTTTATTTTGTAATTTATTTTGAACTAAGAAATGAAAGAATTCCTAAGAACCTGGTCATGATTGATTTATAAGTAAATATTTATACACTGTGTAAGATAATTAACATATTAATAATCAAATCGAAGCTAACTAAACTATGTGACTTTATAATTTAGTCAATATTTTTGATATAAAAAGCTTAGAAATTCAGTACATACGTGATCGCAACATATACGTCATAAGTTTTCGTATTTATTCACGTTACAATTGTATTGTCATCCAAGTAAGTAAGAAAATTACAGAAATAACTAACAATGAATGACCTCTGATTTAAATTATTTTTATATTATTATTGACAAATATCGATCAGCTGTTGTTCCAAATGTGTCATTGATAGTAGTAGTAATAATATTCGTCTAATAGGACAGGCGAAGGAATTAATCCATACTGCCAATTCTGAAGTTGTCAATATAGGTATTTCTTATTTATATCCTTTAACCAATTTTCTTCCGTGTCCAAGTTAATTTAACGCCATAAGCGCCAAATCTTCTATATAATATTTCGTACATATTCTTTTATCCATGTTTTTATATTAATCTCCTTGTTAATAGTAGCGTACCAATTTCCTTTTGTCTGAATTATTTCGTTTTGCCAATTCTGAAGTTGTCAATATAAGTAGTTCTTATGTATCCTTTAACCAATTTTCTTCCGTGTCCAAGTTAATATAAAGGCATAAGTGCCAAATCCTCTATATAATATTTCGTATATATTCTTTTATCCATCTTTTTAATCTTAATCTCCTTGCTAATAGTAGCGTACCATCTTCTTTGTCTGAATTATTTCGTTTCTCTCACTCAGAGTATTTGTTAATTTCCATTGTCAAGTAGTTAATTCAAAGTTCCAACAAGACGGTGGCTCTCTTGTTTGAAATTTCCATGGAGTTTTTGTGGCTTCTCAGAATTCATGGTCCGTGGTATTATTTTCCATTCACTTCACTTATGCACAATAAACAACACAATAAACAAAGTCAAGTAACACAAGATTATGAATAAAACTAGCAGTCCTGGCGGACGCTTTCCCACCGTGATAATAAAAAAAACCTTGACAAATTATATATCAAAATCTTCCTCATGAATCACTTTATCTACTGGTGAAAACCGCATGAAAATCCGTTCAGTAGCTTTTGAGTTTATCGCGAACAGACAGACAGACAGACGCGGTAGGGGACTTTGTTTTATACTATGTAATAATATAAAATTCACTACATGACAGACCAAAATCCCGCCAACAACTCTGTGTCATTGATAATTGATGAAAACTGTCAATGTCGTTTTTTTTCTACATAAACATGTCTTCCGCTTCTGCGAATGTTTATGTCCAAATTGATTCTAGAGGTAATAATTGATTTTTATTATTTTTAGAAATTTCCGATTTTTAGGAATTGTTGAGTAAATATTAAGTATTGTATAAATATTTTCCATGTTTTGCACATTCTATAAGTATTACTCTGGAATAAACTTTTTACAGTGTTGTAGATGTACTTAGATAATAACTAGCTGACAATCCCGACTTCGTCTGCATTGTTAATCTTAATAATGTATTTTGCCCCAAACCAAGAAAGTAAAATTAACAAAAACTAATCGGAATCTATCCAGTAATTTTTGAGTAATGCGCACACAACGGCTCACCCGTACCATTTTATCTATATAGAAGATAAATGGGTGGAAGGGGTGTAGTACAAACAGCTCAGAATATGTAAACAACTCAGGATCTTGCAAGTTCATGCAATGTATCCCTACTGCATAATAAATAAATTGAACAGTGAAATCTAATTCGACTCTGGTTGAATAATGTTGAAATATGATGGTTTTTTTAATATATTTTCATCCAGTAATTTCATAAGGACACTTTTATCATTCTGAGAAGAATCACAATACAAATCTCTTATATTTTATGAGACTATTTTTTCAAAGAAAGACTTCTTTTGTTGACTGAATATAGTATTGCTATTAGCTAGATTAGATCTTTTTCAACGTTAGTTGACCTTGTTTCTTTATTCTGTGTTAGTTTGCTTTGAGTTTATTTGTTTACGCTTTCACATCTTAACTCCGTAATATATTATCATAGAAATTTGCATATTTGTCAGAGGTACAGAAAGGACTCAGGATGTCTTCCATTCAGACCAAATTGACTGTTCCTATGTTACAGGTCAAATGTACATTAACGCGATTATATTATTTTTATATAATATATAATTTATTTACAAACTAAGTCTGTGGGATAAAACTTTTTTATAGATGTAATTACGTAATCATACTGATAGCAACTTGATGTCAAATTTTTATCTTGATAGTATTAGTTAATCAAGCAAGCACTAATATTCATTACGATGAGTTTGTTCACGGAAAATATGGTTTTATTGTAGGATTAATATCGACAAAGAAGAATGCTTTGCACGAGTGTGCAACCACTGAAGGGTTAATTCAAAATTATTATTATTTAATGGAATTTACTAATGTAATCATTCATCAATCAATCAGTAAGTAGGTATAATAAAGCTATATAATGTTGATACAAATATATTACTAGTCAAACGTTCGCCTACCTCAAATCCACCCCAAGCTCCAGCAGATATAACTCAATAACAAAGTGATATAGATTTTTTTTATTGCTTGTGATGGATTGATTTTTCATTTAATATTGGATTGAGTTTGTTTTCCGCCTCCCGTTCGGCCATTCGCTGATATGTCGCTTGATCAAATATTATCCTGTCTATCATTTGGTTTTGTTCTAGCTTACGACAGAACGTTGACGTTTGTTTTCTTTCCGTAGTATTCAAGTTGGTTATTATTACTTTTAATATCTATACTAATATTATAAAGCTGAAGAGTTTGTTTGCTTCAACGTGCTGATCTCAGGAACAACTGGTCCGATTTGAAAAATTATTTCAGGGTTAGATGTCATTTATCGAGGAAGGCTATAGGCAATATATCATCACACTAAGATCGACAGGAGCTGAGCACCAATGAAGAATGTTTCTTAATCGCTTTTTTTTTTCTTTTTAGAGCTTCCGCTGCGTTTTAGAGTTACTCCAAAATAACTATTTCACGCGAACGAAGTCACGGCATCGGCTCAAGCCTAGGTCCGTTCTCTCGGCGTGCAGCCCTTGAGTGCGCTGCTCGCGCGATACAGTCACAGAGGATACAGTGACACAAAATCTTACATCACTGCGGCAACATTACACATATCACCTCCACACACGTGCACGCATACACGCTTACACATGCAAGTGGAAGGGTATTATTTTTTTGTCCCTTATCAAACTGAAATAGTTAAGAAAATTATCCGATACGAAATATATATAAGAGTTGTTGAGGTATGTATGCTTGGTACACATGTATGTTTCAACAACTCATATAAGTATGAATAGTTAGCTTAGCTCAGATAGCACCTTTGAGCTAGTTCTCAAATAAAATCGGCTGAATGCCTTAAGCGCTCGCTTTACTAATCCGGTGAAGCTGTTAAGACCTTGCTAGATCGATAGCGTAGTCAGTTCGAAAAAAAAAATAAGAAAAGCGAACGAAGTCGCGGCAGAAGCTAGTACCATTATAAAATTATAGACACATAATATATCCTTTTCAGAAGTTGTATAATTTAGAAATAGGTTTTAAAATACTTTTTACTAGCTTTTGCTTGCAACTTTGAACGATTTTTGGTAGGGGAAGCACTTATGGGTTCGCGTCACTGATGACCTCGCTATACACGTGTCGTATTGCGTTTGCACCAGCCTAGAGACGCGTAGTATAGCGGCCTGTGTACATGTAACATTGATATTTTGTATTAAGCATCTCATATGTTTTGATGAATTAATAAACTGAATAAAAATGTATATAATTATTGCTCCGAGTGTCAATTGTTGTAAAAACTAGGTTAATGTTTATAGTTTCAATTTAAAAACTATGAAATTTAGATAAGTCATATTATAATTGAACTACATTACAATGGTTTTGAATTTTCACTTCTGTCGGAAATCCTTATAATTTCCTCCACTTTTTTTCTGTACAAAATTTGTCATGATGTATTGGAACTTCCATTTGAAAAAAAAATTGTTTTTGTTATGATATAACTGTAGTAAATAGAGCATGATTCTATTGATACGGTGAAGACGCGAATTTTTGTTTTTTTTTTAATCATCAGTAAGTTCAGATGTAGCGATGATATGTATTCAGTTGGCGCTATCAAAATAAGCACTTGTGTCACAAGTCTCTTGTCGCGTTCGCACGGGAAAAATCTTTCTTTTAAATGTCCTTTTATGCATTTCCTTTAAGATTAATATTCTCGTATTATTATTATTTTTCAAATATTCAAACAACACTCTAACAAGGTAAAATAGCTTTCTTGTTTGAACTATCTGGGTTATATTTGTAGTAATTCAAAATTCATAATTATTAATTACCTATAGATTTTATTATATAACTACCTATGCCCGCGACTTCATCCGCGTGGAAGCTTATGTAAAAAACAGTGATTAATAAAGTCATCTGAATGTATTAAGTCCATTTACTTATCTACTATTCTCTCGTACATACGCCGCGCCGCGTCGTCATTAAAATTATAATAACTTTTGATAGAGTGGACCGATTTTAATGAAACAAAGACCGAGTTATTCTCGAAAAGATGCTTTATGATTTTCATGGTGTGTTTATTGTGAACCCAGTACTTTAGCAGTGATAAGTGTTCAACAAACAGACAGACAGACAACGTTTCTAACAAAAAGATTGAAATGTATTTTATTACTTATTCCTAGCCACGTGCAACAATCTTTTTCACGAAAATCGAAAGAGTACAGACACATTAGATCTACATTCTTATTATAAGTATAGATTATACACTTTAGTTGCAATAGTGTAAAAGAACTATTGAATGTAAAATAAAATTGTACTTCCGTCACACTTCATCCGTTCATTCTTTGTACCACGCTGTTAGGAATTAAATTGTGTGTAAATTATGTTTGATGATTCTTATATTATTATCATTTTTAAATTATATACTTGATGTTTTAAACGGTATCTACATTTTCATTAATTTTTTTTTCGTTAAATCCGAAGAAGATCTGTTCTGTGAATTTTGTTTCTTGTTTGGCTGTAAAACGTAGACTTATGGGCACGAAGTATACCGTTACTGTGTACATAGTAGATTTATTAATTATTGAAATGTGTTACCGTTTTGATCTTAATAACATTTTTATTATTTGTTTCTTGGTTCGTTAAATCCGAGGAAGACTTTTTCTACGAATTTTGTTTTTCGTTTGGTTGTAAAACCAATTACCCTACGTCTTCGATTGTTGTTGACCGAAGCCCTAAGGTAACGTGGACTTATGGGCACGAAGTATAATACCATTACTATATACATAGTTGTTTTATTATTTGAAGTGTATTACCGTTTTGATCTTAATATTTTATTAATATGTGTCATTCAGTATATTTATTTATATACTGGATGTAACAGGTTTTCGCCAATACTATCAGCAGAAGTATATTGTTTGACAAGCATATGCAATTTTCTTGATTAATTGAAGGGTTATAGTGATCATTCTCTAGCAAATTAGTTACAAAACCAAATTATAGGGCACTTTAAGTTAGACTCCTTAGGCTGTTATAAAATTAGCAGCGTAGTTGATGTAAACTAGAAATCATCGCAAACTCACTAAAGGAACTAGTGCTAGATAATCAGTTTGTTTAATGCTCAATAAAGAATGTGATTCCGTAAGCGTAGAATCTCTAAGGTATGATCTTAGAAAATAAATAACTGGTTAGTATTGAGAATTAGATGGTGATTAGATAAAAATGTTAAAGGGAATATAGGTGTAAAAAACAGTAACGTTTATGTTAAGAGTCCGGGTGCGGCGGTGTGGGGCCAATATCCGTTTTGTCAGTCGGCTCGCTTGCGTCGGGGAACACTAGGAAAACTGAAGTAGTGCATCGTGTTGCCAGATGTCTAAAAGCTTATAACTCGGGTAATATCGTTATATAGTTCTTGGCGGGATCTTAGCATGTCATTTAGTCGATTTTATATTTTATTCATAACTAGCTGTGCCCGCGACTCCGGCCGTGTGGAAACTAATGTAAAAAAAACAGTGACCAATAAAATCACCTGAATATGTTAAGTCCAATTACTTATCTACTTTTCGTCGTTAAAATTTCAATAACCTTTAATAGAGTTCACCGATTTTAATGAAACAAAGGTGTAGTTTTATTGTGAACTCAGTACTTTAGCAGTGATGCGCGTTCATATAAACAGACAGATATTTCTAAAAATGATTGAAATGTATTCTATTACTTATTCCTAGACACTTGTAACAATTTTTTCACGAAAATCAAAAAAGAACAGACTCGTTCGCTTTATATGTATAGAAGATCTTGCGTTATTTGATTCTTTATTTTGCAATATTGGTGGTGTTTTAAGTAATATAGTTTGGTTATTGTGCATAAGTAATGTGCATGGGAAATAATACCACGGACCATGAATTCTCAGATTCCATTAAAACTCCATGGGAAGTTCTAACATAGGAGCCACCATCTTGTCAGAACATTGAAATTATGACCAGAAATTTATAATATTATTTCATACTTGACAATGACAGTAATAATCTAGAATATTGGTTGCCAAAAATAAAATAAAGGAGAATATTGTTGTGGAAAATATTAGTAAATAACAAATATGTGTACATTTTTTTTCACTTTATACGTTTTGGCCTTTGACTACAATCTCACTTGGTACTAAATGAGGATGTGGTCTAGGGTGGGAAATACGCTAAGCCTAGATTGGTCCGATTCTCAAGTGCAACTGCCAGAACACACCAACATGGACTTGGCTATACATACGTTCAAATTGAGGGTGGTTGCTAGCCAGGCGGACTTAGAAAAAAAACACCATGCCATGATTTCATGTTGTTTTCCTTCACTCAAAGCGTCGACTGAGTTGTATGGTTTCAAACCTGCGATTCAAACACGCTATCAACTGATACATCTTCACCTGAAATTACCTTTCTTGCATTGTCTTGAACGTTTGATTGTGAGGAAAAGTAATTCCTCATCTGACACAGTGTTACAAGTAATATTAGAGATTATATATATAATGTTTGTAATAATAATAATGAGCAATAGTTTGTAGATACCTACCTATCTTAGTTTACTTTAAGGAATTTCTAATAAGGAGTTTCTGGATTTAAAGGCAAGTAACAAATATATTACATGTATGTGTTTTCGTTATCATTTAATATGATTAATGTACTTTTGAAGTATTTCTTTTCAACTCCCTTGAACTCTCTACAATTATTCTGACCTTGTTAGTGTTAACGCTTATTAAGCCCAATTAAAGATTGTAAGAAACACCACAGTCTTTAATGTTTTTCAAGGAAATTAATTGAATTTTCGTCCGCGTAAACAGTTTTATGGAGCGTCGTGTTAAACCCTTGATGACTGTGAAACATTAAGAAATTTCAGTGCATTTTTTATTTTCAATGTAGTACTAGCACGCAAACATTCGTGGAATTCAGTTTACTGTTCTTTATTGACTCAGGTCATAGAACTTTCTTTGTTTCGTTTAAGGACCTAAGAACAAGAGCTGGATAGGCGCAGAAAATTTTTAGTTACTTTTTTAAGTATTCAAAATATTTGAGGTGGCATCCACCACACCCCCAGGCTTACACGGGCCAAGGCCATCTATTTGTGCCTGTATATTAGACAATGGTCGGGACGAAGATTCATTTACCTATAGTCTTCGATAATGCCCCCGTTTTGGTGTTCTTCAGTCACCCCGATCTAAATAATATCTATATAATAGAAATTCAGAGGATTCGAGGGAAAGCCGTATAATGTTACGTATTGGAATTCGAGCCAATGAGTAATACCAAGCCGGATGTCTGCGATTTTAAACCGTGTATTGACATTTCAATAAATAACTTTGGTACTTTCTAAGCAATTTACGTTTGAATAATACTCATGTACTTTATAACTATTTTATAGCAATGTTTTTCTTTCTTAATTTTATTTTTGGTATCCAATCTTCTAGATTATTACTCGAGTAGGTAATGTACTATTACTAGTTTCTTGTGATAATTTCAATGTTCTAAAAAGATGGTGGCTCAATTGTTAGAACTTTCCAGGGAGTTTTGTGGCAACTAAGAACTCATGCTTGTGATATTATTTTTCATCAACTTCACTTGTGAACGATAATTGAACTATATTACGTAAAACGCCACGAATATTACAAGATATAGAGTCAAATAACACAAGATTATGAATAAAATACCTACAAGGCAGAATAAGATCCCGCCAAAAATCCTGTAGTAATGTTAATGTATACTAGTGTTTCTGAAATCTATTACTTTGGTGATTTTATTTTTCACCTAGCAACACTGAGCTGTCAGCCATGTCGGTCTCATGTCGGAAACGTTCACCTCGTGTTGCGATCAAACAATGCCCACGTGCGACGCGCCTCGCGTGTCTCGCTGTCACCTGTCTTGTGGGATAATGCGCTCGTCGGCGAACTTATTTAAGTGCTGGTGGAATATAAACAAACATATTAAAGCTATTATGCTCCTGGCTTTCCCTGCACCGTCAGCGACCTATCTGGGTGTCTGGGTGTCAATGTTGGTCGCATGTCGGAAGCGTTTACCTCGCTCGCACGCGATCAAGGTTGCCTTGCGAGCTATTTTGTGTAATTTGATAGTTGATGGGCTCGTTTACTCTTTATATTTTCGCGATATGTTTGGAATAATATATTTATCTACATTTTTAATACTCTCATTATAAAGTTCACTGTTTATCCAAAGCCATATTAGTACATTAAATATAAGACCGATTAATGACTATAGTATACGTGCATTAATTATTAGTTATCTAAGTTACAATAAATAATGTATCGAGACACTTCCCCTCGGCGTGGAGCCCTTGAGTACGTTGCTCGCGCGATACAGTGACACAAAATCTTACATCATTGCGACAACATTACACATATCACCTCCACACACGTGCACGCATACACGCTTACACATGCAAGTGGAAGGGTTTTATTTTTTTTTCCCTTATCAAACTGAAATAGTTTAGAAAATTTATCCGACACAAAATACTTATAAGAGTTGTTGAGGTATGTATGCTTGGTACACATATATGTTTCAACAACTCATATATGTATGAATAGTTAGCTTAGCTTAGGTTAGCTCAGATAGGTCGCGATTTCCCTCCCCCGGTCACGGAGGAGGAAATGGGGAGGGCGATTGAGCGCCTCCCCGCCACCGGGCGCAAAGCACCCGGCCCCGACGGGGTCCCGGGCCGGGTGCTAGCCATAGCGTTGGACCATCTGGGAGGGTGGCTTCGGGAGCTGTTTGACCGCTGTCTTGCGGTCGGACAGTTCCCGAAGCCCTGGAAGACGGGACGGCTTTGCCTCATAAGAAAGGAAGGCCGCCCCCCGGACTGCGCGTCCGCGTACCGGCCCCTAGTTTTGCTGGACGACACCGGGAAGGTGCTGGAGAGGATCGTTGCCTCCCGGGTCGTCCGGCATCTTGAGGAAGTGGGGCCGAACTTGTCGGACGCGCAGTTCGGCTTCCGGTCAGGGCGTTCCACGTTGGACGCTCTGACCCTCCTTAAACAGGTCTCCACGGAGGCGACCTCTCAAGGCGATAGAATATTGGCGGTGTCCTTGGACATCGCCAACGCCTTCAACAGTCTGCCGCATGGTGTTATACGGGAGGCGCTCCGCTTTTTCGGAGTGCCCCCGTACCTGCGGCGGCTGTTGGAGGCGTACCTGGACGGGAGAGAGGTCGCTTTCGTGGACGCCAGAGGGCAGATGGTCCGGCGCCATACGGCTTGCGGGGTTCCACAGGGGTCGGTCTTGGGCCCGCTCCTGTGGAACATGGGCTACGACTGGGTGCTCCGCGGCGCGCTCCCTTCTGGAGCGCGCCTCATTTGCTACGCGGATGACACCCTAGTCGTAGCCCAGGGGGGGGAATTAAGTGAGTTGATGCGCCTGACCACGGAAGCCGTTACGCTCGTGGTCGGGCGCATCAGGAGACTGGGCCTTGAGGTGTCTCTCGAGAAGACCGAGGCCCTAATGTTCCATGGGCCTCGGCGAGGGCCACCTCCAGGGGCCCACATTTATGTGGAGGGCGTTCGTGTCAGGGTGGGGACCCAGATGAAGTATCTGGGCCTCACCCTGGACGGACGATGGCGGTTCGAGCCCCACTTTAAGGGGCTCGGACCGCGCATAGTCAAGGCGGCAGCGGCACTCGGACGACTCCTCCCCAACACGGGGGGGCCGGGTGCCGCCTGCCGCCGCCTTTACATGGGGGTCGTTCGGTCCATGGCTGCCTACGGGGCACCGTTGTGGGTCGACGCCCTCAACGCCACCAATATCCGTGCGCTGCGAGCTGCGCAGCGTACTGTGGCGTTGAGGGTGATACGAGGGTACCGAACGGTGTCCTCGGCGGCGGCCATGGTGCTGGCTGGCTCCCTTCCCTGGGAGCTAGAGGCGGAGGTGCTTGCCGCCGTATATACTTATACGGCGGCTAAGAAACGGATGAGGGAGCCTCTGGCTCCCAGAGAAATAGAGGAAATGAGAAAGAAAGAAAGAGAAGCGAGGATGGAGAGTTGGAGGCAGGACCTGGCGGACGCGCGTTACGGTCGATACACGATCGACGCCGTCCGTCCGGTCCTGCCGGAATGGAATCAGAGGAAGTGGGGCTCCCTGACGTTCCGTCTGGTGCAGGTGCTGACCGGGCACGGGTGCTTCGGTTGGTACCTGCATCGGATGGCACGCAGGGAGCCAACCGCCGTATGCCATCAGTGCGGCGTTGACCCGGACACCGCGCAGCACACTTTGTCTGAGTGTGCTGCGTGGGAGGAGCAGCGTCGCACTCTGGCTGCGGCGGTAGGGCGGGACCTCTCACTGCCGAGCGTGGTTGCGGCCATGCTCGGCAGTGAGGATGTATGGAACGCAATGGCCTCCTTCTGCGAGGAAGTCGTCTCGCAAAAGGAGGCGGCGGAGAGGGTCCGTGAGGAAGACCCTCAAAGTGGCCGTCTCCGCCAACGGAGGACAGGCAGGAGGAGGCGGCAGTTTGACCGCCTCCTCCCACCGTAACCGGATCTAGGGAAGATGGGTCGGGGGGCCCATCTTCCCATTGCACAGATCCGGCGGACGGAGGAGACGGCCGGTGTGTACCCGGCTGTCTCCTAACAGGACGGGGCCCGGCGGCGGCGCTTTCGCTGCTGGGCCAACCGCTGGGGTGGCACGATGAAGTCTATAGAGATCTCGTGCCGCCCCAACTATAGCGGCAGACGTACACCGTGGGGTTTTAGTCCGTGCAAGTCGGACATAACCCACCCTCTCCCCCGAGAGGGTGGTGTATCCATAAGGGATTTCCCCACGCTAAAAAAAAAAAAAAAAAGATAGGTCGCGATTTGCATGTATCAGGCAACAGCCCAAGCCGAGGTGCCGTGCATCCTGGAGCTAGTTGTCAAAATAAAATTGGCTGAGTGCCTTAAGCGCTCGCCGTAGTAGTCCGGTGAAGCTGTTAAGACCTTGCTACGTCAATAGCGTAGTCAGTTCGAAAAAAAAAATATCGAGACACTTACCCAGCCTTTTCTTTTATTTTATATTTGACAACCAATTTTCTAGATTATTACTACCATTATCGAGTAGAGCTACAAGTGTCTTGTGATCATTTCAATGTTCTAACAAAATAGTGGCTCCATTGTTAGAACTTTCCAGGGAGTTTTTGTGGTAACTAAGAACTCATGCTCCGTGGTATTAATTTTCATCATCTTTACTTGTGTACGATAATTGAACTATACTACGTAAAATGCCACCAATATTATAAAATATAGAGTCAAATATTACGAGATTGTGAATAAAATATAAAAGCCACTACACGACAGATTAAGGCCCCGACAAAAAAACATAGCCAGCCTTTATAGAACGTAGTTAGTAGGAGAGATTGGCACAGCATGGGATTACTCTTCAGCGTTATTTACTTCGTTACGTTGCATTTACCCGACCAATGCATTTCTAGATATGGTGGATTTATCGGACTGACTGTAGCGCTACTTCTCAAATTTAAACGCTGGCATTATACTGAGGTCCTGTTAAATGTCAATATGTGGGCGGGCACATTCCACGCCAAATCTGATGGTTTGGAAACATTTTTTTCTATTTCCTCAATTTTGTGACTTTTTAGTACTATTCAAAATATTTCTCTTAGTAAATTTTGAGATATTTTTCCTACTTGTTCAAAAGATTGTCTTTTTTAGTTCTTTGGACATAGCTTTTTTAAAAATGGTCCATTTTTTTTCCATAAACTATAAATCTCAATTCATTTAAATAAACTTTTCTTTTCTAAAGGTCTTTGAATTTTAAACTTTAAATCGAGTTTTAAAAAATAACTACCTTTCCATGTTTTTTTTTTACTTTTATGCATTGTTCAACTTTTAAAATATCGGGTAATGGGGTTTCTCTAATTACTACATATTATCGATTTTTGAATACTTTATAGCAACAAGAGATTTAAAAACAGAAGAATTTAAATGTAGGTTAGAAGGTAAAAACATAAGTTAAATATTCTCACCTCCATTCGTAACATAGTACTTCTCATACCTACTCAGAAATTGGGATACATTTTGTTTCCTTGTGTAAGTTTCAGTTAATGCTTAATACGTAACAATAATATTTTAACTGTACACTTTATTTCATTGTAATAATAATTCTAAAACCACCAGTGAATCGCATAAACGTTGTTTCCGCTGCAATAAGACTCTAGATATCTCCATCTTGATAAGGTATCGTGTTAAAAGCGCAATACCACGAAATAACAGGTATTCTTGTTTCAGATTTAGCTTTATACAAGTTTATTCAACTCATTCTGTATTTTTAATTAAGGATATAATTATCAACTTATTGTTTAAAACTCAACATTAGTGGTAATTATAAAGATAGAACAGATCTTTCTGATAAAATATTAGATCATAAACTTATTAACTTAAGAGTTCCATAATACAGTTTCTTTCAGAATAGGCAAATGATTACTTCTTGTATGGTCGCAAATACTTAATTATATCGACAATATGGGCATATTATATCTATATAATAATATTTTGAAGACATATTGTCAGATAACGTTTAGTGTAAAATTTTCATTAAATTCTTATATAGTGTATAGCACTGAGGGGGTTATATAGTAGGCTAAAGTTCCCAAATATGTTGCTGATGGTAAATCCCATTCGGCATACTGCTAGTGTTTATATATTTAATGTACACAAACATGATAAAGAAGGTGAAGTACGTGTCGTACCCACAAATGTTATTGAAATAGCATTTCTGTAATTCTACATGTCACAATTTTACATGTCTTGTATACAGTTTAAAAAACGCCTTCGATGCCGCGGGAATCGGGTAGTAAAATTTTAATAATAATGGAAAATATTTTATATTTTTATGGGCGGTCACGTGACAGACAATATAGTTTGAACTTTTTTTTTATTTTTGTTATTGGCAATCAATCTTCTAGATTATTAATGGTTATGTCGAGAAGGTAATAAAGTTACGAGTTTCTTGTCACAATTTCAATGTTCTAACAAGATGGTGGCCCCCCCTTGTTAGAAGTATCCATGGAGTTTTTGTGGTATCTCAGAATTCATATTACGCTGTATTATTTCCCATCCAATTCACATCTGCACAATAACCGAACTGGATTGCGTAAAACACCACCAATATTACAAAATATAGAGAGAGCCAATTAACACAAAAATTTGAATAAAACTTAAAATCCACTACATGATATTCCAAGTTTTCGCCAAAAACTCCTAATTTGCACATGTTATTGTTTCTCCCATCGTATATTCTGGACTGAAGTTGCATGCTAATTGGAAAATAAGATGGCGATTTGATAATTATCTTCTTATCTGAAACGCACTAGTAAAATGCACGTAAACGTATATACTGATATTCACCGACTTGAGCCTATGAAGTCTATCGTAATCTCATCAAAATAAACGAAAACTTACGCAGCACTGACCAGCAATTCATTAATTGTTAAAGCAAACTTCCACATAATCCAATTTTGGAATAAACTCAAGGGAAGAACTTAGCCGAAAAGCTTATGGCGTTTCGCAAAATAAATCTTAGCACTCGACAATGCGATGTTACGTTTTACCAAGCAGAAAATTTACAACGGAACTTAATTACAGTAATCTTTTAAAGAGGATTACTGTGTACTAGACGTTGTACGTGAATTTGCGTCTCTTTTAGAAGCTTCATTAGCATCTACTTAATACCTTTTTTTGATTGCGTTATGGCCGTCCGTTTTACCATTGTTGATAATCTTCGAATTGCTTTATATGCCCTCGGAGTTTTTGGTGGGACCGTAGTCAGTCGCGTAGTGAATTTTATAATATACTAGTTTTTGCACGCGACTTCGTCCGCGTTGAATAGTTACTTTGGCCTAACGCTAACACACAGCGGTCGCTTTCAAAAGATAAAGTAACCCCGATTTTGAAACATTCTTCATCAGTGCTCCGCTCCTATTGATCTTAGCGTGATGATATATAGCTTATAGTCTTCTATGAGCTATCTAATACTGACAGAACTTTTAGTGGTACCTAGTTTAATAGTATCTGAGATTAGAACGTTCAACTAAACAAACAAACCCTCCAGTTTTATAATATATGTATAGATTCATTATCTTGTTTTATTTGACTCTATATTTTATAATATTGGTGGTATATTACGTAATATAGTTCGGTTATTCTGCTCAAGTGAAGTGGATGGAAAATAATACCACGGAATATGAATTCTGCGATGCCACAAAAACTCCTTAGAAAGTTCTAACAAGGGGACCACCATCTTGTTAGCACATTGAAATTATCAAAAAACACTTGTAATATTATGATCTACTCGACAATGGCAGTAATAATCTAGAAAATTGGTTGCCAAAAAAGAAAAGTTACAAAATAATATGCGCTTTTGGTTTCCCATCTAGTCATGCAATTCATTTTCTAAAGCATCATTCCTTTCAAGATGTCCTTTGAATTTGACCCTTGCATTACGTAGGTACCCGCAGGCTTATACAGACTGTCTCACGGTCCAAGTCCATTTATTTACAAAGATTTCTTGATATTACAGCTTGTGTAGTAGTATCCGTGAATACGTTCAGCTTGTTATTTGCGAGGTACATCTTTGTGATTCATCGGAGCAATGAAAGCAAGAGTAGGTAGAAATATAGCCAAAATACCATCTCGGCATGTCTGTAAAGTAGTAAATAGGTACTAAATAGGTAGTACTAAATATTTTTTTTTAGTTTACATAATTATTCAACATTTAAAGCGTGACTCTTTAGTAGAAAGCGCTTGCAAATTTATTCAATTCACTCATTCCTATTTGAAATAGTGTTGTATTAATATTTTCATTCGTATACGAACTATATAATTTAAATTGTAACCTATTGTAATAAAGTTTAATTTTGTATGGTATCCGTTTCTCGAATCATCTCGATTTAAGTGTTATTCATGGAATTTGCATCGCAGTGGCTGTTAAGTGCGGACTTTTCGAGTGTCGTGTTGCTTTGGTATAATCACTTATTTTGCATTGCATCGCGGCATCGTTTGTTTTTGTAAAATAAAACAAATATATATTAGGTTTAGTTATTTATTAGTAGCTTTCTGATAGCATACAAGTTTTTTTTAACAACAAGTGACTTATTTGAAAATTTATATTAAACATAATTATTATGTTTTCAGAAAAAAAATCTTTTGTGCACAAACAGACAAAAATCAAATAGACTATCATATAATTACACTATAGTCACACTTGCACTTTAATAATGCTGTCGTCGTAGTCCTCTTGAGGATATTTTCCTTGTACTTACCTTCTTGGCGATTACGCCAGGATGTCTACAATAGAACTTCAGTAAGACTTTTTTTTTGAACTGACTAACCGCTATTGGGCTTTCACTGCTTCGCTGGACTTTTTGGGTAAGCGCTTAAGGCGCTCAGCCGTATGGCAAGAAGTTCAAGGCCTCGAAAGTGGCCTAACGTCGGCTTGGGCTTTTGCCTTGAATTAAAAGCCGCGAATCTAAGCTAAGCTAACTAAACTAGTCATACATATATGAGATAACGAGGCTTACATGTGTACCTCACTAAAGCAAACATGTATTTTAATTCTGACTAAAGTAACAAACCGAATTGAAAAAATAAGGAAAAAAAGAATACGACCTGTCAGACGTACCGCGGTGTGCGTAATATACCTTTCCATAAAGGAGTGTGGAATACTCTGTAAGACCTACGTCTTTATTAGATTGATTCGACAAAGATCGAGACAGGTTACTTTTTGAAACCCCATAGTTTTGACTTCCCACTCTTAATAAACATTCATTGTTTATTTGTAACAAAGAGTTCTCCTACAGAATTTATCAATATTTAGAAGTATGTATATAAAAATAGACAGTGAATATACCTATATTTGTTTATTTAAAAAAGTAAATATTTGGGACAGTCATTGCAGTCTTGTTATTTATAACCGCAGTTAAAAATCAAGTCATTTTATAACTCAACAAGCGTACGATGTCGCGGGCACAACTAGTATGTAATATGAGTTTCGTTCAATAACTTCTCAGTTTTGGTTATAATAAATCATGCTGTGTAGCAAAACTACGTGCAAACGTATATCCTAATGAAATACAATTACTTCACATATCCCATATAAAGCTAAAGGTCTTAAAATATATTTACTGAATGTGAACAAAGAAAACTGCGTATTTGTATTATGTGTGCCCATTTTACTTGCTCTAAAGCAAAACGTTGTTCTGTTTGATAAATCATTCCGAGTTTTACGCTAAAAGTTTTCTGTAGTCATTCTGTTGCGTTTTGTTGGTTTTTTGTCGCTTGATTACAACTTTAAGAAATCATGAGTAACAGTACAACTGAAAATGTTCATCTGATTATATGCAGAATGAAATGTTAGAGTCAGACTATCACTGTTTTATAATAGCTCATAACTGCGACCTATTGTTGTTTCTTTAACCTTTAATAACTTTGTATTAAATTAATTTAAGGTCATGTTTTTTTTAGATAAGGAGCAAGTATCTAATAAAAAAGATAAAAATTGATCGACATCTATCCAATAGTATTTGAGTGATGCGCGTACTACGGTGAACTCCTATTATTTTAAGCATATAGATAGATAAGTAATATGTAATAATAAATCAAAATACTCTGTATTCAATTTAGGCCCTGAGAAGGCACTTCTGAACGTCAAAACTACCACCGGTTCGGAAAACAACCCAGTCATCGAGAAGAATTAGCAAGAAACTTTATCTGGTTTATCTTTTCATAATACATACTTTTTAATTATTACAACATAATAGACATATACAGTTACATTCAAATCATTAAATACTAAGTTTCAGAAATTCGGTATTTTAACTCTGTCCTCCCTTTAGACCCGCTTGACATAACACTTGAACGTACTATCTGGCATATCGGTAATGTGTTTTGGGACTTTGTTATAAAATCTAACACTATTATTTAAAAAACTGTTACTGGTCTTAGTGAGCCTGAAACATGGAGTGACCAGTTTGTTATTGTTTTTTGTATTTACATTATGTCGGTCTTTTACTAAATCCAGATTATCTAAGTTTTTGCGGACATACATCAAATTCTGAAGAATATATTGGGAGGGCAGAGTTAAAATACTGCATTCCTGAAACTTAGTCTTTAATGATAATAGAATACGTGCCTAACAAATATGAATAACAACAGATAATAGAATACGTGCACGAAGGTGTGCGCACGTATAGTATAATAACTAATAGCTGATTAGTCCGGTGAAGTTACGAAGGCCCATCAGTCTGTACGAAAAAAAAATTGCTGCCGTCTGTGACTTTGTCTGCGTCTATTTTAAGTGACAAACTATACATTATCTTCCAATAACTCTAACGATTTATCAAGTGCACGCGCAGATAGCTCGCAGGTGACTGGATTTTTTTACTTAGTTTACGTTTATCGTTATATACTGGTCAATTTCAAGAATATTTTTATAAATTACAGCGGATGTGTTATTCTGATGTACAAGCTACATCATCATCAGCCTGTAAAAGACCCACTTCAGGGCCATAGGCCTCTTTCTGAAGGAACATATACGTGGACATAATCACCACGCCAGCCCACGACGTATTGGCGATTTCAAACTCTGAGAAATCCACAGTTCTATATCTTTCCCACATTCAGTAATACTACAAGAACATTTCTCAGGTTCAGGTTTCCTCACGATATTCTCCTTCACCGTCAGCCGATAGTGTTACCAATTTAAATTAGTAAATGTACGCGAATTCTGAAAAATTCGTTGGTACACACCGGGATTCGAACCTACGGACATCAGAATAATATTCCACCGGACAAACCACTAGGCGACCACGACTTTTTACACAAGCTACATTACTGTAAAATTTTATCAAAATCCGTTCAGTAGTTCAGAGCGTAAAGGCGTAAAATCAAATATACTTTATTCAATTCAGGCCCTGAGAAGGTGGTTATGAATGTCAAAATTTCTTATTTATTACTTGTTTAGGATTATTTATTAATATTTTAGTTTAATTATACCTATATATATCTTTATAGTATTGTGATTAAGTTTGCTTACCATATAGCGGAATCTGTGGCAGCTTTTAAAGACAAATGTGCCTATACATTGTTCATATACAGTGTGGATCCACGTATGATTTAGTCGTCACTAGCTGTCTTTTATAAATAAACTTATCCTTACATACTATCTCATTCATAATATTAAGTTTAAGTAAGGTATGTGTGTAGTCATATAACACTTAAGTACGTATAACAAGACAGGTCGATGTTCTCAAGAGAAAAGAGAAACAGTACGCGAGAACATTTCAAAGATTCACCCTCCATTTATTCCCATTTTTCCCGTTCACATTGCGTGCTCATTCAGGGCATTTCCTTTCGTTTACTTGTTTTTGCTCACTCGCAATCTGTCTTCGTTCCAACTGTTTTGTCAGAGCTTGAGAATACTCCAAGGTCGTCTTAGGCCGTCTCGCGGTACCTGACAAACGTAAGGAGGCCTTTGAACGCTAAGATTTCATTGGGGAATCGAGGTCACTGTTAATTTGAAATGAGTAATTGAATTGGTTTTGAGTGATTCTCGTTGTTGTTTGGCTCAGTAAAGACAATTTTTTTACCATATAAAGTATCATTGTTATTGCTTACATTTCGTTGTTTAAGAATCTATAGTTCATGTTTATTTACTAATTTATATTAAAAGTGTGGTATGTTTTCATTATTCTATTATACGTAACTTGAAATAAATATAATGAACAGTTCTATATGAGAAGTACCTTTACCACACGCTTATACTCTTTTCTTGTGTTTTCACCTGTTGTTAGAGGCATTGTTCAAAATCATTAAGTCTTCTTTTAATTTATGTTATACTAGTTGTGTCTGTGACTATGCTTCTGTAAACTATAAAATCATTGCTAAGATGATTTTATTAGTAAGGCTTTATGAACATTACATTATTTTTTTTTATGTCAAAAGGAGGCCAGCGAACAGGTGGGTCACCTGATGTTAAGTGATCACCACCGTCCATAGACACCAGAAATGACAAAGGAGTCGCAAGTGCGTTGCCAGCCTGTGTATGGGGGAGGGGTAGGGAAATGAGAAAGGGGAAGGGAAGGGGAAAGGAGGTGGGCCTCCGGCGCTCTCACTGACCAAACGAAACGCAACAATGCAAGCACTGTTACTTCACGTCGGTGTTCTGTCAGAGGGTGGTACTACCCCGGGCAAGCCGACCCATTCGTGCTAAAACTAGTAATAGCTACAGCGTGGCTCTGCCACCTTCAAAAACTACCTTATTTATATTACATCTGTAATATCGTAGGGCCTTTTGCACAAAATTATTATACGTTTAAGTATAAAAGTAATGTACCTGTAGATATGAGAATTGTCACCAAGCCGGCCGATACATTAGCGATTTATAAGTTGCAAGAAATTCACAATTCTATGTTTTCCCATATACGGTGATACTACAAAGACATTTTTCAAGTTCAGATTTCCTCACGGTGTTTATCTTCACAGTCAACCGACAGTGTTAACAATTTAAATGAGTTAACTAAAAATAATATTTTATTTATTTTAAAACTTGTTGGCACATGCCGAGGTTTACACCTAGAGGAATTGAATTCCAATATTTTTTTATTTATTTATTCGAAGGAATATCAACAGCTTGTAATACATAATCCAAAATACATTAAACAACTTAAAGCTAATTAAAGATAGTCACTAGTAGACAATGAAATAGTAACAAGTAGATATTAAGTGCTGAATAAGGAGTAATAATAAAGCATAGTGAAAAGTTGCATATTACGGAATCGTGTTAAAGAATGATTTGTTGATCGCCTGTTTTGCTGCATGAATTGGAGTATTAAAAGGATTTAGATTAGACTTTTTACTAAGTTTATTATAAATAACAACTACTTCGCCAAATATAACTATTCTTTCTATAGTTGGTACTTGAATGAGAAACATATATCAACGAGCTATGACGAAGAACAGTAAACGAAGCCCTTAAAGAATTTTTTGAGAATCAACCTTGTTTTGGGCAACTTTTAAAAGGAAAGAAATGTCAGCAATCATACGACGTTTATCAAGGGGTAGTAAATGGTGCAATTTACAATGCTGCTCATAGGATTTAAAATCATATCTATCATATCATAATCAAACTATAATTATTGGGTATGTATTGGCTTAAAAAAGCGATTGGATAACATTAACATGTTCTACTTCACAAAGCTTTTAACGCTGTTAATTACCCTCCTATGAAAATAGAGAATGTATTTACGATAATGTGTCATGCATATGTATTGTTCACTGTAAATTTTAAATAATTATAGGTGAAACATCATTTGGGCCGGTGCGTCGCGTCGGACGCGGACCACTGCCGCTGCACGTTCATTTGCGTAAATGGATGGTATAAAATATTCATTGGATGAATGTTGGTAAATGAACTCTGGCAATGTTACCCTTTTATTTTATGTTCTTATTTATCACAGTGTATTGGACAAATAATATTGTTACAACCGTGAGTAATTGAATGCAATTTTCAGTAATATAAATTGAGTTCTATACACAAAGACATAAGTGAAATAAACTCACTATTACAGAGAAAACTATATGTTTAGTAACACTTACATTATACACTATTCTAGGATTGTAGTGCTTTGTAGATTTCTTCCTTTTGTAGCTCCTTGTATTTAGAATAGCAACAACTTCATTAGTCGTGCCACGGTTCGCTTATGTATATATATATTATTTTTTCTTCTTATCTGCAGATTCTCGGTCCGCACCATTTTTTTGCTATCGTTGTATTTAATGTGTAAGTTAAAAATCGTATCTGTGTGCATCTATTGGGTGTTGTTTTTTTTATTTATTTATTAGTATTATTTTTTTTTATATATATTTATTTCTATATTTTTATGATTTGATTTAACTATTTTATGACGGATTTTTTTTTTGGCGGTTTCATTTCGTTCCTCTATCGCCATCTTTAGATTATAATCCACAATATGCCGCGCCGGAGCGTTCATGGCCCGATGGATGAACCTACTATTATGTATGTATTATGTATATATTACAAACAAGGGCCCTGGAAAATCTTTAGAACATAAGTAAGGTCTAATTAATTGCATCACTATGGTTTGAATAATTTCTATAGTGATCTACGATCATCATCAGCCTATAAGAGAGCCGCTCCAGGACCATAATCCTCTTCCCGAAGGAAGGTATGGACATAATCACCACGTCAGCATAGGTCGTGCCTATTGGTGATTTCAAAAACTGAGAAATTCATAGTTCTATGTTTTCTCACATACTCAGACTCAGGGTTCCTCAAAATGTTTTCCTTTACCGTCAGCTGACAGCGTTCCGAATTTAAAAGAGTAAATGTACGAGAATTTGGAAATATTCGTTGGTACATACTGAGATTCGAACATACGTATATCGAATTGAAATCCCGACGATCAAACCACTCGACTGCCACGACACGTATCTAAAAGTGCAAATCTCTAAAATGCTTATAGTGTTTTCATCAGTACCTAGTAAACTCGGCTCAGGGATAAAAAAGAATATTTAAATTTAAATTTTTTCAATGTCTGTTCAGTTTGAAACTGTTCATCGAATGGTTAAACTATGGTGGCTATTTTCTTGATTTCTAGGCACTGTTTGTTAGAAGCATGGAATTTAGCGTCAGAGATCCTTTTAGGCCAGCTGTACGTGGCTTACTCCCGTGTATGTAAAACATCAAGCTCTTGTTCATGTCCTGAATTATAACAACTTAAACGTTTCACACAAATAAACGTAAAAAGTCGCGAGCCTACTTTAAAGAAGTATTATCATTGTTACAAAACTGACGATATAAATATTTAACTAAATTTAGTAAATTATATTTCAATATTCTTAATTATATTTGTCATCTTGTTTTCTTTATCATACGTTAATTTTAGCTTTTATATATGAATTCATTTTCACTTTTTCATTTATTTTTATTGAAGTTATACTTCTTTTGGCGCGTTAGGGAAAAATGATGAGAGTAAATTTTTATGATGCGCGCGCACACCGTCACGAAAAACCGACACACTAAAGTTAGCTATAGTCAACATTTTGTTTCTTTGTATTTGTTGTTTGTATTTCTTTGTATTAAAGATAAATAAATACCTACCTTTTTTCTATTGTCGTTTTTTCTACAAACGTAGAATAAGGCGAAAGATAAAATTTTTGAAAAGATTTTTATCTTGTTACGCCAAAGAAGTATAACATCTAACGCGTGTACATAAGTACACACACACTTTTTTTTCTTCTTTGTCAAATGTTTTTAATATTTACTGTTACTTAATTTTTCATTATTATGAATAGTGTACGTTGTGTCGATGTAAAGCGTTGTAGGTTTTGAGTTCAGTATGCTCCTTATTTTATTATCGTATTCTTAGTGTATTTATCGTACTGCTAACTGTAGTATTATCCAGCACATTTATAAATACAGTGTCAAGTCTTTATAACGAATTACAAGGGAACGAGCATTCTTTTCGTTATGAAGAGTCTTATTTATAGGGATGAGAACAAATAAATGGTTTTGTGGTAAACCAACCAAATTAAACTAATTTCTACGTTATAGTAAGTTTTTCGTTTTTTTTCTGACTACGCTATTGACCTGGCAAGGCCTTACGAGCTTCACCGGTCTACTGAGTTTTTCATTATAATGAGTTTACACCGTATATAACTTTCTCAGTCATTCCTATCAGTACAAACTGATATGTTTAGATAACAGTTGAAATCAAGAACGCATATATATTAAAATAAAAGAATCCCGTAGTAAAAAAGTTTCCGAATCTCACGGGATGGAGGGAGATGAATAAAGGCTAGTTGGGACAGCCGTTCGGCGGGAAGACGTGTCGCGTTAACTCCTCGGGGGAAGTAGCAATTTCACGGTACAGAGACAGCTTGTGCCACCGTTTCTAAGAAATAAAACTCCGAAATAATATCAAGGTGTGATGTGAAAGCGCAAATGGATACAATATAAGATAACCGTGTTGTATAAAGTCATTGGTAAGATAAATAAAATTAGACCGGTGAAGCTGTAAAGACCTTGCCAGGTCAATAGCGTAGTCAGTTCGAGAAAAAAAAGATAAGATAAATAAATAAACATATATTTCATATAAAAACTACGAATGCATAAATATATTTTAAATAAAGATATTCAGAATGGTTGAAATAATAATTATCTAATACATGAAGTCAAAAATGTCGATTTCTCCGTAAATCTGCGACTTTAATAGCACAATAACATAACTAATCAATAATATAATTATATAAATAAAATTAATGTGACTGTTATTTGTTCGGACAATAAATCCCGGAATTAGTCTAAGCGATTCTAACGAATGTTCTTCTATTGGCAAATATATAACGTTAGTTTATATGTTAATTTACATTAAAAGCTATTTATTTTTTCACTTAAATAAGATGAACTTAAGTTTACCGTTTTTTCTTATAAAAATAAACTTTTATGTTCGAAGGCTTGTAAAACTTATTATATTATCAAGTAATAATATATTAATCATTTTAAATATTAAGTCATTAGTAAAATTTCTTATGGAAAAATAGCTAACGAATATACTTAAATTGAAGCATTACATGCTATTGTAAGAGAAAATTTATTCAATTTTAAACATTTACATATAAAAAAATATAACAATTAAGTAATGACCTGTGAACAGTACAAATGGCGTTTAATATTAAATCCGATAGTTTTGATTAAATTCACTGGCAAACGGTTACTCTGCTATTTTAATTTATACTATCTATTTAGTCAAATGTATGCGCAGAGTTTGTCTGTGGTTAACACGTTGTTTCGGTATTTATACTGATCCAACATTGAATGAATATTTATACAAATAAGTAAAATTTAATGTTAATCTGTGATTCCAACAATAAAGAATCTTTCTTAAGCTCATTTGTCTCAAATGAGCACACTATGCTTAGGCATTAGTGGTTAGCACAATAGATTAAATTATATAGTGGACGTTATTTTGTACTTCTGCCCGCTCATCTGAAAGAGTCAACATCGGTCTGTAGATGCTCCGTGAAAGAGCGAAACACCTTGAGACGTGGTAACAGTCAATCAATTCCAGACGGAAGTGCAAAGGAACATCCACTATAATATTTAATGACGGAATTCCGCAAAGTAACGCCTTCTTCAATAAAATAAATTAGCACAATACAGTCTAAAAACGACGGCCGCCACCGGGCGATTAACAAATCTTCTGTACTCGTCGCTGTCGTACCGGCCTACAAGCCTATGGGCTGATGAATATATATTGAATAAATAAACGTGTCAATCCGAAAGGTAAAAACATAAAATCACAATCGCAAGGCCATAGTTCTTTTCCCGAAGGTATGGGCATAATCACCACGTCAGCCTACAATGTATTGGAGATTTCAAATACCGAGAAATCCACAGTTCTATATTATATTTTCATAAATATTGTGGTCCTAGAAAGTTTCTTAGGTTCAAGTTTCCTCACGATATTTTCCATCACCTCATGTGTAGTGGTACTCCTATTAGATATAACTGCCATACACATCGCTTTAGATTATAATAGGTAGAAAAGTTCATGTCGATTATCCTGGACTGCGACAGACGTAAGCGGGGTGAGGTAGTATGTCGTTTCCCTTCCCCACTACATCACCCACTCCCGTTAACATCTAGAGTTCCTCGTCGATGCCAAAGTCTGGCGCCACGTAGGACGATCATGCACGAACTTGTTGGACTATAGAGCTGATTAAGTAGTGAGAATTCTATTCAATCTATTTTCTTAAATACGCGGAATAATTAATCTTTGTTTTGCAATTCACGTAATCCAGCTGGTATGTATTTTTATACAGTAAACTTGATCGCGTTTCAGATTCATAGTCAGTATTATTAAGTCAATTATAACTGCTTCATACATTAACGAACTAGTTGTGGTCAGGGTCAATAATCTTTTCAGATTAAAAAGACGGGGTGATATTAAAAACTTGCAATTTTCAAAAGTGTCATTTGTCGGATCTTCTTTCTGTCTTTTATTGTACTCATGTACGACAGGTAATTAAAATATCTTACCATTAGAAAAGCTTTTTATTTCTGATCGTCCCCTACGCATTTTCTTATTTCTGGCTGACTAATTACGTCTCTCACGTTGAAAAGCAATCGTCAAGCATCTATAGTCGTATTCCAGCAGCTGCACTTGAGAGGCAATCTGACTCCAGATTGAAACATTTTACTTCACTAATCAAAAGCTAAACCCCATAAACTATACTCTTAATTAAATCCCATTTTATTATTAAATCTACAGAATAAGATGCAGAATAAAATAGGAAATCTAAAAATAAAGAATGTTTCATCATAAAACTATTAACGAGGTTTGAAAAAAAGAGAACTGATATTTGGAAATGGTTTAGCGTAGGATGGGAATTAAGCCGGAACGAAAAGTTTGTTAGTATTCCATCGTTATATCACGAGAATATCGAAATTTTGTGTATAGTCTAACTATGTATTTGATTCAAACGAATATTTCAGGCTCAAGGTAAAAGCTTTACTCGATTCTGGACAGAGCTAAATAAGCAAGACAGCTCTCTCGGACCTTAAGTATGAATGGATGGACAGTGTCTAAATTCACTAATATTATTTGGAATATGCTTCGGCTTGTGATTTTAGTTAGTTGTTTTAAAACTAACGTCCTTTGCGAGACTTGTGTTTTAATATGTCTAGGAAAATTAACAGCAGTTACAAAGAACTAAATCATTACATAGTATAAAACAAAGTCTCCCACCGCGTCTGTCTGTCTGTCTGTTCGCGATAAACTCAAAAACTTCTGAACGGATTTTCATGCTGTTTTCACCGGTGGATAGAGTGATTAATGAGGAACGTTTCAGTATATAATTTGTCAAGGATTTTTCATAATCTGGACGGGACAACGTCTGCCGGGCCAGCTAGTAATTTGATTAAAAAAAAATAACAATCACTGTGGTGAAAAAGGGGTTGAAATTTTGTATAAAAATTCAACATTTTTCCGTCAGTTAATCAATAAGCTATCTTTGTAGTTGAAAATAATGACTGCATGATTAATTTAGCAAATTGTTGGTTTAATATAAAGAGTAGGTTCGATGACGTGTTTCAAATTCCACTGTATAAGTGAATTTATTTAATGTAGTTTGATAGGGAGAAAAGTGGACAAAAAAAAGTGTGTGTGTACACGCATTAGAAGTTGTACTTCTTTGGCGTAACAAGATAAAAATCTTTAAATTTTTTTTATCATTAGCCTTATTCTACGTTTGTAGAAAAAACGACACTAGCAATAGAAAAAAGGTATACATACATTAATACATTGAAAGTTTTAATACAAAGAAATACAAATAACAAATACAAAGAAACAAAATGTTGACTATAGCTAACTATAGGGTGTCGGTTTTTCGTTACGGTGTGCACTCGCATCGTAATAACTTACTTTCATCATTTTTCCCTAACGCCCCAAAACAAGTATGACATCAAAAACATCGCTTGTATGTACACGCGGGGGTGTGAAACTTATTTAGCTTATATATATTATATTATATATGTATATAAGATTGCTCATAAACTATACGAAATCCCGTAGTATAGATATTTAACTATTCATTTACTCATTTTCGTGTTCTACTAAACCCAGATAGACACTTTTATTTATAAATACCTTACGTTTCACGCGTAACGCACGTAACGAAATTTTTCCCCTACCGTGCCATAAGAAGTTTTACTTCAAAAATGTGTAATATACCATGTTGAGTGTGCAGTGAGCTTTATTAACGGCCGTGGTCGACTGAAGCCCAGGAGTATTTTACCGTAAACCGAGGGACAGGATTCAATAAAGTATTGAAATGTGGGTTTCCTTTAGAATTGCACGTTGCGTGTTGGGAATAACGTGTTTGATTAGCGCCGCTTTTATAAACTATTGTTTTGTGGAAGGACCTTTGGGTAATCATTTCTCTAGATTAATATTTGAAATGAAACAAATATAAAGAAATGTTCAGTCGTCGCTATAGTAAAAGATGTTCTAAACAAAATGCGGTTTTTTAGTAAGCTAATGATCGTTCAGTGGTTACTATTCGACTATAATTTTTTTATCAAAGCATGTACATATATTGTAAATTAGTAGACGTAAGAGGCATAAAGTATGACGGATAGAGACCTGTAAATAAAGGCTGACTCTTCGACTGCAAGGAAGAAAGTTTTAATTGTTTTTGTGATGATAAAAAAACTCGTTGATACCTATAATATAAAAAAAAATCGGCTGAACAACAGAGGAGGATGTTGTTCGTAACTGTTTTCCCTATGCCATTTAGAAATTTTCTATACTATCATAATTTCACTATAGCTTAACAATTACTATCGGAATAAAAACAATTATAGTTCGTTATAACTGAACTACATTGCAATAAATAGTATTTATAACTAATAAAAATCGCGCGCAAAACCGCGGGTGTAGGCTAGTATTCTTATAAATATGATTAATTTAATAAATCATATATGTATATACAAGTTTATTGATAATATTGATTACCTTGTTCATACAAAAAACACGCTAATTATACGGTGCTTATATTTTCTTTCAAATGTATTTAAATTTTCATACTACTTTTGATTGTTTCATTGTTATTAATTTCCTGCACAGGATTTATGTTATTTTCATATATTTATGAGCGTATAGTATGTAATAGTACATTAAACAGTCGTTAGATCGGACTTAACTGTATGACTGACATACACTATTTATTATTTCAGCTTGACATTTGTGAATAAGATAAATAGGGGTTGCAGTTAGTTGTTATCTGTGTTTTTAATGTTAATGCAACTTTAATACACATTCACTTTTTTTATTTATCCTAATTCTTATTTTCATTAATTAACCTAAAATTTCTAACTACACTAATAAAAGTCATATTACAATTTAGTAAACAATTTTCATTTTGTCAATTGATTAGTAAATGACAGAATTATAAGTATTCTTTGTTTAAATTAAATTGATTATTATGTAAATATTACTGAGCTATTTTATGAATATATCCAGTATTTGATTGCCCTCCAATAATACTCGGAACCAAGTATAATAAAGTCACAGTTTTACGCAGCAGTAAGTGGCGCGTGTCTTATTTATTCTCGTAGAGCAAACTAATGTTGCGGTCGCATTGTTCTGAGCCACGACATCGCGTCCGACAAACATGACTTAACCCGTCCAACAAACGATGCGGTTTGATTCACTGGCTTTATCGTATTAGTGTCGTAGGATTAAATTAAGTTTAAGTGCCATACTTAAACAACATTTGTGTTTAAATTGCTCAAGAGATTATTTATCGGTTCAAGTATTTTTCAAAGTCAAATATTGCTACTTTCTGCTAGCAGTCACTCGCGATAAATTAAACAGCAGATTGTAGTAATGAGTAATATCGCAGTAACTAATTTAGATTTTAACCCTTTGGACTCGAAGTTTTTTTTTCATTCGTATTACTAGCAACTAGAAATCGCGATCGTCTGCTGTTATCGAGAGCATAAGAATCCGCGAGCCACGACCCTCATTTGTCACCAACATTTTAAATGTTTTCGCTCCAGAGCCCTCGAGTATAAAGGGTTAAGTATGTATTTAAGTGAACATTTTCAGATTTTATTAAAAACAATAAGCGTTACTTTTATATATTTCAAAATATTAAACATTCCATTACAAAAGTATGGATACAGAAGTCCACAAAGCTTGATTTAAACTATCTCATGGCTAGGCAAAGACCTTTTGTGAGCCAAACATACTGGTTTTAATTACCACGCCAGGCTTTGAGTCCTCGGGTTAGCTATTTACAACATTTCAATAACCGAGAGATGAGGTTTATATTTCAGACTAGCTGTACCCGCAGCTCCGCACGCGTTTTTTTAAAATTGATTCGAAGAAATATAAAATTGTGAGACCATGTACAATTATAGAAATACTTTTTAAAAATAATTATGACAACGACACGCACGCCACTTACAACATGTAACGTTTACATTAGATATATAAATACTAACAGTGTATTAAATGAGATTTATCATCAGCAATATATTTGGAACCTTAATCCATATAACTATCTTAAAGCTCATTTACACTGTATAAGGAACTAATGAAAAAATGACTTAAAGATAGATAATATGCCCATATTGTCAATAAGTAATATGTTTATGGTCGTATCTTATTAGAAAGACCCCTTCTATCTTCAAAATTATTATTAATAATTATAATGATGAATTGTAAAGAATGAATGAGCTGACGTCTTGAAATCTTGCATAAATATAAATCAAGATATAAAACTTTGTATCTGTCTAAGCAGTTTTTAATATTTGACAATTTAAATAGTACTCATTGAACTCGATACAATATTCTTATATGTTGCTATAGTTTCTGAGTTATGTAGTCGAAAGCGCAGTCAATAAAACAATATGGCCGCCAAAATGATTGAAAAGACAATATAATTCAAATTACATACATAGATACAGATATATGAATTTCAATTATATTTATTCTTAGAGACTAGTACATCGCATATGTTTAGAGTGAACAACATATTTTTGCTAAATTTCATGCGGACGAAGTCGCGGGTAAAAGCTAGTCTAAAATAGAATAGCCTAAATTACTTCCTATAAAAACAGTTATCTGCCAATGAAAGTCCCGTAAAAATTGGTTGAATCGTTTTGGAGGTAGCACTGCGGGCGAAGCCATGGTTAACAGCTAGTATAAATTAAAATTACCAAAATTACTTTTTATAAGGTTAGCTATCTGCCAGTGAAAGTTTCTTGAAGATCAGTCCAACCGTATTGGAGATAGCACTGCGGGCGAAGCCACGGTTAATAGCTAGTCTAAATTAAAATA
Source organism: Antheraea yamamai (assembly GCA_036509395.1). NCBI lineage: Eukaryota > Metazoa > Arthropoda > Insecta > Lepidoptera > Saturniidae > Antheraea > Antheraea yamamai. Next base: position 3,602,227 of record AP028432.1, read on the forward strand.
GACTAAATTACTTCTTATAATGTCCGCTGTCTGTCGGTGAAAGTCCTGTAAAAATCGGTTGAACCGTTTCGGAGATAGCACTGCGGACGGAGCCACGGTTAACATTTAGTCTAAATTAAAATAGACTAAATTACTTCTTATAATGTCCGCTAACTGCCGGTGAAAGTCCCGTAAAAATGGGTTGAACCGTTTTGGAGATAGCACTGCGGACGAAGCCACGGTTAACATTTAGTTAAAATAAAAAATAAAAAACTAAATTACTTGTTATGATGTCTTCTATCTGCCGGTAAAAATTCTGTGAAAATCGGTCCACCCGTTTTGGAATTAGCATTGCAGGCGATGCCGCGGTTAATAGCTAGTCTAATTTAAAGTAAGTAACCCGCTGTAATTTCAGCTATCTGCCAGTGAAACTCCTGTCAAAATCGGTCTAGCCGTTTCGGAGATTACCCGGAACAAACAAACAGACAGACAGACCGACAAAAATTTTAAAAATTGCATTTTTGCTATCGGTATCTTTCATACCCAATCAGTTTTTTTTTTATTTTGATATTACATACAGACACTTCATTTTTACTATATGTATAGATATATTGAATAGATTCAAACCGATATTTGTAGTTACATATGGTTTGTATTTTCCGATAGGAGAATATTAATTTTCCCGTGCACGTCAAAGACGAACAGTATAAATAATACACAGGATAATGTTTCCAACCCTATATTTTGTAACTAAAATCATGATTTATTAAGAATACAATTTTGGTGTGTTCCGGCAGCTGCACTTGAGAGCTAGCACCCTCTAGGTTTAGTATGTTCACCATCTTGGTCACGTCGTCATTTAAGATCAAATAAAACCTATAAAGCAAAGGCGATGAAGAGAAATCCTCTAGAAATATACAATTTGTAAATTACGTTGCATAAAATAAATCTAACAAAGTGTTTTTACTGTTAGAATAGAGAAAATGTATAAATATATGATTTCTATTTGGTTCATTAGTTACTGTTAGCAGTCTAGCGTCGCATACTAATGTTTCTGTTATAATACTCATCCTTAGTGCAAATGAAGCTGCGATGTATTCACTTTCTGATTCAATTTATCACGGATTCCCGCATTTCTGTTATGCATATTAACTGCGTGGTATTCTGTTACATATTAATGTATGCTGTGGTTCTTTAATTAATCATTTGCGATGTAAAATGTATTAAATATCGAACTGAAATATCAACGGTTTAAAGGTGAAATTAATTGAGGCTTTTGTTTTATTAAAAATACGTTATTTTATTTGCTCTTGTTTTTTTAAGTGAAATAAAAATATACTGTTTTCAAATAACTAAATATAAATGTAAATTTTGACAAAAGTATAGCCCGATAAATATGATTAGCTTATTAGTAATCTTTGGTTATATTACACAGCCATTTTGTTTGTCTTTGTTTTCTTGAATGCGTTGATTTCTGGAACTGTTGGTTAGAAAAATGGCTTTCGTATTTTATAGCCTACTGAAAGAGCTAGTTTATAGGTTATTTAATATACTTGCGACGCATCGGAGTGGGGTATTCATAATATAAAATATAGGTTACAAAATATAGGCTAGGTGAGAAAGAAGTGAGATTGCGGGCTGACTATGTGGGATGTTGGGAGTCGAGGGCTGGAAAAATTAAATGTAAGTGAAAGCACTCGGCGGAGCTCACGTTAATAATATAACGTCATACTGTTTGTTATAAATAAAAACACTTAAATTAAATAGTAGTATATCTTGTTTGATAGTGGAAAAAATATTCAATTTTATTTTTACATCTTTGTTTTATGTATGTAATGTCTCATATATTAATATATTTTGTGCTATATCGATATGAGAGTGAATTGATTCTGTCACGCATGCTTTGTGTTATGTTTTATAAAAATATCTATGTTGTTTCAAAAACACTAAAATTTCAATAAACAAAAACACAAAAATATCCTTCTTATTTCCGCTGAAAGACCATCAATAGATGCATGAAAGGATCGCTCGCAAAATCTCGTTCTGTTCTAGAAACTCACTGAACAATTAAAGTTGTTTTTGTTACGTTTATATGCTCATTGGGTTATGTAGTTTATTTGAGTGCTTTCTATTGTTGTAACAATAGAATTTTTGAAGACGTATATACTAAGGATGTGACAGTCGCGTGAGTATAAATACGGGTAACAATACATTTATTAAAATCTGATAAAACGTTCTAGTTTGTGATTTCTCCAAGTATGACATTTTATTTTTTATAATTTAAATGTTTTAGCGTTTGACCACAATTTCACCTAAAGTCAAATAAAGATGTCTTTCTATACTATAATCATGCTAAATCTATAAAGAGTCTCTCACATGCATCTGTGTGACACACATCCGTAGGTGTTTCGCTACAGGTTTTCATTGTGAGGGTGATAGTTAGACAAGTGGGCTTAGAAAAAAATGACGCCCAAACATATGGTTTATATATGCATTTAACTTACAATACCCACAATATAAAAAAGTAAATGTATATATCGCTAACTTTTGCTCGTGAATTCACATGCGTTAATATAGATTTTTAAAATAAGATACGTCCCATATCGCTCGCTGATAATGTAGTCTTCTGCAGGTGAAAGTATTTTTTGAGTTTATCCATTTCCAACAAAAATGAAAATTTCAGATTCAATATACACACATCAAAAAAGTCTAAGCAACATGCGTGATATTACAAATTTTACCATTTATATTAATTAATTTCTAAGTATTTACTCAAACAAAGTGCGTAGGTAAGTAAACTTTTTTGTTATTGATGACATACTGGCTGGTTGTAAAAAAAACATTTGATTATGTTTTGTTATTTCATAAAATTCAAATGACTGCGAATTTGTTTGAATTTAAGTGCGTTTTAATTGCTACGTTTAGTCTTGATTTTATAATTTTACCAACCATTTAAATAAAGTTAGCGACAAAATTGAATTGTTAGATATTCTTTACGTCACGAAGCGACGTCATTTGATGGCAGATGAAATGCAAAGAGCTGTAGGGATGTTGCAAGCGCGAAGTAATCAATCTCAGGTATCTCGACATTTTGGCATTCATAGAAGTGTTATTTGTCGTCTTTGGCAGCGCTACAATAATACAGGAGAACCCGCTGAACAGCATCCAGGCCGTAAAAGGAGTACAACCACTCGGCAAGACCGGTACATACAACTGACTGCAAGACGCCAGCCGATGTTAACCGCTCGAGAGATAAGTTTGAGGCTACAAATTTCAAGTGGTGTTGATGTAAGTCCTCAAACTGTGCGAAATCGACTGCATGAGTACGGCCTACGAGCTCGACGCCCAATCAGGTGCCCACCGATACGTCACGGGAATCGCGCTCGTCGATATGAATGGTGTAGAGAACGCATAACATGGACCCAGGAACAATGGGATAAAATTATGTTTTCCGATGAGTCGCGATTCGGGTTTAAGCCTGATACAAGAAGGGTGCGAGTGTATCGTCGGCCCGGAAATACTGAAAGGCTCAGGTGCGTTCAGGAAGTTCATCCATACAGCGGCTCAACAGTTATGTTATGGGCGGGTATTATGAAGAACGGGCGAACTGAGCTCGTTTTTGTAAATGGAAACATGAATGCTGAAAATTACATTGAGGATATTCTCAGACCTAATGTCTACCCATTTGCACAAACCTTTGGCTCCGATTTTAGGTTAATGCATGACAATGCGCGTTCACATACAGCTCGGCAAACCAGTGAATACTTTGCAATGGAGAACATCCGGGTATTGCCCTGGCCTGCACAATCGCCAGATCTCAACCCCATCGAGCACGCATGGGACATGCTCCAGAGACGTGTTTTGAAGGACTTGGACGGAGTGACAACAACCCAACAGCTGAAGGATTTGCTACAATTCCATTGGGAGCGAATACCGCAAGATGACATAAACAGTCTCATTAATTCAATGAATAATCGTTGCCGACAAGTTCTGAATAGCAGAGGAGCCCATACTTTTTATTAAATTGTTCTATTCTTGCACAATAAATACATTTTCTTTAGAAATTTCATTTTGTAAGAAAAACGTTTAGTTTCTTATGTATCTTAGTTTCTACAGTATATTCTAATATTGTTCATTTCTGTTATTAAAATAACTTATAAAGACAACAGCTGTTATTTTTACATCATAGAACCCTAAAGATATTATATTAAAAATAAAATACAACGTTATAATGTGAAGAACCATCCTAAAATTTAAATTAGTACATGTTGCTTAGACTTTTTTGATGAGTGTATAATCAGATCAGATCAGATATAATGATGATTTACAAATGGAAATGTAATGCGGATATATTCGACGGATATCTTCGGCAGATATACAAAATTAAATAATATTCTCACATCACTACTGAGTTCGTGGCTACCTACATAGCTGGATATACGCCAACGCGGCCAATTGTTTTACCTCAACGGGTCTTTTGTGGCCACTCCACAAACAAAAGTGCGGTTGGAGCAATTTGCGTGGCGAAATTAATTTATAAACACCGGTCTTAGAAATTGGTAGGTGTACCTATATGAGTGCACAAAGCGTGCGAGAGAGACGAGAATATTGATTTAGTGCTGTAAAAGAACATTATTTCGGGGTAGAAATTCCGTATATTATTGCATGGTTTAAGCTTCATTGCAGTAACTTAGTGGCTTTTTGTGCTGTTACTGAATATCCATTATGATAGCGATTGCGTTTGGAATTTGCCTGTAGTATTCTTAGACAAGGTGCATTGTAATGTATTCAAGCCATTATCATTACATATTATAAAACAAAGTTTTCTGTCACGTCTGTCTGTTCATGATAAACTCAAAAAGTACTGAACGGATTGTCATGCGGCTTTCCCCAGTAGATAAAGTGATTCACGAGGAAGGTTTAGGTATATAATTTGTCAACGTTTTTTTTTATTATCAGGGCGGGATAACGTCCGCTAGTAATACTAATTTATATACCACTAGCGGGCCCGGCAGACGTTGTGCCGCCCTGATTATAAAAAAAAAATCTTTGACAGATTATATACCATATCCTTCCTCTTGAATCTTTCTGTCCACTGGTGAAAACTCATGACAATCAGTTTAGCAGTTTTTGAATTTATCGCGAACAGACAGCCCGACAGACGCGGTAGGGGACTTTGTTTTATACTACGTAATGATGATATTGACGAAAATACAGTTACTTTGCGGCTAAATCACGTCAAAACTATTGGCCGTATCGTTATAGAACTAGGAATGACCGTTCGATGAGGAATTTTTCTTTCTTTTTATTACTTTTTGGATGTGATTAACCTTTTGCCATTTATTTTTATGTCCCATGAAAGGAGCGGATCTCAGCCGGTATTTTTGTAAGGAATTATTTAAGTACACAGATGTAGATAAGGTGTGTTATGTTTTTACGGATTTTAGATAGATATCCGCTGTCTCAAGCTACTACAACTATCATCATACAACTTGTTACGAAATGTGTTCAAAAATTATACTGTACTAGCTCTTACCCGCAGCTTCGCTCGCGATATGTACATTTAACCTAAGCCTCGGGATCAGTAAATTTTATCTGGATGAAAATACTGGATATATGCAGAATTTCATAGTTAAAGTGTGAGACGGTGACAAAGAAAGAAATACCAACTTTTTTTGCGACAAGAAAAACAAAGAACACTGTGTAAAATATTGTGATTCTTTAATCAAACTTTAAAAAAAATCTTTACATAGTATAAAAAAAAGTCCCCTACCGCGTCTATCTGTCTGTTCGCGATAAACTCAAAAACTATTGAACGGATATTCCTGTGGTTTTCACCAGTAAATAAAGTGATTCATAAGGAAAGTTTTGGTATATAATTTGTCAAGGATTTTTTTATAATCAGGACGGGACAACGTCTGCCGAGCCCGCTAGTATTAAATAAGTAAAAAACAAATCATATAGTGCATGGGATATTAATTGAGAGTATAAAATAATTAAATGAAAATAGTCTTTAAGGAAAATTAGCTATATACAATTATAGGTTAAGTAATTAGAAAAATATAACAAAGGAATTAAAGTGAATAGTATTTAATATCACTAGCTCCGATAACCAGACTAGGCCCCACTCGGATCAGACTAGGCCCACCTCGGCAGCGGCTCAAGCCTAGGTCCGTTCCCTCGGCGTGGAGCCCTTGAGTACGCTGTTCGCGCGATACAGTTACACAAAATCTTACATCACTGCGACAACATTACACATATCACCTCCACACACGTGCACGCATACACGCTTACACATGCAAGTGGAAGGGCTTTATTTATTTTTTTTTCCCTTATCAAACTGAAATAGTTTAGAATATTATCCGATACGAAATACATATAAGAGTTGTTGATGTATGTATGCTTGGTACACATATATGTTTCAACAACTCATATAAGTATGAATAGTTAGCTTAGCTTAGGTTAGCTCCGAATGTCAGAGAGCCTCCGCGTGGCGCACCCCGGGCAACGTCGGTCTTAGTGACCGGCGGCTGATCTCTGACCTGGGGGTGGTGTGTGAGCGGCACCCCCAGTATCGGGCTGGGGCGGATGAGGGCTCACTTGAGCCCCAACGGCCCAGTTCCGGATAGCGGCCGGCGAGGTTGGTGTGCTTATACCGACCTCGGCGGGCGTACCGCGAACTAGACGTCGATAGGGAGAAAACATGGAAGCAAAAATGGAAATCGTATTACCCCAGGAGGGTACCGCCCGCGCCGCGGGCGGAGAATCCCTCCCCGAGTCCCTGGACTCGGGCAGCCCCTCGTTCTCTGGGGGGGGCACCCTTTTGCTTACTCCAAACATAGAAAAGACCATGGCTAGGAAAATGGATACCGAAATTGCATGCGGATTGGGCAAGATCCCGGTGGTACGCTTGACCAGGAGCACGTTTAACGCTGCGAAGCGTCCACGCCTTGGCGAAAAAGAGAGTCCGGATGTAGGGTTGGTTAGTGAGATTCCGAAAGCGGAGGCTCCGAAAGTGAGCAAGGCCAGGAGAGCGGCAAACCGGAAGAGCACTGTGCGCTCGATCTCTGCTTGTCGTCCTATTTTAGGACAGGCCGATGGCTCATACGACCGTGCCCTCGCCCGCCGAGCCTATATGAGCGCGGACGAGAGCGCTGCGGAAGAAGAGGTGCTCACCACCAAGGCTCTGGATCGGGACCGCATAAAGAAGCTGGCAGACGGTCAGGTCCGCGCCATCGTTGACATTGCTTTGAAGTCGAAGCACCTGAAAGGGAATTTTATCAGGGACCTCAAGAATGCGGCTCAAATTCTTAAGGATGTGGTAGACGACCTCGTTGACAGGACGGAGGCTGAGGAGACTACCCGCCTCAGGAGAGAGACCAGGAGTCTCCGCTCCCAGGTGGAGATAATGAAAGCGGATCTCCTTGCTTGGTGGCGACAGGCTAGTGAGAGGAAAGCCATGCCACCTCCTCCTCCTCCCCCACCTGCCCCTTCTCCTCCTCCGAAACGTCTCGCCAAGGAGAATGCGCCGGGCTGGGAGGAGGCCCTGGCAGCGGCGGTAGGAAGGATTGAGCATTGTCTTCAGAAATCCTTTGGAGACATGCTCAATGCCAGGTTAGCAGGCATAGAAGACCGCCTGTTGCCTGAGAAGACTATAAGACCGTCGCTGGCTGGGGATAAACCCTCCCAGCTCGCTCCAGGACCATCCAAAGAGACAGCGAAGGTGACAGGTCGTAGGTCCGGTGTGAGTAACGGTAGATCCACGCCGAGCGGCAACATCACTGGTGCTACGCTGGCTCCAACCCCGGGCTTATCCCGTGTTTCTGCTTCCGTTCCTGCATACGATCCGGCACTGGCACAGGCAGAAACGGAGCCCTGGACGACCGTGGTCGGCCGCAAAAAGAAAGGGAAAAAGAAGGCGGCACCTGCGGCGACCACGACGTCCGTAACTCAGGTTTCGGTCCCGACTGCGGACGGGCAGAGGAGGAAACGGAAGAAGAGGACGAAGCGGAGGCTGGCGCCCCCTAACTCGGCCGCGGTGTTGGTGACGCTGCGGCCGGAGGCAGTAGAAAAGGGTGCCACCTATAGCGACGTACTCCTAAAAAGCCGAATGCAGGTTCCGCTAGCCGAATACGGGATCTCCACTATCTCGGTCCGGGAGAGCGCAGCAGGGGCCAGAGTTCTGGAAGTCAAGGGAGCCCAGACTCCGGAGCAAGTCGACAAATTTGCGGCGGGCATCAGGGCATCGCTAGCAGGGTTAGCCACGGTAGTTCGGCCGGTACGACGCGCGGACATCCGAATCATCGGGATTGAGGAGTCAGTGTCCTGGGACGAGGCCGTGGAAGCCATCTTAAAGGCTGGAGCGTGCCAGCTCACACAACTGAGGGTGGGAGAGCTCCGCGTTAACAGGAGGGGCACCAATTCACTCTTCGTGTCTCTCCCCATCGACGCTGCCAGAAAGCTCGTTGATGCCGGCCGTCTCCTAATCGGATGGAGTGTGGCCCGGGTCCAGCTACTGAATAGCAGGCCCCTACGGTGCTTTAAGTGTATGGGCTTGGGCCATACCCAGCCGATGTGCCCGTCATTGGCGGATCGGAAGACGGCCTGCTATCGATGTAGCGAAGACGGACACCGCGCAGAGCACTGTAAAGCGGCAAAACCGCGGTGCACCGTATGCGCGGAAGCCGGTATTCCGGCAATTCACATAATGGGAGGGGCTAAATGCAGGCCTCCCCCTGTGAAGGGAAAAGTCCCCCTGTACAAGCAGGGGATTACGGAGGTGGTTACTATGGACGAGTAATGGAATACGCCCATAGCAGCTACCTCCAAGGAAACTTGAACCACTCCGCCGCTGCCCAGGACCTACTCTCTCAGGCGGTGGCGGAGTGGGATATTGATGTAGCTGTTGTTGCGGAGCCGTACCACGTCCCGGACCAGCCTCACTGGGCCGGAGATGTGGACGACTCCGTGGCGGTACTGTCTGGAGGGGGATTGCCCCTCTCAGTCAAAGAGAGGGGATCTGGGTTTGTGGCGGTCGCCTCGCGGGATTTTGCGACCCTCGGGGTCTACTTTTCACCGAACCGGCCCCTCATCGAATTCGAGTCCTTCCTGGACTCGCTGGGGCCGGTCGTGAGGCGGCTTGAGCCGCTCCCCATCGTCCTTATGGGTGACTTTAACGCCAAATCAAGGGCGTGGGGAGCGGCCGCCACGGATCCGCGTGGCGAGGCACTTGAGGAGTGGGCAGTCCAACATGGGCTGTCCCTCCTCAACCGGGGGAACGCCTACACGTGCGTGCGACACAACGGGGGATCTATAGTGGACGTATCGTTCGCTACCCCGTCGGTCGCACGCCGTGTTCGGGGGTGGAGGGTAATAGAGGAGGTGGAGACACTATCGGACCACCGATACATCAGGTTCGAGGTCTCCACCTCCCATAATGGACCGTTGACCAGCCCCCGGAGGGGTGCGTCGTTCCCCCGTTGGGCGATGAGCCGCCTCGACAAGGAGATGGCAGAGGAGGCGGCCATCGTCCAGGCCTGGTGCCTGTCCCCTCCGGACAGTGATATCGACGCGTCCGCAGCCCGCCTCCGTGATGCCCTCACGGAGGTTTGCGACGCGTCGATGCCGCGGAGCATGCACCGCCCTAACAGAAGGGCGGTGTACTGGTGGTCGCACGAGATTGCTGATCTTCGTGTGGCCTGCTCCGCGGCCCGGCGGTTGTACGGGCGCAGCCGTCGGAGGAGAACGAATCGGGACCCCGACGAGGAGGCTCGGCTGTATGGCGACTACAGGGCAAGCAGGAAAGCATTGCAGGTCGCCATCAGCCGAGCGAAAGAGGAGGCATGGGAGGAGATGCTTCGAGAGCTGGAGAGGGATCCGTGGGGGCGCCCGTACCGGGTGGCCCGGAAGAAATTCCGTGGCCGGGCGCCCCCGGCGACGGAGAACCTCGAGCCGGAGGTGGTGGCGAGGGTTGTGGAAGAACTATTCCCCGACCCTCCGATGCTGCCACCTCCTCCCATGCCTCCACCTAGGTCGGTAGTGGAAGAGGTGGGCAGCAGCCCTCCCCCAGTAACGGAGGAGGAGATGGGGAGGGTTGTGGAGCACCTCCTCAAGAAACGGAGAGCACCCGGCCCTGATGGGGTCCCGAGCCGGGTGCTAGCCATAGCATTGGGTCATCTCGGAGGGTGGCTTCGGGAACTGTTTGACCGCTGTTTTGCGGTCGGACAGTTCCCGAAGATCTGGAAGAATGGGCGGCTTTGCCTAATGGCGAAAGAAGGCCGCCCTCCGGACTGCGCGTCCGCGTACCGGCCCCTGGTGTTGCTGGACGACGGCGGGAAGATGCTCGAGAGGATCGTGTCCTCCCGGGTCGTCCGGCATCTTGAGGAAGTGGGGCCGAACCTATCGGACGCGCAGTTCGGCTTCCGTACGGGGCGTTCCACGCTGGACGCCCTGTCCCTCCTCAAGCTGCTGTCCATGGAGGCGATCTCCCAGGGAGAGAGGGTTTTGGCGGTGTCCTTGGACATCGCCAACGCCTTCAATAGTCTGCCGCATGGAGTCATATGGGAGGCGCTCCTGTATTTCGGAGTGCCTCCGTACCTGCGGCGGCTATTGAGGGCTTACTTAGAGGATCGGGAGGTCGCCTACGTGGACGGCGACGGACGGATGGCCCGGCGTGTAACTAGGAGGGGGGTTCCACAGGGGTCGGCCTTGGGCCCACTCCTGTGGAACATGGGCTACGACTGGGTGCTCCGCGGCGCGCGCCCGTCTGGAGCGCGTCTCATTTGCTACGCGGATGACACCCTAGTCGTAGCCCGGGGTGGGGAAATAAATGATTTGCTGCGCCTGGCCACGGAGGCCGTTACTCTCGTGGTTGGGCGCATACGAAGGCTGGGCCTCGAGGTGGCCCTCAATAAGACCGAGGCCTTAATGTTTCATGGGCCTCGACGGGGGCCACCTCCGGGGGCTCACATATATGTGGAGAGTGTCCGGGTCAGGGTGGGGACCCAGATGAAGTATCTGGGCCTCACCCTGGACGGACGTTGGCGGTTCGAGCCCCACTTTAAGGGGCTCGGACCGCGCATAGTCGGGGTGGCGGCGGCGCTCGGACGACTCCTGCCCAACACGGGGGGGCCGGGTGCCGCCTGCCGGCGCCTCTACATGGGGGTTGTGCAGTCCATGGCCGCCTATGGGGCACCATTGTGGGCGGACGCCCTCAGCGCCACCAATATTCGTGCGCTGCGAGTTGCGCAGCGCACCGTGACGCTGAGGGTGATACGAAGTTATCGGACGGTGTCCTCGGCGGCGGCCATGGTGCTCGCCGGCTCCCTTCCTTGGGAGCTAGAGGCGGAGGTGCTTGCCGCCGTATATCAATATACGGCGGTCAAGAAACAGATGGGGGAGCCTCTAGCTCCCAAGGAAATAGAGGAAAGGAGAAGGACGGAGAGAGAGGGGCAGATGGAGAGATGGAGGCGGGACCTGGCGGACGCGCGGTACGGTAGAACGACTATTGACGCCGTCCGCCCGGTTCTGCCGGATTGGTGTCGACGGAATTGGGGCTCCCTGACGTTCCGTCTGGTGCAGGTGCTAACCGGGCACGGGTGCTTCGGTTGGTACTTGCACCGGATAGCTCGCAGGGAGCCAACCGCCATATGCCATCAGTGCGGCGCTGATCCGGACACCGCGCAGCACACTCTTTCTGAGTGTGCTGCGTGGGAGGATCAGCGTCGCACTGTGGCTGCGGCGGTAGGACAAGATCTCTCGCTGCCGAGCGTGGTTGCGGCCATGCTTGGCAGCGAGAATGTATGGAATATTGTGGCCTCCTTCTGCGAGGAAGTCGTCTCGCAGAAGGAGGCGGCGGAGAGGGTCCGCGAGGAGGACCCTCTGAGTGGTCGTCTCCGCCAACGGAGGACAGGCAGGAGGAGGCGGCAGTTCGATCGTCTCCTCCCGCTATCGTAGTCGGGCCTAGGAAAGATGGGCCTATCTTCTATCTTCCCCTTGCACAGGTCCGGCGGATGAAGGAGACGGCCGGTAATCACAGAGCCATCTCCTTCCACAGAGGAGGCCTGGCGGCGCCTGTTTGACGCTGGGCCGTCCGCTTGGGGCGACACGATGAAGTCCAATGAGATCTCGTGTCGCCCCAAACATAGCGGAAGGTAGGAAAAAAAAAAAAAAAAAAAAAGCTCCGAATACCGTATCAGGGTGGGGACCCAGATGAAGTATCTGGGCCTCACCCTGGACGGGCGCTGGCGGTTCGAGCCCCATTTCGCGGGGCTCGGACCGCGAATTGCTGGGGCGGCGGTGGCACTCGGCCGGTTGCTCCCCAATATAGGGGGGCCGGGCGCCGGGTGCCGCCGACTCTACATGGGAGTCGTGCGGGCGATGGCCGCCTACGGGGCACCGGTCTGGGCCGACGCCCTCGGTGCCGCCAACGTGCGCGTGCTTCGTAATGCGCAGCGCACAGTGGCACTGAGGGCGATCCGGGCGTACCGGACGGTGTCCTCTGCGGCGGCCTTCACGCTCGCCGGCTCCCTACCCTGGGAGCTGGAGGCAGGAGTTCTCGCCGCTGTGTACCAATTCACGGCGGCGAGAAAACGAAGAGGGGAGCCTCCGGCTCCCAGGGAAATTGAGGCGGAGAGACGGCGTCTCCGAGGAGACGCCGTCGAAAGATGGCAGCAGGACCTGGCGGACGAGCGGTTCGGGCGGCTTACCATAGACGCCGTCCGCCCGGTCCTGCGGGCGTGGATAGATAGGGAGTGGGGCTCCCTGACGTTCCGACTGGTGCAGGTACTCACCGGACATGGTTGTTTCGGGTGGTACCTGCACCGGATCGCACGCAGGGAGCCGACCGCCGCCTGTCACGAGTGCGGTGCTGACGAAGATACCGCGCAGCACACTCTGTCTGAGTGTGCTGCGTGGGGGGAGCAGCGCCGCATTCTGGCGGCGGCGGTAGGACCTGACTTGTCGCTGCCGAGCGTGGTCTCGGCCATGCTCGGCAGCGAACCGGCGTGGCGAGCGATGTCCTCCTTCTGCGAGGACGTCATCTCGCAGAAGGAGGAGGCGGAGAGGGCCCGCGAGGCAGATCCTCAAAGCGGCCCTCTCCGCCAAAGGAGGACAGGCGGGAGGAGGCGGCGCTTCGCCCAACTCCTCCCGCCACCGTAGCCGGACCTGAGGGGGTGGGCCGGGGGGCCCATCTCCTCATTGCACAGGTCCGGCGGACGAGGGGGGGCAGCCGGTGTGTACCCGGTCTGTCCCTCTATAGGTTGGAGCCCGGCGGTCACCTTCCGCCGGGCGGACCGTGGGGGCGGCTCTACAAGGTTGATTAGCTGGAACGATCCCTTGCCGCCCCCACACAACGGTCTGTCGGTACACCGTGGGGTTTTAGTCCGTGCGAGTCGGACATAACCCACTCTCTCCCCCGGGAGGGTGGGTATCCATAAGGGATTTCCCCACGTTAAAAAAAAAAAAAAAAAGCTCCGAATACCGTGGGGTTTTAGTCCGTGCGAGTCGGACATAACCCACCCTCTCCCCGAGAGGGTGGTGTATCCATAAGGGATTTCCCCACGCTAAAAAAAAAAAAGAAAAGATAGGTCGCGAATTGCATGTATCAGGCAACAGCCAAAGCCGAGGTGTGCCGCGCACCCTTGAGCTAGTTGTCAAAATAAAATCGGCTGAGTGCCTTAAGCGCTCGCTTTAGTAGTCCGATGAAGCTGTTAAGACCTTGCTTGGTCAATAGCGTAGTCAGTTCGAAAAAAAAAGTATTTAATGTCCATAGAAGGACAACGAATATAAACGTTAAATAAGTCGATTATAATTAAAATTAACAAACTACAGTTTCTGATTATGTCAAAGGAGTAAGATCGAAAAAAAAATCAAAGAAAGAAACAAACTCATTTTTTTTTCGAACTGACTACGCTATTGACCAAGCAAGGTCTTAACAGCTTCAGGTAGTAGTAGGTGGTAGAGCCACGCTGAAACTATTACTGATTACAGCATGAATGGATCGGCTCGCCCGGGGTAGTACCACCCTCTCACAGAAAACCGACGTGAAGTAACAGTGCTTGCATTGTTGCGTTTCGTTCGGTCAGTGAGAGCGCCGGAGATCCACCTCCCCTCCTCTTCCACTTTCCCCTTCCCCTCCCCTTCCTCCCCCCCCACAGGTTGGCAACGCACTTGCGACTCCCCTGGTGTTGCAAGTGTCTATGAACGGTGGTGATCACTTACATCAGGTGACCCACCTGTTCGTTTGCCTCCTATGATATAAAAAAAAAAAAACTACACTATTGACCTAGCAAGGTCTTAAAAGCTTCACCGGACTACTAAGGCGAGCGCTTAAGGCACTCAGCTGATTTTATTTGACAACTAGCTCAAGTGTGCTCGGGCACACCTCGGTTTGGGCTGTTGCCTGATACATACAATTCGCGACCTATCTGAGCCAACCTAAGCTAAGCTAATTATTCATACATATATAAGTTGTTGAAACATATATGTGTACCAAGCATACATACCTCAACAACTCTTATATATATTTCGTATCGGATTATTTCCTAAAGTATTTCAGTTTGATAAGGAAAAAAAATAAAACCCTTACACACTTTCATGTGTAAGCGTGTATGCGTGCACGTGTGTGGAGGTGATATGTGTAATGTTGTCGCAGTGATGTAAGATTTTGTGTCACTGTATCGCGCGACGAAACAAACTCATATTCTAATTTTTTACTTATTTATTTATACGAAACACCAACAAGAATTACACTAGGATAGTCCATACATTTAGAAAAAATGAATATATACAAGGGCGATCTTAATTATAGATGTTTACCACTAATTGCATGGTAGAGCAAATAACTTAATTAAAAGGTTAAAAGCAAAGACTAACATAACATGTACGATTTTAAGTTTCCCTTTATTTTATCTTAAATTGAAATCAAATTTAGACCCCGAGAAGGCACTTACGAACGTCAAAACTACCACCGGTTCGGAAAAACGACCCAGTCATCGAGAAGAACTAGCAAGAAACTTTATCTGGTTTATCATTTCATTATACATAACATAGCACAACATATTTTTATAAACATATATAGTTACATTCGTTTTTGGTGAATGCACATGGAGAGGCGTCATTTCTGACGTCACTATCGTTCATATATTGATCCACCCTATAATAGCCTTTATGCATTAAGACCTGCATGACATGGTACTTCAACTTACTATATGCAAATCAGTAATGTGCTTTGGGACTTTGTTATTTATACATATAAGCGGAATGTAAATCTAACGTGTCCGTACTTTTTAGATTATTGTGAAAAAAAATGTTGCAGATATCTTGAAATAAGTAATAAAATACATTTCAATCATTTTTAGAAATGTCTGTCTGTTTGTTTGAACACGCATCGCTGCTAAAGTAATGCGTTCGTGATGAAACGTCACCAAGAAAATCATAAAGCATATCCTCTAGTAACATTTAGTCTTAGTTTCATTAAAATCGGTTCAACTCTATCGAAAGTTATTGTAATTTTAATGACGACGCAACTTTAAGGTGCAAGAGAAAAGTAAATGGAGTTAATACATTCAGATGTTTTTAGTTTTTTACATTAGGTTCCACGCGGACGTAGTAGCGGATGCAACTAGTAGAATCTAACACTATTACCTAAAAGACCATTACTGTTCTTAGTGAGTATATTACTTAAATATATCTCTTTATAATAACATACTATTAGTTAAGATTAGGACAGTGAACATGTATATAGAGAAATAACTGGAAAAAACACAACTTTGTCCCTTCACACAGTAGTAATGGCTGTAGGTCTCGGGAGTGTTCCGGCCACATAACGTAGTTCTGTCCAGGCATACACAATTCCGCCGTAATTCCGCGACTCGCGGGGACTATCCCGTATCTTTATGCTGTGTTTGCACGCGAACTGTTGGCAACGTATCCATGTTTTTCTATATAGTAATTGGACTATTTGTCAGTTACAAGCCGTAACGACGTGTATCATACAACGAGTTTAGTTGGCGATAGCTGTTTTATATTAATAGTCAATGTGTGATATTTTAAAGTAATTGTTGTCATGTTCGTTAGTCTGTTGTTGGGCAATTTACTATTTTGTATCCTACTGCAATTTGTAACGGTAGTAAAGTGGATATTTATGGTTAGTATTATGAATCTGAGCTTAAGCAACGTGATGTGCTCTCTCTTTCATATTTATATATTACTCTTTTTATTGCCGATAATATATACTAATATTATAAGGCTGAAGAGTTTGTTTGCTTGAACGCATTAATTTCAGGAATTACTGAATCAAATAACCGATTTAAAAAAATATTTCAGTGTTAGATAGCTCATTTATCGAGGAAGGATATAGGCGATATATCGTCACGTTAAGATCAATAGGAGTGGAGCACCAATGAAGAATATTTCAAAGTCGTTTTTTTTCCTTTATAGAGCTTCCGCTGCGTGTTAGTGTTAGCTCAAAGTAACTATTCCACACGGACGAAGTTGCAGGCAGAAGCTAGTAATTTATAGTGATTGTTATAATTGTTTTTACAAATAATTTAAGCATGGCTGGAGGCAACATATAAACTTTATTTCATAAAAATCATCTCCGGGAAAAAAGCTATTTTATATTAAAATTATCGTAGCTTAGTACGGTTAGCAGAGAAGTTAAAAAATGCCGCTTTATTAGTGTATTTCCAGACGCTGCGTGTTGCGGCTATGGACCCGAGTACTTTCTGCATGGCGAGTTAGTGAAGCAAACAAACTCTTTGTTCATATTCACAATTATATAATTTTATATGTTTTGCAAAAATGGACGCATGAAGTCACAGGCATAGACAATAGTTTTACTACACTGTACAAGTCCATATAATACTATGGTAAATGGAAATATTGCTTTCAATATTGTCTTCTATTATTGTTTTTTTCTCTAGTTATTAACTTTGCGACATTACCGTTAAGCTTTTATTGCTCTTTTACGTTGTCTTGTTCATTATTTTTTATACAAATAATATTTCTGGGTTTGTTATGGAGATACTTATTTTATTTGGTTCATGCTTCTTAAGTTACTTTGTTGATGTAGTACTCCTCAGAACAATATATCCTATTTCAATTTTGTTGTGCGCATTAATCGATGAAATACGTTTCATTATGTGCCCATCTATTAAGTCCAAAATAATGGCGACCACTGACAAATCTAAAGTCCATCAATAATGTTTGTTACCATGCTAGCCAATATGCTTTTACGTCTCTAGATATACAGTCTTCGCCAAACTTTTTGACCGCTCTGAATATTGTTACGCAATACACAAATGTATTTATAAATACGTTTAATTTTATATGTATACCATTGAGACAACTTAAAGGTAAATAAATGCCAAATCTGGATTCCTTTACTAAACTATATAACGCACAAGTCCTTGTGAAGCGAATTGACGGTTATATTATGAGCGGCCAAAAAGATTGACAAGAGCTGTAAACTGGCTTATCCCTATACTCCCTATATATCCTCATGGACATAGATAATCTACCATCTTAATAGAAAAAATAAGTGTTAAGTTGGTCAATACAACTGCATAGAAATAGGACGTACTGAAAATGAATTACTGTATATGAAAATGAAACCATTTGGTTATAAAATGCAGTTCATTTTATTCATTTATCACTTGTTTTCACACTTTGGCGACATTTAAAGAATATTACGTGTCTAGGTTACCATCGATTTAAGTTGTGAAAATATTCGATTCTTTAGGAGATGAAGCAACACGGGAGTTGTCTCTTTGTAGCTAGTTTATAAAATTCCAACGCAATCCTATTGACGAATGACGAATTTCATGATGGTCGTCCGTCTATTGCTGTGAACAACGAAAACATTTATGATATATACATGTGACCTAAACAGACGAGTATGTGACTTACCATAAGATTTGGGCATCCTTAGGCATAGGCATGAGTCAGGTATAATTAACCCTACAAAGATATTTGAGTGTGAAAACACTGTATTCCCAACGGATCCTACACAATTTCCTAGAGGATCAAAAGACGGACCGCGTTATTTAGTGGAATGCTACGCTTACTAGATTCAAAGAAGGCAGGTCAAATTTAATGTAAAGATATAAGAGCAGGTGATAAAAGCGTTTACAGTTATAATCTCAAAATAAAACTGCAGTCGATTGTTTGGCTCTTTTCAGGTGAGCGGAAATCAATTAAAGCGGGGAGTGTGCGGTCTGCCGGTAAATGGATGATTGCTACTTTTTTTAATAAAACTAGACATGTGGCTACTATCGCTTTGGAGGATCGTCGATTAATGAATAGCGATTGGTATATGATAATTTTTTGCCGTAAGCTATTGAGAAACTTCGTGAAAATAACCAAAAACGCAGCATCATCTTGCACCATGACAATGTCAGATCTGACATGGTCCGACATACAAACGAAATTTTTAAACGAAAAAAAAGAGATATTATGGGTCATCCTTTTTTTTTTGTACGTGGGGAAATCGCTTATGGATACACCACCCCCACGGGGGAGAGGGTTTTAACCCCACGGTTTATGTCTACCGCTAAGTTGGGGCGGCACGAGATCTCTATAGACTTCATCGTGCCGCCCCAGCGGTTGGCCCAGCAGCGGAATCGCCGCCGCCGGGCCTCGTCCTGTAAGGAGACAGCCGGGTACACAACGGCCGTCCCCTCCGTCCGCCGGAACTGTGCAATAGGAAGATGGGCCCCCCGACCCATCTTCCCTAGGTTCGGATACGGAGGACAGGCAGGAGGAGGCGGTCAAACTGCCTACGGACCCTCTCCGCCGCCTCCTTCTGCGAGACAACTTCCTCAACCACGCTCGGCAGTGAGAGGTCTTGCCCTACCGCCTCAGCCAGAATGCGACGTTGCTCCTCTCACGCAGCACACTCAGACAGAGTGTGCTGCGCGGTGTCCGGGTCAACGCCACATTGATGGCATACGGCGGTCGGCTCCCTGCGCGCTATCCGGTGCAGGTACCAACCGAAGCAACCGTGCCTGGTCAGGACCTGCACCAGACAGCACGTCAGGGAGCCCAATCCTCTATTGCACCAATCCGGCAGGTCCGGGCGGACGGCGTCGATCGTGTATCGACCGTACCGCGCGTCCGCCAGGCCGCGCCTCCACCTTTCTGCCACTTCGTCCCTAATTTCTCTTCTCCTTTCCTCTATTTCTCTGGGAGCTAGAGGCCCCCCCATTCGTTTCTTAACCGCCGTATATTGATATACGGCGGCAAGCATCTCCGCCTCTAGCTCCCAGGGAAGGGAGCCAGCCAGCATCATGGCCGCCCCCGAGGACACCGTGCGGTACCCTCGTATCACCCTCAACGCCACGGTACGCTGCGCAGCTCGCAGCGCACGGATATTTGTGACGTTGAGCGCGTCTACCCACAATGGTGCCGGTAGGTGGCCATGGACCGGACGACCCCCATATAGAGGCGACGGCAGACGGCGTCCGGCCCCCCCCGTGTTGGGGAGGAGTCGTCCGAGCGCCGCTGCCGCCATTATGGGCCATCCTGCATACAATACCGACCATCCCATATCATACCATGCGACTTTCTCTTGTTACCAAAAGTTAAGAATTATTTACGTGGTCAACGATTTCCAACACCAGAAGAAGCTGTTGAAGAATATAAAAAATATGTTTCGGATGTAGCCATGAAGGGGTGGCATAAATGTTTTCGAAATTGGTTTATTCGTGTGTATAAATTAATTTTCGGCCATTCATAGTATTTTCTCATTCATCCCGAAAACTTTTAGTGCGCTACACGTAGAAAAAATACATCCGAGATGATATTAGTATGTCAGAAAGTATGTTTCATTTAAAATTTGTTTAAAAGTAGGTGCGCTTTTTCATTTCACGCGTTACGCGCATACGTAACGCGGTTTTATATTTCAGTGTCTAGTAAAAGTCAGTTTTCTGTAAAGTAACGTGAGCAGAACCGCGCCACGCCGCCCTACAGTTTGTTAATATTCCACGTCCTTTCGAACACGAGCCAACGACGTGCTTCGATTAGTAACACTAGTTTGATGGTACGGATTTAGTGATTGGTCACGGTTTAGATCATTGCAAAATAAGATTTTAGTCCGATGGAATATTCTCCTGATTACAGATACATGGAAATGGGAATTTTCAAATAAAAAATGTATTTCAAACGTTCTGAAGTTCGAATTCCTGATTAAAATCTATTTTCTTCTAAAATTTATTTTATTTATTTAATGAGAAACAATTACAAATGACTAATAAAGTGCAATATAAATAAACTAATTATTTTCCAATAAATCTGCTAATAAGTTATACAAGTAACAATCATAAACGTCTAAAATTTATTTTATTTATTTAATGAGAAACAATTACAAATGACTAATAAAGTGCAATATAAATAAACTAATTATTTTCCAATAAATCTGCTAATAAGTTATACAAGTAACAATCATAAACGTTAAATGAATTAATAACAACCAAAAAATTAAATTAAAAATAGAACAACTGTACAAAAACCAAGGTTAACAAAACACTATAGCTGGGAAGAATAAAAAATAACAAATCAGAAAATTATTCCATACCTAGTCATTGCGTTTTATAATTGCAACGATAGAACACGCTAACATATAGAACTGAAGTTGCAACTTATTTCAATTTATAGCCAACTTCATAGACAATATTTTTATTAGTAACCACACGCGACTTTGTCCATGTTAAATTGGAATATAAAAGATAATAAGACTTAGTGGCGAGTCCGCCATGGATAGTATATAACATTCTCTATAAAGATATATATAAAAATGTATGCGGGTATACCTGAGATTGATAAAAGCCACCAGACTATTGAAAATTGGTATATCTATGTGTTTTTTCATGACGACAGTTTTTATGCTATCTATTTTATATGAAACTAGATGGCGCCAGTCGTTTTTTATTATTAGTCGACTGGTTACGAATTTCCTAAATCACGAATTATCCCCCACAGTTCTAAATCCGTCTCTGCTATATCTAACCGATGCAATGTCTTTAATAGTGTCCATAAATTGAATTCATACATTAGAATGCTAGAAACCAAGCAAGTTAATAGAATGCATTTGTATTGCAGTTTTATTTGTATTTCTTGAATATTCAGCGGGTGGTCCGATTCGTTTCGTTTTATGTACTGAATTAATTGCTTTTGTTTTCTATACTATATTCAATTAGGATTCAGCTAAGTGTTATTAAGTACTCGATTATATTAAAATTGGGCAAAATTCCTTCCATTTTCTATTCCAAATCTGGTTTCACTGTGTTGGGGTACACGGCCGTTAATTTTAACATGAAAAGTGCATGAGTAACATTTCTTTCGGTAGCGGTGCTCGTGGGGTCTGTACTGTTTTATAAGCATGTCGTGGCAACTTCAATAACTGTATGGTTGGTCTCTTCATTAGTGTGTTCATTAGTACAGATATAACAACGGTAGAAATGTTCGCGGATATTGCGAATCATTCACAATACTATTTTCATTAATATAGATATAATCTAATGAATATTTTAGTTATATTAAACACTCCATTTAAATCAAAATTACTGCTTATAGCGTATAATTTTAACGTATAGCATAGAAGGTATTATGAATTTAAAATTATGCGTAAGAAAAGTTGTTTGTGTCACAAGAATTATGATTTTTTTTAAGTGAAAACTGCTTTGGACGCGTTGGGCGGTATTTTTGGCAGGAGATAAATTTCTAATTTCGTGTCATGACATGTTAGTAAGCAATAAGGTTATTACGCTTGCGAGACTTCCGTCAGACTAGCGACGCATAGTGTAAGAGCCTGTGTAGATGTAATATTGATATTTTGTATTGAGATTGTGCAGCCTATCACATGTTTGATTAATTAATAAATTGTTTAAAAAAGTATATAATTATTATTCGGAGTGCCAATAGATGCGAAAGATTAATATAAAATTAAACACATGATAATTAATTCCAAAATTCAAAAGAGAAAACAGTTTAAATTACATTGATTTGAGTGTTCACTTCTGTCGGCAGTCCTCATGACTGCCTCAACTTTTTTAATTTGTAGAACTGTAAATTCTAAAGTTACTAAAACTTATTCGAATAGTACATATATCTGGAATGTTTATAAACTTCAAATGAGATATTGTTACATTATATTTTATAAGTAAAACAAAGTGATATCTTACATACGTTCCATGTATATAAAGCCTTCTCGAAACTCGCTGATAAAATTAAGGAATATCGTATGCAAAAGAGATACTTTATCGTTTACAGCGTAAATAATCTATTAAACGACTTCATAAGGCGTCCCCCGCGGTCTATACAATAACTTAAATTAACAATGAAAGTTAATTTTACCGGGTTACCGTAAGAGGTATTAATGCTTACCCACCCTCGATAACAACCCTCGCTTATATTATATAATTTTAATTAATAAGGGAGTTCACAGAACAGATGGGGTTTCTCCCGTCCCGTTGGCCTACATTATTTAGTCGGATTACATAATTATTTCTCTCTTGATTTATGTATTGTCTTCCTTCTTTTGTTATTGAGAAGTTAATAATGGGATTGTTAGTGATATTGGTTTTTGAGGCTTTTGTTTGAATTAGTTATCTATACTAATATTATAAAAATGTAAAGTTTGTGAGATTGTAGGGGGTAATCTCAGGAATTACTGGTGAGATTTGAAAAATTCTTTCAGTGTTAGAGAGCTCATTTGTTGAGGAAGCATGCAGGATATAGACTATATATTATCACACTAAGACCAATAGGAGCGGAACACCAATGAAGAATGTTTCGAAATCGGGATTTTTTTCATCATCAGAGCTTTCGCAGCGTGTTAGTTCGTTAAGTGATGTTTATTGGTCATATTATCAACAATTATGAATTGTTATCAATATGTAATGATATAATAACTGAGCCACAGCAACGCGTGACCGGGTTAGCTAGTAATGTATATAGAGCATGTATGAATATCTAAATCAATAGAGATGTGTCGCTTGCTTTAAATTTTTCGCGGCCTTAGTCCCTACATAGCTAGCGCGGCGCTACATATCCCGCCTGTATTATTATTGCCTTGTACTCGTATAGTATACTTTCTGACCAAAGGTTTGCATAATAATTGCTCCGTTCCTATTTCTGCTAGCGTAGTGCTAGATAATCTACCTACCTTATATATCTAGATAATCTACCTTTCCTGATAAATGTACTATAAAATATAACAACATTTTACAAATCCGATTGATAGTTTCGGAGATCAGTGCGCTCAAAAAAATAAATAATTGTTATGTATATAATTAGTATATAGACATACTGACTTGTGTAAGATAATATATTTTTTTAGTTCTTTGTCGAGTCCGTAGATATGTCAGGTATTTATGTACTGGAATACAATCTATAGTAATTTGGAATATAATGACCATAAAAGATATTATGCTTTCGGAATTATTTATTTATATTTTCTGCCACACAGTCTTTATCAAGAACATTGGTCTTATCTTCTTTATATATAAATTTCTACTGTACGTGTGTATGTCATTGAATTCCTCCCAAAACGGCTGGACCGATTTTGACGAAATTTTGTGTGCGTGTTCTAGTGGATTCGAGAATGGTTTAGATTCACAATTGTACCCGGTAGGTAGTGGCAAGGTTGAATTTTAGATTTTTTTTATTACCAAGGCTGGACAACGTCCGCCCGGCTCGCTAGTTATTTATATAACATTGTTTTGCTTGATTTTTTCTTATTCGTTCCTAAGGGGTTCATGGGTCCCCGATTCAAGCCTGAGGGGATGGGTCGGGGGACTCCTCTCCTCATTGCACAGGTGAGGCTGACGAGGGGACACGACTGGTTGTGTACCCAGTAGTCTCTCTATAGTAGGACGAAGCCTGGTGTTCAATCGCCAGGCTGCCGCAGGGGCGGTTTCTCAGGAAGACAGCAGGTTCGATCCCTGGCCGCCCCTACCATGCGGCGGACGGTACACCGTGGGGTTTTAGTCCGTGCGAGTCGGACATAACCCACTCTCTTCCCCGGGAGGGTGGCGTATCCATAAAGGATTTCCCCACGTTAATAAAAAAAGGGGTTCATGGATCCAATAACGAAATGTAATATAATTCATACAAGTAAACCACAATTTATAAATATATTTTGTTTTACAAAACTCTTAAAGCTTCTTGACGGAGGCAGATGCAATACGTCTTTTTGAAAGATATTTTATAGGTTTAAACATAAACTTATTTGAAGTGAAATGACGATCTAGTCTAAGATGCTAAACAACGGTAAACCTAGAGGAGTGCTGGCTATCTAATACAGTTACCGGAATACACTAAGAGATGCTTGGCAACAGATTTTTAACTTGAATATGGTAGTTAGCCGGTATGACTTGGAAAAAGCTATACACCACTATGCTATGTTTTCGCTGCGGCTCGGTTGCTAGGATTCGAACCTACGTCAGTCCACGCCGTGTACAAACAGACTATTAAATAAGCCATCATCGCTTTAATGATTCTTTATATAGAACAGTCGAGTAGTGATTTTTGAAAATTCACATTTTGAGATATTTAAAAATGAATTTACAACAAGATAGTACCTGAGATGTTGTTTATAGGAAATAAATAAAAACATTGAATGTCACTCTTACCTAACGTTTTGATAACTTATTCGGTTTGATGGCAGTCACTGTGAATAAAGATTAATGGATTCCATTGGGAACTCACCTTTCCTATAAATGTCGCGCGTCCTATGAGATTCACATGAAAATATTATATATTATGGTATCAAATCTCGCGTTCAAAAATATCGAACTCATCTCAAGTTGAATAAAATTACAGTACGTTTTTTATGTTTTATGTTTTGCGATAACTTTCCTAGTTCTACACAGATCTCGATTGTCATTTTAAAGCCAAATAGATAGATGATGACCGTTCCAGTTACCGCCCAATAGCTCTCCTTAGCAACTGCTACTAATTATTAGAACGAGTGCTACTTTCGCGTATTGCGAAGCTTATTGATGAGGTTGTTCCTGTAGAACAGGCTGGTTTTAGATGTGCTAGAAGCTGTATAGACCAAGTTCTGGCTCTGTATACTCATATAGAGACAGGGTTTCAGTGGGAACGTAAATCGGGAGCCGTTATCGTAGATCTTGCTGCCGCATATGATACCGTGTGGCGAGAGAGCTTATGGTATAAGCTGTTGTCCGTGGTTCCGACTAGAGAAATTATTCAGTTTATATCCAACATGCTCTCACAGCTGTTATTTAGAGTACATCTGGGTTCTGCAGTTAGCGATGTCAGAAAGCTAAACAATGGCCTGCCGCAGAGTTCTGTTTTAACCCTGATGTTATTTAATCTATATATCCATGATTTGCCGGCTACTTTCTCTAAAAAACTCATTTACGTTGATGACATATGTCTGATAACGCAAGCAAAGGTATTCTCTGATATCGAAGTTACCTTATCAGAAGACATGGAAATTCTGGCAGAATACTTCAAAACTTGGCGTTTGATACCTAACCTAAGTAACACAGAAACATGCTCCTTGCATTTGCACAGTCAATTAACCAGGCGCGAGTTAAAGGCTTCCTTCAATGGTATACATTTGCGTCACAATCATTACCCGAGGTATTTAGGTGTTATACTCGACCGCTCACTTACATATAGAGAGCATCTTGTAATGACCTCACGTAAGCTACAATCTAGAAATAAAGTGCTTCTAAAATTAACTGGAACTAGTTGGGGGGGGGGGGGGGGGCAAATGCCGATGTGAACTACTGCCTTGTCGTTGGTGTATCCCTTGGCTAAATATTGTTCCACGGTGTGGTTGGGTAGCGCCCATGTGCAAAAAGTAGATCGTGAGCTGAATAAATCTATGCGAACTATATCCGGGATGTTAACATGTACTCCCACGGAATGGCTACCGGTACTTTGTTATATAGGTTTCAAAAAGAATGAGGCCTTACTAAGAGAGCTTATTAAAGTAAAGCAGAACATTAGTCTCCTTATGCATGGTGAGTTCTTTAATCCCCCACAACTATAGAATAACATCCTGACAACCAGCTTACAAAATTGCTGCGGAAATAGGTACTGGGGAATCCAGCATATGGAGCGAATGGCGAAAAACCTGACAAGCGTTAAAGTTGGGTGAGGTAGGATGCGACATCGACCCGTGGAATTAATGGGCTACGAACTGCAGCGAGATGACATTTGAAAATTAAATAGATTGCGTACTGGCTACAGTATTTTTTTTCTCGAACTGGCTACGCTATTGACCTGGCAAAGTCTTTACAGCTTCACCGGACAAATGCTGGCTACAGGTGGTGTGCAGAGTTTAAATACCGGTGCGAATGGTTTGACTCGCCGCGCTGTGAATGCGGGGCGGATATCCAATCCATAGCACACATCATGTGGTTATCTGGATGACCCGACCGTTCTTATTGACGGTGCTTTAAAATGGCTGAATGTTTTAAATCTCCATTTATAATACAATACAACTGATTACTCCATTTTAGCCATACGATTAAATAATAAATAAAGAGATCTCGAGATATAATGGATATAAGATCTAATGCTAAGGCGAGAGGTTGCGGATTTGATTATTTCGTGTATCTCGAAAACCGCTCTAAGGATTTGGATCAAATTTTATATTTATACTAGCGGACCGGGCGGACGTTGTCCTGCCTTGAAAACAAAAAAAATCCTAAAAGTCGATCGCAGCGCCACCTGCCGGGTCCAATTGTGAATCTAAACCATTCTCGAATCTCCACGAATACACACAAAAAATTTCATCAAAATCGGTCCAGTCGTTTAGGAGGAGTTCAGTCACATACACACGCACACAAGAAATATATATATTAAGATAAGATTTTGTATGTTAATGTTATTTACACAGGTGTTGTCTTTGAAAAGAAAACGAATTGTTTAATGTCAAATAGCGTCATTTCGTCAATTTAATTTCAGATAGACGATAAATTGGAATGTTATCTAAAATGTTATGAGATGGCGCTTTATCACATTAATTCAGATTATTAATTTAATACACAGTAGATACAATACAAATATATTAATTAATAATTTATTTGTTAATTTACAGTGAATATTCTTTGATGTTAGTTTTAAATATTATAACCTATAACTATCAATGTAAATATTAAGCAAGCTAAACATAGCTCGCTGACGCTACAATAATATTAAGTATAGATAAACTTAATACTTGTTCTAAATATACATTTCGATGTAGGTGGCAATAATAATCTATTTATTAATTTATAATGAATCTTCTTCGAAGTTGGAATTAAGTTTATATAGTTTTTGAAATGAGAACTAATAATTATTTGTGAATACCAGTAATTTAAAATACACCATTTAATATTTAAAATCACGAACTATTAGTAACATTTCCGTGTTGAAATAACTTTCAAGTTGTTTTAAATATTCAATACTGGTGTTTGTAGTTCGGCCTCGTTGTATACGGGAAAGTAAGCCCTACTATAGGGCTTAGACGTCACCGGTTTGATCCTCGCATAGAATTGACTTTTATGCGTTGAACATAATTATCATTTTTATGTCTGGACGTTACATCCATATATGTATATGATATAGTTACTTTATTTTGTATGTACAAAGTATATATAAAGACAGGTATATGAGATCGATAAACTTCAACAGTGTTTGACCGACGATGGATCAATTGTCAGCGTTTTCTAACACCGCGTAAATGGACATAATTTGGATTAAAATGGACACAATTTATGTAGGTGGTAGAGCCACGCTGAAATGATTACTGGTTTCAGCATGAATGGGTCGGCTCGCTCGGGGTAGTACTACCCTCTCATAGAAAACCGACGTGAAGTAAAAGTGCTTGCATTGTTGCGTTTCATTCGGTCAGTGAGAGCACCGGAAGCCCACCTTTGTCTCCTCTCCCTTTCCCTCCTTTCCCCCAAAGGGTAGTAACGCACTTGCGACACCTCTGATGTTGTTAGTGTCTATGGACGGTAGTGGTCACTTAACATCAGGTGATCCACCTGTTCGTTTGTCTCCTATGACATTAAAAAAGAACGTAAGTTCGACTTCTTACAACTAAGTTGGAGCTTTCGGTGACGGAATACATTGTGATGAAACGATACCATAGTGGTAGGGCTTTTTCAAGTTCGAAATCTGTCATCTAGCCCTTGATGCCGTGTTCTGGCAACTGCACGTGAGAGCTAATTATCTCAAATATGCAAAAGGTATTTATTATATACAAGTTAATTTTAGCATACTTCAGCTTAAAACTTGACACCGACAGTGTGTCTCGTATTATAACTCCTTATTGTCAGTTAGACGTGAAACTTGATACTTAATGACACACTAAGTTCAAAAGTGGGTCCGTGTACGTGCGGCCGCGTCGAGTTACGACCTCTATCGCTAAGTAAATATACCAGCTGGGATATTAAAATTCTTTGCTGTAATGTTTTTTACCAAACACCGACTCCGTACCGATACCATATTACTTACATACTTACTCGGGACGTGTATTGATTGATGCTCTATTTGTGAAGTCTAAAAATATACAGAGTTTGAATCGTCTTTTGAAATTATATTTAAAATTAGTTTCTCTTCCTAGTGCGATCCGAGACTTAATCGATCATAGTGACGTTTTGTATACAAGTTTTCAGGTGTAAAATTTAAATGAAATATAAGATTATTTTTAAGAGACTTATTTCTGAAGTATATCTGAAAACTACATAAATATGAGCGTAGCTAAGCGCAATAGCTTCCTAATATTATATTATAAATAAAAAAAAAGTTGCCTTTAAAGTTGGTTTACGTACGATAATTTTACGTAATAACGACTAGGACGCATCGGCCAATGGAATGGAAAAGAGATGGATGCGTTACAAGCCGAACGCTTAGGCCGACCGCCCTCTCTATCGCTTGTTCCGTGCTTTCGCTTACACGCTCGGCTCAGGCGGAACGTGACAATGAGTCATGCCTTTTCGTGCGTGCAGGCGATGTTCATCGATTTATAAGACTTAACTCAACCGGTCACTACTAAATTGTGCCTATGTACCTTTCATGCGGATCCATTTTGTAGGTGGTAGAGGCACGCTGAAGCTATTACTGGTTTTAGCATAAATGGGTCGGCTCGCCCGGGGTAGTACCACCCGACACACAGAAACACCGACGTGAGTTAACAGATAACAGTGCTTACATTGTTGCGTTTTGTTCGGTCAGTGAGAGCACAGGAGGCCCACCTCCCCTTCCCCCCTACCACTCGCCTCTTCCCCCACACCCAAACACAGGCTAGTAACGCATTTGCTACACCCCTGGTGTTGCTAGTGTCTATGGACGACGGTGATCACTTAATATCACCCACGTCAATGACCCACCTGTTCATTTGCCTCCTATGATATAAAAAAAATAACTATTCCCGAGAGATATATTAAATCTACAATAACGGGAGCAAAGCCGTCGGCAAAATATAGTGACTTAATAAAGATATAAATTATTAATTCTTTATTAAACCAACAAGTAAGTTTAGCATGATTAAACACAACAGTAAAATATAATACAAATTTTTTAAAGTGAATACTGTTATTTTGAATTAGGTGGAATCTTCCTTCCAAAATCGTTTTTATGACTTGAATTTGAATATAAAAAGTATATGGGAATATAAATAATATGGTTAAATACATTCCATTTTATTTCGTGTAATAAGATCCGGTGAACGAAGAAATCCATTACATTTCCATTTCTATATAATCGAAAGATTCATCCGCAAACAAGAAAGCATTTCGCGAGATATCCTTTAATATAAGTAATATTTTTATATCATATGAGAATCTCAGAGGACACTCGCTAGAGGAAGAAAAAGCGATAGGAGCTTGTCTGGAATGATATCCATTAATCTGAACTCATGGCCGTGACTGTCACCGGAGGGGACAAGTTTCCCTCAACGTACAGTTACTTCAGCGTGTTTTGATGTCAACATATTTTATGATATATATTATTTGTTACTGTTAATTTTATATACAGTATTGTGCCATTGACTTAATTACATGCCATATATGTACTCGCAAAGTAGAAGGCAAAGCAAACGATTACACTGTAGTCCAATCTCATAATGGTGTTGTTGCAGTACGCTTGAACATTTCGACTTTTTGTTTCTTTTCTTATCCACATTGATGATCAGGAAATACCTAAACATGGACAACCTATAGCACATATATACTTTACATAAAAAGAAGGGTGGACATCTCTGGAAGGCTGACGTCATTATTCGAGAGATTCGACAAAATTCGAGACGCGCGCTTTTTGAATTTCATTGTTTCTTTCTTATGGTTCATGATTCGTCTATTTTTTGTAACAATAAGTTTACTTACAATGTTTAAAATTGTATGTAGGTATATATGAGATTTATAAACACCTGTGATGTAATGCAGACAAAGTCAAAATAAAAATGTATTTTTTTTTCTCGATTATCAAGCATATTATGTTGCTTCTGTCAAATGAGAACGAAGAAAGGTTGCTAAAGAGTTTACGGGGAAGAGGAACAAGTCCTTGACAAGACTGCAACCACAATACGGACAAATCTATTATGATCCGTTTATAACATAACTATATTTTATCACGAATAAAAACCTTACTTATACACATTTATTTTGCTGTATTCATTTACACATGTATTTATTTATCCGTCAAGTCTTTGTTCATTCGTCAATTTTTTATACATACATTTTCATTGAATTATTGGGTGATTTTAAACTAAGCTGACGACTGAGTTACGTCAAACTAACTTTACCCCTCGTCGTATGTGATTCAATTCTCTACATTAATATAAATACCGAATGGTGTCCTCCACTCTTACCTTCTCCAGTCATGACTATTTTTCAAGCCGCAGGGTCGCTGTGTGAAGTGGGGTAGTAAAAAAAAATGGACATCCGTCGAGTCTTTCGGCTGCGTTATTACAAACTGTCATTAATATCAACGCTGGTTCATAACTTCGGGCTATAGTTGTTTGCGCAAATAGTTTCGCAAAAATTGAAAGCAACGATAGTAAGTAATAAAAATTGATAGCAATAATGATATCTTAAGTTCTGTGTTATAAATACGAGATACAAGTAGTTTTAAAAATCTATTGAAGTTAACTATAGGTAAGGCCCCAAACTATGCAGTGTCTGTAACATTTGACTAACAAATGATGGCGGCGTATAATTACTTTAAAAAAAATGTTGAAATATGTTTATATATTAATTTTTTATTATATCAATTATAGTAATTCTAAAAGTTAAGATGCAAACATGAATCTAATGCACTATAATGCTTAGAAATCGTCAGGGCCATGAAATAAAATAAGGACAGGTAAATAAAATTATTTAGAAAAAGTATACAGTCATTTACTATTTTTTTTTTTTTTTTTTTTTTTCTCCAAATTGTTTTTTTTTTTCCCCTTGTTAAAAAAAAAAAAATCAAAAAAAAATAAGACCCCCCAAAAAAATATTTTCCCCCCCCCCCCCCCCCCCTCTTTCCCCCCCCCAAAAAACCCCCCCCCGGGGAAACCCCCCCCCCCCCCGGTTGCTGGATATACCCCGGCTGATCCCGGAACGCGACACGCCCAAACGTGCCACTATGGCGGGTGTTCCACCTGGTGTACGGTGGTCGCGATCCAGTCGGGTACAGACACCCTACCACCCCGCAGTTATAAGTAACACTAACGTCTCTTTACATTATAATTGCCAATCTCAGCCGGTTCGAGGGGTTTCATTGAAGAAAGCGACTGAATGATGCTTAATTTATTTGAATTGACATCGATAACGTTTGATGTACAATATACCCAATTATCGGTGAAGTCCTCAGTAATTCATTTTTGACGACTTATATTTCTTAATTGAACGCTATACAAATTTCGTTCTCTCGTGTAATTAATTCATCAACAGATTGATTGCATGTTTGTTATATAAATTTAAAGAAAATGGATTATTATTAAATGGAAAATAATATTAGAATTTTGGTTTTACTATTTACTAAGGTCTTAATAAGGTATATAATACTTTAGTAAATTTTTTAACTTATTTTATTAAGCGATAATAGCTCAGTGGTTCATATGTTAGGTCAAACCATCAATGCGACGTTGGTTCGAATCCTTGCATGCATAGCATGGTATGTAGGGATTTTTCTAATTCTACCCGGCTAGCTATCATCTTCATGTTGAAATCTATAGTCAATGTAGGTGTATTTCGACAGCTGCATTTGAGAGCTAGTTCTTTTCGAGGTTTATCCTGTTTACCATACTACTTAAATATAACGCTCTAGACGCCATATTTATGCTTTTTGCGTCTACACTCTATAATATATTACAAGTGAAAAAAAAGTTTGTACTCTTTATTGTTGGTTGAATTTTGACCACTGCACAACTACTAATAGAATTAAACAAGCTTCTGCCCACGTGGAATAATTACTTTGGGCTATCATTAACTTTAACTCGCGGTTTCGTT
Organism: Antheraea yamamai; assembly: GCA_036509395.1. Lineage (NCBI taxonomy): Eukaryota > Metazoa > Arthropoda > Insecta > Lepidoptera > Saturniidae > Antheraea > Antheraea yamamai. Next base: position 3,634,668 of record AP028432.1, read on the forward strand.
TACGTAGAAGGTATAATACGTAAGTTAACCCCGATTTTCAAACATTCTTGTTTGTTACTCCGTTCCTATTGGTCTTAGTATGATATATAACCTTCCTGAGCTGAGATAAATGAGCTATCAAACACTGACTGAATTTTTCAAATCGGACAAGTAGTTATTGAGATTAGCGCGTTCAAGCAAACAAACTCTTCAGCTTTATAATATATAAAAGTTTAGATATCGTAAAAAATAGCGGTGTCTATGAAATTAATTAAAACGTATATTAGAAATACGCGCCCCGGTCCATTAATCTAAGTGCGTGGACAGTCCTCTTAATGCAAATGATGACCCGACATACCCACTTCAGTGGAGATCCCGTGCCTTTTCGATTTATTCAAACTAATATGATGTATTAAGGTGTTTTGACAGCGATCCTTTTCGCTTCCATAATATTTCTCTAAAATTATTTTTGAACCGTATAAAATTACGTTAAAAGACTAAACACGCTTTTAAAATGATTTTATCCTTCGTTACGTATATTCAAATGTTCAGTATACCACTTGTCCGGATCACGGAGTGGTACATAATAAGTCAATGTTCCAGACTTATATAATCTTCGTTACGTTAGTACTTCAATTTTATCTTGTAAAAGTCATAACGATGTTACTACCAAAAACGTCATTTATCAGAAAAGAAGATACTGTTACGCCTTGTAAAAAAAAATACTACCGAGTACTGGGAAACGCCTAGATCATTCTAGAATTCTCTGCCGACATCGCGAACAAACTCACGGAAAATTTGTTGTTAAAAATATACCTGTGACTTGGCGGCGCGTGGGAAAAAATCGCATACATAGAAACCACGTCTTGCCGATTCGTGTAAGCAAATAATACGGTTCTTTAAATTACACGTCAAGAACTTTCATATTTTTTAATCAATCAAATCAAAATCAAAAATACTTTATTGAATTCAGGTCTTGAGAAAGCGTTTATAATGGTCAAAACTACCAACGGTTTGGAAAATAACCCAGTCATCGAGAAGAATTGGTAAGAAACTTGATAAGGTTTATCTTTTTATGATACATATTTTAACGAACATAGATAGTTACATTCATTTTTGGCAGATTCACAGAGAGGTGTCATTTCCAGACATCACCATCATTAATTTTTTTTTTCGAACTGACTACGCTATTGGCCTAGGTAGGCCTAAACAGCTTCACCGGACTACTAAGGCGAGCGCTTAAGGTACTCAGCCGATTTAATTTTGACAACTAGTTCAAGGGTGTACGGCATACCTCGGCTTGGGCTGTTGCCTAGTTTATGCAATTCGCGACCTAACTGAGTTAACCTAAGCTAAGCTACATATTCATACGCATATAAGTTAGTGAGATATATATGTGTACCAAGCATATATACCTCAGTAACTCAATCACTATCGTTTGCATATTGATTCTCTTTAGCCTTTAGACATTAACACCCGCTTGACATGGTGCTTGAACGTATTATCCGGCAAATCGGTAATATACTTTGGGACTTTGTTATAAAACCTAACACTATTACCTAAAAACTGTTACTGGTCTTTGTAAGTTAAATAGATAATGATGGGATGATTTAAAAATTTTATGGGTGTTGTAAGTTACAAAGCGGTATTTCTAGATATTCTTTTACATATTTCTTTCTATTCTCTCTTTCACAAAGATTTGTTTTGGTCCTAATGGGCTAAGGACAGTTCTGTTTTAAACATTCAATTGAATATGAAGGGAGACAAAACGAAGACTTCTTTCTACAAGCAGACTGCAATCACAGACCATTATAAGGTATAATTACGATCATAGTGTAACTGTGTGATAGTGAGTTTGGATTTCTCTTTACTAATATTGATACTTAGTATTGATACAAACATTATTTTAATTGTTTTTGTATGGATTTATCACATTATCTCAGTTGATAATGAAGAAAAAGATGTCGAGAAAACTTAACCGGTTAAGAAATGTTTATATGTAATAGGCTACGAAATTGTAAAACTGTAGATTTGCCGGTGATCCAGATAGTAAATACTCCAGAACCGACTCTGTTTAGATGTAGGACATTTGAAACTACAATTAAATTATACCGGGTGACTGTTTACACAGTAGTAATATTTCTGGAGGACACTCAGCACTCGATTCTCGTTCTAAATCAATTAAAAAAATAGGTGCTTAATATTTGACCTAATTATCCAGAAAAATACAAAACATATACATAATCCTCGACGCGTCTATGTTAAAGCATAGTGTCAATGACCGTCGGGTGATTTCACTGTCATTTGAAAGGGAACGTGGGAACGTCAGAAATAAAACAAAAGGAGTTATTGCCCATTTTACTAACGAAAGTTATTAACACCGGGTCGTCCATTGTAGATTTTGGTACCAGTCATGGCACTTAGATTTATTATTTTATTTACACGTTTGTAGTTATACTTTTGAAAGTCTTTGAACAAACTTTAACTTAGGTTTTCTTGGTTGTTTATTAGTATTTGTTTTAATATTATTATGTTATATGTTAAATGTAACCATGAAGTGTCATATCCTAGAATACTGCGAGTATATAAATAGTCACCTGGTATATACGTATAAAGTATAAACAAGAAAACACTTTTTTTTATTCTTGTGGGAAATCCATTATGGATACGCCACCCTCCGGGGCGGGAGGGTGGTTTATGTCCGACTCGCATGGACTAAAACCCCACGGTGTACGGACAGACCGTGAAGGTGACCGCCGGTCTCCTACCTATAGAGAGGCAGACTGGGTACACACCAGCTACCTCCCCTCGTCCGCCGGACCTGTGCAAAGAAGAAAACACTAACAATAGAGATAATAATAATTATAAAATTATCCTTATAATATAAAAATATAAGTGATGTGAAAGCCTCTTTATTTTTGAAGTCGGTAAATAACTCCTATTCAGGGTTGGAACATGTAGAGTATGTAAAAGCTGCTTGCTATTGGAGAGTGAGAGAATCCGTTCGTTTGTTGTTATTTCACACGCCCGAAGGCAACGTCCGGATATTATGGAGGTTCGTTCGTATACGATGTTTGATCGTGTCACCCCTACTACGGTTTTTAATGTTTTTGTTATCGATTTAATAAAATAATCTATGAGTGATAGATGCGGACTGTCCTATATTTTGTAGTATTCTAAGCGGAAATTTTTGGGGAATTGTTACTCTTTCACTCAAAAACTACTGAACGGATCTTGATGAAACTCTGCAGTATTATAGCTTATATATCAGAAAAAGGTTTTAACTAATTTATAAGTCTTAGATTATGCATTTATACAGGTATTGTTTAAATTAACCAAAACATAACGATACGTAGACAGCATTGCACATTTTTTTTTTTTTTTTTTTTTTTTATAAAAATTTAAAAGTAGTTGATGTTATGTTCTCTCTTTTTTTTTTAATAATAATTTTTTTTTTTTTTGGGATTTTTTTTTTTTTTTTTTCTCTTTCCCACCCCCTCTACATTTTTTTTTTTTTTTTTTTTTTTTTTCCATAAAAAAAAATTATTTTTTTTTTTTTTTTTATTAAACACACACAAATTACTACGCTCCAGTTATATATTATATTTTTTTATTTATCTTTTCTTTTCTTTTTTTTTTTTTTTTTGGATTTCCTTTTTTTTTTTTAAAAAATTTTTTTTTTTTTTTTTTTTTTAATAAAATTATTTTAAAATAATTTTTTTTATCTCCAATTTTAAAAAAAAATTAATAAAAAAAAAAATAAAAAAATCAACCTATAATTTTTTTTTAATATTTAACCGTACTCTTTGTTATAAAAGTACGTATAAGTACTAAAACTGATATTTATGGAATAAAAGAAAATTAAGGGTGGTATTCCACTCGTTATATATTCACGCGAAGAACATAAAATCCACATAAAGAATTACTGAATTGAATTTTGATTACTATTCTTACATTACAGGCGCTATAAGTAAGTACCCCTAATAGAATCAATTAATTGCAAAATTATAATAAAATGATAAAAAATTACTAGTTTCTGTTTTTTCCTTTATATCCACCCAAGTACCTATCTGGAGGACAAATTTGAAGTTTCTAGGTCATCTAGAACTGGGTTAGAATTTTGGTATATAGGTCAGCCAGTGATAAAAATGCCGAATTTTGGACGATAATACTTACATAACTGTTTCATGTGTGTTTCAAAAATTTGGAGCATATATATATCTCGCAAGTCTCAATACATGAGCCGAATTTGACATGTTTATGTGAAATAGTTTTTGAGATATGAGGGGGTGAAATGTGGCTCTAAGTGGTTCTTTTAATATTATACACGATATACGCTAGCCATTCTGTTAGCTTGAACTACATCACTGATAAATAAAAAGTCAAAAAATTCTAAGGGAATTGAGTTTTCATTTTTTTTATTCTAAATAAATGAGACAACTATAGCAATAATATGTCATATGTCTTCTTTCTTAAATTATATATTATTCAAGAATCTTTGTAATGATTAATTGAGTAAAGAGTAAACACTCTCACTAGCTCGCTAATCAATTTGTCTGTCTACCGTCGATACCATATCATCATGATTTAGAATGGTTTGTATGGAAATTCTTCGAAAGTTGTTTTATATCCAAATGTATTAAAATTTAGCTCCGAGTCAATCTGCTATATTGTGAATTGATATTCCTTATTTCAATCAAGGACTTAAATTAACTGGGTGGCTCACATCGATGGGTGATTAGTTATAGATATTCAATTTAACCGGTAATTAGTCAAGCGAACATTGACTTTCAACGAGGGACATGTCAAATTGAGGGACTTTTTGTGCCTCATTATTATATTTTTCATGAGTTCTTTCCTTTGAACTCGTTTTTTGTCAAATAAATTAGCAACAAACATCTACTGTCGTACGTATGGTTAAAGATTGCTCAAAGCAATTAATTTCGTTTCAAAATTTACTTGTCTTATATCGTGAATTTTGGGGGTCGTTCGTAACGTTTGGTATCAAAAGTAGGGGATTCGAGAGGAGTTTACGAATGCTGGTATGTATCGATGTTTAGCGGCGTTGCAATGAATACGCTGTCGGATACTCGTTCCCCGCCGGAGAGGATTAAGTGTGTATACTAACAAAACACCGTGATACTTCATCCATTTTACTGCACTTCTGTCAGTATTTCTCTAATACATTCTAAAATCACCGTAAAATTGTTTGGTAGCTCGAAGTTTTAGAGTTTACGAGGTGTCGAATGGTGTCTTTATTTTACCCGTCAGCATATATAGACTAAAGTATTTTGAGTAGATATTTGTGTCTACATCTTTGGCACTATCTGTAGTAGAAACTGCTTGGCGGATTTATACGTATGAGCTATTGTTATGTGAAAGTTATTTATTTTGTACAATATTTAAGGTTATGCTCCTTAAACAAAATTCGACAAAGCAAATCGTTCATTACATTATTTAAAAAAGTTGTCTTTGCATTCGAATGTGTTATTTCTTTTTTTTTAATTATTACTAGTTTACTGTACATTAATTGTTTTGTTTATTAAAACATATTGCGGTTTAGGTAATATTGTCAAATTTGTCATATTTTTAGAGATACAATGTAATTATACAAACCAAACATTAACATAAGGATTTTTTTCTCAAACTGACTATACCCTATTGGCTTCATGTGCCTTCATAGCTTCACTGGATTAAATATCGGATTAGGATATAAAAAAAGCTTACGCGTATATAAGTTATAAGGATGATATGTAATATAGATAATACAGTAACTATTGTTATTTATTTCTAAGTCTATATTAGTCTGCATTATATCTGTCTGTATATATAGTATCTAGTCTGTATTTATTATAAGTCTATTACTCTGAAATTAAAATTACATGCAAGAATAAAAAAAATATATTTAAAGCCTCGGTATTTTTTTCATTACAGTTAAGTTGTAAAAAAGATTTTCCACTTATATATTTCATAGAGTCATATAATTATGTTTACTATAATAACGTTTGTAGTTAATTATAATTTTATTGAAATGAGACGTCTTACGGGAAAGCGTTGAAATACTGATCCGCAACTTTTTGATGTCACGAAAAGTGGTGGGGGCTAAACACTGAGTCGAATAGAGTGGGAGCAGTATCTCGCGTGCCTTTGGGTATTGGAGAACAGTAAGACATATACTCTTCTCGCTTTCTTTTTGAAGGTTTCACGCATGTGAACTACACACATGTTTTTTTACTAGTTATAGGTTTTGACCTTTTGCCAAGATATTACCTTGTGTTAAGTGTTGCAGCTGCCAGAGGAAACCAATCCTTCGTAACAGATTTTCAACTTCAGAATGGTAGTTAAACAGATGGGGTGTTATTACAAAAAAAGTTAAATACGTATTGAATACTTGCTTTAAAAAAGTTTCGTTACTTACGTATTAAATGCATCGAGCTCGCTGAACGTTCGACATCTTGTTCTTCTATCTCCCTTTGGTTAGGTTAGGTTAGACTTGCGAAAACGGATAACATGATTTGGCCGCGGCATCCATCAGCAAGCGCGGTGCATTTAATACGTAAGTATTCAAACTTTTCTAAAGCATGTGTTCATTACGTATTTAACTTTTTTGTAATAACACGGATAGTCTTTAGAAATCTTTACGTCCATGTTAATGTTATCTATTTAATTTAAGTTAACTTGAAACGGTTCGTTAATTTCCATGTAATATTTTTCAATTAAAATATAAATTATTCCGTTTACAAGTCGTTATATAAAGTTAGCGAGCTTACAGTAAGTTAATAAATAACGTCGGCAAATAGAAAATAAAACATTCTGAACGCTGGATGAACAATAAACGCGTAGATTTAGAACTAATGCGAAATAATGTTGTTTGAATTGACGCAAATTATGATTTACACGCAAACTCAGGCCCCGTTACATTTATACGGCTATGTAGGGCGTTGTAGTTAATTGTTCCGATTTAGTTGTAATTAGAGCCTGAAAAATTGCTTGAAGACGTTTTAATCGAAAAATAGATTTGATTTAGTGTAACAACTATATTAAGAATACATTGTTATAATAAATATTTAATTCTTTCGTACTTAACTCGCGCCGTAATTAATATTACAATAACTTTTGATAAAGTGAACCGATTTGAAGGAAACTAAGACTAAATGTTACGCAAAGATATGCTTATGATTTTATGAAAATTTATCGTGAACGTAGTACTTTAGCAGTGATGCATATTCACCGAGAGACAGACATTTCTAAAAATGGTTGAAATGTGTTTTATTACCTATTCCTAGATGACTCCAACAATTTTTTTCACAAACATTTAAAAAGTACAAACACATTAGATTTACATTCGTATTATATATATAGACTAGCAGGCCCGGCAGACGCTGTCCCGCCCTGCCTATCAAAAAATCCTTGACAAATTATGTACCAAAACCTTCCTCATGAATCGCTTTATCCACCGATGAAAACCGCAAGAAAATCCGTTCAGTAGTTTTTGAGTTTATCGCGAACAGACAGACAGACAGACGCGGTAGGGGACTTTGTTTTATACTATGTAATGATAAATATCTAACTTTCGCGAATACAATTTTTTATGAAAGGTATCCTATACCCTTACTTCATTCCCTGACAACATGTATGCAAAGTTTTATCATGATCAGTTGAGTATTTAAGGTTTGAAAAACAAACAAATTCGTATACACAATATTAGGAGGTTAGGATAAACACCATGAGCCTTAATACTTGTACATTCTTTAATACCATGGTTTAAAGTATACGTCAGTTTGACAGATTTCACATTTCGAAACGAAATACCAAAAGAATCATAGCGTTAATTTTCAATTTGTATTTAATAATTCCTCCAGTAATAAATATAAGCCTCAACTGATGTTAAAAGTACACACTTATAAACTACATGGTGACATATTTTCAACTTGACGGAAATTTCAAGCTACAAGCTAGCTAGTCAGATGAATATAGAAAAAGTCCTGCCATGGTTGCAAAGGTTTCATATCGATGTTTCTCTTTATCGAAATCTCCGCCTCGTTCGAATGGATTCGAACCTGCGTCGTTCGACAAAAGGAGGTAGTTCTAGAGCTTAGCGCATCAAAATAAACAAAACAACAAACAATCCCTTGAACTTCAATATATCAACATAAATTCAAAGCCCTGGCAATGAGATTAGTTATCTATACTTCTATAATAATATTATAAAGAGGTAAAGTTTGTGAGTTTGTGACGTTGTCGCGTTGTAAGGGGTAATCTTAGGAAATACTGGTCCGATTTGAATAATTATTTCAGTGTTATATAGCTCATTCATCGAGAATGGTTATAGGCTATATATCATCACGCTAAGGCCAATAGGAGCGGAGCAACAATGAAAAATGTTTTAAAATCGGGGCTTTTTTCCTTTTGAGAGCTTCCGCTGCGTCTTAGCCCAAAATAACTATTCCACGCGTGCGAAGTCGCGGGCAGAAGCTATTAACTAATTATATTATCTATAATCTATACTAATATTATAAAGAGGTAAAGTTTGTGAGATTGTAGGGGGTAATATCTGGGGAGTCGGAGAAAAATGGTCGAACGAAAACGTTTCTTACGAACGCTGACTTAATTATGAGATATATATGATTGAGTTCTAGAGAAAAGTTGTAGCTTGATAATGCCTATTACCACCCAACGAAGTGGGCACGGGTCGGCTAGTTATAAAAATAAAGATTGTTCTCTAACAAAAATGTAATCCTCCGTCGACCTCTAAACTACAAGGATTTTCAAGTATCTACTTATTATAAAGACCGGTTTCAATAAAATATATTTATTATAATGTCTTAAGTAAATTTTAAAGAGGTAGTAAATCCCCGTGAGAATTGCCCAGGCTTGATTTAACGGGGTTCGATTTATGTTTGGAGGGCACGCGAATAACGCCCGACTCTTGTATATTGCGGTATAAGTTAAAAGCGACTATACTGCATTTATTTTATTCCTCATTTTGTTTGTCGGCTGGCAAGACAATGCTGTTTGCGCTCGTTATTATACCAAAAAATTGCACTTATTAGACGGGTTGTTTTCCTGCGTTAATGACAAACAATGCATAACGGACAAAGGAAACACGCCTCCTCTTTAATCACAGTTAATGTAGTTCGCACCGTTCCACTTTCACCCGGCAGTAATATTGTATATATCTATAAACCAATTAATTATAAATTTCGCAGTCACTAAGACGTGACTTGATAGAGTGTTCGGACACCGAGTCGGTGTATATAGGTTCGAATCGAATTGAGTCCGTGCTTTCAGTGAAGGAAATAATTATCGTGATAAAACCATAGCACGGTGGTAGGGCTTCTGAGCCTATCTAGCTTGATATCGCCCTCAAATTGAAAATCTGTCACCGAGCACCTATTTCTGTGTTTCGGCAGCTGAACCTGAGAGCCAGTTGCCTCTAGGATTAGAGAGTTGATCATCTTAGATCATCATCATTTATCATCATCAGATGAGATTCTGGTCAAACGCTAAAACCTATGAAATATAAATTGTGATACTATTTTCACTCCCTTATATTAAATAGTTTATGATATTCTCTAGTGTCGTTGATTATGCGTTTCACGATTGTATTTCGCTTATTCGATCGCTTTATGAGTCGTGACATAAAATCGAGTGTCCGCTTTTAAATTGGATCGTTCCTGGTGACTTAATTGAATTTAGCGATGTACGCTCCGTTCTGGATTTTGTACAAGCTCGAAAACAAAAGCAAGTGTATCTTAATGTAAAATATAAGACGGTGTCATAGCAAATAATGTAGCTTTTCTGTATTGTAACACAGTGCAATCCGAAAACAACGGTTATTGGCGAAAGATGAATATTCGATCGGTAGTTGTGGATGTCATACCAATCTGTAAGCCACTCTGCAGGTGACAAAACGAAAGAAAGTAACTTTTCCGTTTTAACACCATTTGTGTATATGTCACATATAACCGTACTAATAGATATGTTTAACCAGTGGAATGTCAGTTCGATGTCCGCAGGTTCGAACTCATCTGTAAAATGAACCAACGATTGTTTTTTTTACTTTATTGATTTTTATAAGGCATTACTCATTTATGAAGGACTAATATTTATTTCATAAATTTGGAAAAAAAACAAGGCTACATTTAAACAACATATGTGTAACTAAATGATTTGCAAATATTTGATATTTCGTTATTATATTTACTCAATATTTGTAATATATTCATTCGTTTAGCTTTTATGTTTCATTTATCTTATTAACTTACTTTGTTACCAACAAATAGTATCTGTCTCTGCTTTAAGTTGTATTTATCGAATACTTAGATCAGTAAAACAAATTAGTGACATCATTAGCTTAGAATTAAATAAAACATAAACAGATAATCTGAAAATTAAAAAGTAGACTTAAAAATAATAATATATTTCTATGCGTTTGAAATAGTCAATAGGTTGCGGGCTGATGTGGTGATCAGGTCCATGCCTTCTTTCAAAAAGAGGCTAGCAGTGATACATATATATTCAACAATTTATTCAAGGCTTTCCTATTGTGAGCGCTATGCAACAACAGAGAAGGTCTGATACGTCGATATAATGGCGGTTGAGTCCTATGCAGAGTCTAGCGATGCCCACATTTAAAAATTGGCGGGAAGATTAAGTTCTGCTGCGTTCGTAATTCGAAAGATTCAACAAATAACAGATATTGCTATTGCTAGGTTGGTCTACTTCGCTTACTTTCATAGCTTAATGTCTATTTTGTTGTGGGGGACAGCATTTGAGGTGGACACCATATTCCTACTCCAAAAACGGGCAGTTCTAGCAATTTATAAAATGGGGCTTGGCGAATCACTAAGACTAACTTTCATGAATTGGTATTTTAATTTTACCCTCCTAATATATTCTTGATAATTTAGTATATATCCGCAAAAACTTAGATCAGCTGGATTTAGTAAATTACCAACACAATTTAACTACTAGAAACAGCAACAAATTGGTCTTTGCGTGTTCCAAGTTTTTTAGGCAATAGTATTAGGTTTTATCACGAAGTCCCACAGTACATTACTGATTTGACGTATAGTGAGTTCGAGCACCATGTCAAGTGCGTTTTTATATCTAAAGGCTATATTATTATAACGTGGATCAATATGTGAACCATGGGGACGTCTGAAAATGACGCCCTTCTCTGTGCATCCACTAAAAACGAATGTAACTATCTACGTTTTGTAAAAATATATGTCACGAGAAGGTAAACTAGAGCAAGTTTCTTGCCGGTTCCTCTCGATGAGTGGGTTGTTTTCCCACCCGGTGGTATATTTGACGTTTCATAAGCGCCTTCTCAAGGCCTAAATTGAATAAATTGAAAAATAAATTAAAAATACATTGAAATTTTTGTTTTAGAAGCATATTACGATGGAATCACAGTTTAACGATGGAGGATTTTGTTATGTTAATTGACTAGATATAATATTTAAATTTGTATTTCCTCACCAAATAGCTACTCTTCTTTTCTTAACTCGTTAATTAACTTTAGGTGAGAGCTTGATTGAATGCAGGTTTATAATACGTGCGTACATACGTGAAATAATAACATGGTATTGTGACAATCACCCACAGGCAGCAGTAGCCGCTGCAAGTGAAATGGCATTAGCTGATTCAAAATTGCACGAAGCAAAAGTCATAAATATGCCTACAAAATATTTTTCGTCGCATTCATCTTTCCTCCAGTAAAGCGCTTAGAGCACATAAAATAATAAGCACATAAGTACATAAACGATAAGAGTTTTGACGATTGGGTTGAGAGCTCGTAAACGCCGAACAATATCTTCACGCAGTACTACTGCCATCTAAACAATAGAATGGTCGTTAAATGTCCCAAGACAGTGAGACGTACGCATTATCTGAACGTAATATAGCTGGTAGGGAGTTACAATCTCTAGCTATAACTTAAACCTTATATTCAGTTTCAATAATTCAGATGAAACGTTATCTACTCGATTTGAATTATTGGTATAAACTTCTTTTATGATTAATTGAAACTGATTGTGTATATATACTTACAAACATTCTTATAGAGTACACTAAATTTATAGTAATAAAGAAGAAAAGAAAATTATATAAGTTGTAGAATTCAGAATATACTGTATAGAAAGATATATTATCTATATAATCTACTATATAGAAAGGCAGATTACGAATATACAAAGTAAGTAAGTTAAATTAAGTGAGACTAGTATCAAACAAAATTAAAACCAACCGCAGATTGCTCATTGCACCGAACCGAAATATCTGGTGGACAAAATATCCGGGCAAAATAATGATACGATTGTGATGTTCAACACCAATCTTTTAGCCTTTGTTGATGTTCACAGACACGGAATCAAGTAGCCTCAAATTCCAAAAAATACAACAATGAAAGAAAATGTGGGCGTGTAACAGTTCTTCATACAAAAAATTTTGAAGCTCTCATACTCGACGAGTAAGTAATCGCATGACAGCTGTTGTTAGCTGTGCTGTGCAAACCACTGAACATTTGTGAAAGTTCAATAAAACCTATATATGAAAAGATCATGTGCCAAATATTTAAATTAAAGGTGAATAAGAGTTACCAATATCACTTGAAAATTGGTGACATTAAAATGGGAATGGGGAACGGATGTCCTGGAGAGGATGCGAGCTGAAATCGTAAAATACTTATTAGGTATTCCGGAATCTGTAGCATAAATGTAGCACACCCGGATACGAGACGGTGCAATAATATTGTCAAAGATGCTGGTGAATAATGAAGGAGACAAATATACAAGAAAGAAAGATGGCGTGCAAAGGAAGTGGTGTTAGTGATAATGATGTACTTTATTTCAGTTATGGCAACTAAATCTTCTACTAAATTATTGCTCCCATTGTCGAGTAGGTAATGGTATTACAAGTTTCTTGCAAACTAACAAGAGGGTGGTCCGCTTTTTAGACCTTTTCAGGTAGTTTTTGTGGCAAGTCACAATCCATGCTCCGTGGTATTATTTTCCATCCACTTCACTTGCGTACAATAACTAAAGTATAGTACGTAAAACACCACCAATATTACAAAATATAGAGCCAAATAACACAAGACTATGAATAAAACATAAAATATACTACATGACATTCCAAGATGCCACCAAAAACTCACACAATTATGTAAACGTGTTCAATATTAATTAGATATTTAGTTGTACGCTTGTAGGTGGTAGAGCCACGCTGAAGGTATTACTGGTGTCAGCATGAATGGGTCGGCTCGCCCGGGGTAGTACCACCCGATCCAAAGAAAACCTACGTGAAGTAACAGTGCTTGCGGTATTGCGTTTCGTTAGGTCAGTGACAGCGCTGGAGGCCCACCTCCCCTCTCCTCCTCCTGCCTCCTCCCCCAAACACAGGCTGGCAACGCACTTGAGACTCCCCTAGATTTGCTAGTGTCTATGGACGGTGGTGATCACTTAACATCAGGTGACCCACCTGTTCGTTTGCCACCTATGATATACAAAAAAAGGCAATTATCCAATTTATTTAATACTAGCTGTACCCGCAGCTCCGCATGCTTAAATTCGTAATAAAGTTTTTTTTAATTCTATTAAAGAAATATAAAACTGTGAGACCATGAACAACTATAGAAATGCTCTTTAAAAACAATTGTAAGTATGACACACACGCCACCTACAGTGACATGTAACGTATACATTAGATATATAAATCCTAATAGTGTGTCAAATGAGGTTTATTATCAGCAACATATTTGGAATCTTAACCCTCCATATAGCTTCCTCAGTGCTCACTTACACAGTATAAAGAACTAATGAAACAATGACTTAAAGATGTTATTAGAATATATAATATGCCCATATTGTCAATAATTAATACGTTTATGAACTTATATATTATTACAAAAATCCCTTATATCTTCAAAATTACTATTAATAATTACAATGTTGATTAAAAACAATGAATGAGCTGACGTCTTGAAAGCTTGCATTAAAATAATTCAAGATATAAAACTTTATATCTGTCTAAGCAGTTTTTAATATTCGACAATTAAAATAGTGTTCATTGACTTAGATACAATATTCTTATATGTTACTATGATTGCTGAGTTATTTAGACGAAAGCGCGGTAAGTAAATCAAAATGACCGAAAAGACAATATAATTCAAATTACATACATAGATACAGACATGAATTTCAATTATATTTATTCTTGGAGTCCAGTACAACGCACATCTTATGCACGTGTTTACAGTGAACAACATACTTTTGCTAAATTTCATGCGGTCGAAGTCGCGGGTAACAGCGAGTCTAAAAAAAATAACTTAAATTACTTCCTATAAGGCCAGTTATCTGCCAGTGATTATTGGTCAAACCGTTTTAGACATAGCACTGCGTGCGAAGTCACGGTTAACAGCTAGTCTAAATTAAAATAGATTAAATGACTTTTTATAATGTCCGCTATCTGCCAGTGAGTCTCGTAAAAAACGATCGAACCGTTTTGGAGATAGTACTGCGGGCGAAGCCACGGTTAACAGCTAGTATAAATTAAAATTGCCTAAATTACTTTTTATAAGATCAGCTATCTGCCAGTGAAAGTCTCGTGAAGAACAGTCAAACCATTTTGGAGATAGCACTGCAGGCAAAACCAGGGTTAACAGCTAGTATAAACTAAAATTACTGGAATTACTTTTTATAAGGTCAGCTATCTGCCAGCGAAAGTTTTGTGAAGATCAGTCCGACCATTTTGGAGATAACGTTGCAGGCGAAGCCACGGTTAACAGCTAGTATAAAAGGAAAATTGCTTAAATTATTTTTTATAAGGTCAGCTATCTGCCATTGAAAGTCCCGTGGAAATCGGTCCAACCGTTTTGAAGATAGCATTGCGGACGAAGCCGCAGTTAACAGCTAGTCTAATTTAAAGTAGCCTAAGTAACCCGCTGTAATTTTTTATATCTGCCAGTGAAATTCCCTTCAAAATCGGTCCAGCCGTTTCGGAGATTACCCGGAACAAACAGACAGACAAACCGACAAAAATTTTAAAAATTGCATTTTTGTTATCAGTATCGTGTATACTTTCGTACCCAATTAGTAAAAATATTTTATTTTGATATTACATACAGACACTTCATTTTTATTATATGTATAGAAGAGGATTGTTTTCTATTTATTTAATGTAATAAGCTACCATCATTTAAGAATACTATTTTGTATGATATGTTATTACATAAAATATGCAAATATCAATTATTTTCGTTATTTATATTACTCGTGCTTCACATGACCTTTGGATATAATTTATAACAGCCGCTCTAACTGAATGCGACCGTAGAGAGATATTAGTATGCGGAAAATGGGCGAAAGAGCTGAAATTACTTGTATGAGATTACATAACTGTAGCTATATAGTAATATTTTTAAAACATTCAATAGAGATCCCCATAAATATGATCAAGTCCTCATTAAACAGTTTTCCAAAATATAATTAACTTAATACCATAAACAAGGCAATAGCAAAAGTTTATTGGGTACTAAAAACACATACAAATAAACAGGTGTATTTACGCTGACTCAATGATCAGACAGCATCGATACAGATCGTAAAGGTGGACGTAAAATCGTACCACCGTTTCAAAATTACGCATGAGGCAAATAGGTTCTGGAGCCATGAGGGGTTGGATACGGTGGTATTAAATCTATCGATGTATATAGGTTTGTACTGTTAAATATATTATATGCATATAATGGAAGGCAAATTTCTGGTTGATTCTGCGGAGAGCAAATGTAGTTGGAAGTAAACAACTATGGAATAACTATTAGTCATTCTATCTTGTTCCAGTAAAGGTAGTCTGGTTATATATTAGGGTGTTGGAATAATTGTAAGGAATATGAAAGAAATAGGAAGATATAACAAAATACGTGCTACTGAACTGTAATAGAGTGATTAGATACTGTACCAAATATCTTAGGATACCACAAGAATGACACAGAGGCTATAATTATTTCTGAATTGGGATTAAATTCAGGTAAATATTTCCACAGGAAATTAAAGCACATGGATATTTTTTTGGGATTTTAAAGTTGACGTTGCAAATAGAAATTGGTTGGATCTGCTAATATAACATATCAATAAAATTATTGACTCATATTCGCATTTCTAAAGTATATCCGCCTATTAGGAAATTTGTAGATCATAAATATTTACAACTAATTTGCACCTAAAAAGAACAAAATAATACGACAATAGGACCACTTTTTTACAGAATGCAGCACCACGAGCATGACGCTATTAGTGCAGTTCGAGATGAGAATTCCTAGTCCTTTTTGCAATTTTTAAAAACGCTTGTTCTCTTGAAGCAATAGATCAATAGTAGCGTATTCAAACACTGCATCTGTTTGTTTGTCCTGTAACACTTTAAAATCTTTGTTATTTATGTATGGAAAGATTCTTCTTTTATATTTAGAAATTTATGGAATATTCGATGAATCTGCATTTTTCTAGATGTACGATAATTTGTATCTAAAAATAGTTGGTGAATTCAAAACGGTACACACCTATTAGGTTTACGGTTACCGAGTTCATGGGTTGCGAGGAAGCGTCGCTAAATCTATACTGGGTTCGTTTTACGAGCAGCCACACGACACGTGTTCGTTAACGGGACGTAAACGGAACGATTCGACGCCGTAACACCACCGCGGTAATGTCCCGGGCGCTCATTCGACAACCATTCTGATTGTACGACATGATAGTTCTTGTTTGTTACTCTTTGCTGTATCTGTATAAAATGTATACGAACTTTTTTGTTTGATAGACTTTTTTTTGTCAATTATATGTCAATTTTTGGCGGGATCTTGGTCTGTCATGTAGTGGATTTTATTCATAATCTTGTGTTACTTGACTCTATATTGTGTAATATTGGTGGTGTTTTATGTGATATAGTTTGTTTATTGTGCATAAGTGAAGTGAATGGAAAATAATGCCACGGACCATGAATTCAGAGATGCCACAAAAATTCTATGGAAGGTTCTAACAAGATGGCCACCATCTTGTTAGTTCATTGAAATTATATCAAGAAACTTGTAATATTGATACTCACTTGACAATGGCAGCAATAATCTACTAGAAGACTGGTTGCCAAAATGGAATAGAAGAAGAACTTGAAATACTATTAACTACTCGACAATGGCATTCATTGAAATTATATATAGAAACTTGTAATATCGATTCTCACTTGACAATAGTGGTAATGGTCTACTAGAAGACTGGTTGCCGAAAATGGAATAGAAGAAGAACTTGTAATACTATTAACTACTCGACAATGGCAGTAATAATCTAAAAGATTGGTTGCCAAAAATAAAGTTAAAAAAAAAATTATACCTTTTTGATTTTAAGTTGTTTGAAAAATAAAGTCAAGCGAGCGGCGAAAATTAAAAAGGTAAACCTCACCAAGACAATTATAAAGCATATCCTCGAGTAACATTTAGTCTTTGTTTCATTAAAATTGGTTCACTCTATCGAAAGTATTGGTGATTTTAATGACGACGCGAATTAAGTACGAGGGTAAAGTAGATAAGTAAATGAACTTAATACATTCAGATGATTTTATTAATCACTGTTTTTTTTACATAAGCTACAGCTAGTTACAAATAATTTCACTTATAGCATGTAAAATACATATGTGATTTTGATAAATGCATCTCTGCAAAAATGTATTAATTTGCAACAGGACACGCTTGTAATACAAGGCTTCTAATTTTGATAAAGGGGCACACGTCTCATATTTTTCATTAGTACACCTGTACGAAGTAGCTAGTATGACAATAAAAGTGGATTAGACATATAAGTATCAAATTGATATTAGTAGGTTGGGGAATATTAGTAAGGAGGTTTTTCATAAATTCCTTTTATACTTATGTTAACTGACCGTCTGTCAGTATCGAGGAGAATGTAAAATACGTGAAAATCAGGGCAAAGTGTGTTATAACTTATTAACAAAGAGGTAAATTGATTCGATCAGACGACCATATTGCAGTTTGTTCTCACTTGAAACAACTCGTCCAGAAGTAAGAAAACGTACCAAAGGTAACGGTTAGCCGAGATTCCGTATTCACGTCAATGCTTTCTTTAAGGCTCACTGAGAGAGCTGTTTTAGAATTCTATCTGGTGCTAACTGAATGCCTAGCTGTGTGTATCACGGATGTCTAAACGTTAAACGGTCCGTTAAACATAAATTTTATTAACTAAAGTTGAAGCTTAACTAAACTAAAATTTGAGAGTATAATCGGACTATGTGTGGAAAATAACTGATTCATAGTAGACAAATTCACAAATTCTTCTATGAAAACATATTTTCTGGATCGTCTGTTATCTCATCAATACATTTTACGTGCAAAGGGAGTTCTCAGGGATACAGAAAATATCATAGGGTCCTTTTCAGCAAAAAAAATAATCTTGTACACGTGGAATAATTCAAATCTACATCATAATTGATTGAAGAAGGCGTTACTTTGCGGAAACCTATCATTAAATAATATATTATAGTAGAAGCTCGCATCGGAAAAGCCAATATCGGTCTGTAGATGTTTCGTGAAGGAGCGAAACACTTGTAATCTGCAACATATTTTTATTGATTATATATTTGTTATATTTAAAATACAAAGTGTCAAGAAGAAGAAGATTCAACCAAGGAAAGCATTTTTGATTATTTTTGTTGACCTCAAGAGAGAAGGGGACTTGGTATCGTACTATATAGTGTCAGCCTCCACCTGTACCGTGGTTCGGAAAGGCTAATATAAAAAGAACATTACTTATTTCTACTTTTATATTACGGTCTGAACACATTCCATCAGGGAAAGTTACACACCTTATGAAAATTATAAATTCACCAATTTGCAACGAGTGCGGTAAGGTTGACGACATCCATCATTTTTTGAAAGAGTGCAAAAATATCAAATTGATAGGATGCGTTTTATTAAACACTACAATATTAATATTGGGGATGTGGGTGCGTATCAAAGTATTCTGTCAGAACCGATATCGGATTGTTGCAAAAAGCTGTGTAATATATTTAGGTTTAGTAGTTAGGCTATTTGTGTTTTTGATTTAAGTGTTTTAATTGTATATAGATATAAGTTACTACGGGACTGAGATAGCGAAAATGATAAAAGTCCCTTAAAAAAATAAAAAGAAAAAAAATTGTTTCAACTTTTTCAGGCTCAGCTCGCATAAATAAAACCAAATGGTATTTGTTGTAGTTAGACGTGGAGCGACCAGTCAATTCCAGGCGGAAGTGCAAAGTAATTTCCACTATAATATCAAATTTACATCAACGCAAGAGAAGTTGCTGGTAAAAGCCAGTATATTGTAATTATAACTTATTATTTTTATATGTAAATTATATCGATATAAAAACAACAATTCGCGCAAACTTTTAAAAAATACAGCCAAAAATCAATAGAAAAGAATTAATAGAATAATTATTTCAGATTTGGTTATTCCATTGTGAAATATATCTATGTTTCAGACTCGTTCAGGTTTTACCTACATTACATATGGATACGACTCTATTAGTGTAAAACTTTACGTTTCTCATAACAAATAATGTCTGAATTGTTATTTGCTGTGTAAATAAAGGGTGTTAAAAAGCGAACAATGTTATTATTATTTTCGGATTCTGTAATAAAAGAAATACAATTTCGTTTGTTATAACATTATAATATTATTATAGTAAGATTGTGTCGCCGTTGGCCTTTATTAGAGTATATTGTTTGGTCTTTTCGTGAGTACTTCTTATGTGCCTAAATAATCACGTGTCAAATGTAGCTAATATAGATCTGGTGATATTTCTTCGTCTGATAAAACTGTTCCAATGTATTAAGTGAAGGAAAAGAAATTACTTAAAATTGAATATAAACTTTGTCGAAAGGAATATTATAATGTCTCTAATTTTATTTTTTTACAATAATTTGATGCTAGTTGTAATTTTTTTAAACTGAAAACTTCTTTAGGGTCGTTGAGCTGTATCTTTGGCAGATAAATTTATGATTTCGCGTCATGACATGCTAGTGAAGCGTGACCGAGCGTATTGCGCTTGCGCGGCATGCATCAGAGTTTTCTATTGAGATTGTGCAGCCCATCATATGTTTGATTAATGAATAAATTGTATATAATTATTGTAAAAAAATGTATATAATTATTGCTCAGAGTACCAATAGATGTGAAAGCCAGACTAATGTTAATAATATCAATACGCGAATTATGAAATTTAAATAATTCAAACTATGTAATTCATTTAAAAATTCAAAAGAGAACACAGTTATTTCATTGTTTTGGACATTCACTTCTGTCGGCAGGTCTTGTGACTGCCTCGACTTTTTTATTTTATGTTATTAGTAAAGTTACATGTAGTCTACCTAATGTCAAATGATTATAGCAGCTTATAGATATACTCAACCTTTAAATTATTTATATTAGGTTGGTATTAATTCGAATTTAATACTGCTACAATAATAAGTCTCATGAGGATTGACTTTGAACATCTCGTGTCTCTGTCAATTTTATGTTGCGAGCTAAACTCCTCTAACTCGAACTCGTATAGAAGTTGTATGACCGCTGCTGCTTTACGGTAGACACCCAAATACAGTCGGTGTTATTACAAAAAAGTTAAATACGTATTGAACCCTGGCCTTAAAAAGGTCTCATATTAAACGCACCGCGGTCGCTGAATATTCGCCATCCTGCTCTTTTGTCTAGCTTTGGTTACGTTCGGTTAGACTTGCGAATAAAGATAACGCAAACTTGCCTCGGGCAGGCGCGGTGCATTTATTAGGAAACTTTTTTAAACCAAGTATTTAATACATATTTAACTTTTTTGTAATAACATAGATAGACATAGATTTAGACGTATTTAGCTGAATATTAGGCGGTCATGGTCCTTTTATATTTTATAAATAATCTTGTAAGTGACTTGACTTTATATTTTGGAACATCGTGGCAATTTAAATAATATAGTTCGGTTATTATGTACAAGTGAAGTAGATGGAAAAGAAATTACGGATGAGTTCTGAGATGCCACAAATACTCCATGGAAGTTCTAACAAGGGAGCCAACATCTTGTTAGACATTGAGCTTATCACAGGGAACTTGTTATACTTTTATCTACTCGACAATGGCAGTAATAGCCTTGAAGATTGATTACTGAAAACAAAGAAGAATATTTATAAATTCTAAACAAACAAGGCGCCATGATGATCACAAAGTAGTTTACTAAAGCTGGTCGTACTTATTAACACAATATAATATTATGTTGGGGAGAGTAATGACCTCTATCTCGAGACTAGGATCTCCGTCCGCCCATCTACGGATGACCCAAGCGCGTGACCAGGGCATCGGACCATGCAAACCGTGAGCCCGTACCCTGGTCCACATACGCGCAAAGCGGCATTGGAGTTTTAGCCGGTAGGAGTCCGGCATAACCCTCTCGCTGTCCCCCGGCAGTGATAGGTGTATCCCATGTAGTATTTCGCCTCTATAAATATATATAATATAGTATTATGTTATAGTTCTAAATTAAAAGGAATTTATAACAAATCTGTTGTATGTAATTTTCCAAATAACCTAACTAAATAAAATAATACAGTTGAAATATGTAAACGACATTCACAGATACATACGGTAATAAGAAAATAAAAACGTTGATATAATAACTGATATTCAGAAAGTGTAAATGTCAATGACAGAGGAAAATGAATGTTAGTAACTTAGTAGTAGCTTCAAATGTAAGGATATTCTTTTAGATTTGTTTATGTCAATAAAATAGAAATGCAGTCGTAAAGGTTAAGGTTTTTGTTTATTTATAACTAGCTGTATACGCGACTTCGTCTGCGTGGAATAGTTACTTTGGGCTAACACTAACACGTAGCGAAGCTCTCAAAAGGAAAAAAAACACGTTTTTCAAACTTCTTCATTTGTGTTCCGCTCATAGTCTTAGCGATGGTTTTATAATTTTTCAAATTGGACCAGCAAACTTTCTAGCTTTATAATCTTAATATATATATTTCTTGTGTGCGTGTGTATGTGACTGAACTCCTCCTAAACGACTGGACCGATTTTGATGAAATTTTTTGTGTGTGTTCGTGGAGATTCGAGAATGGTTTAGATTCACAATTGGACCCGGCAGGTGGCGCTGCGATCGACTTTTAGGATTTTTTTTGTTTTCAAGGCAGGACAACGTCCGCCCGGTCCGCTAGTATTAGTATAGATTACTACTCTTCTCTCGTACGTAACACGAGCCGTCATTCAAACTACAATAACTTTTGATGGAGTGGACCAATTTTAATGAAACAAAGACTAAGCTACATTCCAGGATATGCTTTATAATATTCTTGGTGAGGTTTATTGTGAACCCAGTACTTTAGCAGTGATGTGTGATCCTACAAACAGACAGACATTTCTAAAAATGATTGAAATGTGTTTTATTACTTATTGCTAGACACCTAGGCAACAATTTTTTTCACGAAAATCGAAAAAGTACAGACATGTTAGATTTACATTCTTATTATATGTATAGAAGATATAGATATAGTTATTTTTATTTTTATTTTATCCATGTTTGGTTTTTGTTTTAAGAAAAAGAAAATGTAAGAGAAATAAAAATATACCCGTACATACGTACATAAATAATCATTTTATTTTTATTGATTTTCATTATTTTAAGTTAGTAATAAGTCTACTTAAGTTATGTTACCGATTGTTACAGGTTAGCTTATTACCCAATAAATAAAAAAAATATTTTAAGTAAAAATATAACACACTGTATAGGTATACAATACTATACAATATTTAAGTTCGGAGTCTTATAGAATGTTACTTTATCCTACAGCATAACGTACATAGCAGAGCACATGATTAAATTTCAGTTCACGATACAATCCAGAACGATTTCTATTACTTGCTGTAAATATTTAACTGCACCAGGCCGCGTATTTCCCCGGGGCAACACTCGAGTGGTACAAAGTAAATTTAACTTTTAACACAATACGGGCTCGTAAACCGGTTTCCTGGCTGAAGTTATTTTAATAGAAAAAAAAACTTCGCAGTGAGAAGTAGGCTGCGAAGAAAACCGAGAACGTTGTTTTCTAAGTCATTAGTCACACGAGTGAGTTGTCTGACATACAGTCGTATAGAACACCCAATGAATCCACTTACTTGTTGGCTAGTGTTAACAAACAAATAACATTGATTGTGATTACAATTCCGACTGGAATTTTCGAATGAACCTACGAGTTAATTTAATCTTGATTATAAATCTAGTCACCGCCTACAACTTTCTTTGCATAAGTTTATTCATATAAAAATAATGGCCGTGTCTATTATTTAATTTAATGTTAAATAAAGGATATTTTAGATTATTATTAAGATTATGTTGTTTTTCAGTAGAAACTGAGCAATAATTACAAAAGAAAAGAGGTAACTTTATGTCGGGGAAAAGAAAATTAAGATTAAATAATAATAATGATATTATTATATAAGAAATAAAAAGATAACTTACAATTAATTCATGTAAATAATTCCTATGATATATTTCCATTAGAACGAGGTCACAGATACCCTTTTGTTAAAATGTAATAATAATAATAATAATAATTTATTCGATTCAGATATTACATCCAAATATTATATCAAATATTACATCCATTAATATTTAATAAAGAATTGTAATCTATTTCACTCCTACTTACCTCTACCTACCTGTTATATGTGTATTATTTAGGGGCTGTTTCTTTATTTTCGTTTTGTTGTATTTCCACCATTACTTCAAAAAATCTACAACGCTTCTTCTTCTTCTATTTTATTTTTGGCAACCAGTCTTCTAGTAGACTATTACTGCCATTGTCAAGTGAGTAACGATATTACAGGTTTCTTGATATAATTTCAATGGACTAACAAGATGGTGGCCATCTTGTTAGAACTTTCCTAGGAGTTTTTGTGGCAAGTCAGAATCCATGCTCCGTGATTTTATTTCCGATCCACTTCTCTTGTGCACAGTAACCAAACTATATTATGTAAAGCACCACCAACATTATACAATATAGAGCCAAATAACGCAAGATTATAGATAAAATACAAAAACCACTACATGGCATTCCAAGATCCCGCCAAAAACTCATCTACAACGCTTTCACAGATTTTGTTGTTAAGTGTTATGTTCAGTTCGTGAAGTGTACTTATTAGAATTTTGAAGTAAAATTTCTTTAGGAGCGACTAGGGGTAACTGGACGACAATGCAACGGAAGTCCGTTACGGCAATATGGCGTCAAGTTTTTGTACCATCTAGTTTTTAAATATTTTTGATTTTGTTAATAAATCGTTTATAAATAAATCAAACAAAAGTTTTAGAAAAAAAAAATAAATAAATTGAAAATTGAATATCGATGAAAATCATACAATAGAATTAATTATGTATATATGGGCGTGCGAGCGTGTTGCCATCTGGTTTCAATATAAGTAAGTAACAAATTAAATCAAAGCTTCATTATCCGTAGTGCCATCTATCAGCTAATTCGGAACTTGAATAACACAGGAAATATTATTCTCTTATATTATAACTCATTTGTTATAAAGTAAATAAAATATTCAAAAGAATTTATGTTTCTCATTTCAGTTATTATAAACCAATCACATCATTTTTGAAGTATCATAGTAATTAAATTATCGTTTTAAAATATATAGTGGTCGACGATAATAAATGTATATATTACTAGTGTTAATCATCAATAAGTACATTTTTATCTTAACTTAATCGCCATTTCTTAACTACGCTAAAATAGTTTTATTTCAATTGCGTGAGACGGTTACACGCACTCATTTTTCTATTAATCAGCCGACCGTCCAAAATGCATAGAAGTTGGATTTTTAAATCTACCATTAATACAGCTAATAACTTATTCCTTTTAAGCATGCAATGCTTGAGAACATACACACATTGTGTGTTAATTGTTGTAATACTATTAAAGTAATAAAAGTGACTTAAATAGAAAACCAAATTATTACATAACTTATTACTGTTTGTTTGCTCACTATCAGAATATCTAGTGTTTGATAGTACACCGAAAAAGCCTATATTTGCGTGGAAATTCGTCAGAATCACTTCGGGCGTGCACAATGCAGACATTTCTATTATGTTGATATGTATATAAAAAAATAACACAGTATGTTTTTCTAAATTAAAAAAATAATGGTTTGATGATATAACCGTATTTGCTAAACGTATCCTCTGTATGTCACGACCTCGGGTCGACAGTGAACATAAATGATGGCGCGCCCGAGTGTCCTCAACTCGGAAGTGTTCCGACATTACTTCAACACTGCAAACTTATGCATGACACTCATCTGCAACTGTTTGGGGGCCCGCGTACCTGAGACCGTATGTCGACACTTCATTAAATAAACACTAACTCCTTTACAGTTACTTCTGTGTAGGGATACTTGGGAATTAGTTTACAAAATTATAAGTTAAAGTTCTTTTTTAATACCTTATACGTTTGATCAACATCTCACCTATTGTAAAATGATGTAGTCTAATAGTGCACGCTAAAAGCGCGGGGTGGGCTGGATTACAAGTGCAGATGCCAGGACATACATATACAGATTTTGAAATTGTCAGCTAGTCGTTATGGTTTCCTCTCGATGTTTTCCTTCGAGCCGACAGCTTTGGTTCTTCGAATTCAATTAACTAATATTAAAAGGTAACAATAAAATAAACAAAACAGTTGCATTTGGACTTAATGTACTGAATTTTAAAATGTATATTTGGATATTTAAAACAGAATTGAAAAAAAAAACATTTTTTTTCAAGTTGAAACATCATTTTTTACCGGTATTCTTCGGGTGGAATGACCCATTTGTAACAATCACATAGAAAGGTATATAAATACGTATAGAGACGTATATAAATCATAGCGATATTTTAACGTTAGCGATTTTCACGATATAAGTACGAGGTGAGAGAAAACTATAAATATTAAAGCTCACCTCTAGCGGCTATCGCAATGACGCGACGCGAGGGCGGGCGGCGACCGTGAAAAACAGATAAGCTAGTGATCCCCACAAATCCCGTTGCCCAAAAACTTTCGAGATTTTCATACGTTTGGGCTCATATCGCTTGTTGCTCAGTTATCATATCTAAGGTAAGTTTATATTATCGATGGAATTTTCAAGCATACCTATCATAGACATCATAACGACACTGGTTCCTGCTTTAGAATGATATTATACACAACATATATAAAAATAAGTAAAGTAGCACCTATTTTGTAGTCACCATTATCTCCTGATATCTATACATCAGCCCTAGTCTCGAACTCTGTGAGTGCGATAACGTTATAAGTACATAAAAAGCTACTCAAAGGTTTCATCTATTTAAAAATAAGTTAGGTCTAGCAGCTGTGGGATCTTGATGTATTATATTAATAAATCTGTAATTCTGTCTGCACTAGAACTTTTATTTTCCAAATTTCGTAATAGGTATCCACTACGAAAAACATTTACCTTGAATATGATGTTATTTTCTGTCTGTCTGTCTGTATATGTGTAATTTAGAAACGATATGATGAATTCCATGAAGAATTATTAATAAACGCCTTTAAAGAAATCGTAAAAAATATTTTATGAAATTAAGTGATTCTTTATTTCAAGTCGATTTTAATGACATTATGTATTTTATGGTATTTTTTTTATAAAGCTTATGGTCCATAATAATTATCAATGATACTTTAATAAATCCTAAGATATGAGTAAAAGTTAAATAATGTTACAATAATCACAGCTAAAATTAAGTAAGCATTTCTGTATATGTTGGATAATTTTTGTTATGTTTTTGGTTAAATAACTAATTCTTCTGGCTTCATGTACATGTCATAATTCGAACTCAATTATTAACATTATTGCTAACAATATATAAAATCTCGTATAATAAAGATATATTTTCGTTGATAGGGGGCTATCGTAGTTCTTTAGCCAGCATCTTCCTTCATATCAGAAATTGCATATCCAAGTGCTATTACATTGTTAATATCAAATATTGAAGTGTAATTAATCGAGTTCTGTAATATTTTATTGTATTTTTGTAACTATTATCTATAATTATATTAACGCATCGTTCGTGGTAAAGGACACTGAAAATCACTGAGAATGAATTGACTTTACATCGTTTAATCATTATATTCTCTTTTACAATTAAAACTCGAAATTTATAATAATTGTATCTAAATGTCAATTCTTATATTAAACTGAAATTCTATAAAAATCTTTACTGTCGGAACTCTATTATAAACCAGCTGCACCCGCGACTTCGTCCGCGTAGAACAAACATTATGTAAAAAACAGTGATTAATAAAGTCATCTGAATGTATTAAGTCCATCTACTATCTACTTTTCTCTCGTACTTACGCCGCGTTATCATTAAAATTACAATAACTTTTAATAGAGTGACCCGATTTTAATAAAACAAAAACTAAGTTATTCTCGAAGATATGCTTTATTGTAAACCCAGTACTTTAGCAGTGGTGCGTGTTCATACAAACAGACAGACAGACAGACACGTTAATTTTACATTCTTATTATATGTATACATAAAAGAAGATATAGAAGATTAAGATTAGGAATCTTATATGCCCAGCTCCAAGAAGCAATTTCGCTCACATATATCTTTGAACAGATCATGAGAGCTTTGTTCGTTTATTGGAACTAATGGCGGAGACTCGGCTGTCTACTGAACGCTATTGTTCACATGTAAATTGCTCTTACCCCTTTATTGTGAATCAATAAAAAGATGGAAGGGATTGATAACTTAGTTATAACATACAGTTATAGCATATAGCCTGAAGCTGAATGGTGATGTGACGTAAGATAGTAACCTGCTAAGCCTAGAGCGCATTTTTATGAACTGATTAACGGTATTGGTTTGCCGAGTCTTTATAACTTCACCGGACTGCTTAGCCGAGCACTTAAAGGGCTAAATATATAATTTTTATATAAATAAATATATATTTTAGTAAGTCAAAATTAATAATAGAAAAAAAAGATTACATACTGATTTCAAGCCGACTCTTATTATTAGCAGACAGATTTACGGGCATCTTCGGGATCAATGAAGTTTTAACCAAAAAGAAGCTAATCAGGCAAGAGATATGGTTTGATTGTCCTTTTTGTAGTCGTCTGTCATCTTACTTAGTGGTTTTGGACCAAATGTTTTTCGGGTGTGAAATTCTTGCATCCGCCACTAGATTGATATATTTGCATGACATTTGTATATGCTAACATAGCGAGTTGTGGTACTGCGGATTAGACAACTTCTCAATGGCAATTTCATGTTGGGATCCGCTCTGTTTGGATCAGAGGCTAACTTTTACCCCGGATTGAAGAACTTTGGTAACATAATACTTATACATTGGACGATATAAAATGAATTGGTTTAGAAAATAGAGGCGTAGTTTTAATCTATTTGCAGTAATCATAGTAAAGTATCTCTGATTGAAAATCATTATTACATAGTATAAAACAAACTAACCTACTACTAAACGGATTTTCATACGTTTTTCACCAGTGATTTATCCATAAAGCGATTCATGACGAAGGTTTTGGTATATAATTTATCAAGGATTCTTTTATAATCAGAGCGGGACAATGTCTGCCGGAGCTCCTACTATACATATACATTTAATTCTTTTACGGACAAGATTGTATCATTTTCGTTTCCTAACTCATATTATAAATGCGAATGTGAGTTTGTTTGTTGTTATATTTTCACGTGTTAATCTCGTCATGAAATTCTGCACATACCTAAATTGTCAAGAATATCGGGTACTTACGGGTACGAATCAAACCATTTGAAATCCATGTTGCTATAGCGTGAACTAATTCGACTCTGGCGCCATCTTTTGACTGCATTTGGAATATTATATAGGCAACCTCAGATAACGATGTAGTATATTCTAAACGTAGTGTATCTCTTATTACGCTGTCAAAATTTGCTATCTAAAAACTTTATTATCTAATAATGCGTTTCCTCGGGAAAAAATACTTTTCTGGAGGGATACAATCTATATAAACGAGAGCAAAATCCCGGGTTAAGACTAGTATGTTATATTTACTAAGTGTACCCACGGCTTCGCATGAGTTTATTATTGATTATGTTTATAGCCTTTCGATTTTGCAAATATGTACATTTTTCTTGTACTGGATTCCTGTTACTCTTTTGTTATATTTTTATGACTTTTACATATTGTTGATTTTTTATAATAAATCAATTGCAAAATGGTATATAGTTCTCAAATATAATATTTTATTAAATTCGGTAAACCCGCTTTCTATAGAGAGAGAGGAATATTTAGAACTAGCAGGACCGGCGGACGTTGTCCTGCCCTGATTATTAAAAAGAACTTAGACAAATTATATACCTAAAGCTTCCTCGTGAATCACTCTATCTACTAGTGAAAGCCGCGTGAAAATTCGTTTAGTAGTTTTTGAGTTTATCGCGATCAGACAGACAGACAGACGTGGCAGAGAACTTTGTTTGATAATATGTAAAGATATCTAGACAGAAAAACGTACGTCTTGTAGCTTCATATTCGTGATCAGCGTCTTTTATGACAGAAATAATAAGATTAGAAAAATAAATTCTCATGTAACTGTAATGTAAAATAAACTTTAGTGAAATTAAAATTACAAATTATAAATACCGAGTGACAATTGTAAATGTAAATAAATGGGTTCCACAAATATTTGTGCTAAATTAAAACGATATTCATTTATTTCACCTTTATTGGACACCATTGTATATCATTACATAGTATAAAACAAAGTCATCTGCCGCGCCTGTCTGTCTGTTCGCGATAAACTTAAAATTTACTGAATAAATTTTCATGCGGTTTTCGCCAGTAGACAAAGTAATTCCTGAGGAAGGTTAAGGTATATAATTTGTTAGGGGTTTTCTTTATTGTCTGGGCGGGACACCGTCTGCCGAGCCCGCTAGTATATACTATAAGACATTTTCAACTATGTGGTCAGTACAAAAGGCGGCCTTATTACTAATAGTAATCTGTTCCAGACATCCTTTGGATAGATAAATGTCAGGCAATCAGGCAAAGAATCAGAGGTACAAGTAAAACAAAATTAATATATTTAATGACATAGAAATATATGTTACAATTGAGATCAATATAGTCTTTGCAAATGATTTTACACTTCAGTGTAACCAAAACAATCATTTGTGTAAATTGAATGCTCTCTATAACAAACAAGGAAGAGTTCAAATTTTACTTTAAATTTCTAGAATTCAAGCGAAGTCTTTAACGTAACAACTGTGCTAACAAGCGATTTGAAGCGACAATAGTTCAGTGTCATTTAGACGCCTCATTTTATTTTATTTGTGTTTAGTTACTAGTCTATGCTCGCGTCTTTTCTTGTGAAAAGCTATTTTGTTGTTTGATAGAAACCACGTGTTTATCTGAAATAATTACAAGTTATTTTTGTATCGTAATATTATCTTTAATATGTAACCTCTGCGATCGTTTCATCAAATTTGTTAGTTGTATCTGTTACATTTTAGCATTTCTACTTAGCCCTTAAGGAAAAGCGTACTGATATGTAGAATAAATAGTACTTTAGAAAATTCTCTATAAACAGGGACAAATCTTGTTAAAACTGTTTAAAGTCTGATAAACAGCAAACACTTCAATATCTATCTATCTATGTTTTGATTCGAGGCTGGTTAACAGTGATACAATAATAACACTGCAAGGAATTGTTGTAAATCTATCGTCAAGCATGATATTTGCGTGGTCTGACTGTGACGCTTGATAAATGATTTATTGATAGGTTTAATCTTTCTGAATAAAGTCTTTGAACACGCCACTTTTGTAATACGGTAACACGGTATACACTATCGAACAAGACACAGGAGACTATATTACACTGTACTGCATTCCTACTCGAGAAATAGATAAGTTGCCAAGGAACTTTAGTATATCTAACGTAACCAAAACTGCGCATCATTGGCAGTTATAGTATAATAATTATAAACATTATTCACATTTACAGCCGCCTGGCTCGCTGTTTCGCCTTTATCGAAGAAATACTTTAAGAAAACTGTAAAATATGACGTATTTTTTATTTGTTATGTTCATCCTGGTCGCTCGTTTAGGCAAAATTGAGTACAGATAACTAAAGCCATTAAATACAGATAACTAAAGCCATCTATTCGAAAAATAATGGATTTCTTTACCATTTTACACTAGATTTCTTGATTTCTACACCAGTAGGTATAAGAATATACAGGCTAAAAGATAAGTGCTTAATATTTGACCTAATTTTCTAGAAAAATACATCCATCCCTATCCATCATATCCATCCAATTGAAAGTGAACGTGGGAACGGCACGAACAAAACAAAAGGGTTTATGGTACATTTTATTGTCGAAGGTTATTAACTCCGGGTCGCCCCTTGCAGCTTTCGGCACCGGTCATTGCACCTGTGGCTATTACGTTTGTATATATACTTTTGAGTCTTAGAACAAACTTTGACTTAGGTTCTCTTTGTTGTTTATAAGTATTCGTTTTGATATTATTATTTTATATATTAAATGTGACCGTGAACTATCATCTCCTACTATCTCCTACTCATATCAACTATAGAATATTGTAAGGGACTAACCTGGTATACATCTTTATTTATATACACATAGATATTGCGCGAATATATACACGTATGGTTAAAATCGGCTGAGTGCCTTAAGCGCTCGTCTTAGTAGTGCGGTGAAGCTGTTAAGACCTTGATAGGTCAATAGCGTAAACAGTTCGAGAAAAAAAATATACACGTATGGTTAGTTCGCTCCAATGGTTTAATAGATTCAATTCACGGAAGTATGCAAGGTAGCAACCCGAGTTGAGATATGACCGCTTTGGCATCCTTATGCTTATTTATCACTCCGATCTTCGGTTCACCTTTCCCGCTCGCCACCAAACATAGTAAAGTGGTAAAGGCCCTTCCAAGATTAGTGAGTAATTACAAAATACAGAATTCAACTTTAGGTATTACGATAGCTATTGAAATTAAGACAATAATAACGAATAATCACGAGGGGTTGATTGTTACACTCGTACCAAATGAACGC
This sequence comes from Antheraea yamamai, assembly GCA_036509395.1. NCBI lineage: Eukaryota > Metazoa > Arthropoda > Insecta > Lepidoptera > Saturniidae > Antheraea > Antheraea yamamai. The sequence continues at coordinate 3,666,825 of AP028432.1, forward strand.
TACAATGACGCGCCATCGAGCGGTATTCGCAGCGTCATGCACTATTTTGCATTCGACAATCAATGGAATACCATTCGTTTTTATTGTTATTAAGGGATTTTAGTTAGACTTTATTATTTCGAAGCAATAAAAATGAATTTTAATTAAAAAGAAAAAACGCTTTTTAAGCAAAAGAAGTTGGAATTGGCAATTGTTTTATAACAGTAGAAGTATTCCTATACGTAGGAACCTGAAAACCGAAGTATTCACAAATGAATGGTAAAATACCATATTCCTATTCGTAAGGACTTATGGCAATCATTGCCAATATTTTATTACGTAGGTAGGTTATTTTATACAAAATCAATTCTAATTTACATTAATGATTCTATTAGGTTTTTTTAAAACTCTATCACAATTTAAAAATCTATACCTTTAGAACAGTATTGCGCATCTAGTAAAAAATATATGTTATTAACTGTATATATATTTTATATAAATGCTAACTCCAGAAAACTGCTGTTTATATATTCCACTAAGTATAGGCGCCATTCAGTCTGCTTAATGTACTGTTGTTAAATTTTAGAATCAATGGAAGATTCTTATTAGAAATTGAGTACTGACTGGCGCAAAGCAAAGTTTATTTTCACAGAACAAGTATTTGAAATGTGTAGCCAGTGATTTCATAACATCATAATAACTCCTTCAGGCAGTTAAAAATTCCCAACAATACACATATTCGCGTTTCACGAGCTGTAGGCTTATTGTCATAAAAACATGATCACGAGAACGTAAACATGACAACGTATTCAGAATGTCACATATTATCTAATCACTTTAACGGTATTATTGTAACCGAGACCATAACTTATTTACAAGTGGAAATAAAAGGGGGGAAATAAGGAGGAAAATGAACTCTTTGTTTTCACACACGCGTACACAAACAAAGCTGCGGTTATTAAATAAACAACATCCTTTTGGGCACAAATAAAATTTATTGTTCTCATTAGAGAAGCGAGAACGGCAACTCAGTCCCGGAATGGGCACGTGCTAATTAATTTTTTAACGACATTGTTCAAACACAATTATAAGTAATTGAATTAAAAAGGGACCGGGTCCCCGGATCCGATGCTAATAATTGATTCGGGTCTGACCGCTCTGCTTAGTGCTTCTTCGCATATAAACGTAAATTTTCGGTTTCGTCTTAATTTATTGCTACTTCGAAAAAAGGCAGCTTTAATTGACCTTTCCTAATTGGATTATCTAAAGTTGATAATTTTCGTTCAGTTGCAACAAGTATGGACACAGTGAAAGAAAGTATTGGAATGAAAGGAAGGTACGATAGTGCTATGAAAATTCTAGTACTCAAGTTTATTTATCACGTCCAAATTTAAACTATTTTGCTAAACATCTATCGGTACGTTACGGCAGCAACTGTTAACAAACCTCATCATCATACGCCTTGTGATCTTTAACAGATGATTTAGACGGCACCATGAAGACAATTCCGTTTGTAGTTAAGGAGACTGATCTGGGAAAGGATTCCTCGGCCGCATTCTCAATAAGTGTATATACCCCAAGATAAACAGGAGTTGGAGGCGCGCCCGTGATTCTTCATGCGTTTTTTCTTTAATAATTGAAATCAGGTTGCGAATTTTTTTGACTGACCTTCATGAATTAGACGACATCATTTGACCTGGTCCTCGGTCAGTTCCTCTCACTGGCTGCTCGACATGTTAATTTTTTAATCGAACACGACGAAGTGACACCGCTGTACTTGATTACAAGCACAATGCAATTTAAAAACAATGAGGTTTACAATACATTTGCAGTCTCCACTGTCAAGGAGGGTCCGCAAGCCACTGTAACTGGACATACACCGGCTGATCCCGAAGCCTGATCACAACAAAAGAAAGTAGTGGTGATGATTTTATTACTACTTGCATGGTGGTAGCAATTCAGACAGTATTTTAGCATCCCACTTGATTACTACACCGGTTTATATCAGATCGTAATATACATTTAAATTTTTAAATGCACAATGTTGATCCTTCAATGAACATTTCCATTTTTATATTCCTTCATTCATTATCGCGGACGTATAAAATACGTCATGTAGATGCAACATGGGTACATTGTTTAAGCATGAAACACTGAACTTTGGAACACAGACACTGTCGATTCTAAAATAATTTAACTTTATTGAAAATAAATAGACACGTGAGTGAGTGTTGTGATACAAAGCCTCAACGTCCAAGATGATAAGGTCGCGTTCATAATCCACATCAGCTCTTATTATTCTCTTATGTTATACACCACTTACATTTGATCCAGTCAAATACAATTGTCGTGTCTAATATTTTACTAGATTTAAAGTGCTTAAATAATTTCGCGTATTTCCGCGTCGGTAAATGTATATTACAGAAGTTGCCCTATCTTCTGTGGTTAAAGTTGAACAGTAATCCGATTTCAGTGAATCCGTACACGACTTCACCATTCCCAAGTTGGCTTATCCTGTAGTCGGTCTGTACAATAGCATAGACGTGTACGGGATATAATTCGTGGCACTTTATTACTTACAGAGTAAGCAAGAAAAAAAAAGATAGTTACAATATCTGTTGCTTTGCTTTTAGGAAAACTATATATTTTTAACATGAATATGTAAGTAATAGTGATCCTGGTTGGACGCGTAAAGTACCACTACAAACACAATTTCGTGTAATCTTTGAGAATGGTGTTGCTAGTGTCTATGGACGACGGTGATCACTTAACATCAGGTGACCTGGTGATCTGGTGACCTGTTCGTTTGCCTCCAATTAACAAAAAAATTGTTATCGATTTGAAGACTTCCTAGGTGTATCTTCGAAATCCAGAGTCCAATGTTAATAAAATTAAATTAATCACAGCACGGCACTTAATTTCAATATATATGTTGGAAGATATTACACATTGTCACATAAATACATTGCACACACATGAAGCCGGGCAGGGACGCTAGTTTATATATAAATGGCGACACTGTGTCGCAGACAAATTACAATGTCGGACAATCCGTCCTTTGTCCGTGCCACTTGACTAATGCGAGTTACGCCTGTAATTTCGCTCCGGGCAATATGCGATCCAACTGGTTGCAGGATGTCGTTATTCAACGTTCCGGTTGTCACTGCGATCAAATGGCACGTGATTTTGTAGTGGGCGCTGATTTAATACTTGGTAATTCTACAATGCAGCATTAAAAGCTAAATAATTATTCGCACCTAGCTTCTGCTCGCGACTTCGTCCACGTGGAATCGTTACTTTGGACTAACGCTAACTCAAGCGGAAGTTTTAAAAAGGAAAAAATCCCTATTTTGACACATTCTACATTGAGGCTCCGCTCCTATTGGTCTTAGCGTGATGATATATAGTCTATAACCTTCCTCGATAAATAAGCTATCTAACACTGAAAAAATATCAAAATGGACCAATAGTTCCTGATATTAGCGCGTTCAACCAAATAAACAAACCCTCTAGATTTATAATGTTAAAATGTATTAAGACATGCGACGGTTAAGACGTAGATGTACAGAGATGTACGAATGTCGCAATGTGGATGCAAATGTGGAACAATAATGGAATAATCTCCCGACCAGTGTGTTCCCTCCATCCTATAACACGGGGTCCTTCAAGCGTAACGTGATGAGACATTTACGCAGGCCGGCATGACAGCGGCGACTGGCGATGGATAGTTTGTCTCTCGGGGGTCGCCATTTTTTTTAGATTGTAATGTGCTTACCATCAAGCATAGTGCAGTTACTATGCCGTGCTAGAATTAAAAAAATGTTAACTTTAGCTATGTACGAACTAACTTAGCAGAATTATTGTTGATTGTAAATGGGGGTATGGCAATTGTTTCTAAGTAGGTCGTGTTCATCATATACTATGTGATACACCCGCTATATTAGTACAATTAGATGCACTGTGTTCTGAAATCAGTAGTTAAACTTACTATTTGGGTTGTCTCATTTCAGGACGAGGGAAATGTTTGCAGGTAGGAATGACAGCCATGACTATTCAAAGATTGTGGATTTCCCGATAGTCACTGTAATTTATTTTGGATTTCAATATGCTTACCATCAGGCACAGTGTCGTGACTTTATCATGTTGCAATAAAAAATTATAAGACGTCAATCATGGAATGGGAACTTCTTAGTACAGTTATTGGAAGATTGGAATACATTGATGAGCAACTGGCGAAACTTTAACTTGAAACCAGAATCAATTAAGGTTTAAGAGAATCTGTTACAACAATGTAACGGATAATCATAATAAGATGTTTCAATAGATACACCTGATTAAATTAAATTTCTTTTACGTTAATTAGGTACATTGTCCCACTGATACTGAATTAATTTTTTTTCAAGAGGATGTACTTATCTATAAAAATGTAAATCTTAGATGAAATTGGAAGTACATGTTACATGTTTTTATGTATAAAATTGAATGTTTGTGTATTCTCAACTTTCGGGCATCATTTAATAGGTCCAGTTGCAATTTTTACAGATATCGTTCGTAAACTTTGTTACATAGTATCGACAACGTATAACAGATGGTGTGTGAGTTGTTTAACATATGAGTATCTATACTAGTATTGTAAATGTAATGTATGCAATAAAAGACGGACTGTAGCAGAGTGGATATATATTGACGTTAGTGCATAGACAATGCTTAGCAAAGGGTACATACAAAAAATTAATATATTTATACACCACATAGTCCTCCTCCTAAATACATATAATCTAAAAATTAACAGACATCCTGAAATACTTGTACTAGGTTTCAGAATGTGATACAGTTTACAATAAACAAAAATTATTTCTTATAAGATCTTGATCTTAAAGTCATTGCATGACTAGGCTCTTTTAAATTAAGTCCTGGCTTAAAAACCTTAGCATGAGCCGTACTTTGATGCTCAGGCATAATATCAGAATCTACATTATCGGCTAGTTCAGGTGTCAACTCGTTTTCAATCTCTTTATCTAAGCTGGGTGACATTACTTTACTAGAACAGGCAAACTCGTTAGCGGATGGCAAAGCAGGCTCAATATTCTCACTGCAAGTAGATTGTGTGTTCAATTGTTCTGCATTCACACATGATAGTGAATGACGCGATTTTCTTTTGCTTAATATTTGATCTGTGTGGCGCTTTACTACGCGATCGCCGTCTATATCTTTAATAGTATACGACACCGGTCCAGTTTTATTCATAATTACACCGTCTTTCCATTTATAATCTTTATTGGCATAATTTCGCATTAGTACCATCTCCCCGGGAAAAAATTCACGTAATTTCTTTTCTTTTCTTTCCGTCGACTTTCTTGCTCTATTTGTTTATTTTGAACTATCTCACTGGTAACTGGGTGTAATAGATCAAGCTTACCACGTAACCTGCGTCCTAACATGGCTACAGCTGGCTCTTTTTGTGTTGTACAGTGTTCAGTATTTCTATAAGTAAATAAAAAACTACATATTGCTTTATTAAAATCGATATTCTCTACTGTAGCCTTTTTTAACACTTGTTTTACAAGTTTGACTGCATTTTCAGCAGCTCCATTGCTAGATGGATGATAAGGTGCAACTAACACGCGCCTGATACCATTACTCTCTAAATAATTTAGATAATCACTTGAAGAGAACGGTGGTCCATTATCACTTACTATACTTTTTGGGAGGCCAAAACGAGCAAAAATTTTACGTAAACTATTAATAACCACCGCTGCAGAAGTACTACCTACTTCTTCGACTTCTAACCATTTAGAATGAGCATCTATTAAAATAAGAAAATACTTATTACGATATGGCCCTAGAAAGTCTATATTCAAACGGACCCAAGGTTCTTTCGGCCAACTCCAAGAATGTAAAGGCGCTGGTGGGGCTTGATCACGCTGAGAAGCGCAAGCCTGATATTCACGACAGATTCGCTCTATGTCTGCATCTATTCCCTCCCACCAGACATAGTTTCGTGCCACTTGTTTCATTTTGACAACACCAATATGTCCACTATGAATTTCATCTAAAACAGTAGCACGTAACGTGTGTGGTATTACAATACGGTATCCCCAAACTAAACAATTATTTTCTATGAACAGATTATCTTTTTTTAAATAATAAACCCTATCCCGCTCTTTTTCAATACGTTCTGGCCAACCGAATTTAATATACCCCATTACTTTATTTAACTGTATATCCTTATTAGATTCTTTTTGTACTTCAATAAACGTGACTGGTAAATCATTTTGTATAAAATTGAAATAGCTACCAATGTAATTTTCAGAATCATAATCATTTTTTTTAGTTATGTGTAATGGTAAGCGAGACAAGGAATCGGCAAAACAATTTTTTGTCGAGGGCACAAATTCAATATCAAAGTTATAAGCTCCTAAACGCACTGCATATCTTTGCAAGCGACTGGCAGCTGTCTGCGGGATACCTTTATTTTTACCAAAAATGAAACTTAGTGCGCGGTGATCACTGCATAAAAAGAAATGGCGGCCATATAAATATTGATGGTGTTTAGTTACACCGAATAAAATTGCTAACGCCTCTTTATCTAATTGTGAATAATTGAGCTCTGCGTCATTTAACGTGCGAGAAGCGCAACTAACGAGTCTCTCTGAACCGTCAGGAAACTTGTGAGTAAGCACTGTACCTAGCCCGTATGCGCTGCTGTCAACCGATAATATTAACGGCAGTGTTGGGTCGTAATGTGCCAGTACAGGACTACTGCTCAACATACTTTTGATTTCTATAAAGGCTCTTTCACACTTGCTATCCCAATTCCAAGTAACACCTTTTTTAAGCAAATTATATAATGGACACAAAACACTACTAATATTAATACAAAAATTAGCGTAAAAGTTAACTAAACCTAAAAAACTTCTTAATTGAGATACATCTTTAGGAATGGGGGCAGACACTATCGCCTCAACCTTATTCTTATCAGTGTGAAGACCAAACTTATCTATACAATATCCTAAATATGTTACACTGTTTTGAAAAAATGCACATTTTGACCAATTTACACGTAAACCAGCATCTCTTAACCTACATAATACAGCTCTTAAATTCTTTATATGAGTATCTTTATCTGCTCCTGTAACACATATATCGTCTTGGAAGGCTACCGTAGACGGCAAGCCACTAATAGTTTCTTCTATTAATTTTTGAAAATTTTCTGGTATACACTTTAAACCGAAAGGTACACGTTGGTAAACAAAAGTGCCTATATGCGTGGTGATCGCCGTCATCGGTTGAGAGTCTTCCGTGAGAAGCACTTGCTGATAAGCATTAGACAAATCTATTTTTGAATATTGTTCTCCTCCCGCTAAATTAGCAAATATTTCTTCAATTCGGGGTACTGGATAATGAAAATCTTTTAAAAGTGGATTAATTGTAACTTTATAATCTCCACAAATACGTAATTCACCATTTTTTTTAATAATAGGAACGATAGGCGTTCCGTAGCCTGAACGTTCTACTTTGTAAATGACGTCATCGCGCTGCAAGCGTTCGAGTTCACGCTGAACCGGCTCGCGCAGCGCTAGAGGAAGCGCCCGCGCTTTAACGTATACCGGAGTGGAATCTGTTAAATGTAGTTTTATTCGAGATATATACGTTCCTAACCCATCAGCAAATACGTCTGAAAAATCTTTCTGTAAGGCCTCTATAGAATTTTTATTATAATCTGGCTTTATGTTATAGCAATTTGACACATTTAAATTCAAACAACGTATCCACGTACGACCTAAAAGTGGTGGGCCGCCTTTTTCGACAATAAATAATTTTAATTTTAAATTAATGTGTCCGTAAACAACATTCACCATAATATAACCAAGCGGTCTGATCACATCGCCAGTGTATGTTTTCAATCTGGGTGACTCGTTAATAATATATATGTTTGAAAAATATTTATCATAATACGTCTTTGAAATAATAGAAATTTTGCTGCCAGTATCAATTTCGAATTTAATGATACAATTTTCAACAGTAACATACAGAAAATAAGGCCCATCATTATCGTTACATGAAAAATTGTATAGATTCAAATAATCATCAGAGTTTGTTTCACTTAAATAAAAATGACTTTTCACTCTTCTTGACGGGTTTGACCCCGAATCACTGTCGTACTTACGGCACATTGCTTTCAAGTGTCCTTTCTCGCCACATCGATCACATGAATACATTTTGAACCTACATCGCGCGGCCACATGATTGTTCTTGCCGCAACGTGAACAAGAAACCGTACGACCGCCGCCGCAGCTGCCACTGCCAGCATGCTGAGCGCTGGCGCAGGGCGCGCGCGCGCTCGCTCCCGTCGAAGCCGCCACGCTCACCCGATGTAGTTCGTCGCTGCGATACGCGAGGCTCGCGCTGCCCTCAGCGCACCCGCCGTTGCCGCCTGTCGACGCCGTCGCGGCGTGTCGTTCCGCCGCCTTTAATGCCATAGCCAACTCCACCGCCCGCTTGTAATCTAAATTTTGTTCGGCAAATAGTCTGGATCTCATATCCTCCACACGAAGCCCAGATACGAATTGATCTCTTAAATTTACCTCTAAGCTGTCACCAAAATTGCAGGTTTTAGCGAGATGTTTTAAATTTTGTAGGTATTCGCTAACTGACTCCTCATAACTCTGTTTTCTTTGCCGAAATACGTGTCGTTCTGCTATCTCTGACCGTCGTGGTTCGAGATGTTCCTTCATTATTCTTTCTAACTCTTCAAACGATTTATCTTCAGGAAGAACAGGAGAACACAAATCACACATTAACTCATAGCACGCAACTCCCATATGCGTCACTAAAGTCGCCACATGCAACTCTTTTGCCATGTTGTTTAACGCGATAAATTGTTTCACGCGTCTACAATACGCGTCCCAGTTGTGTCCGCCTATTAAAAAACTTTCAATTGTTCCGAATGGCATTTTGAAATTCCGTTAACCGACTGCGCCAATGTAATGTATGCAATAAAAGACGGACTGTAGCAGAGTGAATGTATATTGACGTTAGTGCATAGACAATGCTTAGCAAAGGGTACATACAAAAAATTAATATATTTATACACCAC